>CP142455.1:73645833-74855000 GCA_038049695.1 Cinnamomum chago | reverse complement strand
GTGGTTGATAGCTCTGGTCTTGAAAACCGGTATAGTTCCGAACAAAGAACTATCGAGGGTTCGAATCCCTCTCTCTCCTTTTGCTCGTTGAATCGATTTGTTTCTTTATTGGTATGGCCTGGCCCGGTGTCATAAAGGGAAATGGCTCGGCTATCCCACCTAGCCGAGCCAGAAAAAAATAGATAGAATGAAAAGGAAAAAACAAGGAATACTTTTTAAATATGACCTGATCTTAACCTAATATGTATAATGGAATCAAATGGATTCCTACTTCATGCATTTGATCTCCTGTCTCAATTAAGAGGGGTCATGGAAAGAACAGGTTCAAAATCACGATCGATTCCTTTTTCAAATCCTGCTGCAGCTGCACGGGCCCTTCCCGCATGCCACAAATGACCCACGAATAGGAAGAATCCTGGGGGGGTGGGTGGGAATGGAGGGAAAATTATTTTGGAGGGTGTTTGGGAAAAGGGGGGGGGGGGGGGGGGGGGGGGATAAAAGTGTGTCCTTCCCCCTCAAAAATTCCCCCCCCAAAACAGGGGGGAAAATGAGGGCAAAAGAGGGGAATGGCAGAGAAATTACTAAACTGCCATTTTACTCCAATTGAATTTTTTTTAAAAACAAGGATAAAATGGTCTTTGTCTCTCTACCTCACAAACAAACAAAATTATATTTTTTCACTTTTCTTCCCCCTACCTTTTGACTTCCCAAACAAGAAGCCCTCCCCTCCCCCTCACTTTCCTTCTCCTTCAAATTTGCCCTCCCCTCCCAAACACAGGGTTAGAAGCAAGCACAATTTTCTTGTGAGCCCCTCTAAGGCGAATGCAGATCAAGTAATCCAGCATGCTCCCAAATCTCACTTGAAGTAATTCATCTAATATCCAAGAAGGGTTGGGCCTGGGATAGATTGGAACGAAAAAAAAAAAAATTATGTAGCCAACCCCAACATAATTGGAACAATGCTTAGATGATGATTCAACAGGGTTAGGCATCCCTAATCCATAATGTCTTGATGATTTTGATATATACAAGGGTATGGTGCGGATCTGCTGGGATGCCATGGTTCCTGAGTGTGATTTCCTTTTAGCATCCACTTACTAAAATTGTGCATGATATATGCAAAAGTGTGAATACTTGCGATCAATCAATCAAGTCACACACAAGCTTATGGGAAATAATACGAGAGAGATTTATATATGTAAAACTCCCCTTTCTTACCCCTCAGAAAGCTCAGTACGAGGACTACTCCTTACTCAAGTGGTAAAGAGCGACAATTCTCACATTATCCATGGTTTGAGCCTTGTGCATGCTTTCTTCCCACATTTGCGGGCTGCCTTTCTACATGTGTGGCTCTCTCTTGGGTCCCAACCCCTTTGGCTGGAGTAGAAAAAAAAAAGAGAGCCCAATACAATGATCAAAATACCCCGGACCTAAAGCCTAGTGCCCGCAAAGAGGCCCACTTTTGTATTGGGAAGAAGTCACACATTTGAACTTTTTATTTTTTGTAAGATCAATGGTGCTCGTGATAGATCATATGACTATTTATCAGAGATGACTCATTCTTGGCAAATGTGGATCGGATGAAATAAGATTTCCTTGTTTCCATGAAACAGGAGATCCAGATTCATTGGCTATACAACAAAGGCTTGATTTCTGGAGCAGATAATGAAATGGCTGAGTTAGGGCTTTAAATATCAGGTGTTTATATTGGACTATCATGTGTTGTCAAGGCAATGTCTTAGTTGGTTTGAGCCTTGGGTTTGAGTTTGACTCCCACCCCTTGCGTTATCGGGGTACTATGTGTGCGGCAATGTTTGTACCCCCAAGGATTAGTCCTTCCTCATCAAAATCGGGTAACCCCGTAAGTCTGAAGTCTGGGTTTGCAATGTATACCCTAGCTCATCAAAAAAAAAAGAAAAAGAAAAAAAAAGAAAAATATTGGACTATTATGTGGCACGGGCTAATCTAGTCCACTAATAGTAAAGTCTCTATAAAATATGTGATTGGCTTGATAGCTATTCAAGGTTTTCAAGTGCCGATGGGGGTTAAGTTTAGCCCTGTACATCACCTACTATTTGGGTTGAAATATACTGTTTTTCTCAAATAATGTCCATTAGTTGGTGGCTCAGGTGGGTGATGAGTTCACAAAAGAGATATTTTCATAGCATCATTTTATGAGTTTTCAAAGATAAAAGAACTCAAAACACTATTTTTAGTAGAAAAATAATAAAGTTCCTTCCCATCGTGCTTTGCTCATATCTTTCCATTATAGATGGCCATTTATATGCATTTATATGAGTTCTAATGGCCTCCATACAAAATATATTAAAAAATACTCTCAATTATGTTAAATTCTCTTTGTAGGTGTTAGTTGAAGATTAATTTGAAGATTAAAGTTGAGACTCAAGAGTTAAAGAGAGTAAGGATAAGTTTGGAAGACAATTGGATGAAGAAATGACAAAGATAGGCCAACAATAAAAAGAAAAATGAAAGACCTGGGATGATATTTTGACCATATCTTTTTATTCGGGTGTCCGATTGAAGTGATCTCAGAAGCATTGGAAAGCTTGTTCTAAGATCTATAAATCATATTGCACAACATTTTTTCCAATTCGGACGTTTCGGGGGTCAAAATCGCACATCAATTTGGGGACTGTTTCCTCACATGGGAACCACATCCATATGTTCATATTTTCATTTTTGTGAAGTCCCACATTGGAAAGAAACTAAAAATAGTAAGGCAAATGTCTCTATATAAGGAAAGGAGCTCTAGGCATTACACAAGCAAGGAGAGCATCCTCCTCTTTACTTAAGCTATTCATATAATTGAGAGTAATTGTAGAGAGAAAGTGAGGAAAGCTTTGTAAAATTTGAAGATTTATAATGAAAGCTTTGTCTTCTCCAATGGGTGGCTAATTACTTTGATTGGATCTTATAGATGAAGTTAAGTTAATACTATTCATTTTGCTTATGCTCTTAATTCCCTTTGTTTATGACTTAACATGTTAGAATAGATTTTTCTTCATTACAATGTGCTACCTTCTATGCTTATTTTATTTCTTAGCATTCTTTTTACTATCTATGCTTGGTTTTTATAAATCATGCTTAGGAGTTAATATCTTTTGATGGTTTATGTTTACTTTTGATAGATAGTCATTAGGAATCTTTTCTTTTATGAAGGGAAGAAAATGTTAGCTATTAGATTGTTAATTTCTATCTTAGAGCTTTAAAGTTATATTTTCCAAATCTAAGCATTGATTTGTCATTAGATTTGAGTATTTGTTTGGAAAAATAGAAGAGCATTAGCTTTGAATTAGTGTCACCTAGTGGATTCTAGATGATTCAATCTATCTATTAGTATTGCTTGTTGCTTATTTTAATTATTTTAGCTTGATTGTATTCACATTTCCACACACTTATTCACTTGTTTTAATTCTCACACTCAATTTCTCTATCCACACCATCATATCCATTAGCTTATTTGTTCATACCTTTTATGTGTTTGTTTTTATTCCACCTTTGATTTTACACTTTTAGTACATTTCTTTTTATCCACTCATTTTCTATCTTGTTCTCCTTATTAGTTAGTTTTCATTGATGCTTTTAGTTTATTTCTATCTTGATCTTTCACTTATTTTCACACACTTACTCATTTGATCTATCTAACATTGTTCATTTGTTTTTGTTATTAACCTTGTTATTTTTCTTTTGTCATTAACTTTGTTACTAACCTTGTTCTCACTTGAGTTCTTCTATTTCTACTAACACCTCTTTGTTATTTAGTTTCTTATTTTTTTTAGTTTGCATTTTTTTTTATTTTCCTTGTTATTATCTTGTTTCTTGTTTTTGTTATCTCCATTTGCATTTGTTAGCTATATTTGAGTTGATACTCCTTTTCATTAATCATTGTTATTTCTTTTATAACGATCCTCGTGGGAACGATATTCGAACTTTCATAGTCTATATTACTTGAGACAACCGTATATTTGCGGAAAATCGCAAACAGTGGGCCTAGGGATGTAACTAGATCCCCGATTCTCCGATTATCCGAAAGTTCCGACCTACTGAAAACCGGATCTAGGTCCTTATTTAGGCCCCGATAAGTAAATGTGTCCGGGTCCGATTTCACCTTGGTTTGGACCCGTGGACCCAATACTCGACATATTACCTCAATTTTCTAAAATATCTCTTAAAAATCATATTTTCTTAATATCATTCTCTACCTAGACCTGGATTCGGATTCGTCCCATAGATGGTTCTGGTTCCGGTTCCGGGTGTATCAAGGACCCGGACCGGAACCAACCGGTTTTCAACCTTAGGTGGGCCGAGCATTGCGAATTCCCGATTGTCGATTTCGTTGGGAGCTGAAGTTGGGTGGGGCCTGCTGACCCAATTGATTGATGGGAATTAAAATGTAGAATAAAACATTTTCAAGTGTAAGATGTCTATACAAAATTAGAAGTGCATGAAATATTGAAAATGGTTACTTCAAGATACCTTCCAAAAACCTCCTTTTATATGATCAGTCTTCCATTTAGTTATGATTCTTATGATGTGTCAATATGGTGATTGGTCAACTTTTTCTTCCATAATCTTCTTTAAAACCCTGCTGGAAGAAATATTCTTCTTTGTTTTGGAGTTGAAATATGATAAAGTCTAACCATGTTTTCATTTTGACTGTCATTGGATAGAAGGTCAGAAGCAGCGTTGAAAAGTAATTCGGTCAAGTTGGTGTTGCATTCATTTCTGTTTATTGCTTGTTTCCAGGCTTCCGTGCGAAAGAGGATGTCTCTTTATTAACTCTTTTTTGGGCAATGCCTTGTGTTGTGTCTTACTCGTGATCGAGAATCCAGATTGATTGAGGTTGGACTTTGGAGGCAATTGCTCGATGCAGACTGATGGACAAATGATTATTATAAATTAGATCCGTCCACAAGGATTTTAACACCGACGTGTAGCGCAGTATGACTAAAATCACGGTTTACTTTCGAGGATTGAGGGTTTGAAACTACACTATCACATTGAACCATAAGAAATTTACCCGGCTCTCCCTGGGCATGAAGAGATTAGTCCAGGATTCAATTTTGAATGTACATAGCATTGTAAAATTACATTTTCAACTTGATTAATAAGTGGGTGGGCAGATTTTTGACTTAGTTCTATGGATCTGCTTACCCAACTTGGGATTGTGACCTGCATGAGTTCCAATTGGCCCCATAACCATCACCCGTCCGTTTGACACTTTACTAATACAATACAAGTCAAGTAAAGCTTTCATTTTTCAGACAAGATGTCACATCAAATGCACTTTATGAAAAAAACAACTACCTTTATCCACTAAAATACAAACTCCACTTTTCCATACAAAAAGTCAAAAAAATTTCATAACAAATAACTAAAAGCAAAATACCATCATAACCCACTTATATTTTATTCTTTCTTCAAAATCAACTTTACTTCACTCGACTCAATTAGTAGAGTTACCAATCGGACCCACCAACCTCACCCATCCAGTCCTATCACATATACATGCTAACGAGAGCACAAGTAGCTGCTTAGAATTAACATTTATATTTGACACCTCATCCTTTCTTACTCGGAAAAATTTAATCTAGAAGGTCACGGGGCTTCAATTTTTTTTTATAAAAAGAAGAAGAAGAAGCAGCAGCAGCAAAGAACAACATTGATGGTGATGATATGAATGACGTGGGTCCAAGAAAGTCTGTGTAATCTATCATTTCAGGTCAATGAAAGAACCATTACTGTCTCATCTTATCTCTTTTTATTAGTTTCTTGAACTGCATTCCAATCCTCTTCTAATCTAGAAGGTCAATGTGAAAAAGATATAGCAAAGCATTATGGGTCCTGCACATGGAATTCATAAGCAGTTGGCAGTTGGCAGTTGGGCACATTGATGCATGGTATAGGTATCTTTTGTATATGATGAGAATTCACACAAACGACTTAAGTTTTTTTCGCTATTATCTGTTTCTTTTCACACCCAACGATTACCCTTTGGCCTTTTAAAGTTCCCATGTGTGATTTGACTTCAACACGGGGCAATGTGAATTGTAAAGCTCACCCTAGATTTTGAATTGATGAGACTGATTTCTCTAGGCTTGGTCACCAACCTGAATTATACATGAGCATACCTAATAGGAGCTTGACAAAAAAATCGCAAATTACCTGCGTCACAATAGTTTGGTTTGACGCAGGTGTTGGGGCTTTGATATCACTTACTGTATGCATGTGTAAAAGCGTGAATCACTGTGATCAAACAATCCACAGGCAACACAAGAAATCTACGACATACAGATTAACTTGGCTCACCCATTAAAGGCTACATCCATAGGGCTATCAGCATTTTACTCAATTTCACTATATAGAATTTGGACAATTCGTTATAAGAATTTCAAATTCTCGGTCTACTCTCTCCCCATAGGTCTCAATTTGTTCTAGCAGCCTCTCAACTTACAGAACCCCACATGGTTCGGCAATCACTAATACCATAGGACAGAGAGTTCTCACATCTCTATTTCTCTCATAGAGTTCAGAATTACAAATTACGTTATATATAGGGGAAGTTTCAAGTGCATCTATCGCTCACTATATGGTAAGGGACATTTTCCTTTTTGCACATGAAGCCAAGGAAGTGTACATCACCCTATGTACTTAAAAAGTAACTTTTGTACTTGAAAATTCTCAATTATGGAAGTGTCCCTCACCCTATGTGAGGGATAGATGCACTTGAAACTTCCCCATATATATATACATGGGAGATGCTCTTATAAGAGTTCCTCTCACTTTACTATGAGAGATAAGGTGGGAGCCCTCACATTCATATCCAATGCCAACAACTTAAATGTTAGGGCCCCCACCTAATAATAATAATAAAATATATATATATAGGGAGATGCTCCTATGAGAGATACCTTTCACCTTATGTGAGAGATAGGGTGGGGAGAGATATGGGTGTCGGCCCTCACATTTAACTTGTTGGCATTGGATATGGATGTGAGGGCCCCCACCCAATTTCACATATACGGTGAGAGATATCTCTCGTAGGAGTATCTTCCTATATATATATATATATATGAAATTTTTTCAAAAAACTCCACTATCTCAAAAGTGGAGTTTCTGCCCGTATCTATTATTTAAGAGAATCTATAAATGGTTTTAGGAGAATATTTAAGAGAGAGAAGGGATAAGTGTAATGACACGTGTCACACTTTCATTGGCTAAAAGATGAGCTTTTTTTTTTTTTTTGAAAAATGCTCGGAGAGTTTTGTATCGTTACTTGTATATATATATATGTATATATATTTTCTACTTTACTGGCCTACTTCTCAGCCCAAAAAAGGGCCGTGATACAATTACCAAAATACTTAGAACCCTGAACTTGGTCATCATTTAAGTGATGGATTTCCTCACTATGTGTGGTGAGAGACTCCCTTTTTGGAGAGATTTCAAGTACAAAATGATGCACTCCCTTCAAGTACAAAAGCCTTTTTATACTTGAAACCTCTCTAAAAAGGAGAGTCATTCACCACACATGGTGAGGGAATCCCTCACTTGAATATTTCTATATACATATATATATATATATATATAAAATCTTCTAAAATTTATTTACTTGTTCAGATCAGATCGGCCAATATATATCAGTTTCAGACCTGAGGTGATATACTCATATATCTTTCTAGAAACTATATGATTGCAAATCCTATGGCTACAGAGTTCAAAGTCAAAACTCCTACTGAATTTATTCACAAACTCTGTCATATATTTTTGTTTGCAACTCACTCAATGCAATTCAGGTCAATTGAGCATGCCATGTGAACATAGCTACAAGAGAATCATATCCACTTTTTATATAATAAAATTTGGCTTTTCCAAATTCCTCCTTTCCCACAAGGCACAAGGAAATAGATTTGGTTTGGATAAATAATCTCTAGGTAGGACCCAGTTCATACGGCCCCACATCACGTGCACATGGCCCACATATTAGTGGCTTGGCATGTATTGTATGGCTGTGCACATGGCCCACATAGTAGTGGCTTGGCTTGTATTGTATGGCACTTGCACTTTGACAATTTCTTATGTGATCCAGACCGTCCATTTTCTCTGTCCCACTCCCGCCCTATTCCATCATATCCAAATGATCTTAGAACTGGATTTTTTTAGGGCTGGATTTTTTTAGGGCCATCCAAGTCTTGAATGTTAATATCCAAGTCTAGAATGTTAATAAAAAAATGATCAAAGAGACTTTAGTAGAGAATATTAAAAAAACAAGTAATCTCTGTTTACCAATAAAATCCTCTTTACTATATAAACAAAATGAGAAACACATGAAAAAAAAAAAAAAAAACTATTTACACATATACTGACATCACCAAAACCTACAAACAGACCTTACAGTTCCAACCTCTCACATAATGCCACATGGAATCAAATAACCAATAGCTGTTCGCCAAGTAGCACATTTACAGAGTGCTGGGCCGATCTACTAAAATCCAGCTCAGCCTGAGCCGCGGCCGTTTGCCCCCCTCTCCGCCGTCTCTTCAACGAGCTGCTTTCTGACGAGGATGTCGGCTCCGGCGAAGAACGCTTCGACGACGGTGCCGGTGTAATGCCGGACGTCGCAACCCTGAGCGGAAAATTGAGCAGGGCACGGGAGCCACGCATCCTGTACGCCGCCTGATCGTAGGCGATCGCGGCGTCCTCCGCCGTCTCGAACGTCCCGAGCCAAACCCTCGCGCCGTTCCTTGCCGGATCTCGGATCTCCGCCGCGAACTTCCCCCACGGCCGGCGCCGCACTCCTCGGTAATGCTTTCCCCTCTCTGACGCCGCCGTCGCCGCCGCCTGCTTCTCCGGTCGCTGTGCGGCCTTGGCCCTCGGCGGAGCAGGTGCGATGTCGATCGGCTCTGATTTGACGGCGACCGGCTGAAATGGCGGGAACGAGGTGTTTTCCGTGGCCGCGAGTGACGGAATCCAGCCGGCGCTGATGGCGTCGTTGAGGAATCCATACACGACCATGTCATCGGAGTCGTCAACCTTCAACGGCAGATCTCCCCAGCTCTCAGTCAGGCAGGGGAAGAGGCTGCTGCCGTAGCTGGAGGTCCGGCAGTAGGAAGCCGGAGTACTCATCGCCGGAAGCTCGGAATCTTCCAGGAGGTGGCAGCGGACGGATTCCAGCACGGCGTGGAAATCGGAGTCGATGCTTTGGCCGGACATCTTGGCTTGGGTGGGGTTTTAGCCGGGAAAATTAGAAGAGAAGAAGGGTTTTGTCCGTACGATCTCAGCGGGGTTGAAAGAATCGAATATGATTTTGGGTGCGTTTACGAGGATTTTATAGGGAGGGAGGTTCATGAACGAGAGAGTTTGGGTTTTGTAAATGGATTTGTGTCGGGTTGTTTTCGAAATGTCAAAAGACACGTGCTTCGATTTGAGTTGCGGCTCTTTTGACGTTTATATTATTTAGGCCATGAGTCAATTAAGGCTTTTGAGAATCCACATGGGTATGACTTATGAGGAACGTAGGAGTGCGGGATTGAACGCCGGAACCTCCTACGAACCCTCTCGATCCGTTTTTGGAGAGGATTCGTTCTCGCGGTGCATTTTTTTTTTTGGAGCGCTGTTTAGTCGAATATAGAATATAGAGTCAGCACTGTAGAATTTAATTTTTTTTATTGGCTTGATATTTATCTTTTTAATGAATAATAATTTTTTAACTTATTAATTATGTGATCAAATTGCAAAGTTAATTTCTTTTTTCTATTTATAATACTTGAATATATAGATAAGATATATTTGTGTCAAATACTTAATTGTTTATAAACCCATAAACACTATGCTGTATAGGCACTCTAGAGGCGCTACGGAAATATAATTATTTTAAAATTTAGTGTTTTAGCGCTCCCGCTCCCGCTCCCGCTCCCACTGTAGGCACTTAGAATTGAATCCAAGACCTCCAAATGAGAACTTTCATTCTCTACCACTTAGGCAAGGAGTCGTTCTCCAACTAAATGGTTGTTTTAACTTGATCTACTTTCTCCGTTAAAGGCTCCTCACCTCAGCCAAGGTTTACTTCCCTGACCATAGACCTAGGGTCGGCCGATTTTGTTTTGGAGGATTTTTTTATGTTTAATAATTTATGGTGTATAATATAATTTAAAATTGTCTAGTGGAATTTGAAATAGATAGTCTTTTTTTGGCTAAGAAGAATGGGCGTCGGTTTTTACCTGGTTGTTCGTGGTTTGAACCTCAGGTACATCATCTCTTTTCACTCGTGCGGACCTTCTTCCCACTTGAGCGGGCTACTTTTCCGTGTATGCGAGCTCTCTCTTGTGTCCCCCTTGGTTGGGGTAAAAAAAAAATAAAACTTTTTTTTTTGCTACGAAAAGAAAAAAAATGAACTTATAAAAATTGTCACTTACATTTTGAAACAAAAATCATATTAATTTTGCCTCAATTTCTCACTAATATATTTTGGGCCTAATGTAAGGTTCATCAAGATACTATACATGAGTCAAATATTATAAAAAATATCATATGTTTTATCCACAATGAGATGCCACTTATTTATAATCTAAAATGTTCATAAAAAAAGACGACTATATTTTGTATCGCATATGATAAATCTTTAATATTGTTATGAGATATGGATCTTAAGTGGATGTCCATTTAAGATGAGTTAGGGTTAGAATTAGGGTTCCTCTCTTATGAGGTTACTTTGCCTATAAATAGGCTTCTTCCCTTGTATTTATACACATGTAATGAGATAATTGAAAACTCTCTCACTTCTCCCTCTAATCTTTTTTTTTTCTCGTTCTTTTCTAACATGTTATCAGTACGAAAAAAAGCTAAAGGAAAAAAAAAACCCCAAGCTAGGCATGTCAAATGTGTCGAGCCGTGCCGAACCGTCAATGGGCGATGGCCAGGCACATAGGCCGTGCTGGGCCAAGGCACCTGAGCCTGTTGCCCCATTTGACCCAGCTTGACAGGCATGCCAGGCACGTGGGTTGGACCCTGCGGCCTACCAGCCCGCTAGGCCCGCCTAACGGCCAAAAACGACTTTTTTTTATAAAAAAAAGTCCATTTTACCCCTCCCAACAGCTATAAAACGGTCATATAAGGGGTATTTTGTGTCATTTTTCATTTTACAAAGTCTATAAATACCCCAACCCTCCCATTCTCATTCCTCACCAATTTACACAACTCTCTCACTCTTTTTATATTCTATAGCTCTCTCTCAAAGCATTCAACTCTTTCACTCTCTCTAAGAAGTTTTTAGAGGGCCAAAGATCAAGTCATCAAGAGACAAGATTAAAGGGGCCTTCAAAGATTTAGAAGTATTTATAATATTTAAATTTGTGATTTCATATATATATAAGTTTATAATATATTATATAACTCTCATTTTCCCCCATTTCTTATATTAATTATCACAAAAGAAGGCTATTAGCCTATTACTGTTATTATTTATAAACTTTATTTTTTGAAATATGGCTAGAAGATTTCCCACAGAATCTTCTTCCGTTAATTTAGGAGTAGAAGAAGATTTTATTGAATTAGAAGATGAAGCAGGTAATTTACCTCCCCCCTTTCCTCAGAGTTCCTGTAAACCAACCAAGAGGAATAGAACTTTAGTAGTTTGGTATATACATACAAGGTTTGATGTTATTGAAAATGGAAAGAAAGTTAAAAAGGCAAAATGCAATTTTTGTAGTAAGATTTATTGTGCCGATTCAAAATCGGATACCGGCCATTTGTCAAGAAATAAGAAAAAATGTTTAGCCTTACATAAGCTGGAGGATGCAGGCGCAAGGACGCTTGGTTCACGGACCCAAATTCCTACTACTGGTGATGGTAGTAGTAGTAGTAGCAATTTGAGTCTTTTTTCTTTTAATGCACAAAGTGTTAGACAAAATCTTGTTAAAATGATTGTGTTATTCAAATTGCCAATTTCTTTTGTTGAAAATGAGTTTTTTGAAGAATGGGTCCATAAATACTGTCAACCACAATTTCACAGTATTTCAAGAAATACAGTTAGAAATGATGCTATTAGACTCTGGTAGAATAACCATAACTACAGATACGTGGACTTCTATAGGGGGTGATGGTTTTTTTATATTACACATAATGTAGTGCAAAATGGAATATTAATAAACGTATAATTAGTTTTAGCTGTCTTGAATGGCCACACAATGGAACTATAATAAGTACATTTATTTTGAAAAAACTAGATGAAATACAATATTAAGGAAAAAGTTATATCAATAACTTTAGATAATGCCAGTAATAATACAGTGGTATCAAATTAATGAGAATGCAGAATCCACTTGCAACTTTGATAGATAGCTCTATCTTCCAAAATAGTTGTGCATGTTGATCGTAGCCTCAAGTGCAAGGCCGCGATTGTAGTAATAACTCGGTGAAGTCCGAGGTCGATCCACATGGAGTAATTAATCGTGCAAAACCTGTTCTATTGAAAACTAGTTCTAGCCTAAAAAAAAACTATACAAATCAAATGTCCTACTTTAATTAAAAATTAGTTACAATTCTGAAAAAAAAATAATTACAACCAAAGAAAAATAAAACTCCTAATCTAGAAACCTAATCTAAGTACTGCATCACCATGACAATTATTAGTCCAATCAATTCCAATAATTATTAAGATGCATGAAAATAAAATACAAATAAATAAAATCAGAGAATAAAAAAATGGATTTTAATTTTAAAACTTTGCAATGGTTACTTTACTAAATGCCATCAATAAAAATCAAGATCATCGCACTAAGTGCGCACTGTCACTACGCACAAAAATTCGATGTTGACCCATTGGTGAAGACTAAGACCCCATAAACTTGATTTATTAATGAAAGACCCATTACAAGCAAATAACCATTACAAAATTATTTGAATCAAAATAAAATGCATCCAACCTCACCTTAGACACATGAAATACTAAACGGAGGAGAGGGACTCGCGGTCTTGAACGGCGATCCAACCGGCTCTCGTTTTGCGATCTGAGATCCAAGCAAGGGAAGATGATGAATGGCTGGTCCGATGGTGGAATGACAATAGCAACGGCGGCGGCGCGACGGTGGCGTAGAAATCCAAGTGGTGGTGTGCCTTGGATGAAGTAGTAATGGAAGTAGGGAGAGATGGATGAAAATGATGAAAAGGAGGGAATTTTTTTTGTGTTCTTTTTTTTTAGTTTGTTGTTTTGCTGGGCGTCCAAGGTATGGAAGGGGGGATTTTTTTTCCACGTCCAGGGGCTCTTTTTTTTTTTTTTTAATAATCCTATGATGGCTTGTGGCCTATATGAGATGGGCATGATTTGAATAATACTTGGATAAGAACAAGCAATAGACGTGCCTATTGATAGATATCTTTTCTTGAATTTTTTTCTTCTTCTTATCTCCTTACTTATCTTCTTTCCTTTCTTTCTTTACTCAAGTTTCCAACTTGCAAGGGAGATGGGCCCATGTGTGGCTGCTGTAGGTGGCTGTTGGACGTCCAACACAAAAGATTTTTAATTTTTTTTTTGTATTGTAACGCCCCACCCTTCACGCATGCATGATATTGTATGCTTTGGCCCACGGGCCTCACGGTTTTGCTTCTGATGGGCCTTAACCCATCAAAAGGCCTCATGCAAGGTAAGGGTGTAAGCTTTACACATAACCTCATTCACTTTCTTCTCTATAATCGATGTGGGACTCCGGGGCGTTACAATCCACCCCCCTTAAGGCTGCACGTCCTTGTGCAGTAGCCTGCCAGTCTCTGTAGCCTGTCAGCCCTCTTGGCCCACCCACATGGAGACCCGCCCACTTGCACCAGGCCACGGCAGGGGACCCACACTTGAACTAATCGAGAGTCGGCTCTGATACCATCATGTCACGTCCCCCGAACCCGATTAGGAGAGTTGGGATGAAAGCTTGCCTGTATGTGAGTTTGCCTACAATAACAGCTATCATTCAAGTATTGAAATGACACCATTTGAGGCATTATACGGACGGAGATGCAGGACCCCAGCATGCTGGGAGGAAGTAGGAGTTCGGAGTTTCCATGGACCCTCAGAGGTTGCTGACTCTAGTTAGAAAGTCAGAATAGTTCAGATGAGGATGAAAGAGTCACGTGATCGACAGAAGAGTTATGCAGACAAGAGGCGGAGACCTCTGGAATTCCAAGTGAGGGATAATGTGTTTCTGAAGGTGTCACCGATGAGAGGAGTTGTCAGATTTGGACAGAAAGGGAAGCTTGCGAAGAGGTTTGTGGGGCCATTTGAAATTAAGAGCAGGATTGGAGACGTGGCCTATCGTCTTGTGCTACCACTTGAGTTAGCCGGTGTGCACGACGTTTTCCATGTCTCAATGCTTCGGAAATATGTTCCAGATCCTACTCACGCCTTGCAGCACGAGCCCCTTTAGATTCAAGCAGATGCAACCTATGTGGAGCGTCTGGCACAGATCATCGACACGAAGGAAGTAGTGCTACGTACCAAGACCATTCAGTGGGTTAAGATACAATGGGAGCATCAAACTCCGGAGGAGGCCACATGGGAGCTCAAGGACCAGATGCAGAAGGCGTATCCTTATCTTTTTCCTGATGAGGTATGTTTAGGCATTTGGAGGACCAAATGTTCTTTTTAGAGGTGAGAGATGTAAGGTCTGCGACCTTACTGGGTCAGTTGGGCCCAATAACTGGCTCGTTGACTCATTTATTTTGATATTATTATAATTATTATTTTATTAGATATTTAAGTGGGTTTAGATGGTCAGCGAGTTTCTTTTAGTGTTAGAATAGTGCCTGCGAAGTTTCGTGCGATTCTGAGTTCGTTTGACCCTAGTAGGGGGTAGTTTGCAGATTAGAAAAAAATTGAGTGTTTTTCCAAAAAATTCCTGTTGCCGTGATTTTGGATTCGTTGGAAGGGTCTCGTCGCGTTGATCAATTTTGTCTTCTGGCTCGTTGCGATCCGACAATCCGACGACCAGAAACCCTTCTAATAATTCAATCTTTCACCGGACCCACTTAAGGGTAAACTAGTCTTTTTTCATTCCCTCTCTTCTTAATCAGAGATTAACCCTAATCTCTTTTCATTCTCTGCAACGAACGAACCTACAACAGCCTTTCTTCTTCCTCATTCTTCCAAGGCTCCAGAACTCCTTCCCTGAATGATCACTTCTGCGATCCGAGCTGCTCACCTTCTTTTTCGCGATCTCTTCTTTCCATTGACATCAGTTTGGTAAGATTTCCCTCTCTTTCATTTTCTCAAATAATTCATTTGGTTTAGATTTAGGTTAGATCTTGATATTTTCCTCTCTTTTCTTCTCCTTTGCGTGTTAGATTGCGTTTGGTCGGGGTAGATCAAGGTTTCTGCAGTAGTAGGGCTTCTCCTCAGATTTCCCCAATTCCAATCTTCTTCTTGGTTGAGGCAAGTAGATCTGCATTTTATAATTAGGCATGTGTGTATGTCTTCTATTGATTGGATGTGTTTTTTTGTTAGTTTTTCCTAATTCTAAGCCTGTTCTGTTATTAATTTGGGTTTATTTAATTAATTGTTAATTTTAGTTTGTTAATTTGATGTAAGTAGAAATGATGTTGGATGGAATGGATTATTGGGGGAGCACGGTGGCTCAGTTTTGTGCAGGTGGATTTTTGGAATGGATTGGGTAAAGACTACAAAAAATGGGGTTCTGTATTTGACAAAAATAAAAAAAAGAGAAGAAAACGAAGAAGAAGAATCAAACGTTTTGAACGTCAGTCAGCAAAAAAAAAAAAAAAAAAAAAAACGTTGTCTGATGGTTCAACGTTCAGAACGTTGAGCCACCTGTGCATATGAATGAAAAAAAAAGAAAAAAAGAAACGTTGATGGCCACTGCTGCTAACATGAAGCTACTATTGCATCATACATCCGATGAATCGGACACATGTTGGTCATTCTCGCTTTTATATATATATAAAGGGGCAAACTTCTATGGGCCATAACTTCTAAACTATACGTCGGAATTTCGCGAGCCATATACCGTTGGAAAGCTCTTTGAGCGTAGAATCCAATGATATATATCTCGCGATGATCAGGTAGGTAGGTAGCTAAGGATATTAATTATTTAGACCACTTTCTTGTTAGTAACGAGATTGTTAGCCTAGGTTTGGGCCTTAGACATTGGAAACCATGATACCACTCTCACGTGACCATTAATGGGGTTTTGAAATCGTAGCACGTGGTTTGGTGTGCTTCGATGGGTTGTCTAGGTATTCGTGTATTGTGTATGGTTAACCGAATGCGTATGGAATTGAATCAATCGATACTCAACATGATTGTACACCAAGGAAATTCTTTATAAGCATTGATTATTCGAATTCCCCACGCACTCCGTTAAAACACATATGGTACATGGATGACAACACTTGCCTAGGATTGGATTGTAATCTCTCTTTGATTTGTTAATCGTATCCGTTGATTTTGTATCCTTGTACACTCTCTTGGCATAAAACACCTAATTAATTATGAAACATAATCCCTTGTAGAATTAGAACTTGGACCTGACTTAGAGTGTACCTTAGGACCCCGTGTTATGTAATTGATAAACATGACTAGCTAGACTGAAGGAATTATCATGTGATTGAGTTTGTCTTGTATTGACTTGAAGGAGATAATCCATATGAACATGTCTTGTATATTGAGCTAGCCGGACTTGCTTGTCTTAGTCTATTTTCGTGTCAACACCACTTTATTATTATTTGCATATCATGGCCAGCTGTAGTTTGGGGGTTTATTGATGGGCCGGTTACTCGGACATCGGGGTTGGCAGTCGGCTTTGGACAGCGTCCATGGCGTTGAACAGTTGGGAGCGGGCTTGGACCGTGCTACTATTCCCAGGACCGGGAGCTTGCATCCCCCTGGAGCCGGACTTTGGTATCAGTAGTCCGGATAGGATTGTTACTGGTACCCCGTGAGGTGGCTTGGACATCCACGGAGTCTCCCTCTTGTGCATTGCATTATATTGGTAGTGGTGATTGTTAGTATTGTTAGGATTTCTATTTATGATTCTGATGGCTGTTTACTCATGCTACATGCCTAGTATTGTTCCTTGTATTCCTACGATCTTGTACTTGTCATTACTCCTATATTTGATGCATGTTATGTTTTAATTATATCTTGCTTATCTATTGCTCAACATGTCGTTGACTCGGTTCCTTGGTGTGCAGACTCCTCAGGTGAGTACTACTACGAGGAGCAGGCCGATGAGGAGATCCCAGAGGATTTCCAACCAGCAGAGGAGACACGAGAGTGGAGTGCCGATGACGTAGAGTAGCGTCATCATTACCAGGCACATGAGAGACTCACTTTGGGACAAATATTAGATTTTAATTAATTCATTGTTATTTCTTCGTTGAACTTTCTTTCATTGACTCTATGTTGTTTTATGGCCTTAGTTTATGAGATGACCATAGTAATTAAATTAACTTCCACTTTAGCTTTAATTGTTGCTTGCAACTTTAAATTTAATTGAGATTTATTATCCATTGTTGATATCAATGTATGAATTCCGCTATTGTTTTATGTTTTGAGGTTGAAATACATTATCCTCACAGCGGACTTACGATCCTTGGGCCAAAAAGGGCAAAGATTTTTAATTGGCCCAAAATTTCACTCCCCGGATCCGGTTTATTTTCTAATCGGGTTCGGGGGACGTGACATGTATGGCTTGGGTTTTCCCTTTTGGTTTGGAAGGTTCTTATCTTAATCTCCAAGTTAGGATAGGATTTTTGGTAGATTGAGGAGACTTTTGTGGTAATTTCAGATTGGAAACAAATTTTGAAACTCATGTGGAGAGCCCATTTTTTTTTGGACGTGTAAAGTAATGAGATAGAAGTTGGACGTGTGATGTCTTTGGGAGAATCTTGGGTTGCAAGATTTCAAAATTTGAGGCCTATCCATTTGGAGTTTAAGTGCTAAAATCTTGGATTCTTTCAATTTGTTTCCAACTTGGATTGCTAATTAAGATCTTCCAAGTTTTCTTGAACTCTTCATGGAAAAATATCCTTAGATGGGCCCACTTTCTCTCCATGGAATTTATGCCAAAAGTAGATGGGTCCCATGGTGCATTTGCTTTATCAATTCTTTTATGCGGGCCCCAATTCATACTAAATAGATGGATAAAATGTCACCATTTTATCAAATTTTCTTTAATTAAATCAATGGTGCAAATAAAATTCATCATTTTATGTGTAAATAAAAATCAATGAGAAATTTGTGGCTTTCAATGCCAAAAATAGAGAAATTCATGATTTTATGATAAAATACAATTTTTCAATGAGTTTTGACTCGAATTCAAACTTTGATGCCGACAAACATAAATCATGATTTTTATACTAAAATGGTGTATGATTTGATGATTAAGTCCTTAATTAATTCTAAAATAATGAAGAAATTGTGCATTTTTAAGGACTTATCACCCCCCTAACCAGCATTTTGCTAGTCCCGAGCAAAATATGCGAATTAGGGTTGGTCTTCTAGCCTAATCTAATATAATCTAAATGCAAAGACAAAATGGAAAACACCACTTTCGCTGGTAGCGTATGCAGCAAGCCCTTAAACCCCTAGGTTACCCCTAGTGGACGAGTCGTGCCTCGTGAGGGTTTGCAGTGAATATGCCCACAAAATTCATTTACGTAAAAATAAAATAAAATAAATCAACAAAAAGTTTTTCAAAAGACGATTGAGTCAAATTGGATGCCTTGAATCCTCGAACAATCAAGATTTCAGACATTTCAAAATCTGGTACACGTTTTTCTTTTCAAATCTTTTCAAAAATTATACCAAAACTTTGGGTGCCCTGTGCAGGTGGATACATCAAATAAAATTTTTTAAATGTTTTATGATAATGCCATTAAAACAAAATTCTCCCTCAGGATTTCCAACTTTCCTAGATTCGGGGTAAATACAAGTCTCCTCTCAAAGCTACTATGACGGCTTTCGCACTACTGTTTTTTCAAAGGCCGCGAGATGCATCTTTTTTTTTTTTGAAGACTATCATGTGACTGTGCAATGCTCAGGTCCCTTAAGCTTTCTAATTTGCCCATGTAATGAGCGTTAGGCCAATGACTCCCAAAACAGATGTCTTTAAGGCACTAGTTATATAAATACCCCTACGGGCTTACTAGCTCGGGTTAAAAAGGCTACGAACCCAAACTAGTCGCACAACTTTTTATTCTTTTCAACACTTTCTTTATTTTTTTTTATTTTTTTTGTAAACACCTATTTGTGCATCCCTTGACACCCTTTTTTTTATTTTTTTGAACAATCCCCAACAATAGGCAGCCTTTTTCAATTCGCCCGAATTAATTCATTGGTTTTGGTTGGCCTAACCTTACCGATGAACCAGGAGAACTCATATGACCAAATTTCAGAAAGTCGTCTCTTTTTTCTCTCTTGAAAGAATATTGAAAATGAGACTTAAATCTTTTTATCCAAGACTTTTGAAATGATGTACACGTGTTACAGTGAAAATCAAAGTTCGGTATTCTATTTTTCTTTCAAAAAATTGTGAACCTTCATTTTACTTCCTTCCAAAAATTCTGAAATTCCAAATTTCTAGACATCTTTGAATTGTCAAGTTCTTTTGAAAACCTCCTTCTGTTTTTTTTTTTTTGGTTTTTTTTTGGTTTTTGAAAAACTACCCAAAAACGAAAAAAATTTGTCTAAAATTGGACAAGTGTGTTTGTTCCACCCCCCAACCTAAACTAGACAGCGTCCTCGATGTCATACATGAAATGAAAAATGGAATGTAACATGAGGTGAAAATGTAGAAAACACCTGGAGTAAAGGGTAGAAAACACCTGGAGTAATGAAGCTTTCGCGTAGAAACCTGTCCAATGTGAGACAAAGAACACAAAAAGAAAAAGAAAGAAAAGAAAAGAAAAGAAATATATATATATATATATATGCATAACGTACAAAGTTGTGGGCCACTGTCAGATCCAGTGCCCTTCAATCCTGATAGACATGATCGATCAGAGGAATTTCATTTTCCCCTGGAGGAAAAGTCTCTAAGAATGGTTTTAAACGTTGTCCATCAACTTTAAAAGAGGAACCATTCGATGGATCAATGAGGGTCACTGCCCCATATGGAAATACTTCTTGAACAATGTAGGGGCCTGTCCAACGAGATCTTAACTTTCCAGGGAAAAGATGAAGTCGAGAATTGTACAATAGGAATTTCTGAGACGGATGGAATGACTTCCTTAATATCCGTTTATCATGAAAGGCCTTAGTCCTGTCTTTGTAAATTCTTGAGTTCATATAAGCCTCGTTTCTCAATTCTTCTAATTCATTTAAATCAAGGGCTCTTTTCTCCTCAGCCTTGTCTAGGTCAAGGTTCAGTTGTTTTATGGCCCAATAAGCTTTATGTTCCAGCTCCACCGGAAGGTGGTAAGCTTTCCCATATATAAGCCGGTATGGAGACATCCCAATTGGGGTCTTATAAGTAGTTCTATAAGCCCACAAAGCATCATTTAGCCACATTGACCAATCCTTACGATTTGATTTTACCGTGGTCTCCAAAATTCTTTTGATTTCCCTATTTGAGACCTCTACCTGCCAACTTGTTTGAGGGTGATAAGGGGTTGCCACTTTATATGTAACACCATAATTTTTAAACAAACTCTCAATGATGCGGTTACAAAAGTGAGTGCCCCCATCACTAACGATGGCACGTGGAGTTCCAAAACGGAAAAAGATATTATCCAAGATAAACTTTTTGACTGTTTTAGCATCATTATTCCTACATGGGACTGCTTCAATCCATTTGGACACATAATCGACTGCGATGAGGATATAATGAAAACCAAAGCTCAGGGGAAAAGGTCCCATAAAGTCTATACCCCAAACATCGAATAACTCGACGACCAAAATTGGGTTTGAAAGGCATTATATTCCTTTTGGAATTGGAATCTAGTTTTTGGCACCGCTCACATGCCTTACATAAGTCATGTGCGTCTTTAAATAACGTGGGCCAGTAAAGTCCAGATTGTAAAATTTTGTAAGCGGCCTTTTTAGTAGAAAAATGGCCACCACAAGCATGTGAGTGACAGAATGATATTACACTGTTTACTTCATGGTTAGGAATGCATTTCCTAATGATTTAGTCTGGGCAATATTTAAAAAGGTATGATTCATCCCAGAAAAACTGTTTCACCTCAGTGAAAAACTTATTTTTATCTTGCTGCGTCCATTCTTTTGGAATTTCACCCGAAGCTAGATAATTAGCAATGTCAGCATACCATAGAGAATGGGCAAATGTGGCAAATAATTGCTCATTAGGGAAAGTGTCCTGGATTGGTAAGGGTTCTAAAGTGTTGGAAAGAACAAGCCTAGAAAGATGACCAGCCACCACATTTTCTACTACTTTCTTATCCTTGATTTTAATATCAAACTCTTGGAGAAAAAGGGGAGAAAAAGGATCCATTTGATCAGTCTGGGCTTGGCATCTTTCTTAGAAAGAAGATACTTCAGTGCAGAATGGTCAGTAAATATAACAATTTTGGATCCAATTTAGTAGGAACGGAATTTATCCAATGCATAGACCACAACCAATAGTTCTTTCTCTGTTGTAGAATAATTAATCTGTGCACTGTTTAAAGTCTTGCTAGCATAGTAAATCACATATGACCTTTGTCCCTATGTTGCCCAAGAACTGCCCCAACCGCATAATCGCTAGCATCGCACATGATTTCAAAGGGCAGGCTCCAATCTAGAGGTTGCATAATTGGAACAGTCGTCAACATGTCCTTAAGCTTGGTAAATGCCGCTTGACATGCCTCCGTCCACTCAAATTCTGCTTCCTTTAACAGAAGGTTACATAATGATCTAGAAATGACACTGAAATCTTTTATGAATCTTCTGTAGAATCCGGCATGCCCTAAGAAAGATCTTACATCTCTTACGGTTTTTGGGGAGGCAAATTGGAAATTAAATCTACTTTGGCTTTGTGCACTTCCAATCCTCTAGATGATACAATGTGGCCAAGGACAATCCTTTGTCGTACCATAAGATGACATTTTTCCCAATTCAGTACTAAATTCTTTTCTTCACACCTAGAGAGGACCTTAGTTAAGTTGCTCAAACAATCTTGGAATGTATCTCTAGAAACTGAAAAATCATCCATGAAGACTTCGAGAAAACGTTCCACCATATCACTAAAAATACTAAGCATGCACCTTTGAAAAGTTGTAGGAGCATTACATAGCCCAAAGGGCATCCGTCGGTAAGCAAAGGTACCAAAGGGGCATGTAAAAGTTGTTTTCTCTTGGTCTTCCGGAGCGATCTCTATTTGATTGTATCCAGAATATCCATCTAAGAAACAATAATACTCGTGGCCAGCTACCTGTTCTAAAATTTGGTCCCAGAAGGGTAGGGGGAAATGATCCTTTCGTGTGACAGCATTTAATTTTTTGTAGTCGATACAAACTCGCCAACCTGTGGGTACGCGGGTTGGGACGAGCTCATCATTAGCATTACGGACTACAGTGACGCCGGCCTTTTTAGGTACAACTTGGGTAGGGCTGACCCATTGGCTATCTGAAATTGGATAGATGATACCCACATCTAGAAGTTTCAAAACTTTAGCCCTAACCACTTCCTGCATGGTGGGGTTTAACCGGCGTTGCATCTGATGGGAGGGTTTTGCATTCTCCTCCAAATAGATATGATGTGTACACACAAGGGGATTAATTCTCTTAATGTCAGCCACGGTCCAAGCAATTGCACCTTTGTGCAGTTTGAGCACTTCTAAGAGTTGGACTGCTTGGTCCATGTCAAGGTGTCCAGAAATGACTATAGGAAATGTTTCATTTTCTCCAAGGTATGCATATTTCAAGTGAGAGGGCAAGGGTTTCAACTCAGGTTTGGGCGGCCTTACCTGAGATGGAAGGGACAGAGTACCAGTTGGTACCCACTCTTCAAAAGAGGGTTTGCCTACAGTGTTGACCAGTTCAACAGTGCTATCATGTTTTTTTTCGCAGAGGGTCAAGTCCTCAATTGACTTAATAAAATCGGAGATCGATTTTTCAAAAGTTTTCGCTGTAAGAACACCGATCAAATCTACTTCTTCAAGGTCAATGTTATCATCTCGTGGTTGTTTGCAAAGGTCAAACATATTTAGCTCTAATGTCATGTTACCAAAAGATAGTGTCATTTTTCCATTCCGGCAATTGATCAATGCATTGGATGTGGCTAAAAATGGTCTCCCAAAAATTACCGGAATCTAAGCATGAGGATCTGCCACAGGATGAATGTCTAGCACAATAAAGTCTACTGGAAAGTAGAACTTGTCAACCTGCACAAGCACATCCTCTACTATCCTTCTCGGTCTTTTGATTGATCGATCTGCTAGCTGCAAAGTAACCAGGGTGGGTTTGAGTTCGCCCAGCCCCAATTTTACATAGACCGAGTAAGGTGGTAAGTTGACACTTGCCCCAAGATCAAGCAATGCTTGTTCAATTTGATATTTCCAATTATGCACGAAATTGTGGGGCGTCCTGGGTCTTTGAATTTAGGGGGAGTGTCGTGTTTTAAAATTGCACTAGCTTGCTCAGTGAGAAATGCTTTCTTTTGTACATGTATCTTACGCTTCAACGTGCATAACTCTTTAAGAAACTTTGCATAAGATGGGACTAGTTTGATTGCGTCTAACAACAGGATGTTAATTTTGACCTCTTTAAGCACATCCAAGATTTCCTGGTTTTGTATAGATAGCTTAGGAGGAGCTAATCAGTTGGGAAAAGGCTGTAAGGGCTTGAATCCTGGAGGAACTGGGCTTTTCTCCTTGATAAGAGGGACTTCATTTTCTTTCCTTTCCTGATCTAAGGATGCATGTTGTTTATCTTTTTCCTGATCAGGCTTTTCAATCTCTTTACCACTACGTAGAGTATTAACAGCTTGAACCTGCTCCTTTGAATTTGACGAACCACCTTGATGAACCTCATATTGCCCTTTTGGATTGGGTTGGAAAAGCCCCCTTATTTTGTGCTTCAATCAATTTGCAGAGGTTCTGCATGGTGTTCTGTAAATTCTCAAAGTTCCTATCATGTTTCTTGTTGATGGACTCTTGATTCACCATAAACTTCAGCAGTTCATCCCAAGGCGTCGTTTGAGTTGTAGGGGGTACCATTTGCTGTGTGTTTTGAGCATATGTACCAGAAGTACCCCCAAACTGATTTGACATTTGGTTGAAATTGGGCGGAGTAGCATTTGGACCATTCCACCAACTAAAGTTGGGGTGATTCCTCCAATTAGGGTTGTACGTGTTACCTAAAGAATTGTTAAACTGTCGGTTGTATGTGTTGGTGGCATTTGCTTGCTCGTGAAACACTTCTTGAAAAGCAGGGAGTGTTGGGCACTCTGAAGAAATGTGTTTATCACTAGCGTAGATGCCACAAACTATAGCAGGTTCCTTATTCTTCACAAATTTCAAGGACTCAACTTCTCTTGTAAGATAGGCAATTTTTGCTTGAAGATCATCATTTTCTTTCAATACATATAACCCCCCTTCTTTGGCCTAATTCGATTGCTTTACGGGCTCTATACCTTTAGATGTGTCTCAATTTTGTGCACTATCTGCCAAAAACTGAATGTAGGTCCATGCTTGATTTGGGTTCTTTGCCATGAATTCCCCATTGCACATCATCTCCACGAATTGACGTGTTTCTGGACTAAGTCCATCATAGAAGTGCCCAATTGTATTGTGCAATTCAAATCCGTGGTGGGGACATGCAAGGAGTAGTTCATTAAAGCGTTCCCAACAACAATAATAAGACTCCTTGCCTTTTTGTTTAAAATTCATAATATTTCTCCGTAAGGTGTTGGTCTTATGTAATGAGAAAATTTTCTTGAAAAATTCCCGAACCATGTCGGACCATAGAGCAATCGAATTGGGCTGTACGGAGTGAAGTCATGCCTTAGCCTTATCTTTGAGGGAAAATGGAAATAAACGAAATTTGATAAGGTCTTCCCTCACATTATTGAAGTGTAGTGGTGCACACACTTCTTCAAACTCTTTTATGTGCAAATATGCACTTTCCGATTCAAGTCCATGAAATTTGGGGAGAAGTTGAATTACTCCCGGTTTGATATCAAATTGACATGCACCTGCGGGTATAACCACGCATGACGGTGTGGCTTGTCGTGTAGGATGAAGGTAATCACGTAGACTCGTAAGTGGTTGATTCACCTCCCCATTATTATTGGGTCCATTCCCATGACCGTTCTCATTCCTCATTTCATCATTAACACTGTGCTCATCAGCCATTCTAAGTGAACCAGGAGATCTAGATTCTAAGTGAACCAGGAGATCTAGATTCGTAGAATTTAATCAAGCTCTTGACAGGTGATTCCTTCCTTTCTAACCAATTTGAGGAGTCCCTCTGCCAAGAAGATGGGGGTCTTTCCTTTTTTTTTTTTTAATTTAAGAAACCTAGAAAGAAAAACTACCTAAGGACCGTTTTTAGATTTAAAAGAAAATTCCCAAATTCTTGCAAAGTATTAATCTTAGAGAGTTTGATATCTCTATGGAAAGTTCCCAAACTCAAGTCTATGAAATTGGCCCGACCAGGTGAGCCCCCAAATCAGTGGTGGGGTCACGATGCGTTGCACGGGTCCCGCTAAAAAAACCACTTTCTAGAACAAGAGACTTGTCTCCCTTATCTAATGGGACAAGACTTGCCTAGACATCGAACCAATCAAGAAAGACAGTTTGTTTGGCTTTCCAAAGAAATAACTAACCTTCTTAGAGAGAAATTCCAGCAAGTTTTTAAGAGTCGTTTTAAATTTTAAAACAACTAAAATAACTGAATTTTCAATGAAAGTTCTGAAATTTTTAGATTTTGGCAAGCTTGGTGGCCAAAAAGCCGAATTTGCGCGATCTAAGACTTGCCTTTATGGGGGAAAGTTCAGAATTTTTTTGGAAACTATAAAAACCTAGAAATAGGAAAGAAAACCTGATTTTAACACACCTTAATTAATCCTAACCAGCAACTAAAAAATCGACCTAAACTAGTCCAAAGTAGAACAAGTAAACTAGGCGATTTTCCGAAATTGATGTGATTTTTGAAAAAAATAGAATTTTTTTTTAAGATCTAAAACAGTCCCAATTTTATAAAAAATCAAAGATTAAAAATCCACTTTTTTAATGCAAATTTTGAAACTCATGTGGAGAGCCCATTTTCAGATTGGAAACAAATTTTGAAACTCATGTGGAGAGCCCATTTTTTTTTGGATCATGTGAAGTAATGAGATAGAAGTTGGACGTGTGATGTCTTTGGGAGAATCTTGGGTTGCAAGATTTCAAAATTTGAGGCCTATCCATTTGGAGTTTAAGTGCTAAAATCTTGGATTCTTTGAATTTGTTTCCAACTTGGATTGCTAATCAAGATCTTCCAAGTTTTCTTGAACTCTTCATGGAAAAATATCCTTAGATGGGCCCACTTTCTCTCCTTGGAATTTATGCCAAAAGTAGATGGGTCCCATGGTGCATTTGCTTTATCAATTCTTTTATGCGGGCCCCAATTCATACTAAATGGATGCATAAAATGTCACCATTTTATCAAATTTTCTTTAATTAAATCAATGGTGCAAATAAAATTCATCATTTTATGTGTAAATAAAAAGCAATGAGAAATTTGTGGCTTTCAATGCCAAAATTAGAGAAATTCATGATTTTATGATAAAATACAATTTTTCAATAAGTTTTGACTCGAATTCAAACTTTGAAGCCCACAAACATAAATCATGATTTTTATACTAAAATGGTGCATGACTTGATGATTAAGTCCTTAATTAATTCTAAAATAATGAGAAAATTGTGCATTTTTAAGGACTTATCACATGTCACATTTTAAATCTCATTGCAAAGGTTGGTTTAAAGCATATTGTAAGTTACACAGATGGTATTACATACTTTACTAGATTTATTTTCTGCTTCGCACGGAGAAGACAATTGTATGCCCAAATTTGTGTGAGTCAAGGCGTATCAGCTATTAAAATACCTAAGGAGGTAGAACATAGATGGAATTCTATGTATGATTTGTTAAACAAAACACTTGACCAGAAAACTGGTTTGATTGAATTTTGTGCTTTTCATGTACAAGATTTGATGATTAGTGAAGAACATTAGGAGTTATGTGCCCACATCTATTAGAAGCTTTTTATACTTCAACATTATTTTTCTTTGGATATATTATCCCATATCTAATGAAGTTTTTTTTAAATTACTTTACAACTCAATAGATTTAGAGATCATTTTTTACTTAGTATCACTATTTGGAAACATGGAAGAAAAAATTAATAAATAATGGAAAGAGGCTCCAATGACATTTTCCTTAATTGCTGTATTTGATCTTAGGTTAAAATTAAGTAGTGTACAGTTTTTTATTGATGGAATAAATAAAAATATGAATTAGATAGATTTAAATATTTTTTCAAATATAATGGCAAATTTACAAGCATTTTTTCATTTTTATTGTGACCAAATGGGTACAACTGGGCTTAGTACAGGCCATCTAGAAGTCCAGCAAATAGGTGTTGGTGAGTGGGACGTGTGGTATTCTTCCATGTCCACGGCCATGGCATCTAGCTCAAACTCAAGTAAAACAGGTGCATGATGCATCTAATTTTGACATTTTAGCATGGTTGAAGCAATAAGAAAGCGCTTGTTTGGTGTTAGCCGCCATGGCTCATGATTTATTAACTATTCCAATGTCTTTTGTAGCATTAGAACATGTTTTTAGTGTAGGTGGACGTGTGGTGAATGACAGAAGAACAAATCTAACTGAAGAAATAGTGGAGTGTTGTGTTTGCCTACAAGACAGGTATTTAGCAGATAAGAACAAGCAAGAGTTGACATCTAATTTTTTACTTTTTCCTTCATTGTAATTTGTAAATATATAAGTTTTTCAATTTTTCTTTATTTTCTAAAAAAGATTATAAGCTTTGGAAGATAATCCTATTTAGAAACTGTAAGTGCAGAAAAATATACTCACAAGATTAGGATGCCTCCAGGGACTTACTCAAAGAACCGGAGGAGGAGCTGCGTGTCTGGCAGGTGTCTGGTGAACCTGAAAGGGAAGAAGAGAGCGGTCAAAGGACCCTGGCTGGGGCAGCACAGGGCTCTCCGATGCTTAAGTTAGTAGTGATCGGAGAAGAAAAAGGAGGAAGAGTGTCGTTGCATGTAAGAGAATGCATACCTTACTCTTGGTTGTTCCCTGCCTTATATGGGGAATGGTTTTGACGCCTGTGCTAGTGGGCCTCATGATGCGACTAGGGTCTCATCAGCCCACATAGTCATTAATGAGGGTCCATCACAGCCCTCATTGCATTTAATGAGGGTCCGATCAGCCCTCATTGCATTTAATGAGGGTCCGATCAGCCCACATAGCATTAAATGCTGGTCAAGTTGGGCCTGATCCTGTCTTGGCTTATTGGCAGCTGGGGTCCCATCGGATCCTTTCTTGGGCCCTGCCCTGATACGGCCGCAGCCATTGGACACAATTGTCAGAAGCGTGTTCAGAATAGACGGCCCGGATGGTATCCGTCCCATCGCGGCGCCCTCATCTCTCCACGTGTCCGTATGCTGCCCGTGGCAGAACAGGCCCATTTCGGGCGACGGTCTCCACTTCGGCAGCAACAAAAGTGGCATCGACTTCGGCAGGAGTGGTACCTGGAGATCTGGTCTCGGTCAGCATTTAAGACTAGTGCCGAGGCACATGCATCCGAAGTGAGTGCCTATATCGTCTACGAACTGGCCCACACAATTGCCCCCGAGTTTTCAACTCGTCAGGATCTCAGGATCATTGGGAGTGGAAACTCGTTTTCGGAAGCGACTTGAGATTACCGGGGGGGGGGGGGGGGCACTCTGACGTCACATCTGACACGTGGAGCCCGTTCGACTTCCCTTTACGTGCAGAGGATAATTACTCGCATTAACTGTCAAATCCTAATAATGGTGGGAGGCGGATCGTTCGCGCCACGCGTCACTGCCGGATTCAACGCTTCGGTTCTTGCTAGTACGCACGCGGCCGTTGAAGTGACTTTTTCGAATTTGGAAACGGCGCCATGATTTGGCGCCCTTCTATAAATACGGGTCCTCTTCTCTTCTTCCTCTTTTCTACTCTTCGCTTTTGAACGAACTTTTCTGAGAACTGAGAACCAAGAACCAGGGCTAGAGGTCTGGAGTGGAGTGAAGCTCTCGTCTTTCAGCAGAGTGCCTTTGTCCGTCTCTGTTTTAGGTCCTTGAGCTAGTAAGTTTCGCATCTTCTCTCTCACATTTTCATTCGGTCTTCTGCTTTTCCCTTTCTTGGTGACCATGGGGATTTTCAGTCACTGGGTTGACTCCCCCGCGTCCATAGAGGCTTTTAGGACCACCTACGAGATTCCGGACGATGTCCTCGTCCGGAGGGGTAATCTAGCAGACCATGTCCGACGATGCAGCGTCGGGGGCTGGATGCCCTTCCCACTCATTGCGGTGGTGGAGGGGGGCATTAGGTTCCAGTTGCACCCGTTGCTTCGGGCCTGCCTCTCCTCCTGGAACCTCACCCCCTGCCAATTGATGCCGAACACCTTCAAGGTCATCATGGGCACTGTGGCGTTAAACCGGCACCTCCACATAGATTTAGACATCCGAGACATAGAGGATGTGTACGACCTATGCAAGACAAAGGAGGACACCTATTACCTCCGCGTCAAGCCGAAGCGGAGGGCTTTCGTCAATGCACTGGAAGATTCGAACAAGTACGCAGGGGACGAGCTCATTTCCATCTCGGGGAATTGGGAGTTCGGCCCCGAGGAGGAAGCAAGAGTTTACAACATTCCCCGCTACCCCGGGGTTGCCCCAAGTACGGACTTCTCTATTCCTCTGATCCTCATGCAGTCCTTGTTTTCGCTTTCACATCCCCGAACTAATGTTTCCTCGGCCTTGCAGGTGCTCGGCAGAGAAAATCCGGACTTCACTGTTGGGTGAGGAACGACTCTTGGCACAACCGGGTTGCCAAGTGTACTGACTTCGACAACCGGGCCGCGTGGGCGCTGCTCAAATACAAGCCCAGATACAGGGGCTATATCATCAGGAGGTCGGGAGACGAACCAGAGGTTGCCGGAGCCGAAACCGAGCTGCAAAGGAGGCGCCCAGAGAGAAGGGAAATCCCGACTGAAGCTGGGCCCTCTCGAACCGAGGCCAAAGCCGGACACTCACTGACCGAGGCCGAAGCCGGACCCTCACTGACCGAGGCTGAGGCTGCCGCCAGAAACCCGGTTTCCTCTTCCGAGTCTGAGTCGGAAGATACTCCTCTTGCGAGACGCCCGCGACGTTCGCCGCCGAGGACAGAAGAGATGGCTCGCAACATCACCTACCTTGACCTCGAGGCGCTGGCTTTTGGGGACAAATCCCCCGAGGCACCTGCTCCAGTGTCACCTGCTCCGGTGCTCCAAGTGCCCCAAACACCGCTGCCCCAGAGTGGTGCCGGGGTCCCCGAGGTGGCCCCCGACACCATGGCCCGGACCGAGGAGGGTGGCAGCAGGGATCTTGATCAGGACCGCTCCCCCGCCTCTGAGGATGCTCCATTAGGGAGCGTTTTGGGAAAAAGGCCAAGGGAGGAGGACTCGAGCTCGGGAGTCGCGCCACATCCGGCTCCTTGGGAGCCGAGCTTTACCACCACCTCGGGCTAGTGGTTGACAGTCGACCATTGCGTCCGCGCGACCAACTCCCTCGTCCTGGAGGCTCTGGCCAAGGGGTGCGCTCTGCCAAAGGATATGGCGCTATACGCGGGGTACAGTGACCCGATGCTTCTCGCGTCGCTGCTGCGGACGAACATCCAAGTGAGCCTCTCCCCGAGTTCATCTCATCATTTTATCCGCAGTCCACCCCGGCTAACTTAATTTGTTGCTTTTATACCGCAGGCCTTGCAGAAATCGATGGAGCTCATCGACAGATATACCAAGCAGAGCCCGGTGGTCACCATGCTGGAGGCGAAGAGACTGGAGTTGGAGGAAGCATTGGGCGCTGCCACCCGGAGGGCGGATCAACTCGAAACCCAAGGGGTCGAGCTCATTGCCGAGTTGGGGGGTGCCAGGGCGGAGACCAAGGCCGAGAAGAACAAGAACGCCGAGCTCGAGGCAGCCGTGGAGAAACTGAGAGGCGACCTCGTCACTGAGTCGAAGAAAGTGGCTAAAGCCGAGGCCAAGGCTCAAGCAGCCCAGGCCGAGGCTGATGTCGCCTTCGCCGATGCGGTGAAGCAGGCCACCACACACTACGAGACTCGGGTTCTGCGGGTCAGAGACAAGGCATGGGAGAAGGGGTGGCTCGCCGCCTTGAAGAAGGCCGAGATCAACGAAGGCCACTCGTCTTTCGCAGAGCCTCCCCCATTTCCTGGCCCTACTGTCCCCATGGCCAACATTGTCATCGAACCATTTCGGGGTCGCCGTCACCGCCCCTGTCTCGGATCCTCCTGCCTAGTTATTTTTGTAAAGATTTAAACTTTTTGTAAGGATCGCCTCTTGGCGGAGACTCTATTGTACAAAGAAGGTCTAATCAATGAAACCGTAATCAATGAAATCAACTTTTGTTTCTCAAATTGCTTCATGTCAGCTTCTTTTTTGAATCTGTCGGCCTGTGATTTAATGTTATTTTTCTGAACTTTTTGCTCGCGAGCATGCGAGTTAGGTAGAGGTAGGCTAGTCAGCTCAGGACCTAGTCAGGAGCGACGTATAGGCCCAAGGGGCCCTTGTCAACCCAAAGGGTGTCATTCACTTCGGTAAAATAGGGTGAAACTTGGCCGAAGTAGAAACTCTCTTGGGTCGGTGAATAAAGGCGGTCTCGGTAGTGACCATAAGGGCTTTGTGCACAGGGGTTAAGACAGGCCTGAGACGTCCTTGTGCGTTGACTGTAAGGGTTCGCACCCGGGTGGCCCATGGCCGGCCCGAGGCGACCTTATCATTGGCCCGAAGGCTTCACGCCTGGGTGGCACGTAGCCGACCCGAGACGATCTCATCGTTGGCCCGAAGGCTCACGCCTGGGTGGCCCGAAGCCGACCCGAGACGATCTCATCATTGGCCCGAAGGCTTCACGCCTGGGTGGCACGTAGCCGACCCGAGACGATCTCATCATTGGCCTGAAGGCTTCACGCCTGGGTGGCACGTAGCTGACGCGAGACGATCTCATCATTGGCCCGAAGGCTTCACGCCTGGGTGGCACGTAGCCGACCCGAGACGATCTCATCATTGGCCGTGGCCGAAGTACTGACACAGGGTGCCCCGTTCTTTCGAAAGTGAACTATATTCATTGAATTCTTCTGAGCACACATGTACAAGTATTTCAGAAATAGAACTTCTTGAGGTGAGACGCGTTCCATGGTCTCGGTAGCTGTTTTCCTGCCATATCTTTAAGTCGATAAGCTGACTGCCCAACAATAGAAGTCACTTTGAACGGTCCGTGCCAATTCGGCCCCAGCTTGCCCTGATTCGGGTCCTTGTCCCCCGGGAGTGTCTTCTTAAGGACCAGCTCTCCCACTCAGAATTTTCTCTCCCTAACCTTCTGATTGTAGCCTCTGGCCAGTTGCCGCTGATAGGCTGTAAGCCGAACTGCTGCTGCTTCTCTTCGCTCATCGGCCAGGTCCAGTTCCACAGCCAGATGGATCTCATTTCGGCCCTGGTCGAAGAGTTCGAACCTTAGGGTAGGGAGGCCAATTTCTAAGGGAATGACGGCCTCCATTCCGTAAGCTAGGGAGAAGGGTGTCGCCGAAGTGGACCTCCTAGGGGTAGTTCGGTAGGCCCATAGGACACTCGGGAGCTCTTCTACCCATCTTCCTTTGGCTTTGTCTAGCCGTTTCTTCAGCCCGTCTAGCACTACTTTGTTGGAGATTTCCGCCTGACCATTACTCTGCGGGTAGGCCGGGGTGGAGTAGCGATTGCGGATGTCGTGCTCCTGGCAGAAGCTTCTGAAGAGGTTAGAATCAAACTGGGTCCCGTTGTCCGAGATCAATATTCTGGGGATCCCGAACCTTGTGACGATGTTTTTCCATACGAAATTTTTGGAGTCCTGCTCCGCGATGGAGGACAACGGCTCTGCTTCGATCCATTTGGTGAAGTAATCCGTGGCTACTATCAGCCATCTTTTGTTTCCAGGAGTTCGGTCGAGCGGTCCCACTATGTCGAGCCCCCACTGGGCGAATGGCCATGGACTAAAAAGCGGGCTGAGGTCCTGTGCTGGCTGATGAAGAGAGTGGGAAAATTTCTGACACTTCTCGCATTTCTTTGCGTACACCTGCGTATCCTTCTGCATATACGGCCACCAGTAACCCTGGCTGATAGCCCGGTATGCTAGTGACCTTCCTCTGATATGGCTTCCGCAGATCCCTTCATGTATTTCGAAGAGAAGGTCCTCCACATTGCTCGGATGAACGCACTGGAGGTACGGGCCTGTGTACGACTTCCTGTAGAGCTTGACTTCGGGAGACAACCAGAACCGAGCTGCTTTGAGTCTGATTCGATGGGCCTCACTGCTGTCCTCGGGTAGCTTGTCGTCCTTGAGGTAGGCGATGATGGAGTCCATCCAACTCGGGTCGAGGTCAATACACGACACCCGAGGTGGATGGAGCTCGATGCTGGGTGCGGCCAAGGATTCCACCTCGATGGTTCGTTTTCTCCCTGCTTCGACAGCACTGGCCAAATTTGCAAGGGCATCTGCATGGGAGTTTGCTTCTCTGCCTATCTGTTTGATTTCGGCCGTATGGAACTGAGCGAGCAGCTTCTTTGCCAGGGCTAAATACGCAGCCATCCGGTCGTCGCGAGCCTGATAGTCCCCTGTGAGCTGGTTTACCACCAACTGTGAATCACTGAAGATCACCAGCTATTGAGCTCCGAGGATTTTGGCGCTGTTCAATCCAGCTAAAAGGGCTTCGTATTCAGCTTCATTGTTCGACGCCTTGAAATCCAGGGTCAGAGCCTGCTCGATGACCAGTCCTTCTGGCGATTGGAGGACGACTCCTGCTCCGGCTCTTCTCGAGGTGGAAGATCCGTCGACGAAGACTTTCCAAACTGGGGTGAGGGCTTGGCATTGCGATTGTTCAGAGCCCGTGGGCGCCTCATGCTCCCTGCCCCCCAGTTCGGTGCCGAGCTGGGTTGGTACCGAACTTGAATCGAACTCGGCAAGGAAATCCGCCAGAACCTGGGCTTTGATCGCTGTCCTGGGCTGATACTGAATTTCATACTGCCCCAGATCGATAGCCCATCTTGAAATCCTTCCTGAAAAGTCAGCTTTTTTGAAAACAGATTTGAGTGGATGCTCCGTAACAACCACTATGGTGTGTGTTTGAAAGTAATGAGAGAGCTTCCGCGAGGCACTAACGAGTGCCAATGCGAGCTTCTCGAGTGGCAAGTATCTGGTCTCGGCATCAATCAGGGTTTTGCTCATATAATAGATGGGTTTTTGGACCCTATCCTCTTCTCGGAGGAGGACCGAGCTCACTGCGTGAGCTGAGACCGCCAGGTACAAATACAGAAATTCTCCATGAACCGAAGTTGACAGTAGAGGAGGTGAGGATAAATAGACCTTAAGCTCCTGCAGGGCTTGGTCACATTCCGGAGTCCACTGAAATTTAAAATTCTTCCTAAGGAGCTGAAAGAAAGGCCGACACTTATCTGAGGATCTGCTGATGAACCGATTCAGTGCGGCTGCCATTCCGGTCAGCTTTTGGACTTCCTTAGCCGAGGTGGGACTCTGCACTCTGAGGATAGCCGAGATCTGATCTGGATTTGCCCCAATCCCCCTGCGTGTGACCAAGCTTCCCAGGAATTTGCCAGAGCCGACACCAAAGGCGCACTTGGAGGCATTGAGTTTGAGCTTGAACCTCTTCAAAGTGGCGAAAACTCCAGCTAGGTCTGCCAAATGGTTATTGCTTGCTTGGACTTGACCACCATGTCGTCGATGTAAACCTCAATAGTCTTGCCGAGCTGATCGTGGAACATCTTGGTCACAAGTCTCTGATAGGTGGCTCCTGCATTCTTCAGCCCAAACGGCATCACCTTGTAACAATAGGTCCCCCTGGGTGTGATAAAAGTTGTCTTCTCTTCATCTGGCCCATACAGCGGAATCTGGTGATAGCTGCGGTAAGCGTCGAGGAAGCTCATTCTGTCGTGCCTGGCCGTGGCGTCAATCATCTGGTCGATCTTGGGAAGGGGAAAGCTGTCCTTGGGACAAGCCTTGTTGAGGTCGGTAAAGTCGATGCACACTCTCCACTTGCCAGTCTTCTTTCTGACGACCACAGTATTGGCTAGCCAGGTCGGGTATTGGACTTCTCTAATGGCGCCGGCCTCAAGCAGTTTATCCACCTCCTCGACCACGGCTTCGGTTTGTGGCACCCCAGTCCTGCGGGCTTTCTGCATCACCGGTTTATAGTTAGGATCAACATTCAATTTATGGCATATTACCTCCGGGTCGACGCCGGGCATCTCTTGAGGCGTCCAGGCGAAGGCTTCTTTGTTCTGCACTAGGAACTGGACCAGCTCGAACTTCTCTGGTTCGCCGAGCTGATTGCAGAGCAAGAAGAACCGTTCCGGATCTTGTGAATTGATCCTGACCTCGGTCAGGTCCTCTACGCTCTTCTTCTCTGGGTCCTGGCCGACCTCATCCAGCTTCTGCTCCAGCCTCTTCTCCATCTCGGCCATATTAACTTCCTTGGGCTCTCGCTCTCCGGATACCACGGCTGTCAGGCATTGCTTGGCTGCTTGCTGATCTCCTCTGACAGTGACGATTGCAATTCTGCCATTCTTTCCTTCCCAAGGAAATTTCAACTTCTGGTGGAGAGTGGAAGGGACCGCCTCCAGGCTATGAAGACAAGACCTGCCCACTATAGCATTGTAAGGCGAGGGTGCGTCAATCACCATGAAGGTTGTCTCAACAGACGCACCGCCGGCCTCAATCTTGAACGTCACCTTTCCCTTGGGGTACACCGGCTTGGCGTTGAAGCCGATGAGGGGAATTCGGGCCTCCTGCAGATCCTTCTCCGTCAGTCCCATCCTCCGGAAGCTATCGAAATAGAGGACCTCAGATGAACTACCGGGGTCGATGAGGACCTTCTTCACGGTGCAATTCTTCACGCCTTGCTTAGAGCAATCAAACTTCAGGGTGACGATCAGCGGGTCGTTGTGGGGAAGCTGTACCCCTTCCAGGTCCGCATCCGTAAACCTGATTTCGGGCCGCTCCCTCCGAGGCCTCTTCAGAGCCGAGCCGAGTTCGGCGGCCATGACTTGCTTACTGTGAGAGGCCTGCCTGGCCTCGGCGCGAGCTCGGTTACTTCCCTTCTGCGGGGGAGCTAAATGGATGACGTTAATGATCTTCTCCGACCCATCGCTGTAGCGGCCTCTGTCGTCTCGGCGCGGGGCTCGGTTGTCGGCCCTGGTATCCGCCTTGACGAACTCCTGCAAATGCCCCTCTTGGATAAGCTTTTTCAAGTGCGACCGCAGTATCCTGCATTCCTTAGTTTTGTGGCCGTACTCCTTGTGGTACGCACAAAACCTGGTCTGATCTCGGAAGGACGAATCGGTTCTCATGGGCTCTGGCCAGCTGAAGTACGGCTTGGATTTAATCTTGTACATGATCCGGTGGATAGGCTCCTTGAAGATTGTGTTAACTGCCCGATATGCGTCTTCGGACAGCCTGGGCCTTTTGCCTCTCGCCGAGGTGAACGCCTGAGCCCGTGCCGAGCTAGCTGACGCCCGGCGTCTCTCTGAATCAACTATTCGGGGCTCATCTCGTCGGGACGGTCCCTGCTCTTCCTTGGAAGGCCTTTCACTTCAGTTCTTCTGCGCGGCCCCATGGTTTTCCCGAGCCCTGACCTGGTCTTCCTCTTGGACGATGTAGCGGTTGGCGATGGACATGAGCGCTGTTATGCAGGACACCGGATTTCTGGCTAGATCTTTGCGAAGGTCATTGTCCGGCAGCAGGGCATTCCGAAATGCGAAGACGGTCACTTCGTCCTTGGAGTCTTCAATCTGACTGTAGACGGTCCAGAATCGCTTCGCGAACTGGGTGACGTTCTCCCCCTGCTGCTTTGGCAATATTCTATAGGCCTGAAACTTCTTCATGAAGGACTGTTGGAGCTGCTGCCAACTCGAAATGGACCCCTCTGGGAGTGCACAGAACCACTTCAAGGGGAGGTCACCTAAACTGGAGGAAAAAACTCGACAGTTCAGATGACCCTCATCTCCCCAGACAGGCATCCTCTGAGAGAAGTGCCTGAGGTGTGTAGCTGGGTCCGAGGTCCCGTCGTAAGTGACGAACCTCGGGACGGTGAACTTCTTCGGCAGGGGATACTTCTTGATATCGCGAGAGAAAGGAGACGCGCTGAGGTCGATGGAGTCGTAACAAACATCCTTTTGGTCTCGGCCGAGACCAGCCACTTCCAGGTTGCACTGGACCGTTTCCCTTATGCGCGCGTCCAGCCACTCCTGGTCATGATACCTGCTCTCCGAAATGGTTTCTGACGCCTTCCTCGAGTAACTATGACTGGCGCTCGAGCCTTCGTCTCGAGTTCGGTCGCGCCTTTTCTTATTCAAATGGTCCCTCAAGTCCTTCTCGGGGGAGTCGGGGCGCTTGCTACGAGACACCCTCCTCTCGTGCTGTCGCTGTGAGCGCTGTTGTCGCGACCGCTGCTGCTGCTGAGACTGTTGATGTCCTGCTGAATTCGCAGCTATTTCCAGCTGCTGCTGGAGCTGGAGGATCAGAGCGTCCCTCTCCTTGATGGCCTCATTCTGTGCTCTAATCTCTTGGAGGGTGGAGTCGAAGTCTTCACTATAATTATACTCCTCATCCTCAGCATCCTCAGCATCCTCTATCTGGTCAGAAGGACGTGGTCCGTCGTCCACTGGAGACTTGCTCCGCTGATCTCGTCCCGTCAGGAGCCCTCCTGCAGGTTGCTGTTGAGAGTTTTTCCTCCGGAGAGCAGACTCCAAGCGAGGATCACGCTCCTGAACGTTGATTCGGACGAGGCCACGCTCGACGTCATCCTCTACAACTGGTTCCTTCCCGGACCTCTTCTTAGCAGGGAGGAGGTCAGAGGACGGTCCTGCACGCCTTGCCTTGGATGTTTCTCCGCCTTTCGCAGCTCTCCTCGTCATGGTGATAGGGAAGATTGCAGAAATCGCTTCCCACAGACGGCGCCAATTGTAAGTGCAGAAAAATATACTCACAAGATTAGGATGCCTCCAGGGACTTACTCAAAGAACCGGAGGAGGAGCTGCGTGTCTGGCAAGTGTCTGGTGAACCTGAAAGGGAAGAAGAGAGCGGTCAAAGGACCCTGGCTGGGGCAGCACAGGGCTCTCCGATGCTTAAGTTAGCAGTGATCGGAGAAGAAAAAGGAGGAAGAGTGTCGTTGCATGTAAGAGAATGCATACCTTACTCTTGGCTGTTCCCTGCCTTATATGGGGAATGGTTTTGGCGCCTGTGCCAGTGGGCCTCATGATGCGACTAGGGTCTCATCAGCCCACATAGTCATTAATGAGGGTCCATCACAGCCCTCATTGCATTTAATGAGGGTCCGATCAGCCCTCATTGCATTTAATGAGGGTCCGATCAGCCCACATAGCATTAAATGCTGGTCATGTTGGGCCTGATCCTGTCTTGGCTTATTGGCAGCTGGGGTCCCATCGGATCCTTTCTTGGGCCCTGCCCTGATACGGCCGCAGCCATTGGACACAATTGTCAGAAGCGTGTTCAGAATAGACGGCCCGGATGGTATCCTTCCCATCGCGGCGCCCTCATCTCTCCATTTGTCCGTATGCTGCCCGTGGCAGAACAAGCCCATTTCGGGCGACGGTCTCCACTTCGGCAGCAACAGAAGTGGCATCGACTTCGGCAGGAGTGGTACCTGGAGATCTGGTCTCGGTCAGCATTCAAGACTAGTGCCGAGGCACATGCATCCGAAGTGAGTGCCTATATCGTCTACGAACTGGCCCACACAGAGACCTTCAATAAGTTAAGTTCTCTCTTCTCAGTAGAGTAGGTCGGGTTTGACCGAACCACTTAAATATCTTTGTTATTCTCCATTACTGAAAAGGAAAAAAAATGAAAAAGGCAAGCTTGGCAAGGAGGCAAGGCTCGACAATGCCCGGCTCGCTTCAACCCGACCATGGCGGGCCTCGCCAAGGCATTTTTCGGGGGGGGGGGGGGGGGGGGTGTTTAGCCCGTTTGACATGCCTACCCCAAGCCTTCTTCTGCATGCGTGACCAAAGACCTTGCCTTTGTTTGCGTGCATGACCAAAACCCTACCTTGGTTTCTCGTTTTACCTCAGTTTGCTGCTTCTTGGTTTGCGCGCGTCAAAAAGTTACTTTCTCCTCTTTATTTGCATGCAAAGCAAACAACCTGCCTTTTATTTTGTCTTTCCTCGGCGTGCGTGCATTTGAAAACGAGAAGTTGTTTTATTACTTCTAAGCCCAAAGTCTTCTTCTGTCTCGGTTTGCATGTGTTGAAAAAAAAAACCAAAGTCATCAAGGTCTTCCTCCGCCTCGATTTGCGTGATCCAGTCAACATAAATTTTGAACGGCTATAACTTCTTCATCTAACCTCATATCGACAAACGGCTTGGTTCTGCGGATTCGTGGCGCCGAGCATTACTTAATAAATGCAACATATCAGAATTTCAGCCATCAGAAATTTCTTTTGGACTGCAATCACGTTCTTTCATGATGTCAAATTAGGTTAAAATTGACTTTAAAGCACTTAACATAAATGGGGACAATTACTTATCTTGACAATTGGATGCTAAAATTCATTTGCAATCCAAGAAACTAGGAGTGACCATAAAGAAATGTAACAAAATGTCTCAGGACGAAAAGACGTAATTAGCCCTCATCTTCCTGCGCCATCACATAAAAGAATACCTAAAAAATGAATACCTGAAGGTTAGGTATAATCACCAGAAGATGTTCATACTACCAGCTGCCCATAATAAATGGTTAAACCTGAGGTTACAGGATTATAAAACAGTATCTGAATACAACTTTGCCCTCTTCAATATTGTTTTCCGAGTAAGACTATGTGGTGAAAAGGTTTCGGAAGAGCAGATGTTGGAGAAAACATTATCCACTTTTCTTGCCTCAAATGTGCTCTTGCAGCAGCAGTATTGAGAACGATGTTTTTCTAAATATTCAGAACTTATCTCCTATATCCTAGTCTCTTAACAGAATTGCATAGTATTGATGAAAAATCAATACTCCATACCAACTGGATCTTCAGCAATTCCTGAAGCAAATATCAGTTTTATGTCAAACAGAGGTAGAGGAGGCAGAGGAAGGGGGAATGAAAGACTTAACTCCTTCAGACGAGGTGGTTTTAAAGGTCCCCCTCCAAAATTCAAAAATCAGCAGAAGTGGCCTGCCCTCAACATAAGAACAACCAGAATCCACCGGCTAATTCTAGCTACCATCCTGATTACACGTGCCACAGATGTGGAAGAAGTGGGCATTGGTCACACACTTCACGTGCGCCAAAGGGAGTGACGGAACAATACAAAGAATACAAGGCCTCTATTCATTTAGCAGAGACAAATGATCTGGAAGGTTGGAATTGGAATACAATGACACCAGAGAGGCCTTCAATTGATATTACAAACTTGGAGACTCGAGACTTCTTTGAGGATGCGGACAGCCAACCTCTGGATAATAAGACATTTAACACTCACTTGGGAGCACCCCCTGGTATGATCTAGAAGATCAGTAATTCTTTAAAATTTCACAAACTTGATTTTTTTAGTTCATTTGATATGCATGTTTCTTAGACTTTTCCTTTATGATGGGGATTTTTATTTTTCATTAATGTCCTAATTTATGGTGAATGGTTTAATTATTTCAGTTTTATCATATGATGCAGAGTTATATTGATTTATCATTTAAGATATAAATCATGGAACTGAGGACAATCTATGATTGGTAGATGTGCCATAACACACCATTCTGAAAAATCGGAATTTTTTCTTAGAATTGTTGTTCATTCCACGAAAGGTATCCACCATAGTTGGACCTGTGCAAATAATTGAAGGCTCCGGAAGAGCTCATATGATGAGCCAATATTCCCGCTGTTAGGGAGAGATTAGATAGTTCCTGAAGAACGTATTGTTCTTGTAAAACCACTCATTTTAGAAGAACAGTGATGACTAACATGGAATACTTTCAGTCTTTCTCATCTAGATCCAAGTATGCAAGAAGCGTGGCAACTCTATAGGTTTAAAAGACTCAGCTCCGCGGAAAATGAGAAATGAACAATCATCATCATATCCTCCCGAAGAGGCACGTAACCCTCCCGAAGCGGTTCCCACCTGAAGATGTTCTTCCTAAAGAGGCAAGTAATGCTCCTCAAGAGGTTCCTCCCGTTGAGCCAAGTAACACTCCTGAAGAGGTTCCTCCCAAAGAGACAAGTAACGATCTTGAAGACGTTCCTCCCGAAGAGGCACGTAAAGCTCCTGAAGAGGTTCCTCCCATAGAGGCAAATAACACTCGTGAAGAAGTTCACGAGACTTTGAAAACCCCTGAAGAGGTACCAGTTCCGGATAATGAAGAGATCTCTTTACTTTACAATTGTTCAAGAGAGAGATGGAATAAAAATGATGATGATGACTGGGACACAGAACCATGTTTTATAAATCTCGAAAGGATTTCCTTTGCCTGAAGCAAAGCCAAGGAGTACGTACTCAATTCAATTAAATCATTAGTATTAAACACATCCTACAATATTTGCATAGAACAACTAATTTAGGAATATTTTATTCTTATGATTGTAGAGATTTCAGTTTTGAAGGATATGCAAATTCAGATTATCTCTCTAATCCTCATGAGGGTCGATCACAGACAGGTTATGTGTTTCTTAATGGTAATGCCGTCATTTCTTGGTGTTCTACTAAACAAATTTTGGTAGTTAATTCCTACAACCATGTTGAGATCTTGGCTCTTTATAAAGCCAGTAGGGAATGTGTATGGCTAAAATCTTTAATTCAGCATGTTCATAGTTCTTATCAATTATCATCTAGTGCAGGTATCCCGAATATTATCGATGAAGATAATGAAGCATGCATAAAACAGATTCAAGAAGGTTTCATTAATGGAGACATGACTAATAGCACTGAAGTTTTTCTTCACTCATGAACTTCAGAAGAACTATGAAATTGAAGTCAAGCAAGTATGTTCGAGTAGCAACCTGGCTGATCTGTTTACCAAATCTTTGTCAAAATCAGTATTCCAGAAGATTGTATATGAGATTGACATCTGTAGAGTTCATCATCAAACTATGTGCAATGGTTGCTATCATCAGGGGGAGTAGTTTATTAGGGAGGATCCTGAAATATACTACTCAGGACATTTGTGCGCTATACTCTTTTATCCTTTTCTAGGTTTTATCCTACTTGATTTTCCTAGTTAAGGTTTTAATAAGGCAGCATTATACATGTCCAACACTAGTTCAATGATTTTGAAGAATGTTGTACTCTTCTTTCCTTCGCTTTGGTTTTTTCCCACTGGGTTTTCCTTAGCAAGGTCTTTAATGACGCAGTCGTCATTGAATGGTGGTCATCCAAGGGGGAGTAATGTGAGATATGGATCTTGCGTGGATCCCCACTTAAGATGAGTTAGGGTTAGAATTAGGGTTCCTCTCTTATGAAGTAACTTTGCATATAAATAGGCTTCTCCCCTTGTATTTATACACATATAATGAGATAATAGAAAACTCTCTCTCTCTTTTCCCTCTAATCTTCTTTCTTTTGGTCTCTCTCTTTTCTAACAAATCTAATATATTTTAGGCCTACCTTACAATTTATGAGGTATCATATATTTGTATAAAACATTACAAAGAGATCATGTATTTATGTTTGATCAATTTTATAGTGGGCCCATTTCTAATTTTAGTGATTTTGGATTGTCTTATTGAAGAGGAATAATTTATTTAGAGCAATATAGGTTTTTAGTAGTGAGGCTCCACCATAGAGCCTCACAAGTTTTCCATGAGTTTAAGGCTAGGAGTATCTAATTACACAAGTAATGATAACTAAAACATTATATGTAAGTGTAAGTCCTACTTTTGATGATTATACCTTCTAATATGAGGAGGGTTTCCACCTGTTGAAGCCCTGTCGCTCGAACTCCCTCCCCGTCGGTGGGTTCGGGGGTGGATATAGAGGAGGGGGAGGGAGGAAGAGGGAGGCCCATTAGCTGGTCGGCCGGGGTTCCCTCCCCGACTGAGACTGGGAGGATGGGGTGGGTTGGGGTGGAGGGGGGGAGAGGATGAGGGAAGAGGGTGGAGGGAGAGAGGGTGGAGGGAGAGAGGGAGGGCGAGGAGGAGTAGTTTAGGAAAAAGTTTTTGTTTTTCTTGCGGTGTGGAGAGATAAAAATCCGATGCCAATAGCAGCACTCAAAACTTAACTACCTTCTACTAATAACTAGTTTAACTATTTGCTAGTCTGTTTATTGGTCATGCATCTCTTCTCTCTACTATGCTGCTAGAGGTTGACAGTTCGAAAATACGCTACCATACAAAGGCCACAAGGGATTTATCCAGCTCCCTTTGGGCCTGAAGGGATTAATCCAGCCCAAAGGGCTGGGACACACTCTGTTACAAAAAAAAAAAAAAAAATCTCCTCTCTACCAAAAAGTCCGGATCAATCGAACTTGAGTGAATCTGTGTAGGTGAGTAATTATGGAAAACAATTAAAAACTAACTCAATGGTTCATATCATTCTTGTAATGAAATTTGGGCCAATTCTATCCAACTGGAAGTTGGTGGAGCGTCGTAAGGTGTGGGTTTGTCCCCACATTTTGTATTCAAAATATGTCCAATCCGGTATGCATTTGTGTGAGTTTACTGGGTGTCACCCAAGAGATTTGCACTATTGGGTCAAAGACCTCACTCACAGGCACCCACAATATCCAAAAGAAAAATAAAAGGGTTGATTCCTAATGTGAGGTGGTCGGTAGGACATGAGCACACTTTGACCAAACTAGAGTCACCGTCACAAGAATTTTCCTTTTCCCACACAAATTCTCTCAACACACATTACTATAATTTAAAAATTATATTATTTCTTTCCACACACCAAAAATCCTCAAATTAGTCATCCTTCCATTTCCCTCTTTCTTCCCACACACATCCCCTTCCCATTCTTCCCACACACAAATCACAATCGGACCTTTCCACATCTCCGACATCTCAGTCTCTCCGGCGTTCATCCAGCATTCCCAGTCCTCTACACCATCTCATCTTCCAAAGGTTAATATTTCTCTCCACCATTACCATTTCATTCTTCTTCCCCATTTCTTCTTTACCATTTCATCCACCTTAGATTACCTTTATTTCATGAAAACTTATTATAGGGGATTAGATTTGCATTCAATGTAAGCTTTTAGAAACAATGGTAGTGTTTTTCACGCATTTAGGCTAATTTTAATGTCTCATCACAGCACAAATCGTGACTGTTTGGTACTGTACTTCCGAACATACAATATATGTTCGGTACTATTAGGGATGTAAATGGGTCTCCGATTCTCCAATTACCTAGAGGTTTTGATCCGTTAAGAACCGGGTCTGGGTCCTTATTTAGGCGTGGATAAGTAAATGGGTCTGAGTTTGGTCCACCTTGGTTTGGACACGTGGACCAGAGACCCGATATATTACCTAAATTTTCGAAATTCTCTCCTCAAAACCAGATTTTTTTTAATATCATTCTCTACCTAGATCTGTACCAAGATCAAAACCCGTCCCATATATAGTTCTAGTTCCGGAGCCAAGAAACCAGCTCCGAAATGGTTTCGAGTTCAGATCCAGTTCCACATTTTCCTTAATGGTTCCGGTTCTGGGTCCACTATGGATCTAAACCGGAACCGACCTGTTTATAACCCTAGGTACTATACATCCGAACATGTGCATTCGGTTCAGGCTTGAAAGACCGTACATATCGGGACCTGCAACTCGTTCCAAGCAAGAAAAGATTTAAAAAAAAAGTGGCAAAAATACGAAAAATTAACAAAGAAACGGAGGAAGATGGAATGAAAAAAGGCACAATTTGATAGTTGGTTTCTTCCTTCATTGCACTAGAAAACCTTAGAGATGGAATGGAAAAAAAGATAAAGTACAAGAAGAAAGAAAGATGAATGAGATGGAGGAAGATGAGTTGCCTAAAGCAGAAAATGGAGAAATATGAGTTGCGCAAAACCATTGTGTGAGGAAAGTGGAGAGTGAGATGTGTGGGAGAATGGGATAGGGAATAAAATGAGCTTGTGTGTGAAAAGAGAAAATATGTTTTGAGTTTTTGTGGGATAATGGATATTTTGGTAATTTCATAAAGGGGTAAAAATGTAATAAAATAAATAAATTCCTTGTGTGGGAAAAGTAAAAATTTGTATGCCAATAGGAACACTCTTGATTGATATACAAATAATTTTGCCATTTTCCACATTGGGCCATGAAACTGTCAGCGCCACTGGTCCCATTCCATCGCGGGACCTATAAAATAATGTTAAAAATCATTAAAGTTCTTGATCCCATAAATTAAGGACTAGGGTCATTAGAATCTTTTATTTTTTTACAAACCCATCATTCATGCCCAAGATTTTCAATCCTCCTTCCTACCCACTTGATTGGCAGACCTACTCAAGTCCTCTTCACGGGGGCTGTCCCTATGGATGCTACACGTCTCCGGGGGAGTTGACCAATAGGGCTATTTGCTTGCAAGAGTTTTGAGAATTCTTATTTAAGTGAATTTGGAAATTTCCAAATGTCCAAATTTCAAGTGAAATTCCAAAGCTCATCTCCAATCTAGCATTCTAAATGCTATAACTCTGAGTTTTGAAAATTTGAAAAGTTACAAGTGACTTTTTAAGATAGATTGGTATTTAGATTTTCAATTAACAAACAAAGCATTTGAAATGCTAAAGAGATGTGCTTTGATGCCAATATTAAAATTCTCTAAATGCACAATTTTCATCCAACATGCCTCTAACCAAATAGATTCTTTATGTACACCCCAATTTGTTGGGTGTAAAATTGACGGCGGTAGCTTAATGAATACCATTTATTAAAAAAAAAAAAAAGTGAATTGGGTATGATTCATTAGCAAGGGGAAAGTTAATTTCTTTTGTTTCTTTGTTTATGCAAAGCTCATTGTTAGCCAAAAGGCTGAGAAATGTATGCAAACTTCATTTTATTTCCCCTTGCTATTCTCTTCTTTTTTTCTTCCCATACAAACTCATACTATTCCTAACTTACAGGTAAAGCCAAGGTCCTCAATCCAAAACCATTCCTTTCTTCCTCTTTTTTTTCCTTTCCGAAAGAAATCTTATGGTCCTCGATCCACGCACGTTTGCACTACCTCCCAATTTGAGCAGTATGACTTAAGATTTGACCATCACTGATATATACTGTTTATTTGACTGACCTGCTTGTGGAGGACTGTATTAGGCTCTGACTTAAAGAAATTTTGGAGATGGAGTGGAATCTAGACTAACCCAGTGTCATCTTCATCTTCATCTTTCCCATTCCGGGATATATGGCCTAATCTAGACTAACCCAGTTTATCTAGAGTGTTCAATGGTACCATTTTTCCGATACAGTTGGAAGATGTCTTTGCTTGCCGCGATGTGTTGGGGTAAGTGGCGTAGCGAAACTGACAACCCTTGGATTGAAGAAATCACATAAATCAACACAATATCAAGCAATCATATAAAAATAGTATAGAGATACAACGATTGATTTATGTGGTTCGGCGAAAACCACATACCTCTACAAAAAGAGCCCACATCAATTCCTTTCTATCCCTGTTATGCTCCACCTCTACGGAGTTAAGAATTACATATTATATCAGGGAGATGCTCTTACAAAAGATATCTCTCACTTTATATGAGAGATAAGGTGAGACCCTCATATCCATATCCAATACCAATATTTCTCACATTATATGAGAGATAAGGTGGATCATGTAAGGTTGTAAATAAGTCGGTTCCGGTCCGGGTCGATGGTGGACCCGGAATCGGAACCGTTAAGGAAAATGTGCAACTAGATTCGGACCCGGAACCATTTCAGAACCATTTTATTGGTTCCGGAACCAGAACCAGAACCATATATGGGGACGGGTCTGGTTCCGGGTCTAGGTATAAATAGAGAATGATATTAAAAAAATATAATTTTTAGGAGAGATTTTCGAAAATTGAAGTAATATATCAGGTCTCGGGTCCACGGGTATGAACCAATGTGGAACCGGACTCGGACTCATTTACTTATCGGGGCGTAAACAAGGATTCAGACTCAGTTTTTAACAGGTTTGAACCTCCGGGTAATCGGAGAATTAGGTACCCATTTACATCCCTAAGTAGATATGAGGGTCTCTACCTAATCTCTCATTTAAGGTGAGAAACACCTCTCGTAAAAGCATTTTCCATATATATAACCTTGAATTCTGATCGTCGGACCAGACTAGTCCACACGAACCGACGTAACTAAATCAGAATACATGACACAAACCCGACACGAGGATGGTAGTTTGACTTTCATATTTACCGACCCTAACAGATCTATGACCACGTGTTTGTTATCCACCAATGTGATATATGCTAGACCCACAAGTAATGAGTCTTACGTTGACCTGGACCTCATCCACACAGTATCTCTGACTCTGACCCTGTTCTATGGGAGTGGGACCATCAATCCCCCAAAACTACTCTTGACATCATTGGCTTCGTATCATCCTATATATATATATATATATATATATATATATATATATTCGGTTGATATTTCACACTTTATTAATACAATCAAAGTTAAATAAAGTCTATAAGGTGTCGCATCAAATATACTTTATTCAAAACTTTCCTCATCTTTTTCATACAAAAAGTCAAAAAAATTACCTTTATCTACTAAAATACAAAAAAACTTCACTTTTCCATATAAAAAGTAAAAAAGATTATATAACAAACAACTAAAAATAAAATACCATCATAACTCACTTATATTTTATTATTTTTTCAAAATCAATTTTACTTAACTATATTAGTAGAGTTACCAAACTGGTCCTGACATTATTCGATACCTTTCCTTCTAAGGCCCCGTTCTTTTACTAGAATTCCTGACAGGAATTCAGGCTGTCTGGGAATTCAGAATTCCTGTCAGGAATTCTGTGTTTCATTACCAGAATTCCTGGGAATTTGAAATCCAGGCATTTGAAATCCCAAAAAACCCAGCATTTGAAAAACTACTTTAACAAAGAGGATTTGAAAATCTCACTTAGCACAGGAATTCCGGGAGAGGGACACGACATTCCGGGAGCTCAGGCAAGAATTCAGGCAATGAATGAAACAATGAATTTAGAATTTCAGAATTTAGCAGCATTTCAAATACTAGCATTTGAAATTCTCATACAACCACAAGACATGAATTCTATGAAAGAAACGAACCCTAAGTAACTTTTTGAAAACTAAACTTTTTATGGGGTATAGCATAAAGAAAATTTAGTCCCAGTACTTCTAACCATTAGATTAAAATAATCTGTAATTACCACATGGGAAAATGGAAACCTTCACAACTTGACCCGCGAAACCGCGATATATATTATGACACCCTTTAATTTTTTCCAAAAGCACGTTCCTGACTAGCCCCTCTACATTTTAGAAAACGTGGGTTGACCAACCATGCAGAAAACTTGTGAGTTCATTTTGCCCTTTCGTTGAAACGTTGAACAGAAATGGTCAACTTCGTTTGAAAGTAGTAGATCGTAAGAAATCGAAAAAGTAATATATCTTGCCGTTAAATTGAAAGTAGGTCATTTAAATGACATATCTTGCCGTTACTGTTTCCTTGGATGGGTGGCAAGTGCAAATAGACCTTTCAAAGCATGCTTGCTATATAAACCATTTGATTAATCTCAATATTGCTTTTAGAACATATATATAGTTTAGGACCTTAAATCTACTAGGCTCCAAATTGAGATTCTCCATTATTTTGGATTTATTTTTCCAAAGAAAGAAATTGGAAAATGCACACATAATAGCGGGTGGCCCTGGTTGTAGCTCAACAGATTAGGGACCTCAATCGATCTATAAACACGTGAGAGTGCATGAGTTCAAGTCTTTTTTAAAAAGACAAAATGGGTTTTTTATCTTTAATTGCTTTTATATATCTCATGGTTTAACTATCATTATCATCATCAAAATCTTGTCCTAGTTATATTAATGGGGTCAGCTTCTTGAGGGCTAGATTCTCAAATAGGTTGTATTTCATTGCACTATGTCCTCTTCCGCTTATCCATTTTCTTTGAGGGGGAATCAACTTGCGTAGATTTTTTTTTTTCTTGCCAACATTGTTCTTTGGCCTGTGTTGGACAATATTTAATTGTTATTAATTTATCACCTATTGATGCTAAATATTTTTTAATGTGCTCATTTTTTATTTATATTTTTTAATTTTATCATATATCAATTAACATTATTAATTATCTTTGCTACTTACATTTATGTATTTGCTACCCATCTGAAGTCCAAATAAAAGAGAAGAGTCGCGTCCCATCCTGAATTTGGCTTAAATATAAATTAATAAAATAAAATAGAAAGGAGGTAAGAAGAATGGACTTGCAAATAGTTGCAATTCTTTGTCTTTAAAGTTAAATGTTGGTTGGAAAAAAAATCTCAATTCTGGCCTTAGGAGAAGCCACATCAGCTTCTTGGGGCCCATTTGTGAATGTGTCCTTTTAAAAACACATAATATTTGTCTTTTCTATAAAATGTGTCTTTTGGGCTACATATGTGCATTTTTAATAAAATGTGTCTCTTTAGCTACATATGTGCATTTTCAATAAAATGTGTCTCTTGAGCCCATTTGTATAGATGTGACCCAATTCAAAGAAATGTCTTCCAACTCTATAAATCAAAGTTATTTTCAAAGTTTTGATATAGTATTTAAAATGACTAGAAATGTATACGAATCTTTTATTTTTTAGATGAAATGTATATTCTGACGTGGATTAAAGAAAGAAATATCTGACTTTTATAATTTTTTGGTTGATTTGAATTTTTTAATTATTTAGATTTATATAAAAAATTTATTAATTTTAATATATTATTTAAATAGCTCAAGACTTAACCAGTGCATCACACAGTAGTTCCGTCCAGTACAATTGAAGTCACAAACCTTGCATGTGCCCGAGAACCAGGATCAAAACTTTTGAAAAGAACAAAAAAAGGAGCCCAAAAGGTCAAACTTTTGACCAATAGACAAGTAGATAAGACATGATGAATTGAATTGTGTTGGGGCCCACCGTGCGGGATCGTTTGACGGCAGTAGCTACGTTAGACCATCCACTTGATGATCCATGGAAACCACTACGTTCGTAACAAGCCTGCAATTGGACGCATTAAGAAGGATTTTAAAAAAAAGGCGATTTTTCAAATCAGGACTTAAGATTTTATCTTATTTTAAAAAAAGACACAAGTTTTAAAACGTTTCAAATTAGGTCCTAAATTTTTCATGAAGTTTTCAATTAAGGACATCTTGTCATTTAAATGTATTTTTTATAGCATTTTCTCTCATTTTTTTAAAAATGCACAGAGTACCTTCATTTAAAGTCATGACATGGTTCTCATAGCCACTATATTTAGCTGAAGTATCTAATTTTTCTCGATCAATATAAAGTTGCTAGTGAGAAAAATGAAGAAAATAAAAGGAAAGTGAATTGAGGTTTTATTTCATTGAAGAATAATTTAGATAGTTTAAGAAAATCGAAGAAAAAGTTTACAGGAAAATTACTTTAAATTAATGGATGTCCTTAATTAAAAATTTCTTTAAAAATTTAGGGATTAATTTGAAAATCTCTAAAACTTATGTCCCTTTTTGAAATAATGTAAAAACTTAAAGACTTATTTAAAATTTTCCAAAAAAAAAAAAAGCACGTGTGCCCAAAAATTCACCCTACGCTCGCCCTCCAAAGTGGGACCCAACAGACGAACGATCATAGTGGTTTCAAGATGGGCCCCAGTGCTTTTGAAAAATTGGCTCCCTCTGGAAATCTCCTCGAAACCCCCACTTGATTGTAGACGCAACGACGACACACGACCCTTCCTCCTCCCATCTTCTTGGAAGCTCTCCTCCCCCCATTCTCTCCCTCTTTTAAATCCCTCTCACACTCCCTATCCTTCTACTCCACACTTCAAGCTTCCATTTCCCCTTCCTTTCTCTCCTTCTCCTTCTCATGGCCACAGCTGATGAAGTCTCTGCTCTCGATCTAATTCGACAACACCTCATTTACGATTTCGAAAACGATAAGAATCTGATTTCCTCCTCAGAAATCGATCCAAAGCTGTCAGTACTCGTACGAAAAACGGAGACTTTCGATTCGGAAACTCAATCCTGCTCCTCCTCGCACTCTACGAGCTTTGGGTATCCGAGTTTCATACCCAAACAGGAGAATTTTTCAGATTACTTGCAGCTGAGCAAATCGGACGGCGATTTGCTTGAATTTAGGGCTCTTCCGGTGCAAAAAGTCGCTGATTTGAAAGAAAAATCGAATCTTTGCCAGCAGAGAAGACCAAACTCGGCGTCTCCTCGCCGTCCTTCGCTCAAGATCGCTCTCCCTCCAGTTCCGAAGGTCGAGTTGTCCGATGCGCCGGCGGCGGAGGTTTCTGGAGAGAAGAAGCACTACAGGGGCGTCCGGCAGCGGCCGTGGGGGAAATTCGCGGCGGAGATCCGAGATTCGAACAAGCGAGGGTCTAGGGTTTGGCTTGGAACCTTCGAGACGGGGATCGAAGCCGCAAAGGCGTACGATCGAGCGGCGTTCCAGATGCGCGGGAGTAGAGCGATTCTCAATTTCCCGCTCGAGGCCGGTAATGGCGAGGAGCAGTCGACGGTCGGCCAAAAGAGGCGCCCGGAAGCGGAATCCGACGAACAAGCGGCAGTTGCAGCTGCAGCTGCAAAGCCTACCAAGAAGGAGAGGACGATGGAGGCTGACGCAGCGGAATATGCGGTGAATATTCCGTTAACGCCGTCAAGCTGGACTGGTGTGGATTTGACTGGGATGGGGATCTTTAACGTTCCTCCACTGTCGCCGTTATCTCCTCATCCAGCAATGGGCTACCTTCAGCTTATGGTGACCTGAAATTGAATCACCTACTTATATTTGTAAAATTGCAGAGATCGTCTCTTTGTAACCCCCATAAAGTTCTATTTTATTTTTCTCTCACAGATTTCAGGAAAATTGTTGTGAATATCTTGCCAAGTACTGTTTGGTTTTCTGACAACAATGTTTTGAATATAAACTAGAGAAAGTTTTCTTCTTTCATGAAGCTGTTTTGTGTTTTTCATTACATCGGGTTGGGTTGATATGAGCAACATTTGTGACTAAGGTGATTCCCAAGAGGAAGCCATGGAGAAGTTGAGGGGAAAAATACATGTCTTGGAATTCTTTTTCTCCTTGGCCTTCTTTCATCTTTTTTGTGATTCGATCCCCACCGATGAGATTCAGATGGTCTGTTTCTTTACAAGTATTTCTTTCGGAAGTTTTTGCTGGAGAAACTCAATGATTTTTTAATAGAATTTTCAATATTTAAGACAGCCAGAATTCTTAAATGATAAAATTGTGGAATTCTAAAATGTTAGACTCTGCAAGAGCATTTCAAAATTTTGGAACTTTGAGGGCCCATTTTATTTTCAAGAACTCGTGTAAGGAGGAATTTCAAAATCCCCAAAAGTGTCATTTTGAGGTGGAATTCCAAATATCTCCTCTTGGTGGAGCATTTGAAATACCAACCAAATACATAGCGAATGAGATTTTAGGAATTCCAAAAGGTAATTTAAGACCCTTTTAGGTGGCTGGAATTTGAAATTCTAATGAAAAAAAAAAAAAAACATTTCATTTCAAATGTCAGGAGACAAAATATTACATCATGTTCAAAAAACTCCAACGTATCAAATTCTTGTCAGGAATTCCGATAAAGAAATTGGCCTGAGAGGTTGGTTGGAATTCTATGAACCTAACGATTGATGCTGATCTATTTCTTCAGGTAATGACTAGAAATTCTAATGTCAGAATCTTCTGATGTTGTACTCCCTTTTCATCCTCAAGGGTTTTTTTTTTCCTCTCTTTCTTCTATTCTTTTGATTGGGGCTTCTTTGTTTTTTGGGTTATGGTAAATCAGATGAGGAAGGGGAGGTATTTTTTCAATGCCTTTAAATGTGTGTCATGGCTGAAAAGTGCAGTTGAAATGGGTTTGAAACGGTTTTTTCTTACCTTTTTTCTATGAAATGAGTTCGTTAGAAGTTGTTGATAAAGAGTGCTTTTTTTTTAAAATGTATTTTTATAGAAAATGGCTGGATTGGGGGTTGGGTCAGCTTGCAACTTACAATCTCAATTGAATGGGCTTGGTTGAGGGATTAGAAAAAAAAAAAAAGGAAAAATGGAGAAAGGGTGGGACTGATGGTTTTTCTTGAATGGGTTCTTTGATTTCTTTTTTTTTTCCCCCTTCTTATGCAGCCAGTGTTCTTGGGTGGGAGTGAGAGGCTTTATCTAGAGGGTATGTGAGAACGATTTAATTTTACAAAGAGAAAAATAAGATGGAAAAATAATAAATAGAAAATAAATGAGCTACAAATAATTGGGACGTGAATATAAGTATACGCTATCACTCCCTCTTTTGCTAGTGAATCCACAACAAAATTGGTTGACCACAAGTTCAAGTGATGATGCACTTTGTCATTAAGTGAGACCTATACATTTACAAAATAGTATATTCATGACATTTTTAGCCTTGAATATGTATATAGATATGCATAAATTAACATGTAAAATTTCACTCAAAAGATTCAAGTAACCATAGAACATGTATTTGTTAAATTCAAGTTGCATGAAATTCATTCAGCAGCATTTCGAATTCTATCATATCAAATTCTGCAAATTCCAGCTTACTTGAATTCCACAAATTCCTGCAACATTTGTGACTATGGTGATTCCCAAGAGGAAGCCATGGAGAAGATGAGGGGAAAAATACATGTCTTAGAATTCTTTTTTTCCTTGGCCTTCTTTCTTCTTGTTGTGATTCGATCCCCATCGTTGAGATTCAGATAGGGTATGTTTCTTTACAAGCATTTCTTTCAGAGATTTTGGCTGGATGTGAATTCTAGAATTCATATTAGAAATTCAATGATTTTTTGTGGAATTTTCAGTATTTAAGGTGGCCAAAATTCTTAAATGACAAAAAGGTGGAATTCAAAAATGCTAGACCCTCCAAGAGCATATCAAAATTCAGGAACTCGGATAAGAATCCATTGGGGCAGATCTAGTTCATTGTATTGCTCTAACAAAAGGGTCTTAAATTGAGTTTGAATGGGTGCTTGTTTTTGTGAGGATGCATTAGAATTTATAGGATGTAATAGTGGGATAATTTTAAATAATCCAGATTTAGATGCAGAATATCGTTGATTATGTTAGGTGTATTTTTCTTTGTTTCTTAACAACTATAATTGTTGTGAGTTTGTTTTAATGTTTCATATCATTCACAGTTCAGCTTTCATTCTACTTCTGCCCTAGGTTCACATTCTGCTAGAGATGATCACTATATCTCTCCTAGGGTTGGAAAAAAAAAACAGCTCAACTATGTGCAGCTTTTACGTATGTAACCCCTCCCCCCGGAAAATTTCCTGGGTCCCCTCTGGTGTTTCATTGTTCTATATATGTTTTCCTTCATGACTTTTCAATTGATCATCTGCGTCTGCGGGTCCAATCATTTTTTGTTTGGCTTTCTGAATATGGTTGCTTGTTTATGTGAAATTGATTTCTTGCCTCAGGCCATGGACCATCAATTCCTGGCTTCCCAGCTGTTCAGGAGGTTAAAGCCTTGTATCCCTTGTTGAATTCTTTTATTTTCAGTTCAGTTCGTCATGTTGGTTGGTTGAACCTGTAAGATATCATTAGTCTGCTGAGGTTGATGCATGGATTCCATTTTTGGTTGGTTGAATCTAGTGCACAGTTGGAAGGTGATCATAGTTGTGACCATGAGATTCTGGCTTCAAGTCATTAATAATAAAAAGTTGGTGTGTTATTGATGGAACAATTACTTTGCTTTCTCATAGTTTCTTAAACAAATATTATTGAGCTTTTTCTCTGTGTTATTGATTGAACCTATAAGATATCATTAGTCTGGTTGATGCATGGATTCCATATTAGCGGGACGAGGCTTTGATGATGATGAATATATTTCTCCTTGATTATATACCAAAGCCATCGCTTTGCCTTTTGATGTTCTTCAGAAAGACCATCAACTTCTAAAGTTATACTATAGGAGTGATTCTTTCCATGCCGTATCATGGGAAAAAGCAGTTCCTATTTTAATGATATTAAACATCTTTCATTGGAGTCTCGTGTTTTTTTTTTTCCGCATGTTAGTAGGTTTGCTAAATGGCATGGCAGGCACTTTAGCTAAGCTAGGGATTCATCGTGTTTGTAATTTAATTGCTGCCATTGGATAGGTGTCAAAGGTGGATAGCAACTGTTTGATTTACATTGACATGGGACCCAAGGCATTGAGTCCTAAACTGCACTCAATGCATTGCTTTACTTTAGTTTTCTACCAATATAAGTCTAGAATGTCTTCTAATTTTTCTTGATCAATGTCTTAAGAGTGACAGTTACTCACAGGGTGTGTGAGGACTTGATATCCACTGTAGTTCCATACTGGCTGCCTAGGACCAACAATGCATAGAAACTGCATCAGGTATTGAAAAACTTAATTATTATATTGACTATGAGGATAGAGTTAAGCATTCTCTGTGCTTCCTAACGTTTCTTATGCTTGTTTTTCTGACCTGCTGTCTGCTGATGGCAACTGCTACATTCAGATTTTTGTGGATGTAATGCCTGAAGTTGCTGAGCACAGAAGGCTAACTCTCACGGTGTACTTGCTGAGGTATAATAATCTGAATTTTGATGGACGCAGGTTCCATCTCTTTACATCTGACATGATTTAACTTTTTTGGCAGGACATTGGGCGAAAAAGTAGTTTGGGTGCATTGCTGGTTCTTCTTGTGCACTCATTGGCCATGAGGATGAGGATGAGTAAATATAGTTCTTATGGAACTGTAAATACACCAGCATCTCGGGCTTCTATGATCCATAGAGAGTGGGAGTGAGTGTTTGCAGGACAAGTATGTGAGCAGAATTCATGCACAATACGGCTTCCATCGCTTAGTCATGCCCTTCTCAAAGAAACTGGAATAGCTTGTCAGCGCCTTGAACAAATGACTGAGCTACTATTCACAGTTCAATTTATTCTACACAAACTGCGAGACACTGAATTGTCTTTCAAGCTTGAAGCTGAGCTAGATCCAGATGACTGTCAGGTTGTTCGTCTTGATTAAATTGCAGAAAACGCTCCGATAATGACCTTGATTCGGTCATTCTTGTCCATGACAGCAAATTGCTAGCTCAGATCTGAATCAAAGAGGATGAGAAGCTGATTTCTCAACATAATCGATTGAAATTGGGGAAGAAAAGGAAGAATCTTTGATTTCGATTGGAATATATAAGAGAAGGGATTTAATTCTTCTTTGTTGGAGAAATCTTGGAATTTAAGAGATTGTGATTTTGAGAGCTGGGAAAGATCAGCTGCATTTGTCAAGAATGATTGATTTGTTTGGAGATTGTAGAAGAGGATCTCCGAATTGGAAGTTTGAGTGGAGATGAAACCCTAGATTTTTTTTTTATTGCGTTTTGGTGGTTTTGGGGAGAATCGGTGAGTGGAGAAGTGTTGTGACTTGTAAGAGTAGAGGAAGAGAAGGGGGTGAGAGTAAAATAAGATAAGCGGGCACAACTTGTGTGAGTTAGGATTGTAAAGTCACAAAGCTGTGTCCTAACTTGTCACACAGAATAAAATTAGTGACATTCTTTAGGGCCCATTGATTTTGAAAAGGCAGAAGATTAAGAGTGCCAAGTTTCTGGATTTTAAGTTCTTCGTCACTTTCCAAAACATTTCCTTTTTCATGAGCACTATTTAGAATTTGAACAACGTGTCTTTCATGTATTTCCATCTCCCTAACCTAGAGTTTATCCAATGGTTTCAGAATTTTACAGGTGAAGTATATATGACACCTGCTGAAACTCTACCGTCAAGTTCTTCCACAGGAATAAAGTCATAGAAGTGGCAAATCTTGAGGGATATGTTACACAGGGCAATGCATGCAAAGATTTAAGTATCAGTTACAGAAGAGTAGTGCAAGCCAGACCCATGATAACAAGGCTATTTTGATTGGGGCTGTTGTAATTGTTTTACTTTCTTACTGGATTGGGGATATTCTAATAGTCACTGTTTTTTTTATGTGTCAGTCCAAGTAAAATGATAGCAATTTTATCACACATTTTCTGACCTAAATGGGATGTACCTAAATTGAATGAAATTGTATCTTGTAATTGGAAAGGAAGTGGGACTTATATTTTGATGAATAGACATGTTGTAATTGGATGATGTAGTTTTATTCTGTATTTTAGAATGCAATAGAATAAATTTTGTATTTTAGAATGGAATGGAATGAATTTTGTATTTTGGAATGGAATGAGTTTTGCTGTAAACTCAAGCCCAAAGTTGGTATCTGAGTGTTTTGGATTTGAATGCATTAGAACTCATCATGTTGGAATGTTGGATTGAATTTGGAATGTTGCATTTGGATGCTATTTAGATATGTTTATAGTAACTGTATGTTATCATAATTTGAAATGTTAATCATCCCAACTTGTAGGAAATGAGAGTAGGTCCTAAAAGCCAGGAGAATGTGATCAATTGGATGCCTTCTTGCATGCATTGACTTGTTTAATTTTGCTCACTACTTCTGTAAACACTTCATGGATTATGAGATTACTTAAGCCTTGAAGGTGCTAAACCATTGCTTCTTTCTGTAAAATGTTGTGGCTTGAATGTAAATTTTCTGATCAAGGAGTAGAAGTTTCATGTTTTGGGTATAAGAATGAAAAATAATTGGGAAAGCAGCGGAAGAGATGGTCTTTCTTTCAACAAATAATGGTTTCTAAGAGAAGTAAAGCACTGTACCAAGGAAGTTTCAATGGCTGATTAATGTTCAAACGAGACAAGTAAATAGAACAAGATTTATGCAAAAACACATTTTATCTTGAGGATTGAAACATGGGGCCTAAAATAATAGAACAGGATTTACTGAAAAACACATGTTATCTTGATGATTGCAACACAGGGCCATCAACATTGGCTGAACTGGCCATTGTATCCCCCTTAGACTAGTTTCACAATGAAACTCTATAGAATCAATACTAACACTGATCATAGATAGAACCTCATCACATTGAATGTCGAATTGAAGCCCACAATCAGAATTTGGACACTATAAAGGTTTTTTCTTAAAAAAAATTTACTCAAACATTCTTCTTTGTCAAATTATTTTCCAATTTATTGGTAAAATCAAACTAATAAAAAATGTTCTTCATGATCATCATAAAATAAAACAAATGCATTGTTCAGAATACCACGACTTAAATAAAATCACAAGTAAAAAGCACATGAAAGAACTATACCCTGCGATCAATATCCCAAACAAGGACTTTTGACATTAAAAAAAATCTGTGTCTGGATCAGTTTAAGGAAGAGAGAGGGGGGGGCGGGGCGGGGCGGGGCGGGGATGGGTTAAGGGCATTCTGGTTCTGTCTAGGGAAGAGAGAGTTAGGAAAGTATATATATATATATATATATATATATATATATCGAGAGAGAGATAGAGAGAGACAGAGAGACAGACAAACAGAAAGTGAAGGGGTGTGAGGGCGAGGTGTGAAGGGGAGGGAGAGCTTGAGCTAGACTGTAAGTCCCACGAGATGAGTCTGACCCGTGATCGTGAATGGGATAGGGTTTCGTTGGGTTTTTTTTTTCTCTACTTATATAGTACCTGTCCCAGCCGTTGGATCGCCCTTAAAATCCTATGATCAGAAAGGAGCCACGCGACCAGTTTGCACCCTACTGTGAGCTCATTTCACATAGGAATATTTCTCTTACATATGTAAAACACATTTTCTTACCCCATATGTAAAAGGCAAAGCCCTAAAATACAATGTAGTTTCTACCACGAGGGATCCCATGTGATCTTTAGGACACCTTTGGTAGTGGTCTTGGGTGAGGATTCATCGCCGGTTTTCCGTGCTTGCGTGGAAATCCCACGTTTGGTTATGTCAGGAACCAAGGAAAGCAGTCATCTAGTTTCCACGCTGCCATGTATTTCATCGGTTGGACCCTACCCCATTAGATACCGCAAATCATTAATTTTAAGAGGGGGGTATTTAAATTGAGTTTCTTCGCAGAAACTTGTCCACGATTGTTGCTCGGCCTCTACCTCAACGTGAAACCCTCAAACCCTTGGCCATCTCTTTTGTCAAAAGGAGGCAAATGGTCGAACTTCATTCTGGCAATTAGAGGGGACGCTGCTCCAATCAAACCCTCTTCTCTCTGTTTCTCTCGTCTTCCAACCACCTTCTCTGCTGCGATTGGATTGTCTTCGTTCTCTCTCTCGGCAACGACAAGGGATGGTGTTGGACTTGGACTCGAACAACGTTGCCCTCTTTCAGCACGGAAACAGCCCTTTTCCAACCATCAGGATTCCACCGGCGCCCTCTTTCCGTTCAACCCATTCACAAGCATAGGTTAGGTTTTTTTTTTTTCCTTTTTTCATCCATTTGCCCTTTTTTTTCTTTGTGGAAATGAAGATTTGTAGTTTCTGAAAACAACCCTGGATCTCTTGGGTTTTTCCTCCATCAGTTTTGATACCTTGAGTTGGATGTTGCGTTTAAGGTGGACTGTAGGGGGTTTGATGGCAAGGATCTCTATAGTGAATCGTGAAACAGGTGGATAAAGGTTCAGAAATGTGTAGCGGTTTCAGAAATATACAAGTTTGGGGTCCTATTAGGCATACTGTTTCATATGGATGACAACAAGCCCTGTTGGATTCTTCTCTTCCACCCCTTGGAGACATGTGAATAAGTGATGTATTTTATAACTAATGCTTAGATCTTCTGCATACAATTTTCTTATTTATAATCTTTGAGTGCTTACTGGTGATTTTAGTATGGATTTGCCCATTGGAACCTAATCTAACTAAGGCTGTACTATTGATCGTTGGTCTCTGTTCAATGCTCATTTTGCTCTAATCTTTAAAACTTACCATCTAGGGTATGCCTTCCTAGCAATCCCTCTCCTTAATTTAGGCTTCGGATGGACATTTGATGATATGCAGTTTATAAAAGAGAAGACAATTCTAAGCTATAAAACAAGTAACATCATATGGGAGATTCCATTTAGCAGGCTGCCCATTTTACGAACCAACACATCAACAATTTGAATAGCATCTTAGGGAGTGACAGAATCATGAAGGCATGTAAACATGAAATGAAAGACTCCTATATATATTTACTTCCAAGTATCAGTTATGCTAATCTATCTACCACCTATAGTTGGACAATGTAGGTCTTGGTTTTGGTACAGACGTACAGTGACTGTGCTTCTTCTATTGCTTTTTTTCTTTTACCCTTATTATGATTTATATTGACATTAAATGATAACTGGGCATTTTCTATGAATACATTATGAATAAGTGTTGACAGGTTATTTTCTCTTGTGGATGGTTGCCGGAAAATCAAGAGCCAAAAGCACTTGTCATTGACAAAAATTGTTTTCCTTTTCATTTGATTGTTTGTCTATCTTAGTTGCTTTCTTTTTGTTTGATAGGGTATTCTATGGGATGCAGCTTTTGGATGACAGGTGAATATTAAAATGAATGGTGGTGCTGATAAGTCTCACATAGCTTGTAGGCCATAGTCAATAAGCATTTAGTGGGCTTAGTCCGTTTTTACGTTTATTAGCTTATAAACTTTTCTTTTGTACACCTTTTATGGGTCTAGTTTATTGTCATCCAGTCGTTTATTCTCTGATCACAGCATTTACAGTCAAAAGTTATAAAAAAAACATGTCTGGGTTTTTTTTTTTTTTTTTGAAAGACTGACATGTATAATTTTTTCATTGAGTTCATAAAAATGTGGAGAAGGAATCTATGTTCTAAGATTATCCATAACAGGATTGGAAAGAGCTCGGTGGCAAAGTATTACATAGGATAGAAAGTAACATATATTTCAAAATTGAATCAATTGTTACCAATATAACAATGCAAAGAGCTCGAAGATGTAATGCAATATGACAAATCTGGTTTGTGTGTGGTGCAGCTCTTGTTCCATTACACTGCATACAACTGTTGTATTGATGGGATGCTTACAACACCAAGGTGGAAATGCCCAGTTTGGAACCCAGGAACTATGTTTCCCTGCATTCAGTTTGCCAGCAAATTTAACTCTGCTTACCTCTTTATTATCCAAATGCATGAGCCTTGAATAAATTGTAAACTGAGTTAGCTCTACTCAATTACGGAGATCCAAAAGGGCCACAAGGTTTGAAAAAGAGAACTATCATGTGTAAAGAATACTCTTATGGTAGTTTTCCAAAAGATAAGGAATGCCCCTTTTTTTTGTGGATTCCTCTCTCGTTACCAAAGGTCCCCTTAAAGCTTTCCTCTGGTTCATCACTTCTCCAACTTCTACAAATTATAAAAACTAACCCCCCTCCTCTCTCTCTCTCTCTCTCTCTCTCTCTCTCTCCCCAGTTAAAACACTTCTTCGGGGGCCTTAGCCAGCCCCCTCACTCCTCTCTTAGACTCTATCTTCTTCTTCTTTCCAACTATCCCCCTCTTCCTGTCCTAACACTACCATCACATCAACAAGGGTTAATAATACTAACCCTAATCTCTATGACACTCCTTCCTCTCCCATAAATCTCTAGATGGATAAGGTTTTTGCCATTTTGGAGGAGAGAATAGGGCTTGGACTCGAGTTTTAGAGAGAATAGGGCTTGCACTCAGCATAGTGGTAAGCAAGAACTTAAAGGAAGATATAGTTAGTCTAAAGCGATGTGGAAATAGGATTATTGCAATTAAGTTAGTGTTAGGAGAAGAGATAGTGAACGTAATTAGTGCTTATGCCCCCCAGGTGCTTAGGAGATGGACATAAGGAGAAGTTTTGGGAAGACTTGGAAGGAGTGCTACTAGAGATACCCCAAGGCGAGATGGTCTTCATAGGAGGAGATTTGAACGGTCATGTAGGACGCGACGTAGATGGATATATAGGAGTACACGGGGGAAATGGATACGGTAATAGAAATGAAGAAGGGAAGGATATTTTGGAGTTTTCAGTGGCTTATGATCTCATGGTAACTAACACTTTTTTTAGGAAGAGAGAGGAACATTTGGTGACTTATAAGAGTGACTCCTCAAGGACACAAATTGACTTCTTCTTAACTAGGAAAAGAGACCGCTTAGCTTGTAAAGATTGCAAGGTTATACCGGGGGAGAGCTTGACTTCCCAACATAGGTTGTTGATCATAGATGTGCAGCTACAAAGGTGGACTAGAAAAAGAAATTGTATAGATGCTCAAAAACTAAATGGTGGAACTTGAAAGGTGATAAGCAACTAGCATTAAGGGAAAAAGTACTAGAGGAAGACGTTTGGGCGGTAAATGAGAGTGCAAATAATATGTGGGATAAGGTAGCACAGTGTATTAGGAGGGTAGGAAAAGAAGTCTTAGGAGAATCCAAAGGGGGTGCTCCGGCATAGAAAGAGGCATGGTGGTGGAGTGAGGCAGTCCAAGACAAGACAAGAGTTAAAAGATAGTGCTTTAAAACTTGGTAAAAGGATCGAAATGAAGCGAACTTGAAGAGGTATAAAGAAGCAAAAAGAGAAACCAAAAAGGCAGTTAGTGAAGCAAAGGCAAAGGCTTTTGAGGAGCTATATAGGCGACTCGACACTAAGGAAGGCGAAAGAGAGATATTCAAGCTTGCCAAAGCCAAAGATAGGCGGACCAAGGACTTAAACCAAGTTAAATGCATTAAGGATGATGATGAAAAGGTATTAGTAAAGGATGAGGAGATAAAGGAGCGTTGGAAGAGCTACTTCTACAAGTTATTTAACGATAGCAGTAGTAGTGACATACAATTTGGGCAACTTACCATTTCTAGGGAAGAATCGAATCATATGTTCTACAGGAGAATCGATAGGGAAGAAGTTAAAGAAGTATTGAAAATGATGAAGAATGGAAAAGCGGTTAGGCCAAATGGTATCCCTATTGAGGTTTGGAGGTGCTTGGGGGAGGATGGCATAAGTTGGTTGACAAAGCTTTTTAATGTAGTGCTAAAGAGCAAGAAGATGCCTGATGCATGGAGGAAAAGTATTCTTATACCCATATACAAGAACAAAGGAGATATTCAGAACTGTGCGAACTACCGTGGGATTAAATTGATGAGCCATACAATGAAATTATGGGAGAGAGTTATTGAGAGAAGACTAAGAAGAAAAACAAACATTTCAGAGAAACAATTTGGTTTCATGCCCGGGAGATCAACTATGGAGGCTATCTTTCTCCTAAGAAGGTTAATGGAACAGTATAGAGAATGTAAGAGAGATTTACATATGGTGTTCATTGACTTGGAGAAGGCCTATGACCAAGTTCCTAGGGAGATTCTATGGAGAGTACTGGAAAAGAAAAGAGTGTGCGTCGCATATATTGAGGCGATAAAGGATATGTATAATAGAGCTGTGACATTTATAAGGACGACTGGAGGAGAAACTAAAGAGTTTCCTATCACGATTGGTCTACACCAAGGCTCAGTGTTAAGCCCGTACTTGTTTGCCCTAGTTATGGATGAGATTACAAGACATATTCAAGATGAGGTGCCATGGTGTATGCTATTTACAGATTACATTGTTTTAGTGGATGAAACGAGAGAAGGAGTGAATGCTAAGCTAGAATTGTGGCGGAAAACGTTAGAAACAAAAGGCGTTAAACTAAGTCGATGCAAGACAAAATTTATGGAATGCAAGTTTAGTCAAAGTAGGACACTTGGTAACTTAGAAGTAAGTTTGGGCACACAAAAGATTGTAGAGAAAGAAAACTTTAGGTACCTTGGATCTATAGTACAACAGGATAGAGAGATTGATACTGATGTAAGTCACTGGATTCAGGCCGGGTGGACCAAATGGAGGAGTGCTTCGGGGGTCTTGTGTAATCGGAAAGTCCCCCTCAAGGTTAAAGGAAAGTATTATAAGGTGGCGGTACATCCAGCGTTGTTATATGGATCAGAGTGTTGGGCAGTAAAGCATAATCATGTTAAGAAAATGGAAGTTACGGAGATGAGAATGCTAAGATGGATGTGCAGGATCACAAAGAGAGATAGGATTAGGAATGAAGAGATTACGGGCAAAGTAGAAATGACACCGATTAAAGATAAAATGAGAGAAAATCGACTGAGATGGTTCGGCCATGTTAGAAGGAGCCCAACAGAGGCACCTATTAAAAGGTGTGAAAGCATAGAGATTGCCCGGAGTAGGAGAGGGAGAGGGAGACCCAAGAGAAGTTGGAAAGAAACTATTAAACATGACCTTACCTACATGAATCTAACGGAGGACATGGCCCTAAACAGATTTGATTGGCGTCGTCAAATCCATATAGCCGACCCCACCTAGTGGGAAAAGGCTTGGTTTGATTTGGTTTGGTTTGGAGGAGAGAATAGGGCTTGGACTCGAGTTTTGAAGGAGGTTTTGCTTAAAAGAGGGGTCTTTGAGATCGGGAGTAAGAATTGCCTTTTTCAAGATCGAATGGGGCTTTCAAGTGATTGATCTGAAGAAAAAAAATGGAAGGGGACAACTATGAGGAGTAGGGCTGTCAATCAAGCCCTCATGCGAGGGTACCGGCCCGCCCCTCAAAAAGAACTCAAAATGAGGAGTTTTGTTTTTCTTAAAAATAGGACAAAATTCTTGCAGGCCTGCCAATCTGAGGGCCGAGCTTTGACAATACTAGGCCCAGCCCGACCCAACCCTCTTTTTTTCGTGTGTGTGTAGATTTAATTTAGCATATATGTGGGTTTATTTAAGCATAATTCCTATGTGATTCAACTTCAATTGGCCCACCTCTTGAACGAGCCACAACCTCAAAAACAAATGCTACAAAATTCTAATGGCATGTTGTAGAGGAAATTATGAGAGAGTTTTCCCCTTTTTTAAAATAGGATCCATTTATTTGTTTGGTCTTAAATTCAGGAGAATTCAATGCAATGTATTCTATCAATGGCCAAAAATTAATGAGTTAAAAGAAAAGATTCACCAATACTGTCAAATTAGTCTTCTCTTAGATAGTAAGTGATTGCCAAGCCATCACCCAACTAAATCAGATTGGAGTAAAGTGAGATTTCCGGCTAATGCCATGTTGCTTATTTCATTGCCTTGCTTGTAACGTGGAATAGAGTACGAGATTGTGGGGCAGGCAAGACAGAGATGGAGAGAGGGAACAGGTCAAGCGAACCTGAAAATCGGCCTCACACCAAACTCCAATGCAAGAGGCAAAGGAAGATCTCGACGAGAACTAGAAGAGGAGCTCAAACGAGAACTCAAAACTCAATTTCATCAATCATCGACCATTACTGTCTAAGCCAAGAGGATTTACCTTGTATGGGAAAGAAAATAACCTAGATCTAATCTAGACCATTCAAACACATTGATTGCTAGGATCAAAACATCAAACTTAAAAAGCAACTTAAAACATAAATAACTCTAAATAAAATGAAATAGATACTAGTAGGTGGGCTGGGCCCAAAGGACTGGTCGACCTATGGTGACCATGGATCTGTCCTGCATCAGCTTGTCCTAAGATTGGATCAGGCTCACACTTGGTGCCCGGTGACCGTGTAGAATTAAAAACTGATTTACTTCTCTTCACGCCCTAGGTCCGTCCGTAGCTTGTAAGGGCAGGGTAAAGGCCTAGATAGTTCAGACCCTTCATGTAGCTCGCCCTGGGACCTCCCGCATATGTTGAGGGAGGGCTTAGACAACCCCAAGCCAAGCCAAGCCCATCCCTTTGACAGCCTTAATAGGGAGGCATCGTAGTGCTTTCATGCTAAAAGAAGAGAAAACAATGAAAAAAAAGGTCAAGAAACTAGGGTTTGAAAGTGGAAAAAAAAGGTCTTCCCCTCGAATCTTCCTTGAAAGTTGAAACAAGTTCTTGATCTTAAACAATAGAAGATAGTCGGAGTAAGGTATCTCAAGCAAGGAGAGGAGAAAACATGAGTGGTGCGATATGAACCGACCAAGTCGAACATGACCCAACTCATTCAGGCCCGAGTCCCAATCGACTCGGACGAAGCAAGTTTTAAAACACCGGACAAGGCTAAGGAATGAGGGGATATGAGATCTTGGATGCCCCATATTCCCAAGTGAGTAATATGGGCAAACTTGTCATATAATAAATAAAAAAAGTACATGCACGCTTATCATACGAAAAAAACAAGTTTGCACGCACTATTTTAACTACATGACAAATTTACCCAAAAAAAAAAAACCACAAAGGTCATCACCCAGTCTTGTCCAGCTGAAGCAGTAACCTGGGAGGGTCCAGACTAGAGATAGACCTAACCTTTCGCAATTTCAGGTCTCAAACCTACGTTATCACGAATGGAAACCGAGACTTTTACCATTGCACCAAAGCAATGACCCCTATTATATGATAAATTTTCCCATATAACTTCTATCATATGACAAGCAGCTTCTTTTAATGAAATTTAATTAAACTGACATGTTGTAATGAAACAGCTCAATTTCAAATAGATGGGTAATCCAGATTGATTGACACTTTCAATCCAACCATATCCATAATACTCTACTGGTTGTTCATGTCATAGTCGACTGATTGATAAATAGATGTAGGAAACAAATTTGGAAATGCCTTTTTCTTTAATGGTGTTCGCTTTTCTCCTCACTTTGATGCCTCATTTTGTTATAGCATTTATGCACAGGGGTGAGACAGTATGTTTTGGCAAGGGGAACAATGTTCCTGCCAATTGACTGTAACCCTTTTCCTTTAGGTCTTTTTTTCCTTGATCAGAAACTGTGGCTGTTTCCAATTAGCAATTAGTGCTAGAACCGGACTACCTTCCGGTATCTGCCATACAGCAAAGGAGATTTTCGCTGTTCTCTTGATGAAATCAAAGATCTTCATGACAGCTTTATGCACTAATGTCTGAGGTTGAACTACCATAACTCCCGATAAACATTCACATTGGTTTGGCAAACAGAACATCATCATCATCATCAAAGCCTTGTCCCAACCATGTTGGGGTTGGTCACATGAATTTTTTTTATCTATTCCAATCTATTCTAAGCCAGATCCTCGGATAGGCTTACACTTCTTCAAATCTATTGTTACTACTTCCATCCATATCCTCTTTGGCTTACTCCTTCCCCTTAATGGGCAATCATCTAGCATAGAAAAACTTTTCTTCGCCAGTGCCATTGCGGGCCAATGTTGGACATGTTAAAAGCATCTCAAGCGAGTTTCTTTTATTTTATCACATATTTATGCTAACCGCTAAATGCTCCTAAAAGCGCTCATTTCTGATTTTATCTTTCCTAGTTCTACCACACATCCACCTCAACATCCTAATTTATACTACTCATTTTGTACATGTATTGCTTCTTGTTGACCGACATTCTACTCTACATAGGTCATAGCTGTTCTAATCATAGTCCTGTAAAATTTTCCCTTCAATCTTATTGGTATATGCCAATCAAAAAGTACTCCAAAAGCAAGTTTTCATTTCAACCATCCGGGTTTTATCCCATGTTCAACATCTTCCTCAATCTCTCCCTCTTAAGTATCCCACTCTACATCAGTACTAAAAATTTAAATGGGATATCAGATTTAATACTAATTCCTTTAGTTCTAACAATACCACCAATAAGTTTCAAATATTTTCCATTGTAAAGTAACTATGGGGTAAGGCTAATATGATGTTGATTATGATTTGACGTATTGCAGGAAGGGAAGTTGTTGCTCTCAATGCATATGCATACAGACACACCACTGGTTTCTTAGAATCTTGTTGGTATATGCCGATCACAAAGCACTCCAAAAGCAAGTTTTCATTTCAACCATCCGGTTTTTATCCTATGTTCAACATCTTCCTCAATCTCTCCCTCTTAAGTATCCCACTCTACATCAGTACTAAAAATTTAAATGGGATAGCAGATTTAATACTAATTCCTTTAGTTCGAACAGTACCATCAATAAGTTTCAAATATTTTCCATTGTAAAGTAACTATGGGGTAAGGCTAATATGATGTTGATTATGATTTGACATATTGTAGGAAGGGAAGCTGTTGCTCACGATGCATAGGCATACAGACACCACTGGTTTCCTAAGACATTTCTTCTTTAGTTCCATACAACCAGCCAGGTTACTACTGGCTTCAAAGAAGCTTCTGAGATTTAATTATGTATGGGCATGGAAATGCTAGGTTCAAACAGAACAAAACAGATTGCTTAGACATGATAAGATGAAAGATATGAAAAAAGTAAATTTATTGATCAAGAATAGAAACAAAGGAACTGACAAAACAAAAGGATAAAAATAAAAGAACTTGTGTGTTTGCGCGGGGGGGGAAGCACCTTCCACTATGTAAAACAAAAATGGATGCAGCCAAAATTTATATATATAACAAAGTTTTCACATGTAGATGAATGAATCAATTGACACTCAATTTGATAAAAATACCTTGACATTATTGAAACCGCTTTAATTAAATCAAAGAAAGCCGCTAAATACATCTCAAGCATGGAAGCAAATTACGTTAGATGAATTCTCAGACTGCAAATCTCTCGCCACCCAGGGAGTTGAAGATGTGCAAGTCCAACAAGGTATTATAATGACCCTGCTCAATCTGCTCCTCATTTGCTCCATGGAGAAGTAGAAGTTCAATAATACAATCCTCAGAATCAATATTGCGGGTTTCACCTTCCTGTTTCCACTCTTTCCCATCCTTTGATTTTTCAAAAGAGGAAATATACTTTTTTCCACCCAAACCAGCAGCCACCGGTTGCATAACCTTACTAAGCCGCAATTTGGCAGAATTTATCTTTTCTCTCCTTTTCTTGCGAGCCTCCATTCCGGCCAGAAAAGATGGAGGGGGGGTATCAAACCCAACATTTCTCTCCAAAATCTGATAGAGCGAAAGCCTATTGCACAAATCTGAATTCTCCATCCACCAATCTTCACACCCCAAAATCATACTTCCTCTCTTCCTCTTTCTTCCATGACCCTTCACAACAGCTTCTCTCGTTGTTGACTCAACATAAGCAGACCCATTTAAGTACTCCATGTAACGCTTCCACAAACAATCTTCTGAAAGCTTAAGCCTCTCCAAAACATCACAACAAACCATCCCATTTCTGTCTTCGACACTAAAGTACTGAGAATCGTTTTCCACCGTATCACCAGCCACACTATACTCAGTTTCCTTTCTCATGCACTCACTCACCATTTCTTTCAGATTGAATCCCCTTAGTTCTTCTGAATCCAATCCTGAATTCTTAGAATCTTGCATAGACTTCATTGCCATATACCGAAGAATCAAAGGGGCATTCTTAACCAAATTCTTTTCTGTAACATCCTTTCCCCAAGGCAGTGCCTGTGCAACTTTAACTAGGGTTTCCTTCAGCTCTTTATATCTCCTCTTGCTTGTTGTGACCCCTGCATAAATTTCCTTGGCGATATCAACAATCCTAATATCCACCTCATTAACCTCCACAACAAACATTGACACTGCAGCAATGACAGGCATAGGCTGCCGCCCAGTTGTCAAGAACCACTTAACACAGCATTGCAACAGCAATCTCCCCTGCTTCAACATCTGATCCAACTTCTCAGCGGGGATTTTGGATAAGCAATTACAGGATCTGATCACCCGCTCAAAGGAGGCAACAGCATCAAACTTGGGTAATTTGAGGTCAAGGAACTCGGTCACTCGTGCAAACATGCGCCCGATCTCGTACACATTAGAACCAGTGACTGCGGCGATCTCAGAGATGGATAGGGGGAGGCACTTTTGACGAAACACAACAAGGACACAGGCGGCGATGAGGATGGAGAACCAATTGCCAGCTCCAAACTCATTTTCTGTAATCTGTTTAATCATCTGGTATACCTTGTCAGAGTTCTCAGAGGAAAGGCCAAGGGAGGAGGCAACATCATTGATCTGGTTTTGGGCCTCAAAGCGCTTCTTGTCTCTGTAGTTGTATTCTGAGGTGCCAATGCGGACGAAGGTGCCTGGAGGAGCATTGAATGATCCTTCAAGATGGGAAACTATGATGCCACATTGCTCAACACCGCAGGATGAGCAGACATAAGTATTGGAAGGGGAGTCAAAGATGATCGTTCGCTCTTTGCAGTTCTTGCAGAGGCTAGATGTTTCCATGAAGCTGGAAAGGAAATAAACAAAAAGAGAGTTATTGGGAGGAGGGGGGTAGGGGGTGGGGGATAAATTAATCAATCAATGGTTTCATATCCTTAGGAATCAATGGTTTCATATCTTCACATCTTGTAAGAGGATCATTAGAAACATCAAAAAAAAGAAAAAGAAAAAACAATATAAGAGGCGGAACATTCACCTAAGCCAGTGTCCATCATTATTTTGTTCCACTCATCTATCAATAATTCAATATTGATTTTTTTTTCCTTTAATAAAATATTAGATTTAAGTCCCACTAGCATAACTTGTGCAAGTTAGAGAGAACCTATAATTTCCATTTTCATCTGAAAATAGTGGCCAGACTCATTAATAAAAAGGAGGCAATTGGCTAAAGCAAGGAAATGTTGGTTGTCTATTATTTATGATAATGTTACTATCCATTTCATAATGGTAGATTTTATATGGTCCACCTTGCTCGTAGGTGGGAGTGGAAACAACTGCTACCACCATATAAAAGATGGTATTGGTTAGATTAGCCTTCCATAAAATATTCAACTTAGTTGAATTTGCTAGCTGTGACTGTATGATCATAGACAACGGAAGTCTTTGAGCGCATGGTTGGGAACATCCAAAGAGACTTTTTTAATGCATATGGCGGGTTTCCACGCCGTATGCCCCTTATCCTTGATAAAGCCTGTTAGTGTATTTCCAAAGAATGTCATTAGGGTAGCCCAAGCAGAACTTCGTGAGATGCCCAAAAAGGCCAATTAGTGGGGCCCATTCATTGGAACTGGACCCTCCTTCGAAGTGATTGCGCTTGTTTTAATCACACATCTTACATTGATCAATTTAAAGGTGCACCATAATCTGATTGGCGCAAAATTTGGCCTAGCAACATTTCATTAGGGCCATGATTGTGAGTGATTTAGGGCCAAAAAAAAAAAGCATGTTTTACAAGCAATGACAATTGATCTAAATCTGACTGGCATGAAGATACATGCAAAGCCATAGCATTAAGTGGTTTGGAGTTAAAAAGGTAAGTCCCACTAATTGAAATTGACTCACTGGCCCACAAGAGACTAGGACTTTGAAGCAACAAGCAAATGTCACTTTTTTCTCAAAGGATAAGAGAAGACTCGCATGAATTTTACCGATTGTATTGGTTGGTGTCAACCAAGCTGGCATAGGTAACATTCCTCCTCTTGGAAAAACACAAGACGAAAAATATGAAAATTGATCAATCATATGATATCCTCTTCAAAATAAATTTGAGAAATTGGAATTTCTAGTATCATATAATTTCTAGAGTCCCATTCCATTTCTTTCAAACAATAAATATCTAACAAAAAATTCAGGAATTCCTAAATTCATGTTTGATTTTCTTTCAACTAAATATGCTCCGTAAAAAATACGGGGTTGGGTAGAGTTTCACTTTTTCATGTGTTATGTACTTCTATGTGGGTTTTTTTCATTATTTCATCTGAGCTCTCAGTGTTTCAGAAAATTCTTGCTAACCTTGTCAAGTTAAGAAGTCTAACATAACAATTTTGTGAATCATGTTGATAAGCCCCAAACCCACGGCCCTACGTGATTCCGATCCTCGATGAATGATTACTTTAGAAAACCCTATGGAGAAAATGGGTGGCTATAAAATTCAGCTTTTGTGAATATTTATTTCTTCATTTTTAACCACTTTAAATTCCTAGGAATTCAATTACATGAATGTTGACCAATCAAATTCTCCTCCTTACGCCAGGAATTGTTAGTCTAGACATTGTCAGGGCCGAGTCCACAACTATTCTAACTTGGGCCTGAATCAATGGCTTATTGATGGATCAATGAGAACCGGTCATGCTCAAAAAACTCCCCCAACCTACTGGGCATCTAAGATTGTGCTGGATGTTGTTACAAGATCAAAAAGGTAAATTAGTTTAAGAGGATTATCATTATCTAGTGTCAATGGATCTCAACATTCTTGATCCTTTTACTTCCTCAGGTTACAATAAAGTGAAATAGTGAAACAAAACTAAAATTCTTATTTATTCATGGCCAACCCCACACCAACAAACAAGAGTAGTCACAAAGATAAACAATGAAAACCCAGACCATGGAGGATCCATATAGACCCAAAACAAAGCACCCCACCATCCAGAACTTGTAAAAAGGAACAAGGGGATACAATACAGGCACAATAGATTCAAAAATACATACTAACATATACAGATGAGAGAGAGAGAGAGAGAGGGATACCTCCAGGCTTCAAGTTGCTGCTATGCGTCTCCTCTCCTTCTCTACTTCTTTTTATTCTTCTCCTCCTGCTGTTCTCTTTCCTCTCTTCTTTCCCTCTCGCCACCTTCTATTCTACGATTGCAGACGGAGAGAATGGCCTTTTGCCCCCACTAAATAGTATTTTTAGGCCGGTCCTGGGAAGGAGCAGGGCCCACGTTAGGGGGGAAATCAGAACTGCCTAAAGTGATACAAACCATTCATTATTGGTCACTTATAAAACATGTAAATCAAAATTAAGAAATCTCAAGTGTTTATAATGGTCGACTAGATACAGCCCTAGTTCTAATGTCTAGGTACTTTCTAGGTATACCTTCTTTAATATAGGGTTTAGTTATAAAATTTCAAACACCTTGCTAAGTTGGGGCAGTGATTCCCTCTGCTGATCCCTGGTTGAGATAAGACGAGCTGCTTGCGTGAGATAAGACGAGCAATCGATCTTGAGGGACCGTTTGGTAATTTTATATGTAAATTAAAGTACAGTAAAACATTAAATCAAGATAGAATAAAATATAATGGGTTATAATGATATTTTAATTCTAGTTATTTGATATGAAATCTTTTAAACTTTTTATATAAAAAAGTTGAGGTTTTTTTTTTTTAGTGGATAAAGGAGGTTGATTTTTTTTTTTTTTTTTTAAAGATGAAGGAAAATTTGAATTAAGGGCAAGTTTGTGTCGCCCATTTCTGCAGAAAATGACGTGATTTTCTGCGGAAAACTCTTTTTTTCATGTGTTTGGTGCGATAGTTTTCCGCGGAACTATTTTTTTGCCACGTTAGCTTTTTTTCTTCTTAAACATGGAAATGGACTTCCTATGGGGGGGGGGGGGGTATAGGAAGTCCATTTCTACGAAAAACTGACCCTCAATTTCCTCACTCCACCCAGCCACCCTCTTTCTTCTCCCTCTCTTCCCAACCCCATCCACCCACTCACCCACCCCACGCACATACCCACCCACCCACATAGTAGTTTTCGCTAAACAATAGTTTTCATTTAGACTTCATCTCCTCTCTACCCACACGTTCTTCACCGATTTTAGTTGATCTTTTGTCACCGGAAACGTCATGCATTCATTTTTTACAATTAGCCAAGTGAAGGGACCGAACCACATAGGGAATCAACGACCTCTTTTGTCACCGAAACCTCCATTTTAATCAAGTGTAAGTCACCTTCCTTCTTCACCATTCTCATTGTGTTTTTTCTTACAAATAGGTCAATGTAGCAACTATTTTGCATAAACATACGTTCAAAGAATACATATGCTTTGATAGTTATCACATAATGAATCTGTAACGCCCCAATTCCGGATACCGATATACTCGTTCGATTACCCGAAATTGGCGCGCTACTTCCCGGAAAATCCGAGAACTTCCAAGATCGTAGGCCGCAGTGAGGTCCAATTTAAAACTTTTTGAACCAAATAACATTCAATGGTTAAAACTTGCGGAAGCATAACATTTAAATAGAGCGGAAGCAATAGGTATCATGTATATTAAAGGAAAGCAGAACAGTGGTCTAATCAAAATGTTTCAGTGTAAATTTAAAGTTATACATCTTTCATTCTATCATTCTCACTACAAATGTCACTCCAAAAACCCAAACAAAAGTGTGTCCCTCAAAACCCAGGTATAAACTCCTCGCCCTCCGGCTCGACATCCGTGTCGGCCGGGCCCCAAGCGTACTCTCCGGCTACAGGTGCCTCCACGAGGGCTAGTGCGTCGTCGGGAATCTCTGGGTCAAGGCCTAAGCACCATAGAATGGGTCAGATCTAAACGATCTGGCAAGATACAGCATACTACTAACATAGCACATATATATCGAAGGAAGTAAAGACAGGTGCATAAATTAAATGAGTAACAAAGGAAATGAACTAGGCAGTTGTGCATTTAAATCATAAAGAATCAGTATAAATAGAAACATCTAAACTACTATAAACAATGTGGCACATTCACACGAGCTGGAATACCGCGGGATATTATGCCGCGGCCCTCCCATACTGAACACAGTCGCGGCGGGGAATCTCACCAGGGAATAACTAATCCCGACTCTCACTCATCAACTCATCACTCCAGATCGGCACGGTATGACACCTTGCCGTCTTAACCACACAGCTCATCATGATAGCTTCACAATACTCAACTAGCTCCTACCGGGGATGATCAGTCCACAGGCTGAGCTTAAATCAACCGAGTGAATGTTCATGCCGACTCGAGAATAACTCTAAGGTCTGTGTCTGTCTAGGCTTTGCCTTGCGTGAACAAGGTCCTAACAATACCTCTATAAGGTCCACACATCTCAATACAGACTCTGGATCTCATTCAAGATCCAGGCCCACTCGTTGGATCCATACCAAGGCCTATCAGTACATGGCCTGGTCTAAAACCGTCCAAACGAGGCAACCGATCCATCTACTACTGACAAACAGTTCCATTATAATCCATATAACTTAACAGTCCAATAGAAACTATCTCTTCAAGCTAAAGGGTTCACATCACCACACTTAGGCCCAATAAGGGCCCGCCTAGACACAGACACGGGTCAATGATCTCCGAAGTCACATCATCGGGTCACCTCTAGATACCCTAGGTTCAAGTCTTCCAATTATGTTTAATTAATAGTAAACATATATTCTAAGATCTAAGAATGACAGAGTAAAAATAACAGTGAAGTATAAACTTCAATCAGGGGATCAACGGGAAAAGCAACGGTCCAATCCTAGGTAAATGGGCCACTTTAGGTTCGGGTCTATCTCCGGTAATTCGATCTCTAAACGATGTCATTAATGCCGTAAAATAATGTATTTGGTGCTTAGTTGATTAAAGGCATTGTTGACAACTTTTAGGGTTCGAATCATCTTAGATAATCAACCAAAACTCTAAACAGTGGGCCCCGCGAGTCAAGGTTGAGCCACACCATTGACTCGGACTTAGATCACTGATAAACGTTCATTTGGATGGTCAATGGGCCCCACAACTGATCATATCTCCTAAGTGTTGAAAACTGGAACAATCAGGGTTTTCCAGGTGAACCTGATGTGTTGTGAGCTCGGTTGATTTCCTGGCCGGGAAGATCAACCGAGTGCACTGACAAACCTGAGTCAGGCTTCCTGGACAACTTAGATCGTTTCTCAAGGTTTACAGCGTGTCCGGTCAAACAACCAGGCCTAGGTGATTGACCGCATACTCTGAAAACCTTAGAAAGATTGACGATCCAGCTTTAAACACTTTCTAAATGCTAATTCTAAGTTTCAGGTTGATTTGGGCGCAAACAGTCTGAGTTTCGGGTGAAAAACCAACTTTCAGTCATTTCTAGTGAAAACCATGTAAACGGGTCAACCTGGGCTAAGCCGGGTCAACCAAACTGATTAAAATGGGTTTTCTACAAGAATATGGCTGATGGCCAATTTTCCATCCAAGCCTAGTTGTCTCAGTCGACCAGGATGGGTCCCAGTCGACCCAGACAACAGAAACTCTCCCTGCAGAACAGAGCTAACTGAGAGCTCTGTTTTTCCAATTTTCAGTGTTCCCGGTCGACCGAGAGGGGTCTCGGTCGACCTAGAACACTGTCGGGCGAGTCCCCGGGCGTGTCAGGGAAAATCTGCAGAAAATAACTGAGACTCAATTTGTTGGAAACTGCAGTGTTGCCGGTCGACCGAGGGGGTCTCGGTCGACCGAGAACACTGGGATTTCAGTCCCAGTTGCATTTCTGCAACTTTTCCGTTTCAGCTCCTTTTTCGCCCAAACCACCTCCAATCTCTTCCAAACTTCATCCAAACACTTCTAATCAATTAACAACACAAAAACCATCCATCCATCACCTTATGGCCCACTGATCTTCCAAATGGGGGGTGAAAACCCCCATCCATCAGTGACCTTTCCACCCAAACAAACACAACAAAGCTCAAATGTAATCTAGACTGAACTGAGCATGTTTAAGAACTAAAAATCACTGAATCATGAAATAAAACATACACCCTAAGTTATTAGTATGATGCACTTGCCTCTTTAGTGTTTGAGAAGGTTGTAGAGAAGAAATAGAGCTAGAAATGTAAATCCAGAACCCAATCCAGCTGAACAGAGGAGAGGAGAAGAAGAAGAAGAACACCCAGCAGCTGTAGTAGTGTAGCAGCAGCTCCTAGGTGATAGTAACAGCACAGCAGTAGTCCTTGGAGAAATTCCAGCAAGGTAGCAGAGAAAGAAATGATGAGAAGAAGATGAAGGAAGTGATGGAGTGGCTGTAGCAGTAGCTGGAAATGAAGAAGACAGCAGCAGAGCTTCAAGGTGGATTTTTCCAGCACAGCAGCAGCTGGGAAATGGTTCTTCCAGCAGCTGAATCAGTGGCTCAGGTGGAGAATGTGATATGAAAGGAAGAAGAGGGTGAATCAGCTGCAGGAAGGGTCTTCAAGATGGAAATTCCAGCAACAGGTTTAGCACTGCAGCAGGGGCTGAAATGAGGATGTAGAAGAAGATGATGACACAGCAGTAGCCTCAAATAGGATCCCAGCAGAGTGAGGTGGTTCCAGCAGTGGTGACAGCAAGAGAATGAAGAGGGAATGAAGAAGAAGATGGCTGTAGCCTTCAAGGTGAAATTCCAGCAGTGAACAGTAGCTTCAACAGTTCATACGTAGGATGGATTGAGAGGGAGGAGAAGAAGAATGAAGGAAGGTAGTTGGGAGTTTTCTTGGGATGGGGGCTGGAAGGTTTCTTGGGATGGGGGCTGAGATTAGGTTTAGGGTTTTGGGTTTGCAATAGTTAAGAGACTTTTTATAGGATTAGTGGGGTGGCTAATGACTTGTTTAGCCCTAGGGTTTAGTGGAATTAGGGTTAGGGTTTGAGGTTAATTTGGTCATTAGGGAAGAAGGTTCTAGAGGGCACCTTTAGCTTACACTAACCCTCTTAATTAACTTAATTAATTAGACTCTACTAACTAAGCCTAAGATTAACACAACACCCAACTTAGTTAAAAATACTAACCCACTAAGTTAACCTAACTAACTTAGGAAATCTAACTAGTCCATCTAATTAGCCCCAAATAAACTCAATTAAAACAGTAATTAACAATGATTAGCAATAATTAGCGAAGATTAACAAAATTAAACAATAATTAGCATAAATTAGGATTAATTACTCTATAAAATAGCCCTTAGAGGGCCCACCAAGGGTGGGACCTCACAGAATCTATTTGCCGTGTATTTGCACTGGTGTGAGTTTTTCAAAAAAATAAAATAAAATTATGCACCGTGATTTGTTCGGTCCTGAAAGTTCAGACACAATCATTATGTTCGGAATCATATGTTCGGACAGTATATGAATGTTTGAAAAATAATATTTGGAAGGTTCGAGGATGTTCGGAACCTAATTTTGATCATAGCTCTGATGTTCGGATATTATATTTCGAACAATAGGGTAAGGTGTCAAGAATTAAAAGCCGTACAGTCCAGATTAGCTTGAATACATAGTACCGAACAGTAATTAGTCCACTTAATTTTTTTTACACTTTTTTTCCAATGTTTCAGAAATGGATAGGCCAAGCAATTCCAGATTAAAACCAACAGTTCCCAACAAGAGGCGTCATCAAAGAATTGAAGAGGTTGTAAAAGAAGCAAAGGAACCGGGATATGATTTGGAACAAGGCAATGAAGAAGAAGGAGCCCCTGTTGAACAACTTGATGAAGAAGAACCTGTGGTTGAACAAGAAATAACTACGGGGCCAGAAGATTGTTCTTTGTTGCCCAATTTTAACACACACATAGCTGCATACATTTGGCATTCACAGGGTTTTTTTTTTTTTTTTTTTCACATCAAGATCAATGTATTGGTTATATTATTCAATAATGTACCATTTTCGAAATATAGTAACGGGTTGCGCTGAAGTATTTGAGCCATGGACAAAAAATACCACACTGACAATTGAATGAAAGTGACATGCTCTGTCAGCTTTCCCATGAGATGTTGCATCTTTGTCCTCCCACCCCACTCAACAACTCTGTGCCTATGACGTGCATTGTAAATGGTCTTCATTGTAGTTATATTTAACTTACTTCTTTGTTTAATGTAATCAGAATATCTTTCGGTCGCACCATGCTCTTGGACATATTAACCATCGATCTTGTTTCCTCTTCTGTTAATCTCCCTACGAATGAATGACCCTCTAGATACTCTACAGTAGAGTGATTATGTACACCACATGCAACTTCCAACATCCAATCATAAAAAAATGTCCAACTTTTTGCCCTCTAATGTAAAAGAGTGATGAGTTCACAAAAGATACACTTTCATAACATTATTTTATGAGTTTTCATAAATAAAAGAACTCAAAATACAATTTTTAGCATAAAAATCATACATTTCCTCCCCATCATGATTTGCTCATATATTTCCATTAAAAAAGACCATTTGTATGCATTTATATTAGTTTCAATGGCTTCCATACAAAATATGTTCGAAAATACTCTCAATTATGTTAATTTCTCTTTGTAGGTGTTAATTGAAGATTAATTTGAAGATTAAAGTTGAGATTCAAGAGTTAAAGAGAGTATGGATAAGTTTGGAAGACAATTGGATGAAGAAATGACAAATTTAGGTCAATAATAAGAAGAAAAATGAAAAACCTATGTTGGTACCTCTGGCCATATCTTTTTACTCGAGTGTCCGATTGAGGTTATCTCATAAGCATTGAAAAGCCTTGTTCATAGATCTACAAATCATATTTCACAACATTTTTCCCAATTTCAAACGTTTCGGGGGTCAAAACCGCACATCAATCTGGGAACTATTTTCTAACACGGGAATCACATTCATATGTTCATATTTCCATTCTTGTGAAGTCCCATATTGGAAAGAAACTAAAAGAGAGTAATGCAAATCTTTCTAAATAAGGAAGGGAGCTATAGGCATTAAATACACAAGCAAGAAGAGCATTCTCCTCTTTACTTAAGCTATTCATGTAATTGAAAGCAATTGTAGAGAGAAAGCGAGGAAAGCTTTGTAAAAATTAAAGATTTGGAGTGGAAGCTTTGTCTTCTCCAATGGGTGGCTAATTCCTTTGATTGAATCTTCTAGATGAAGCTAAGTTAATCCTATTCATTTTGCTTATGCTCTTAACTCCCTTTGTTTATGTGCTTAACATGCTATAATAGATTTTTCTTCATTGCAATGTACTACCTTTCATGCTTATTTTCTATCTTAGCATTATTTTTACTATCTATGCTTAGGTTTGATAAATCATGCTTAGGAGTTAATATCTTTTGATGGTTTATGCTTATTTTTTTATAAATAATCATTAGGAATCTTTTCTTTTATGAAGGGAAGAAAGTCTTGGCGATTAGATTGTTAATTTCTATCTTAGAGTTTTAAAGTTATATTTTCCAAATCTAAGTATTGATTTGTCATTAGATTTGAGTATTTGTTTGGGAAAAGAGAAGAGCATTAGTGTTGGATTAATTTCACTTAGTGGATTCTAGATGGTTCAATCTATCCATTAGTATTGCTTGTTACTTATTTTACTTACTTTAGTTAGATTGTACTCACATTCTTACACACCTATTCACTTATTTTAATTCTCACACTCCATTTCTCTATTCACACCATCAATTCTACCTTTGATTTTACACTACTTTAGCATATTTTTTTTTATCTCCATCCACTCATTTTCTATCTTTCACTTGTTATTTTCACACACTTATTCGCTTGATTTATCTAAAATTACTCATTTGTTCTTGTTATTAAAATTGTTATTTTTCTTTTGTCATTAACATTGTTATTAACTTGTTACTAACATTGTTCTTGGTTTAATCTCACTTGAGTTCTTCTATTTTTACTAACATCTCTTATTTATCTAGTTTCTTTTTTTCTTTTAGTTTGCACTTTTTATTTCCCTTATGATTATCTCGGTTCATGTTTTCATTATTTTTGTTATCTCCATTTGCATTTGTTAGCTATATTTGAGTTTATACTTCTTTTCATTGATCATTGTTATTTTCCTTATAACGATCCTCGTGGGAACGATATTCGGACTTCCATAATCTATATTACTTAAGACAACCGTATACTTGCAGAATTCGCATCAAAGGGCATCCACATTTCTTCGACCCTATTTGCTTGATCTTCTTCTTAGTAAGCCCCTCGTCATTAGTCTCACTATGCTTGAAATGGCCGCTTCTCTCACGTGCTAGGACAACTCTAGCATTTATTCCACGCCTTGTAACATTTGATACCTTTATGACTGTCACGTCCCCCGAACCCGATTAGAGAATAAACCGGATCTGGGGAGTGAAATTTATGACTAATTAAAATTTGTGTCCTTTAGACCCAAGGATCGTTTGTCCGCTGTGAGGATATAATATTTCAAGCCTCAAATAAAATAAGAATTTGCGGAACTCATACAATTCTAGGCATATTTGGATATCAACAAGGAATAATGAATCTCAATATATATTAAAGTTGAACAAAGAATAAAATAAAACTTAAACAAGGAAATTAATTTATTCAATGGTCATCCTACTAATCAAGGCCATTTAAAACAATAGTGAAGTCAATAGTGTGAAAGTTCAACGAGCGATAATAAAGAATAAAAGAATCTAATGAAATCTCGATGAATCTCTCCCATGCCAGGATCAATGACGCTACTCTACGTCATCGGCACGCCACTCTCGTTCCTCCTCAGCCGGTTGGAGATCCTCTGGGATCTCCTCACCTGCTTGCTCCTCGTAGTAGTACTCACCTGAGGAGTCTGCACACCAAGGAATAGAATCAACGACATGTTGAGCAATAGATAAGCAAGATGTAAATAATCATGACATGCATCAAGTATAAGAGTAATGACAGGCATAATAATCTAGAGAATACAAGGAATCAAGGCTAGGCATAAAGCAGAATAAATAATCAGAAACAATAACAGGAAATCCTAACATACTAGCAATAACCACTGTACAAACAATGCAATGCAAGAATCAAGAGGGAGACTCCGAGGATGACCAAGCCACCTCTCGGGGTATCAGTAACAATCTTATTCGGACTACTGATACCAAAGTTCGGCTACAGGGGGATCCAAGCTCCCGGTCCTGGGAATAGTAGCACGGTCCAAGCCCGCTCCCAACTATTCAACGCCATGGACGCCGTCCAAAGCCGACTGCCCACTCCAATGTCCGAGTAACCAACCCATCAATAATACCCCAAACTGCAGTTGACTATGACATGCAAATAATAATAAAGTGGTGTTGACACGAGAATAGACCAAGACAAGCAAGTCTGACTAGCTTAATATACAAGACATGTTCATAGGGATTATCTCATTCAAGTCAATAGAAGACAAATCCAATCACGTAATAATCCCTTCAGTCTAGTCAGTCATGTTTATCAATTACATAACACGGGGTCCTAAGGTATGTGACTTGTCCTGAATGTGGACGTCACAATTGTTTAAAGAGTCGCAATTGGTTAAGTGAATTTTAGGATACCTATCAATTACATAACTATTGGATAGGTTAGTAAAGTGGTAACCTTAGGTACATGTGTTGAGATAACAAATGTGTATTGTGCTGCCGTATCATCGCGTTGAGGTAAATACTAACACTCCACAACATTGGAAATCTTAGTTACAAACAAAAGCCCATGGCTTTTCACCTAAAACATTGTTTTAGTTGATGTATCAGTTAATCAAAATATGTGAAAAAGTGTTTGATAAATTCTATCATGCCAAAAGATGTGATTGTTTTTAGTACAACTACTGTGTGAATTCAAAATTTTATTTTATAGGGTAAATCCTTTGATTAATATAATTACCCTATATATATATATAGGACATTAATTCACAACTTTGCATATTTTGAATATTCAGTGGAGTCATCCTCCAATTTGCATATATGACCAATTCCTTTGACTTTTGGGGACTAGGACTTGGCCAGTAGCAAGTTGAATCATACTCCGATTCGCATATATGACCAATCAATTACTTTATAGTTATGGGTTTTTATCCCCTTTTTTTTCTTTTGTTTGAAGAGTGTGTGAGAGGTACTCAACACAGTTTTGGGGTGAGTTTTGAATGTCAAAAATGATGTTATTTTCAAGATCCAATGACACAAAGGTCAAGGTAACTATTTATTGGGACACAAAGGATAAATCTCAAAACCAAAAGTAATTACTTTGACCACAGGATTTCATTAAAAACAGATAGAATATAATGTAAGCCTTAATTTCTACAATTATAGAAAATTCTTCTTCATTTCTAGATTTATATAATTATATGTATTTTGCACATTGTAAGTAAATTTATAGGTTTTGGATGCAAGTTGGCTAACTCGTTAAGTCCCCATGAGACTTGACACAAGGATGACCAAGTCATGCCCTGAGACTGAGTTTTAAAACTTTGCTATGTTTATCGCTAGCACGCGCTAGCTCAGTTTACATTATTGATGACAACTGACAAGCACAAGTGAGGTTGTTTTGGGTCAGTCAGTATTGCAATGTATTCACATAGAGGATTTAAATTGGATTTCACAGACTAGATTAGGCAAGATGGGCTAAGTGGAGATAAGTTAGTGGGGTATTTGATCATCAAGTGCCACGTTGATTCATGAGGAACTTTTGCAACCCAGTATGACACATTGAATGATAGAACTTTGAACGGTGAAAACAAAAGCATGATAGAATGTGGAATTACAAAGAACCTGGCTTTCAATAGAGTTGAGATCTGAGATGAAAAGTAGAACTCACAAAACTGATCCTAGATAGGATATGGCCACAATGACGGCAATGTTTGAGATACTGTTGAAGAATAAACATGCCTACCATGCACAACAACAACAACAAAAAAAAAAAAAAAAAAAAAAAAACTATGGAAGCAGATGAAGATTGCGAGTCGTGCTACTGGAGTCCACAATTGGATAAAGGACAATTTGAGACTGTCCTATATCTGATATTTTCTTGAAATCAAGGCAGGGCCAAGACAGATGCACCATCCAGTCTAAGGGGTGTTCATAGGCCAGGCCAAGCCAGGCTGAGGCATATGCAAGCCCGACCCGCCTTTAGAAACATAGGTCCATATCTAGCCTACCCCAAGCACGACACGGGCCTTAAGTGCCTGGCCCAAGCATGCCCATTTAGTCAATCAGGCTGGTCCGGGCCAAGCTAGCCTTTCTACCACTTTTTTAGCTTTCTAATTGAGTAAATCAATAACTAATTACATGTATTACAAAGGCCAGGTTTTGGGCTTTCAATCACTTAATCCAAGCCCGAACCATATATTAAACATGCCAAAAATCTAGATCCAAGCCTGGCCAAAGCAGGCTGGGACCTGGTTGGGCTTGAGCACCCCTAATACTATCGTAGAGCACTAAGTGTCAAGATAGCCACCTCAATCAGCATCACACTATGCAGTGTGGCAAAGGTTGGAATAAAATTAACTAGTTCATTCAGAAGTGCTTTGAACTCCGAATAGTTCTATTCCAACTATTCACAACTATTAACAAACTACTCTCTCGTAGTTCTCTAAGTGGTGACTATCTAAAAATACAAGCCACTCAAACCCCCACTTGGCTAACCTGTAGTAATCTTATGTACCTAAGGTAAACCCATTGTTTACAAGGATGATGTCCCAGTACTTGATAAGATCAACAGGGAAAGCTATGCCTATAACAAACAATAAAAATTCTTCTTGGACATACTGGGGGGGACCGAACTTGGCCCGGTCCCCCCTGGCAGCCGTCCTGGGATCCAACGGCTGCCAGGGGGGACCGGGCCAAGTTCGGTCCCCCCCGGTATGTCCAAGTAGCAGGGCTCAACAAACAATGTATGGAGTTGGTGAAGGACCTCAACTAAATCAAAGGATGCATAGTTTTAGCATCGCGTGGCCCAAAAGATGGATCCAATCTATTATAATGTGTATGGTCCAACTCCAACCCTTAAGGAAAAGTTGGTCACCCGAAATAAGAAGCTGAAATAATCTCCAAGCAAAATTAGATTTTCCCACGGACAAATCTACCAAAAAGTAGCTTAGATCTAAGCTTTTAGGTGTCTTAGAGAGGAGTAGACATTGTAGCAAGGTTGTTTGGAGCTCTCAGAGACAAAGTGCAGGTGAAAGAAATGAAAGAGAATGTTTTTAGAAAGGTTTTAAAAAAAAAAAAAAAAAAAAAGCTTGTCAGACATTATAACGAACATTGTTTTCAAAATAGGGGTTGTTATAATGGTACAACTGTTAAATTGAATATGACGCTAAATAACGGCCGTTATTTTATGATTTTTTGATATGTTTTGTAACATGGCCATTATGTTCCTCATATCGTAACGGCCGTTATTTTGAATCATGGTTCTATGAGAGGAGAGGAGTGGAGGATTAGGGCCTATATTTTCTTTATTTGCAAAAAAAGTCCCTCTCCTTTTCTTTTTCTTTTTTCAAAGAAGCAGTTTAGGGGTCCTTGTTGTTAGGGATTTTGTGTTTTGCAATTTGATGGATGCATTATCATTTTAGCATAATTTGAATTTTCAAACATACATTGTTTTTGAAATACTTGAAATCTTGATTTACTCATACATTGTTTTTAACTGATATGAGTCATGCATTGCAGGTATGTGTGATTAATTCAACTACGATATGACTCATATTATGTGACCAATTGGCATGATAGAATTTCAAATTAGTGCAATTCATAAAGGGTACAACTCTGAGATGTATAATGCCACGATGTGAAAAAGAATCACTCCACTTTGATATAATATATAGACTTTTGGATACGTCATTTATGTAAATTTGTATGAATTCCGCTCATCAATTCTAATTACTCAAAAATTTTGTTTAATGAGTTTATATTAGTGACTATATATATATTAGCTATATATGATGTGATGTGTGCAATTAATTTTGTATCACTGTTTGCTTTGGTTAATCAAGCATATATTATTCCAGATTTGACTACATGTTGACTATATATAGATAGTGCAAACTTGTACATTTTAAAGACAAAGTATCCTAATTATTTCTCTCGACAATAGGATCTTGTAAAATGACTCTATATTTTATATTAGACCATAAGATTAATATTATCATTATACCCTTTTAAGATACAACATGCTAATATTAAGCATCAATTGTGACTATATTTACAGGATATAATCCATCTATATAAACATCTATAATAAATAGTTGAACCATGAACATAAAATACAATTTAATGCTCCTAATCACATTTAGCCGAGTTGAGTTTTGCCAATATTATTTTTGCCTAACACACTTCATTAAGATATAAGTGTGACTGGATATCCACATAATGAACGGACTCGGTGCAATCCGTATTACCATATTAATATCTGCGTTCATAAATCAAGCAAAATCAACGTTAAGATGTTTAATCTATCCTTGGCAGATAATACCGATTACACTTGATTTTAATCAACATTGTTTATGGGTATACAAATAATCTATGTTTGATCGGGAACATCATCTTAACTTGATGCACCGTATTAATTGAAATATTAATCTTCTGTTCTTGGAGTATATGGGATTTATGTTGTTATTCTTATTTTCTACTTGCTTAATATGATTTAGCCTATTGATTCTTATTGCACACCCTAGTCAAATTTAGTATTTATTTTAGCTATATCATATCTGCTGAGAATTTTGAGATAGTAACTTACAGTTATAAGCAGTCTTCAGGTTAAAAACTAGTGACAAGTTTTCAATAGGGTCTGAGTAGTCTACTTGCATCTTCTAATGTATCTTAAATTCTTAATGTATTTAATTAACTTAGAATGGAATTAGATGAAAAGAGATTGAGCTTAATTGGTTAACAGAACTTTTATTTAAGCGAAGTGCTGCTAGCAAGGAAGCCGAGCCCAGCTACATAGGTCTACACTGAGGTCCACATCCAGTACATGAGCTTCAATGTTAAGCTCATGTACAGGACCAACCTATTTAGAGACCCCACTTTTTATAAAATTTTTTTTACTTTGTCAGAGGGTTCCCAACCCTTTAGATTAGCCCCAGTATGGTAGTGTAGTTTCGAACCTACAATCTCTAGGTACAAACCATGGTCCTACGTCGACTGAGATACCCTTGGGGTTGTAACTTAATTATAAAATTAGTATACATACAATTGAAAATAGCACTTCATTTTTGCTATTCAAGGAATTGCTTTATTGATGGAATAAGGCTTTTAATTGCTGTGATATAGGGTCTATGAAAAGAGATCAATCACGCACAATAAACACAAGATATTTACGTGGTTCGGCTTTTGGCCTACATCCACGAGGAAGACGAGAGAATTATAATGCAATCATAATAGAGGTGTACATTCTAGATACTCTGAGTCTCTATTTATAATATCAGCCCCAAGCTATATTACACCCAAACCCTACTTCTAATCACAGTACAACTTGGGCAATCCAGTGGACTCGGTTAACCAAGACTTATTAACTTCTATTGAGCCATACTAATTAATAAATATCTATCTTGGTGAACATTGAAACTGATCCTCATGCACAAAACACATCTCACCGTCTCTACCTACCCTTGAGGACACTCAGGTACTGATCACGTTGATCAAGTCCAAACAATGCTTGAACTTAACTGCTGAAATAGTCTTGATCATCATGCCTGCTGGATTTTCCGCCATAACAATCTTAATCATTGCATTATCACCCTCGGCGATGATATCTCGAATGAAGTGAGTCCGAACATTAATGTATTTGGTATTTTCATGGTGATTGTCGCGGTGGAGAAGAAAATCTGGTGGGCAGTCGGGCCTCTACTGTTGGAAGATAAAAAATATATATATATATATATATTCATCACCATCAACACTTGGACCGTATCCAGAATGATCTTGATCAAGTGAGACTAAATCAATTGGACCCATCCCCAACCCAATGATTTGTGACCACTACATGGCATGGAATTGTACCCTGATGAATTTAGTGGGTCCTATCAAAATCTCTTAAATTTACGAGGGGGATTAACATGATTAATATAGTTCAAGCCAGCCATATCATAAATTTTCGGGCCTAAACAGCATGACCAATGTTGGTTGATTCAGGCACAAGTCAATTTATGACGCAGACCATATAACCGACCTTGGTTGATTCAAGTCCAAGCTAATTTTTCTTTTGGCCTAAAAATACATGACCAATTTTGGTTGAATCAGGCTCAAATCAATTTCTGACCTAGGCTATGTGACCAATCTTTGTTGATGATGGTCCAGGCCTGAGCCATATGAATTAATCTATGCCAATATGTGGCCAATCCATGCCAATTTCTGGCCTGAATTAATCCATGCCAATTTCTGGCCGGAGTCATATGAATTAATCCATGCCAATTTGTGGCCATTCCATGCCAATTTCTGGCCGGAACCATACGAATTAATCCATGCCAATTTGTGGCCAATCCATGCCAATTTCTGGCTTGAGCCATATGAATTAGTCCATACACCCAATTTTGATTGAATGGGGGAGGGTCATTTCTGGCCTAAGTATGTGACCAATCTTGGTCTAAGCCAAAGCTAAATTTTGGTTCAGGCCTGACCCAAGATAAAAATGACAATCTATGAGACATAAAATCCACTGTCGCATGACCTGTTTAGATGGGCCTAAACCTAGCAATGCATTGGGCTCACTTATGTATTGACATGCCTAAATCCATTTAGCCATTGGGCTCATTCCCAAATTAATAACCGGCTACCTGTTTATGTGAGTCACACCCCCATGTTATATCCTATCACAAGTAATGGATCCCTGTCCAATTAATTTCCCGTGACCCTCTATCCAATTAATTTCCCATGACCATATTTATGTAAGGCCAAGCTGATTTTTTTTGTGACCATGTCATCCAGGCCCAAGCCAATTTTTTTTGTGACCATCATGTCATGTTGGATCCAATGCAAATATTCAGGTCCAAGTCAATTTTTTGAGACCATGTCATGTCGGGTCCAATACACGCATCCAGTCCATATGACAAATCTTGATAGATTAGGGGTGGACGGTGGACCATTACATATGGGCCTGATAGTTTAGGTACATTACCAAAATTGTATGAATATGTGACCATCATATCAATCATATGATGGTTCAATAATCAAGTTGATATTGCTGCATGAACATCAATCATGTGATGGGGGCCAGAACTTTTGCAAGCATGTGTTTAAATGACATGTGGAGTCAAGAGGATTACCCACTCCTTAGATGAAAATGCAACATGGGTAATGCAAACATATGAACCGGTAGTCAACATGAAGAAGTAGTAAACACCCATAGGAAATGGGTAACAGCAAGAGGACAAGTGGTGTTCATCCATCCCAAGCTACAAAAATGGGTAGCAAAGTGGAGAACGTGGGAAGCAACTCCCTTATGGTTATCTAACCATATGTAGTGGGAATGGCTCCAAGAAGCCTATAAAAGGCCACTACTTGGTAAAGGAGGAGACAAGGAAGAATTCTGCAGAATTTAACATAAAAAAAGAGAGAGAACTACGCTGCCATTTTCCGACGACACGTTGCCGGAATTATCAAGCGAAGAGATCATTCCTGAAGAGAAGATTTGAAGCAGGTTAAGGACTAGGATCATGTCTCCATCAAGTGATGGAGCATGATTTCCTAGTTTTGAGCCAAATCCCTACATTTTTTTATTATTGTCTATTTGCATTTCATGTAGAGTGAGAAAATTGGATTGCATGTGTAGAATCTCTTTTTGAGTCTACATTTCCTATTTTTTTTTCTTCTCTGAATTTTATTGCTTGTAGATAATGTGGCATTGTAAATTCCTTTTCATGAATACAAAAATGAATTGATGTCTTTAACAGTGAATATTCATCTCAAGTTTTTTTTTATTGTTTATGTTTAATCCAAATATCTTCCTACATCTAATGAGTCTATTGGGTTCTACAAACCCAAATGAACTTTTATGAAAATTTCTTTGTACAAGGCTTTCTTTGGTATAGTAGTGCCTTTCATGGCTGAATTCAAATTAATTGGCCTTACTGTTGAATTCATTTTTTTTTATGGTTCACCATTTATGGGAAACTTATACAATCAGCTCTCTTTGTTATAGTGCTTTTGATGGCCAATTTAAATGGTCTTTCATGATCTGAACCATAGCCCTTTCATGGCTGAACTCATGCCATTTTTTGGATTTATGGATCACTGTTTATGGTCCATCTATGTGAGCTCTCTTGGTATGAAGCCCTTAATGACCAAATTCAAGTTAAATGGTCTTCCATAACTTAAAGCATAGACTTTTTGATTGAGCTATGGATTGAAATATAACAATACAATTGGAAGAAATAATCTGTTTGCTATGAATTACAATTTACATTTTATATCTATTCTGCGTGTACATCTACATAGACCTAAGCCTAGGTCAGCTCATTTTTCACGTCACATCAAATATCAAGCCTGGCCTAGCCCAATACCTGATCAACTGGCACTTTACCCGAGTTGTGAAGTTCTCCATTAATTGGCTCGAATGTTCCACCCAACTTGGAACCAACATTTAGAACTTGTTCAACCACTGGCTCATTCCTAGTGGACCACAAATTAATCAGTCTCTAGACAGGGTCCCGCCTGTACTTAATTGAGATCTGGTCCTTCCATCTGGAGTTCCCACCATGAACTTGACTACTGAAAAAGTCAATGCTGGTTATAAATTCATCAGGTCAACTACAAAATGAACATTGAACTTGGATCACTGTCTGGGGCCCACCCAAAACGTCATGCACCGTATACAACCTCTTAGCACCGTATAATCATGAAACGGGGGTGGGCTCATGCATATGAATCCGACCCCACAGAGTAAAAAACAGAAACTATCTTCCAGAGAATCAGTCAAAGGCAATAACAGTCCAATCACAGGTTACTTGAAGAAGGAATTTGCAGACACTCCAAGTTTTAATAAAGAATGAACGAAGTTGAAAGGAAACTCAAGTGTCCAAACACTCCAATTGGTCATATGTAAATGTTGGTATTAATTTACGGTGCATCTAAACACAGATAATTTTTTGCTTCACACAGATGTGAATATTTCGAAGTTGATAGAGATGTCAGACTGGCCCGGCCGGCCCGACCGAGACATTTCCACCACCAGACATTGATTAGACTAAATGCACCCATCCTACTCCACATCAGTCTTTTCACTCCACATTTCTACGGACAGGATGGTGAAGTGGTGAACATGGTCATTTCAACTCAATCAAGGTCACATGCACTGAAAAGACTACAGTCAACCTGATCATTTCAACTCAAAAAGTGACAAAGACAACTAGTACAAATGCATGCACCTGTTGCTGTGGACCACCAAGACACTGAACCTAAAAGGGGCCACATGCATTAGCCATGACATGTAGTTAATGTCCTTTCTTTTTTGGTAAGCGTAGCTAATGGCCTTAAGCTTCAGCCTAAAATCATCCACAGCTTTTGCGGGTCCCACAATGGGATTGGGACATATATTTGATGGGCCCATGTTAAGCCTAGTTGGTACCGGCATGGAGTGGGTTCCACTTACGTTTTTTTTTTGGTAGAAGGGTTTCCACTTATTTGATCCATTGGAGTAGACCATAAAATTAAGAAACACAAAAACCAAACCCTCATCTCCAAATCCGATAGTTTTATTTTATATGGTAAAAAACACCCTTGATGTACGGTGATCAGCACTAGTTTTGTGTGGTTGGCGACAAATGCATGAGACCCATTTTCTCTGTCACGAATTCTTTTGTTAGTTGCATCGTCTTTTCAAAGGTTTCCAAAAGCGAAGAACAAAAGTTAGAAAAGAAGCGTCCCCTTTGAAACCGGAGTCCCTTCATGCATGCGCGTATGATAGAGATGTCAGACTGGCCCGGCCGGCCCGACCGTGCCACTAGCCGGGCCGGCACGGCCCGCTATGGGGCGGGCCGGGCTAGCGGGGCCAATAGAAGTAAGATTTTGTTTGTTTATGAGAATATTTCGTAGAACATCAATAGCATCTGTTATATTCTTAAGGAGTTGGATTTTTAGACGTCCTCTAAGGTTCAAACCTTGCAACTCTCCTATGCCACTGCATGCAATCTCATTGGTCCAACCCACAATGAAATCGCTTAATTCTTGGAGGCAGCTCAATTGCCCCATCTTTGGACGCATGTGAGTTAATTTATCACAATGACTTATATCCAAACATCTGAGGTTGGTCAATTTGCTCATCTCTTTGGGTAACTCACAAAGTTCAGTACACCGTATTAGTATCAAAGTTTGTAAATAGTAGAAGCTAGTCAACGATTCAGGTAACATTCCAATCAGAGTGAAGAAGAGATTGAGGTACCTTAGATGTTGGAGATTGCCCAGGGAAGTACGCAACTGCTTCTCAACTTCCTGTTTATCTTTTATCATGAAATCCAATGCTCTCAAACGTTTAAAAAGCCCTACATCACAAGGAAATTGGCAGGCGGCTTGTTTTAACATGACATGTGTCCGTAGCATTTGAGCTTTGGGTAAGGAGGCAGCTAGAATTCCCAACCCATTAGAAGAGACATGACGAATACTTGGAGAAATTTCTTTTGACTTGCCACTGTGTTCACCACGATATTCATTTTCCATTACAGAATGTGCTAGATCATGCATTAGGTCGTGCATCACAATGTCTTATATCCTATTTTTTTAGAAATATGAGAGTTTCTTAGCAAAAAAGGAAAAAAATAAATAAATCAAGATCACGAAAAATGTGTGTGTTCAAGCTTGAGCATGACCTTTTAGGCAATTTGTAACAATATACACTTCTTACGTAGAAATATTCGAGGGTTAAAGACTTAGGATATGCTTGTATAACCCATTTCCACGAAAAATGTACCCCTTTCTTGAGGAAAGAAAGTTTTTCATGAGTTTAGTGTAAGAAGAGTATGCGAAAATGGTTTTCTGCCACGTCAGACTTTTCATCATCAAAGCCAAACGAGTCATTAGGGCTCATGTGAGACAAAAGTGGGCCCTGAATGAATTAATTCATAATTTAAGCTGGTGTGAGCATGATTTGGCTGATGTGAATGGGATTTTGATGGATGCATGGAACCGTAATACGTAGGATTTCCAACAAATAATTTGGTTGGCATGATACCACGCACTTTTTAAGTGGATGATGTGACATTAATCCAGAGCATGGCACGAAATCATAGACGATTTTTCAAACAGACGGTGATGGGATCTTGGAAACCTTTCCAAAATGTGTTCAATCATGTCGGTAGGGAAAGAAGTTCCACTCAATCGCCTGATTTGATGTGTGGTCACTAAACTCTAAGTTCGGCTACACGTGGTCACAGCACTTGGGTCAACTGACACAAGCTTTAAAAAGCGTGCATATGCATTCAGCAGAAATGCATCTGTATTTAAATCTGGTCATTAATTTAAGTTAGACAAAAGAACCAAGTCCAATGTTGCAATGATGAGTTCGAAAGTCCTTCCAGATTCTCCCAATCTTCTTCTCCTTTTTCATTCCCAATTGAAGAAGAGAAGATTCCAAAAATAATGTGGCACACTTGGAAGGATATTCTCCTTGCCTTATTACAAACCATATATGGTCCACTGGTTTGCGGTGAACGCTGAAAAACCTTGCCCCTCAATGGGCCCAGTAAAAAATGTGTAGAATTTTTTTTTTTTTTTTTTGAGGGGGGGTGGTGGGATGGGGTCGGTTGGGTTGGATTTACAAATTTAATTTTTGGGGCCAACCCCAGGTTGCAACGGGGCCCGCAAGAAATTCGAGAGTATTATAATTCCGAGCAATTCATATTTTCAACAGGTGGACTCTAACTGAAAGTTCAACTCCTCCTACTCACAAAAAGAATGACTTAGACACTTGAAGGATCCAAACAACATCATTTTTAAATTTCTCTTTTTTCTCGCTCATCCTTATTCACGAAACCTTCATTTACAAACTCAAGTTCTTTTTCAATTTATTGTTCTTAGGGTCTATTTGGTTAGAAAGATTTTGAGATTTTTTGTTTGAGAGAATATTGAATTCTCCAAATTATTGTCTTACAAGTGATTTCAAAATACTCAAATACACTTGAACAGTTATGAAGCCAAAATTCTAATAGTTTCAGAAGCCAATAGAGACTTTTCAAAAAATAAACTTCTAAAGTTCTATGATTCAAATTTCAAACAGAGAAATTTCAAATTATATACAGACTTATCTAATACCAATACAAGATATTTTCTATTTCATTTCAATTCTCGACATAAATACCTTCAAATAAATAAGTCTTTAGTACTTTAAAGTTAATTATTCTTCATTGGCATAAATTTAGATGGACACCATCACGGCCGAGCCAAGAGGGAGGTCGCCATAACCCCTTCTCTTTTTATAAGAAACTCGTGTACTTTATTTTACAGGTTCGTATTATTTTCAAACATGCACGTGAAGGAAATAAACCAGAAGTATGCAATTTAATACATTTGGTGCTGGAACGTCGGTTTGGCGCATTTACAGTGTAATTATATATATATTTATATCAACTTGGAAGTGCGGGCCACTTTAACTATTATCACCATATGGCCACATTATTTTAGACTTCAAGGAAAGTTCCTGTCACCTAGCCAGTTTCTCTGTACAAGCTGACGGTGCACATTGAATTAGCTTTATTAGGCAGTCCAATTTATGGAACCCACTTGTGCCACGTCAAAAGAGGCCCATCATAACCATCTTAATATCTGATCAAATCTTGCTTGCTTAGGGTCTTAGAAAATTAAGATGGTTTCATCAGGTATACGCCTAGCAAATCATCCGTGACCATTTTCTTTTATGGGGATTGATGCATCATTGTAAGGTGGCCATGTTAAACCTCTCCAAGCCGGTAGGAGATGGTAGGAGATTCTTTCAGATAATTCGTGAGGGTCTGTTTCTTTGTTGGAATTCCTGTATGGGGAATTCTTGAATTTTCAGATAAAGTGGAAGTCCTGTCTGAAAAACTTCCGAATTCCTAGACAAAGTGGAATTCTTGGATGCCCCTTCGGGCTTGAGCATCCAGGAATTCCACGAAAATACATAGGGAGTAAAATTTATGGATTCCCAAAGGTAAGAAGAGACTTATAATTTGACTGGAATTCAGAAATCCTAGTAAAGAAACATCGAATTCAGAAATTTCAGGGGATGTCCAGGAATTCCTAGACAAGGTGAATTCGTAAAGAAACAGGGCCTTAGTTAGATCTCCACCAGCACTGATGAGTAGAATTTTTCTTTCTTTCAATGAGTGAAATTGTTGATAAAGAACTAGTAGGATTTGCAAGTTCCTCAATGAAAGAAAAAAAAAAAATAACAACAAGGGCTCATTTATTCTATGTCTACCTAATAAGGTAACAGAAAGAAACGTCACAATCTTAGTCCATATGCATACTTGTTGTCAGGTGATATTTTTTTTTTTCAAGTCTTCATGGAATTATCATATTATCATAGTTTAATTTTCCAAACTACCAAAACACTAAAACACACAAACCCATAAGATGATTTAGGTTTTATATATGGGCCCATGATATGGAGTCCAAAAACTAGGTTCTAAAACCATTGCTATTATTATGAATTACTTTGCTAAGCCACATCTTTTGCAGAGGCTTTATCAAAAATTCTTTATCGCAATTCTCTTGGAGGAGTGACTGCGAGGCACCTTCCTGGGATGTAGTGTTTATGGTGAGAGACTTAGGTGAGTAGGTGTCAGAGTACTAACCTTTTCAAAAAACAAATTCTCTTGGAGGTGCACGAGATTCATGAGAGGGAGAAAGAGATAGCAGGGCAACTAAATACTTTTTGGAATTACAAATATAAATTACATTACAATCCTTTCACACTAATGTTGTAAAAAGCATAAAGCTTATGTATAATCAGTCACAAGGCATAAATACATGTACGATCGATAATTCATACTAGGGTATAGGAGCCCCTCATTTATGGAACCATCCCTCACTCTATCGTAAGAGATAGATGGATATGAATATTCCATTTGATATATATATATATATATATATATATATATATATGATAATAGATATTCAGTGCATGTTGTTCTTTTGCGTGTGGCCTATGCCAGGACTGTGGCCGGGGGAAGTCGGTTGTCCATTTACTTCGTAACCCCCCTCGTTCTGTCCTTCATTGAGAGCCTTAGTAGAAGGGGCTCCACCTTTCTTTCCTTTATTGAGAGCCTTAGTAGAAGGGGCTCCACCTTTCTTTTCTTTATTGAGAGCCTTAGTAGAAGGGGCACCACCTTTTGTAGTTACACTTGCGCTCCTGTTCGCATGCATTACACCTTCCGCACACTCATTCCTTCTTTTTTCTGCTTTCAAATGCCTTCCCTCTGAAGAGAAAACTAATTGAGATAGAATGAGTACAAGGAGAAAAACACAGACACAAGAAACTATGTCTCCTACCATATTAGCAGCGAGCGCGAGAGAGAGAGAGAGGGAGAGAGAGAGATTAACCATATTAGCAGGGGGGGGGGGGGGGGGGGGGGGGGGGAGAGAGAGAGAGAGAGAAGGCTGGATGGGAGAGGGGATACTGATACCCTGGCATGTGCATGGGGTATTTAAAGTGGTGAGAATAAGGAAAGAGACCCCACCATGAAGAAGAAAATTTTCACTGGCTTGATTTCAGCCATTGGAGTTCCGCCCCGCGTGCAAGTATGACTTTTAATTTCATGTTTTTGTTCTTATATAATTCCTTACGCCATTATGTTTTGCCGGGGGATTTCAACAAGAATTCAAATCTTATAAATTTTCTTCACCAAGACAAAAGGAGGGATTAAGATTAGTAATTTAGAAAAATTCAAGCCCATTAAATGTTGTCAACTTTACAATCTTAGATGTTGTCCCACAAATAGAAATAGTAAGTAAAAATTCTTTAAATAGAGAATCTTCAAGCCCTCTTCAAATTAACCCTCCAATATGTAATAAGGATTGTATCCACCAACAAAGTCTAGGGTATTTTCTGTTTCCCGATGTGGATCCCTTGGAAGAACTCTAGGTTCTATACCATGTAGCTAGCTTAAACAATGTTTCTCGCCCAGTTGCATTTCTGGTCCAGCTGTTTGCACCGATCAAGTAATCCAACAGTCTAAAATGTTTGGTTGTGATCTGTGGCATGAAATAGAATCCTCTTGTGTATCTATACTACCTTTTGTCGTGCACTTGGCGAGCCTAGCTATCACCTCAGTGCTCTTATTTTTAATGCATGCCGACCTTGTAATGTGTATTTAATCATCCATAAACATGCCAAGTGGGTCCCAACAGGAACATCACAATTGGACTTGGTCATTTGAATCTTTCTTACGAAGGACCATCTAACAAATGTTTCACATTGGACATCTTCAAAAATGTGAAATCTAATGTTTGGGTTGTGGTTTCATAGAAAACCTTTTTCATACTCATGCATTTCACATGTAAAGGAAGCGTCGAGAATGCGAAATATATATATATATATATATAACTTTTTTGGGAACCTCTTTCTTGTTTGACAACTTTTATAGCGGCTCTTAAATCAGATTAGTTGATAAGAAAATAGGCCTTTATAAAAGACCCATTAACTAACCATGTCGGTTTAGTAGACTCGGACCCTTGGCCACCGCTTTAACGCCACAATGGGAAGACTATTTTTCTTCTTATTGGGCCTAATGCAGGGTGACCCTATCCCTAATTTATCCAAGTCAGTTTGTTTCAGGCCGGATAGGTCTAGACTTTGTAGGCCTAGAAGTGGTTATTAGATAAACCCCTCTTCCGACAAATCTCATTAAATTTGCTGATACAATACTTTCTTTTGCATCAGCCAGTCATTTGAGTTCTACTAATGGGCCATTGGATTCAGGGTTGCTTTTCAGGTCAGCAACCCTAGAACAAAATCAGCTCTAACTAAGTTTCATTGTATCTTAATGAGAGACAGCTCTCCGGTTAAACCATTGGTAACTTGGTTTGATCAAGTGGAAGGCGCTCAAATTTTTTTTTGAAAAAAGCTATGTGGAAAAGGGCCTTGAAGAATTTTATTTCACTTCCCATTTCTAACCATGAAGGAAGATCCTCCTGCAATAATTATGATTTGGTGGACCACCAACTTGACCAACATATCTAGTACCCTATTGTCTATAAAGTTGCACATGGACAGCACTGAAGCAGGTCCAAGCACAGCCCAATTGTTTCTCTGGCTTAATATTAAGGCCTAAACCCAATCTATAGGTCCTAAAATTCAAGCCCGGTCTCAACGCCATTCTCTATTGTGTTAGAATCATCATCTGGGCCCAGACCAATTCATCTATCACTTCAAAATCCCATAACCAGATGCAGGATGCAGGACTACACAGCTCAGCCCTATGCATGTTATAGTAGGCCATGATTAAATTGGGCCCATCCTGGCCCAGCCAATGTGCATTATTGCACTAGTCACATACAGGGTACACTACACCCCCCCAATGGCTACCATTTCAACTAGTCTTGCTTGCTACCCAATTTTGCTTCTGCTGTTACAAGGTCCCAGAAGGCCTCGTTGCGTGCACGAGTGATTGTCCCAGTTCCACTGAGGAATCTTGGAATCTTATATGCATTTTTAATTTTGAAAAAGGGCGATGAGAGAAAGAGAAAGCATGAGCGTGAGGGGCCTTTGACTATTTTCTGGCGGCAGCTGTTCGTGAGGAAGTTTGAAAAGTGGGTTTTGAGTTGCTCTTTTCTTGGAACATGGGGCTCTGCTTCAACAACACCTCCCCCGCCATCCCCACCATTCAAGCCTCCAAAAAGGGTCAAGATTCTGTTCTTTCAGAATTCTCAGGATTCAATGCTTTTCGTACATCACTGATTCATTTCCATTAATGAACGGTTCTTATTCTTTTGACTGGGTGATACCAATTCACCTACCCACAAGCAGTGGATGGTCTGCATGAAACAGCTTTTTCTTTTTTTTTTTTTTTTGTTCTTTTTTTTTTTTTTTTTTGAAATGATATATATATATATATATATATTGGGGCCAATTCAAGTCTTCTAAGTGTATCCTCTAAAATGGAAATGGGAGTCCATTCATCCGGTTATTGAGATCCTAACCGTTCAAAATAAACTTCCGTGGAAATACTGTGTATCCTCATAATTTTAAATTGATCGGAATTTTTTACACCGTTGGATTGACCATTTGATTAAAAATGTCATAATGGAATGCATGAGATTGTGTTGATAATGTTTTTTTATTAGAAGGACAAGCCAACAGTGAAAAAATCCCTATTGATGTAAAGTCGAGTATATCTCCGTATAACTGAGGGCCTTTATTTTTAACGGTTTGGATTTTAGTAAGATGACCCTTTATGAAGTTCTACTCCGTTTACCCAAGATATCTCTACGTTAAAGCCTAGAGGATCCGAATTCGTGACGGGACAAAGCAGTTCCAAAAGTCACACTAATTTGGCAAATCCGAATTGGCTGATTTTGCCTGTTGGAATTGGACCATAAATCTGTCACTGTCCAGTTTTTGGCATCGAAATGGCTGGTCTAAAAAGCTGAGTTGAGCTTGGGCGGGCTTGGGATTGTCTGATCTTCCTCAAAATTTTATAAACAGTAACTAGCCAAGGTTGGGCTTCAAGTTGGGCTTGGGCTCATATAAAATGTACGTCAACTTAATCAAGCCCAGCTTGAGCTTGTGATTTTGCTGAAATGTAATCCTCAAGCCTGGCTGAACTGAACTAGCATAAACGCAAGTTCAGCTCATGAGCTAATTGAGCCGAACTCCAGCTGGCTTGGCTCATCATCAGCCCTAGGTTGGGCATGTTAGTCTGATTGCCTAGGTATTCCAATGGCACTGTTTGCAAGATGGGGATCATTTGGTAGGTATCATGTATTGGCACGCATTCATGCCTCGAGGTGGATGGATGATTTGCAAATTGCATTCTCTAACTCTAACTAAGTCAACATTCTTTGTAAGGCCATGGAATCAATCGATGAAAATAGAACAGTTATTGTCTACCAACCACTGGTATATATGTATCAAGGTCTTATACTGATAGAGACTTTTGATAGACTTGAATTGTATAGATGCCTAATCTAGAGGTCAGAAGAACCCCTAGAGCATTCATGTGACTCAACGTTCTCAGACTAGAGCCAACCTTGCTTTGCTCAAACTAGACCTATCTGAATTTGGGTCCTACGAGGCTAGCTCTTTATATCTATCAATGGAGCCCTCCTCTGATATCTCCTAATAACAATGTTTTATTAGTAGATCTCTCTGAGATTTTCTCCAAGATTTTGTTAGTCCGAATCTATCTTGTATGGGTATGCTCTCAAAAATTAGAAGGGATTACCTAACAACTAGGTTTTCTATTGGTGTCTACATTCATTGAATCTTCTTGTAAAACTCTTTAAATAATTAAGCTTCTCTCTTGCAATGAAGTGTGGAGAAAAGAATCTCATTGTCCTGTGCTATATTATTTTTCAATTTCCATGTCTGTCATCACTGGGCTAATTAAATCTCAGTGCAATTTGGAGGAGTTGGGTTCAAACAATAAATTGATTTTTCATTGCACATATGATTAAAAAAAAAAAAAAAGATTCAGAAGACAGCCCAACTGAAAGGGGTGTTTCATCTCACCTAGTCGTCCAATGGTCGATCCATTTACTATACCATTGAACCATCTGGTTAAAAAAAAGGACAAAAAATCACCTAAGGGTCCGTTTGGGAAGGGAGGAGGGGAGGGGAGGGGAGGGAAAATTTGAGGGGGAAGGAAAATGAAGGGGAGGGGAGGGAAAATTAATTTTTCCTCCTCTTGTTTGGGAAGTAAAAAAAGTAAGGGGAAGGAAAGTGAAAAAGTATAATTTTGTTTTTAGTGAGGTACAGAAAAAAAGACTCTTTTACCCTTGCTCTTGAAAAAATTCAAATAGACTTTAAAGGGCATTTTAGTCATTTGGTGACTCAATCCTCACTTTCCCCTCATTTTCCCCCTTGTTTTGGGGGGAAAATTTTTTAGAGAAAAAGTACAAATTTTCCCTCCATTTCCCCCTCCCCCCTTCCCAAACACCCCCCAAAAGCATTTTCCCTCCACTTTCCCTCCTTTTTTTCCTCCCCCATTTCCCCCCCTTCCCAAACAGACCCTAAAAGTAATATCACTCAGATTCAAACACATCCTTGATAGGACCGAACCAGTTACCAATGGCTGTGCAAGCGACAACCAAATCTGCCCCTGGGGAGGGGGTTGGTGCTTTAGAATAAGACATGAGTGGGTGAGTTCCCACTTTGTCAGAGAAAAGTATGCACTTTTTAAGTTCAAAACAATAAGCACCGAATCACGGATTTCAATGATGAGAGGAGGACAGTGAAGTGGCCAATAACCTCTTTCACTAGTACCCATTGGTTGGTAGATAATAGAGACGGCTCCAAAATATCTCTAAGAGCAACTCCAACAGACACTTCAAATGGCCATGTCAGTATTCAATAGCTCTAATTGACATATGAGATTGTCTCCAACAGATACTTCATATCCTACATGGCATTTGAAGTATGTGATGGTATGCCAAATTTGGCATACCATAAAGCATACTTCAAAATTTTTTTTTGAATAAAATAATGGTGAGAGCCCACTTGCATTTGAGTTTTTGGGTGCAAATCTTTCTTTTGTATAAAATAATGATTATAGGCCCACTTACATTTGCATTTGACATCTCTCTTGGAGATGTCAAGTTATATTTGCCAAAATACATATGCCACATCAGCCTTCATTTTTTAAAAAGCATATCCAAATTTAAAGTATCTCTTGGAGATGCTCTAACAATATATGCTTTGTTGGCTCCTCATGTTCAGGAGGATCTTTTGCACTTCTATATATGACCATAACACACTTTCACCATTACATGCTAGCACTAGGTATGTTATGTTAGCTGTGAAGTTAAAAAAAAAAAGAAAAAGAAAGAAAGGATATTTTCATGTGTCTTTCCTTTGCAGGGCTCTTCTATCAATGCTTTTAACAGTGCCTTACCATTCACCAACAGTGATTAAGGCCACATTAGCAGGGATGTCACATCAGCATCTAAACATATTTTCAATTAAGTGTTTAATCCTATGGTGGGATCCACTCATATTGAACTGGAATTTCATGAGTATAAATTATTGGAGAGAATTAAATCAATCTTAGTCGGTCCAAATTATCATTATGTGATCCCCATAGTGGAGTTATGGAAACCTACTACGTAGGAAGCGTGTATTACCTGCAATAAGAGGATCCGGGCTTTTATTGAAGATCAGAGCAGACCCTGCATTCCACCCCCACCCCATGACACTTCCTATCTATTGCTACACTAAGGACATAGAACTTGAGCATGTATGGAAGCTCACCGGTCATGCTGCCCAATGTTATTAGCAATAGGTGTTAGTACACGAATAATGGCTGATAATTATGCAATAACATCATTTTGGCAATGACCAATATCCCATATGACATGTATTGGCCAACGTTTTAGGTCATTCTGATAAATGTCAAAAAACTCTACCCTTTCCTGTTCGTTTAAATGTGTATTTATGAAAATCTTCATTTAATCTCAACCCATCCTAATCCTATACTTCTTTTTTTTTTTTATCTTTAACAGTGACCCCCCTGTACATGGACTTAACTGTTTTGAAATCTGGGGCTGGTGATTCTTCATTTAAGTTACCACGCCTTTGAAGAGCAGAAAAAAAGGTGTTAGGGAGTAGGAATGTGGGTTGCCTGGAGTGGGCCATTTAAAGTTGGGTCTACCTTTTAACAGCCTTGTTACCACCTATAATTGTTGTCCACTCAAGGTCAACATTTCGATTAGCCAAAACATGATTTCACAGATTGCAATTTCTGTTTATTCTGGTGCCACTTTTAGCAACGGTTTTGAAATATTTTGACATCTTTTCATAGACGGTTCTCCAACAATGACATTTTTGCACTTTACATGCAAATATTGTAATTTCAATTAAGTATAACACATGACCCCACCAATCCTTAAACGAAATAAAATTAGTATTAGTTAGAGAACAAACTACTACCCCAAAAACAAACAAGCTACTCAATTCAGTCCACAACACAAGTTTGGAAAAGAAAGCCTAGCATCTCTCTTGCATTTGCATGTAAATAGACAGTAGAAGTACTTATATATTAACACGTAGGGAGAGACAGGGAGCAAATACATCTACAAAGTAGAGAGTGATGCACATTACCAAATGAAGTGAAGAAACTGTAATTACATTACTACTATAACTAAGCAAAAGTACATAACTAGAGTACAAAGCACAAGACAACAGAAAAACAAAGAGAAAAAGAACTTAGTTAATTTCCTAGTGAACGGCCAATGCCAGGGCTGTGACCCGGTGTTGTGGGACGAAAATTATCTACATCTATGTCCGTACTGGTATGGTAATGTTCCACTTGTGAATGGCCAATGCCAGGACTGTGACCTGGTGCTGTGGGACGAAAATTATCTACATCTATGTCCACACTTGCGTGGTAGTTTACCACAAGTGAATGGCCAATGCCATGACTGTGACCTGGTGCTGTGGGCCGAAAGTTATCCACATCCATCACCGTACTTGCGTGGTAATGTTGCATTCCCCCAGAGAGCTCATGCCCATCAGCCTTCTTGTCATGCATTAGGCACTTTTACTCCTTTCCCTTCTTCTTCTGCTTCAAATGCCTCCCCTCGGACAGAAGAACCAGAAGAACTTCATTAGAAAGTATCAGTACAAGAAAGAAAACACATGCACTTGTAAACTTAATCCTCGCCATAGAAATGTGGGGAAGAAGTTGAAATGCTCGGAGTTAAGACCCAAATATGAGAGAGAGGGAGAGAGGTAAGCAAGACAGGGGAGAGGGAGAGGTGAGCGAGATATGCATAATCTCTCGTCTGCTTCGGTATTTAAGGTGACGGGCGAGGAGCTTGAGAGCCCCCACCATCATGGAGATTCCAAACAAAAAAAAGTGAGAAATGGACGGTGGATGTTTAAGCGTTTTGGAGGACTTGACAGGGAGAGACTGATGGAACTGGTTTTTATTATAATGTTTGTAAAGAAAAAAAAAAAAAAAAGCCAGTTGCATGCCCCATGCAATGGAATCCTTCTTGTTTTCATGTGCCTCCTCTTTTATACTTTGTATTAACACCATTCCCTTGCCATTCATAGTATGATATGATAAAAACATGGGGTGTTAGTTAACGCAAAGAGGACAAAGTGGGAGTGGAGTTCAAGCTGGGGTAGAGCTTAGAGTATGTGTGCCCACGAGGCCCTGTCCCCGTCTCTTTACAACCTTCAAAATCTAAACTATGATTTGGGACAGCCTTTGACCATCCACTTGCCTCTATTCTATTTCAGTAGGAGTAAACTAATACTACACCAAATGTTTTCTACCCAGGTCCGACCGGCAGTTAGAACCAGTGCCTCTGAGATTAACATAGTCATAAATCACTCTAAACTGTTTTTCTAATAAAGTTGGCCGTGGTTAATTGCTTTGAATCAACCTGGTCCTTTAACAAGTGTTACACTCCAACCCGAGTTAATCACGATTACCTTTAATTAATCGAGATTTAACATAGTTTAAGGATGATTAATCGAATTAAGGGTGATTAAAGACTAAAATGGATTGGGTTAATTTCAATTGAGGGCCTTAGACATAATGGTATGGATTTGAAAGGAATTCACTTGATGGAGTTGAATTTAAACTCACAGGGATGGATTTAAGGACTTTTTCGTAAAAATGATTTTATGCGTATTTTGTCGAATGAGGTGAAATTTGATACCATCGTGTGTATTTCGATGAGTACAATAATTTTCATAATATACACCTTTTCATTTGGCTTGACATGAATTGAATAGGTCTTGAAGTGACTTAAATTTGAATGAAACATGAAATATGGGGTTAATAAACAAAACCTATAGGATATGTGTCACATAACTACAGTGCATGTAGTGAAGTGTCTTCATTTCAACACCTTTGAGAAGGAAAGAAACACAGCAGTTTAGTTTCTTCTTCGTTCTTAGCTCTCTAGTGCTGAAGCAAGGAAATTTCAAAGGATTTTGACAAGGAAGAGTGATTTCATCATCTTATTCATCATTGTTCAAGTGGATTTTCTAGAAGTTGGTGTTTTTGATTTACAAACTCAAGGAACAAGTTAAAGCACAGTACCAGGCAAGTATAAGCATATGTTTTGATTATATGTTAATGTTCTGATTATATGTTAATTGGGTGAGAAATTGTGTAAGTTTGAGTGTGTGAATAGAGGTTGCTTGAGTATGAGGATGGATTCATTAATTGAATCAAGGCAATTTCAAGTGGGTTGCAAGAGTTTCCATCATCTTCTTTAACAATTGAGAATTCTCAAGTGGGTTCTTTGGTTTCTTAGAGCTTGGTGCTGTTGACTTACTTACATAGAGGTTGAAACAAAAGGATTTTTGTGTTCAAGCACAAGCACAGCAACAAGGCATGTATGACAATTAGTCATGATTGAAGTAATGTATTGCTCATATGAAGTAGGAAAATTAGATGTAGACACCTGATATGGAATGATTCACTTGAAGGGATTGAATGTAAAGAAGGGAAGAAAACTCAGTTTTAGCAGCCTGAAACTGAAATGGGCAGCCGGATTGGGCATGCCCGAGTGGGTCGGCCCATTGGGCCAACAATGCCAACTTTGAATGGCCATAACTTTTGACCCATACGTCCGATTTTTGAGTTCTATATATCATTGGAAAGCTCTTGGAATGTAGAAACCAATGGTATACACCTCTTAGTGAGCATAGATTGGGAGATGAAGTGGATATGGGGACAAGTATAACAGTGCCTAACTAAAAGTTGTTCTATTTGAACCAATTAATGGTTTTAGAAATATAAGTGGTCCATAATTATTTTGAAGACTAATTACGGAGTAGTAAGCTAATTACCCTTTTTATGAAATAATATCCTTGGATTTAAATCCAAGATGAATTGAGTGTTAACCAAAAGGTTAACCCAAGCAGAATAGTTGTAATTTGATAATAAAAAAATTAGCTTCTAAAGCTCGCCGATAAGACATTGCTTGGTTAACCGAAATTAATAGAGTTTCAGAATTAATATCTGAGTTTTAAGGAAAGGAGCCTATTGATTAGATCAAGGCTATTGTTAATACTATGTTACCTCCATGGGTGTTAATTAAAGAGACTTTAATGTACAAAATACATATACCTTGAAATGTTCATCGAGCATAACACGTACATTAAAGAACTGAGTATTACACCTGAATGGATGGTATTATTTACTTGAGTTTGTATGTTGAAGTGAATCCGTTAAATTGTAATGAGTCTGGCACTACATGGTAATTTCTTTAAGCTCATTAGAGCTGTTACTGCTGCAGCAGATTATTTAGGAGTGTTCCGGAGCTCCGTGGTGATATCAGTTGTCCTTGGCCCGGACTCTGATTAGTCCCACAATAAATGAATCCTTCCGTATGGAAGAGATAATTCTCTCCTTTGAGGGAGAGCAATTCCTCTCCTTTGAGGGAGATGGAAATTGAATGGAAATTGAAATGCTATTGTAGTTTGTCAAATAAAAAGACTCGTATTGGCTATGAATGAGAATTGGAATTGAACCAATCGAACTTGAAATAAAATGAGTTAAATGTATCATTAGCATGTGAATCATGTAATTGTTTATACATTGCTGAATTGTGAAATTCATAGTGTTATTGATGACATTACAGGCACAGCTGCCCATGCCGGTTCTCCTGAGACCACAGCACCACCGGAAATGTCCGGCACGGTTCCTCCAGGAGGACTAGTAAAATGGAAATGATAGAAAAAGACTGAGAATCGAACTTTTATACTTTTGATCCTTGCATTGTATTTAAATATGCAAGTGATGAATTTTGTATATAGTGTAAAGAACTTTTAATGTGATACCAGCAATGTATATTTGTGAATATTTTCGCATAATGTATATTGTTATCCTTTGTGAATTTTAATGCGTTGAGATTCACAGGAGTAAGTATGCAGCACGATTCGAGGTTAACTCGGATTAGTTCTAATTTCGGGTTCGGGTCGTGTCAACAAGTTCTTCAATTGTGATTAGATTAGATTTTGATTATGACAGGCTAGTGTTGCTAACTAATTTTATTTTTCATTATTGTGTTTGATAAGATTTTCTACTCTGAATCATTGCATTTTTATTAACTGTCACAGGAAAGTTCTTAATGCGATTACCACAGAAAACATAACTAGATGTAGGGACATTAAGGACTATTTTCTCCCAGGCACTTTGCAATATTGGTGCCAATTGTCAAGTGGAATATGGTGAAATTCAGGGAGGGTCCAGCCTTCGGTGACAGTGGAGAAAGTACTCCTAATATCTAGTCCATAAATTTAACAAGCCCCTCATTCATAAACTGTATATATACTTGGGTCTAGGGTTCTTCCATGGGATCAATGTTTGGTTCATCTGCTATCAATCCATTTGATGGGCTTGAGTTCTTGTGGTCTAATTTCCAAGGATCCAAACAGAGCATTTCCTTGGAACAAGATTCAATGAATCTTCGTCCTTAGCCCTGGTTCCCACTTCAACATAGCTACCGAATCTTATGCACGTGGGTTGGAAACACAGATTTATTTTCTCCAATACAGCAGGGCTTTAAATTCCCTTTCAGCCTTGGATTCCCTTCACAGACAAAGATTGTAGTCTGTAGAGTTGGCGGTTACTACGTTTATATTATCAGCACATGTGAGAAGTTATGAGAATACAATCTTAAGTGAATACTAAACAAATTTGCGGTCGTTAATTTCCTATACCTCTCTGGTTATTCTCTGTTTGTATGGTTTTGTTTTTGTTCTTGGCTTGCTGTTTTTAGTGGGCTTGGATCTATATTCTTTTGGGGCGGTTCTTTTTGTCTAGCTTAATTTTAATGATATACTTTGTATTTTAGCAAAAAAAATAAAAATAAAAAATCTTAAACTTCTATGAGAATCTTTAAAAATGTATTCCAATTGAAGTAGTTAAAATTGAGAAAAGGCGAAGATACACAAATGCACATCAAATGTTCTCTTCCTTTGTGGAAAATGAATGCACCATTATAATCTTAATAAATTAAATTTTAGAAAACTCAAGATCCAATACACACACACACATCTGCACCTGTGTGGGGGAATTCTTAATGCGCAAGTTATGCTAAGGCCAGCAATAACACCAGCTCTTGTGTTTCATTTCGGCTATGCGCGTTTCCGCACGAACGCAGGTGCGCTTGCCGAGACCAGCATTGATCGCCACGATCTCGGCCACATGCCTCGTCGAGTCACGCATCTCGGCTACGGCCAAGACGACGGGTTGCTAACCGAGACAGGCACTGACAGTCACGTCTCATCTAAAGACACGTGGCAGGGTGTAGGTACACGCTGATGGGACAGATACACCATCCTAGCCGTCCACCCTCATCAGGTCTCTGACAAAGCCACAGCCAGTGGCTGCAGCCATATCAGGACAGGGCCCAAGAAATGATCCGATGGGACCTTAGCTACCAACAAGTCAAGGCGAGATCAGGCCCATTGTGACTAGCATTTAATGCAGTATGTGCTGATCGGACCATCATTTAATGCAATGTGGGCTATGATGGATCCTCATTAATTACTCTATGGGCTAATGAGACCCTAGCAGTCAAATCATTAGGCCCATTAACAGGCATCTAGGATTTCTCTCTTATAAGAGGATTTACCACCCAAAAACGAGGTACGCACACATGCATGCAATTTCCTAGTCGTCACTCTGCCTCTCATCTTCTCCGACCTTAGTCCCTACACTAATTTAGGCATCGGAGAGCCCTGTGCTGCCCACAGCCAGGGTCCTCTGAAATATAATTGATATTTATTTATCAAATTAGCTCACAATAGAATTAGGTAAAAAAATTGAGCATAATTGACCAAAAAGAATTAATTAATGATATAGAAGACCATTACACTTAAGTCGAAGAGAAGTGCTCCAACCAAAGAAGCTGGGTCCAGGTATTTATTGGGCCCTAATGGGCCCACAGCCATTCCATTTGGCTTAAATAATAGCCCATATCAGGCCCAGTTTATTAGTTCTTTGTTTGTGTGTGTGTGTGTGAGAGAGAGAGAGAGAGAGAGAGAATGGTGGTGGTGGTGGTGAAAATGGTCCAATTATGTTGAAATCTGTTGGGTAGGGTTTCGCCCCCTAGTTGGGCCTCTACATAGATGCCAGCTCATTTTTGGCAACACCTAAAATCTAAAGCCGGCCCAGCCCCATGACCCGTTGGAGTGACCATTAGGCCAACCACTGAGTTGTGAAGTTCCCCATGTCTCAAATATCCGCCCAACTTGGAACCATCAGAAATGGTTCGACCACTGGCTCAAATCTAGTGGACCAGGTGCCCGGCGCTTGTACTTTCAGATCTGGGCCCTTCATCTGGAGTTCCCACCATGATTTCAGCCCCCCTCTACAAAAATTAAGTTGGTTCATTCATTAGGTCGGCTACAAAGTGCACATTGGACTTTGACCACTGTCTGGATTCTTCAAAAACGTGATGCACCGTATTTGACCTCTTAGTACCATGATCATGAAATGGGGGTTCATGTATATGAGAATCCGGTCTTGAGATCTTACTTACATGACAAATCTATCAAGACCACAATAGGGAAATTTTTTTTTATCTATCAAGACCACAGAGTAGGAAAAAAAATATCTTTCAGACCATTAGTCAAAGGGATCATCAAAAGGTTCCATCACGGCTTACCTGAGAAAGGAATTTGGAAACTTTTCAACAATTCTAAAAGTAATGAATGAAGAAGAAAGGAAACTCCAGACGTCTCCAGTGTCCAAACACTCCCACTGGTTGTGTAAAACGTTCGTATTATTTAGAGGATTTTACAGGAATTTTTTTGAAATATAGTCATATATCTTGAAAGGTCATCGTAAATTATGTAGCACCAATGAGGTCCGTCAGGCCTTATTTCCTTCCTTTTTTTCAACTTTGATAGGAGCGACGCCAGCGTCACTCGTGTCTGATGAGGGCGATGCTAGCGACGTCGCTCGTCAGCGCATCTCCTTATACACAATTTGCTAGTGGGGGAGCTGGAGAAATATACACAATTTGCTATATCGTCACTCATCAGAATATGATGAGCCATGACTGTTTATATTCTTGGTTCTACCCTTTTGCTCTAGTTAAATTTGGGCTATTTAGTGTAATTGTCAATTATGTGGGTAGAGTGTTTTAGTGGGGAAGATATTAAGTGGTCCATTACATGCTAGAAAACATTGAATGAATAAATTATATACTGAAAGTGGGCTGCAGTGCTGCATCTTGTACTGTTGCTTGTCTATGCCATCTATTAATAATTAACACATAATGGAAGATAAATTATCTGCATCCCATTGCATTCTTATATTTTACATATTAAAAATAGGCTGCATGAGATTATTTATGCGTCACTGTGTTGCAAATTGCTGTACGCATCGAGGCTTTATCTGGATTCAACACACTACACCATAATAATCAATTAGTAACAGATCTACAACCGTTACAAAAAATATTAGTAACGGTTATTTTACGTTGACACAATTGCGTCACAAATGAAAAGTAACGGAAGTTAGTAACACTTAATAACCGTTAGAAATATTACTAATGGTTATGAACTGTGACTGAAATTAATTTTAGCAACACATCTATAATCATTACAATTTATTAGTAACGATTATTAATTTTGTTCATAGTTTGTTCCCAACGGATAAAACTGTTGGTAATTCCCACTTTCTAACGCATATATAACTATTTGGTCAACTTATTTGTAACGGTTGATATCTGTTACGAAGTATTCTATTTGTAACGGTTGGAGTTCGTTACTAAGTATTATATTTGTAATGGTTTATATCCGTTACTAAGTATTTGTTGTTTTAAAAAAAAAATAATGGAATTTCCTGATCAATTTTTTACAGGCCACCTATAGTACTTCTGACTACATAGATATTAAATGCTATATTGCTAGATGACACTTGCTATCAAAATTGAAAGAATCATGAAACCACATCCCCATGTGGGATCAACACGTGAAAATAAAAAATATATATCAATGCTGAAAACCTACTGCAGTCTTAAAAGGCATATATCTCTAGAGATACAACAGACTGGAGGATCAATTTCATAGAGCAGTAAAGCTGGAAAAACGGGGTAGCCCACTCACCGTCATTCCAATCTCTGAGCAGCCCCCAAAGGAACAGAATGAAGAATAATCCATTCTGCCAGAGCAAATGTACCACCTGCAATAGTAATGACAAATTAAAAACAGATGGACATATATGAGTAATCATAGAGTATAAGTAAAGTAAGCCATGAGGCTTGAGGAAAAAAATAGGATGGAAACAAAAGAAAAAACCCACCACACCTTCATCATTATCATTTGCCAAAAGAACAACAAGCACATACTTGATCAGCGGTATCAAAATTAAAGTATACAGAACCTGGAAGGCACACAATTTTAATGAATTAGCATAAAAACCTAGCATATCAATATCAATAATCTTACCTTTAACAAAAAAAAGATTGACAAGAATACCGCCAATACCTTGATATATTGACATTACAAAGACTTCCAAGAGAACCCCTTCATCCTCCTCCTTTCTTCGGGCTTGGAACCGACAATGCAAAGGCTTTCTTAAGCTTGCATTGGCGGAGTTAAAAAGGGGTGGTTTGAATAATCTCACAAGCCTGTAAAACAAACAAGCAAACTTATAAAAACAAACAACAATAATAAAAATTATACATATATACCCAAAATATTGTTAGATCACATGTCCAAAATGTTCAGCAAGTTCGTTACAACTTCCAACTAGAACCATAAACCAATATGTCCAAAAGACTAGCAAATTTCAATAAGAAAACTAACCCAAGTTAACGCTTTAGTCAGCCCATATGTTCTTACACAAGACCCAAAAAAATGCTAAACAACATGTCCAAAAAGATTAGCCCTAATCAACTACTCTTAATCATACTTCAACCGTCCATCAGCCCAAATCAGCCACCCTCCAGCAACAAAACCATGCATAGTTTTATTTCCATCCTGAGGCCAGTTCTATAAAATATCAGACTAATCCCATGGATGATTAGAAATTCTATAATATTAGTGTTAAAAACTCAGCAAGTATTCAGGGAGTCAGCAAATTCTCAAAGAAATAACTCTATGACTATACTTACTTCCTGAAGAAATGACTCAAGGAACTCAAACAGTCATCATTACTTCCAAATCCTACAATAATGAACAAGAAGAAATAATGAATCACTCATATCCAGGACAAAAAAATGGAACTTGTAAGTTGATATCCTACCAATGAATGTAGATCCCAGTCCTTGCTACCCTACCAATCAAAGGGCCAGGATTGTCCAGCTTGGACATCACAACTCCATGCCTATTCAAATTTAAACTTTGTAAATCTCAATAGGCTGCATCGGCAAACATCAAAATAGAATAATGTTCCACAAAAAAAATGTTGATTTGTATCAATGATATGGTCAATATGTATATATTGATTTTCTGACTGTCTTTGTATTGTTACCATCAACTGAATCGAAGGTCATGACCAATTTGGTTCATATTGAACTAGCAAAATGCCCGGCATTAAAAGTCATACAGAGAATAACATTTAATTTTATGACATAAATAAAAAATTTAATTTTAATTTCATATATTTATATTTTATAAAATCTAAAATAGAAGTGTTAATTTCTCACACAAATTTATAGGTTTCTTAAAAATTACACAATTAAATTTTAAAATAATTAATAAATATAGAAATTTAAAATCTTTAGTAGAAACATGAAATATGAAATATTAAGACGGGTGAGATTATAAGAAATTTAAAAATATGAGATTTTCCAATTAGAGACAGGTTTGGTTGTGAATTGGTTGCCTTACGTCAGCCAAGAAAAAATAATATATTTATTTCCATTATTTCATATATGTGTTGTGAATAATGAGTTATGTCAGAAATTGAAATTAAGATTCATAAAAGGAAACTAAAATCACCAAAAAGGAGTAAAAAAATATGCAAATATCTTAGTTTTTTTTGTAGAGAAGAGAAGACCCAATGAGACTTGCGGCCATTCACACTAAAATAAAAGAAAAAAAAAATGTCACATAAAAAAGAGGCTCGTGGTGAGACAAATCTGTATAGAACAGTTTGGCTATCAGTTGCTACAACTACCATGTATTTTAACTAATCCGGAGTTTCAATTTGAAGAGTGACTGCCTGCCATGTCACTTGAATATCCACAGGTTGACTGCCTAATAGCCTTATTTACCACTGGAATTTGTATAAGCTATATTTAAGCAGTTTTATCTACGTTAATATGTTAATGAACGCAGATATTTTGTGTATTGCATACCATATATCATCGTTGTGATTAATTGTGGGCGCACCTGCACACCCTATCAAGTGGATTCCATTAAAATCCACGTTAAATTGGGTATACTTGGATAATATTAGATACAATGACTGCCTAATGTTGATCATATGTCTTTAAGGAAATCTGCAAAACAAATTCCAGTAGATGCATATATCCTTAATCAAATGTACCTAATTGGAATGATTAGCAACTGAACTAAGCTTTACTATGTTATGTCTATTATATAATTTATGTTTATAAATTGCTATATAGTATATAAACATTTTTACACTATTAGGGCCAATATACAAAATTGCTTTCAGAGACCAGGACACCCGAAATCCCTTATTATAATGTTTCCTTAATCTAGCAATATTGGAGCATCAATTATATACCTAGACCTATACAATTATATAATCTATATATAGATCTAAATAGAAATGTAGAAAATTACTATAAAAATATCACCCTACTCATATTGGAAATTGTCCACTAATTAAATCAAGTTATGCTATACAATTTATGTTTAAGGAAATAACAGTGATCCTTAAGAGTTCTCCGTATCTCTTAGGTGCCTATAATATCTATAATATTTACATGATAGGTACATTTGACCTGAACTTCAACTCCTCCTTTTGAACCATTATATATGATCGGTATCTCATTGTGGCTTAAACCATATTACAGGTATTACCATATTAAGTATAAGTATAACCTAATTTGGTATATTACCATATTAATATTATGCATAATATAAATATTCTCTTATTTGTGCATTGATGGATCTTCTTGCAACCTATTCATCATGCAATATAGGCGTGACTCCCATATTAATATTTCAATTAATACGGTGCATTAAGTTTAAATTCCGGCGCACATATTCCCTTATAGTGGTGAGTTATATCCATTAGTGAATATTTAAGAAGATTTGAATTACAAAACCCACAAAACCTAAATCATATTAAGCAAGTAGGGTTTTGGTTGTTAGAAGTCTCAATTTGGAAGCATGTAGCAAATGATCCATTAAATTGCTTAGAAATATGCTTAGGATTTCAATCAAATTAACAATGTAGCTCAATATATATATGCTAAAAGCATTTGAAAGTGTAAAACACAAAAATAGCTTTGACTGAAGTTAGGGGACAAATCATATGTAATTAAAAATTCAACTTGAAAATGATATACCTATCAATGTTAAGCAAGTTGTGAAACTTTAAAACAAAAGTACATATGATTTGTGAAGTTGTTGAATCCAAAACATAAGATAGATTTGAAAGTGATTTTCTTATGATGAAAAATAACCACCAAAGATTCAACCAAGTATAGGAGGAATCATGTTACATATAATTTCAAAGATGTTTTCAATAACATGATTTACTTAGATATACTAATTTGAATACTACTTGGTTTGAATCAAGGCGATGCATCCAAAACAATAAATCAATTCAAAACATATACATGTTAAGATGCAACAAATCATAGTTTATCATGCTAGAAAAGATTTACCAATAATTAAAGCAAAGCATGGAAACATATGATTAAGAAAAGTAAAGCTTACTTAGTGATTTAACTCAATGGAACCAAGCTTTAGCTTTCCAAATGACCCCTATTATCCCCTAACTCATTCCCCTTTGATTGGCCTCAAAACATCTCAAGGAGGGCTTCTTAGTTCCTCTAAATTTTCAAAGGAATGAACTTGCTTTTATACTAAAAAAATGAGTTCCTGCGAGTCCACAGTCGACCTGCACCTTTTCCCGGTTGACCTGGGCTCAATGGTAAAAAATTTGACCGTTTGAAAAAGAGCTCAACGGCTTTATTCCTGGTCGACCGGGTCCCTTGGGCCGGTCGACCGGCCACACTGTAGGTTGACCCGGGCCTGGGACCAATTTCCCCTAAAATGCATAATTCATAGTATTTCTTTGAGGGGAATTTTGGGCCAATGAATCAAGTTTGTAATCATGATTTAAATCAAACTAAGAGGTTTAAAAACATGAAACATAAAAAGCCTAAAATGATTTGATAGATTTAAAACTCGTAGGCTTGCTTGATTCATAAAACTTCTTTTCAAAACTAAATGCATCCAAGTTTAAAATCAAAGCATGCATGAACCAAGATTTCTACAAGTCTTAAAAACAATGCATGTGTAAATCAAGATTTCAAGATTTTCTAAATCAATGCATGTGTGAAAATTCAAATGATGCTAAAATGATAATGCATCCATCAAATTGCAATAACACAAAATCCCTAACAGTTATTTCTATTTATTATATTAGTTTATTTGATGTAACGTTTGACATTACAGGAGATCTTGCCCTTACCGGTATCTAGGAGATTGGCGGTTGAAGAGACTATCCAAGGCATAGGTGAGTGGTCTTCGGAGGAGATCGTTTAATGAGTTGGTGAATGGATACTCATCACAATGGAGAAGTGTTTCAAGGTGGAAGTATTTAGGAAAGTTTTGATGGTGGTGTAATGAGTTAGTGAAACGGCTTTTGTATATAAGACTTATCTCTGTAAATTATAAAGACTGCTCAGTTGTAAATTATCTTGAGGCTATTATGCTCTGTTTGTCACCTGTTTATGTATATAAATGTTCTATCATTGTTTCATATGTTTCCGCAAGAAACTTTTGAAAAGTTCAGATTTAGCTAACCCGTGAAATCCTGTGGGTTAGAGTGGGGTTAACTACCTAATAAGTCAAAATGACTTCAACCCTACACTGGTTACGTCATGAAATTGGAACCCTTAAGGATGCCCAATTTTGAGACGTGACACAGGTGCAAATTAAGGCGGGTTCATGTTTATCCCAACCTTTACCAAAACTGTCCCATAGCCATTTCTATTATAGGGTGTAGTACTGCAGCAACTGTGAAGGTTTCTGCTCCTCCCTTCTGCCCCATCTCATACATGTGGACCCATAGTTCGGCAACCCAGACCATTACTATGATGTGTCCAGCAGAAAGCAAAGATACCAAAAGATCCAAACTTTGCCAGAATGAAGGTAGCCAGACTTTCATTCTTCATCCTTATTATAGACCGAAACTTCCTTATTGTATATTCTATACTGGAGGCCACTGATTGGACATCTGAGGGATATCTTGGAGAAGCTCAATCAATCAATAATGATATGGTTAGAGAATAATTAGAGAGCATAGGAATGATTAGAGATTAGTTAGAATTAGATCCTTATCCTCAGAGCAAAGGATAAGGTTTAGCTTGAATTTGAAAATTCTTTTGCATTTCATTTGTTTAAATTGAGATGCAAAAGAATTTTCAAACTTTTTAAAGAGAATGTCATGGAAGCAAAGCACTTTTTAAAACTTTACATGGAATCAAAGCCATGACCCGGTGGTGATCTTGCAATCAGGCAGTCATAGTCCTGTTGCTTTATGCTTCTGTAATAACCTCACCATCAATTCCTCCCTCTTCAATAAAAATCAAACATCCTCCCTTAGTTATATATTTATCCAAGCCATCCAATCTCGCCTTTTTCATCAAGTTGTATGACTAAAAGCTTCTGAAAGAGATCACACCAAATCTAAGTTGAATAAGAATACCTGGCATGTGAGAGACTTGATGACTTCCTTTGCAAACAAACACTAGGAAGATTCCTGAGCAGCCAGCGTAGCAGCTTCTTGAGCTCTCTTTTCTGATTTTTGTAATTCCACATCTTGATCTTCACACCTTTCTTTTAAACTTTTAACCTAGAGTACACATTAAAATCAAAGATATTCATTTACTTCAAATTAGTGTTCGAAATACTAATAAATCGAAAGGAACATGTACTTGAACATATTAAGCTTACCTGGGCTTGCAACTTCTGGATGTCTTGGTTCAAAAGCTCATTCGTCTTCTTAAGGCTGTCAATGACACTAGTAGAAAATACAGGAGTCGCAGAACCTGGAGGGCTCGACAATAGGATCCACAATATAAACTCGTATCAACCTTCATAATACATTAGTGACAATATTACAGATAATGGGACACATATCTGGGTGACATGTTTCTATATATCTTCAGTTATACCAATTATATTTTTACCACTTTGACTATATATAGATGGATTCCACAAACCGGCTAGTCCTTTTAATACTCATAGTACATAAATATGTGGAACACATTTAATTAATGAAACACAATTGATATAATTAGTTTATATATATAATATCATCAGTATGAATAGGACAAATGTACCTATCATGTAAATTATCTTGAACTCGGCGAAATTAATATTATACAGGATACAATTTTCAAATTAGATATCCTACCTTATCTTTAAGCATTAAGGTAATTACCTTAATCATATGTCTACGAGGGGTTAGATACAAGCGTATTAAAATTCCAAGTAGATGTAATCCACTATAATCATTAAAATATGACAATGCTTAAATATAATTTCATAAGATTATTACATGATTAACTTAATGCACCGTATTAATTGAAATATTAATCAGGTTGCGCCCACAATATAAGTGTGGATATTCAAATAGAGCCTATGGGACAGATAATGAATTCGCTAAAATAATTAATCAATAACTTGAACAAGGTGGATTTGGTAAGATCCATTGCTTACAAAGTTTGAAAATTAAAAATCAAAAAAGAAATTCAAAAGAGGAAAGTGTGCTAAAAAGAGTTGACTAGTCAATCAAAGAATCTTGGAAGCGAACCAAAGATTGAAGAAGAGTTAAGAAACAAAGAAAGAAAGATCCCAAGACCCTTTGGACGTCCACATGGGTCCCAAACACCCCATTGCACAACTAACATAGAAGTTTCTATATGTGCACAATTATTCCCTTATTTTTCAGAGGCAGCAAAATTAAAATAGACATAGATCTCAATCCAATAGTCAGATTGGTGCAATCTACCCACCGTTGGAAAGATATTTTCAAGTAGATATCTGTGGAGCCCAAGATTGTGTTAATCGGAGCTGAAACGAGGGAGATATGACCTTTGAAATTTAGTGCTATAATTTATACTTGGGATTGTAATTTTGCACATGGAAAGCACTAAAAAACTCTCACTCGCCTTGCTATTTCTTTGAAGACTTGTTGGCCAACGAAGGGACTCACCATACAAAAAAGATTGCATGCTACAAACTTGGAACAAAGAAGGAACGAAAGAGACCAAAAAATCTATAAATTGAAGGCATGGGCATCCCACTCCTGGAATGGGAAGATTGACCACCTCTCTTTATACCACTACACTCTATCTTCCTCCTATCTCTTTCTCTCAATTTAAGTCCTTTAGGAGATTTGGCACGAAAATCACACTACGCCCTTGGGTTTTTCATCTACAAGAGGTTTTTCATCATAGTATGTAATTGTCTTGGTTTATTTTTTTATCTTATGTAAAGACTTTGCATATTAGTAAAAGTGTTGTTTTCTCTTTTCAATTTTATTTATTGTACTTGGGTGATGGGTGTTTGATTTGTGTTCTTTTCTTGTTGGTGTGTGGATTGACGACCCAAAGGCCCTAAGAGCATGATTCAAATTGACCCCACTTAGAAAAGAATTTTAGAGGAGAATAATACACTTCCACACACTTAAAATTTCACACTCACTACATTCAATTTCTTGTATTACACACATTTAAGCTCTTGTTAATCCATACATTTAATCTTTTGTCGCCATACATTTATTTTAATGTTTCTACCCACATTTAAATTTCTAAATGTCATACATTTAATTTCTTGTTAAATCTGTCTTTATGAATCGGTTAGTGCATAGTTGTGGCTGGTTATTTAGTCGATGCATGTTTAGTTTGATTTTAATTTTTTTTTCATAGGTTAGTTTCTTGAAATAATCTTCTCAGATATGGAATTTCTTTAATTTCTAGTTTTTATAAAAATAAATTAAATTCAGATTAAAAATTTGGACAGCATAAGGAGGCAACAACCTTTGTCTTTTTTTCTCTGAATATGAATAATTTAAAATGTGATTTAATGATGTTATTTTAATCCGGATTTTGGAGGGATTATTGTTCTATGAATTACCTTTAAGACATAAAAAATTCCAGAAGGAAAAGATCTTGGGAAGATGAATTTTCGATTAAATCGGTCAGATTTTTGCAGTGAGACAGATTCTGATCCGAAACTTTTAATTTAGTCACTGTATCAAATCAGTGATTTTTTTATTGAAATTTGGTTGGATTGAATTTTAATGAGTCTAGTTTCATATCCCAAAATTTCAGATCAAAATATTTTCGGAAAGAGGGGTGACTAGTGTATACAAAATTATTGGTCGGATCTGTCTGTGTGCGGAAATCTACAATCTTCTTGTGGTTGTTTCATTCATTCAAACGTAACTTTTTATTTTTTATTCTTTCTCACTCCATTTTTTTTTATTGAATTCATACATCATCCTAGTTTAATTTCCAGCCATGAAGTTTAGTTATAAACTGCATTAGATTAGGCTCACGTTTTATGAAAGTTTGCATCTCATATAAAACTTGTGCATTAGGAAACTTGTCATAGCATGCATCGCATTGCATTACTAATGGTACTAACTTTCTAAATTTAGGTAGTTTCTAATTTTGTTTAGTTGTATAAACTTTCTATTTTTGGAAGTTTTAACTTGGTATTATTTTGCAGCAACTTTAGTTTTTAGATTCTTTTAGATATAGGAAGTTTTCTTTTCATTGGATTGTAATTAATTTAATTTTTAGAAAGTATGAATGATAATGTACTTTTCTAATTTTTTTGGCGAGACTTAGATTTTTAATTTGGGGTAGGTACAAGTTGACGAGGAACCTTAATTTACATTGCTCCTTATGGATCGACCTGGTCTCACCAATTTGTTACTATATTGCAGCTTTGCACTTGGAGTATATCCAATTAATATTATGCATATCCAGTGATTTAAGTGTGGATTACCACGAGTTATATCTTAATAACTCACGGTGCATAACCCTATAGTGGGCAAAATTAATATGGTAATTTGACCATATTACACTTAATATATTAAATATTTACATGATAGGTACATTTGACGATAGGCTTACCTTAAGAACAGTCTAAATTGTATTAATGTACCCACAGTTGATGTACAATGCAGTCTACTGATTAATAGATGTTTACCATAATCAAAATTGCAGAGCTATGTACGAGATCATATATTAGAATATGAGTAGGGTGATATTTGAACACAATTCTCGGACTAGGCGGAATTCATCAAAATTATGTTATTGAATTTTATAATTTATAATAAATCATTACATGTGTCCGTAGAAAAAAATAGTTCATTGTTGACTAGAGACCAACGTGGGTTGAAAAACAGTTTATTAAGATAATAGAGTTTATAGCATTATAAAATATATAGTCTATAATATCGTGTTTTCAAAATCAATTTAATATTACATATACTTATTCCCAAATCAGAACCTGGAGGGCTCGACACACATACAAGACTTTGACTATATGAGTTGAATATTTAAGAAACAATTTTAAATTACAATAGAGTCAATGAGTTTGAAAAATTTTACTTATACCACCTATATATATAATGTGGAATTCACCTATAATATATTCGCCCATAATCCTGATGACAGCCGTCCTCCTAACATGAGGACCAAGGGAGTTGGATGTCAAATTGCTTTTTTTAAGGTCTCAAATGACCTTAGTGATTTCTTATACTCGTTAAATGTACCTATCAAATGATGCAAGTGGTAAACACCTATAAACCCAAGATATTTAATTGATGTTCATTGTTTTAGGTGAATTAACACAATAACCTCAACTAGTCGCTAATAGTTCATTCTTGAGGTTCAACGACATGCTCATACATGAGGAGAGAATTATCCCCTGAGTAAATCTAAACAAGTTGATTGGACTATCCTCCTTAGTCCAACTTTTAGTGTCGTGAATATGGCCAATCAATCAGGCAGATTCTTCAATCAGCAGAAAAACTTGTTCAAGTAGCCAACTTCATTATAGCATAACTTCGTCGTCTTTTATCCTTTTAAGTCTCTGTTTTTTTTTTCTTGCATATTAGGAGATTACATGCCAGTCATTGCTATCACGTTTTGATTAATACAAGTGGGTCGTATAGATTTGTAAACTTGGGCCTGTGCAACAGGTCCCAACACTTAGAATTTTTTCAGCACTTGACAAGAAGGTCTTCATTTAACTTAGGACTACATTAGGAGTTTTAGAAGTGCATTAGAAGTGCATCTTTCATTCAAATTGCAGTAGTTTAGGGTTGTGAAATTTAGATTAGGTTTATTTTTCAATTTAGGAGTTTTATTGACAATTGTTAGCTATATTCAGTAGATTATTTAGATCTAGCATTTTAGTTGTTTTCTTTGAGGTTACATTCTGAATTTTGAAGGACTCTAAAATGAAGGAAATCGCAGGGATTGCTTTTAAGCAAACAAGTTGCTCTCAGAATTGTAAAGTTGTTAAAGAAAATATACAGGTTAAGCTTGCATAGTTTAAAGACTTGCGTGGACTTGCTGTAAGAGTCTCTAAACTTTACCCCACGAATCTTTTACTTGCAAGTGGGGCTTGGATGATTTAATTTTTGCAAAGTGTAAATGCTTGATTGACACACCATTTAATTGGACACACACTTAGTTAAGGGCAATTGACCCCAATAAGATAAGGACTGGATTTCATCACCAGATCATTGCCCAATTAGACTTAACCACCTCTCGCATAGTAACTTAAATAATAATTAAAATCAAGTAGAAACGAGACGATAGGACTCGAGCTCAGTAAGACGAAGACCACAAAAGATTGCACCAGTTGCGCTCTTTGGTCAAGTTGATGTCTAGGTAAGTCTTGTACCTACCAAAAAGGGATAGCTCATGATAAGTGCCTAAATAGATCGTCATGCTATGATGTGATGTGTGCAATAAACAGGTTGATTGAGTTTGGTTCCATTAATATTAGTCATTTTAATACTCATTGAATTTAAGAATTCAAAATTTTTTACAAATATTGCGGAATATTTGTGATTAGGAGCATTAAAAATAGTTGACTATACAAATTTTGTATTCAACATAAAATAATGATGAACTAATTATTTGAACAATGTTTCCTTAATGAGGATTAAGGAATATATGTAAGATACACTCATAGGCAGAACACCTATATTATAGCAATATGCCCCGATTGTCTGATCTCGAATAGTTGAAGTTGATCTGCCTAATATTTCGGACCATTATATCCATCATTTGACCACGTTTATAGATGACTGCCTAAATATATATGGTATATTACCATAACAGTTATTACCTTATCAAGATCATGTGATATATGAACCATTAAAACTTTATGGGGATCAAAAATTAATATGGTAATACCGATTGCACCGAGTCCACAATTAATTACAGATAATGACTGCCTAATGTTGATTGTGGATATATCTCTAAGCAACATAGGCGGAACGCACTACCACCCTATAAATATCCATTCGCTAAAATTGATAAATAGCAAATTGAGAAGTTAAAAAAAAAGAATTCTATTTGCGTTTGGACTTTCGTGATGAGCAATCACCAAAGAAAGTGTGGGAGACACTCGAAAGATTGTTTACTCAAAAGAACATGATGCGGCTGCAGTTCTTAGAAAATGATCTTGCCAGGATCATCCAAGGTAACCTTGCAATTTCAGAATATTTCCTGAAAGTTAAAACTTTGTGTGCTGAAATTTCAGAGCTGGATCCTACTGAACCTGTGAGTGAGGCACGGTTACGTCGTTATATCATTCGAGGACTACGGAAGGAATTCATGCCGTTCATCTCCTTTAATGAAGGGTGGTCGCCGTTCATCTCCTCTATACAAGGGTGGTCTAAATAACCCTCTATCATTGAATTGGAGAACCTGCTCTCAAATCAGGAAGCCTTGGTGAATCAGATGGCCAATAACAAGCCTTCTGTGCAAGTGGAGGAAGTACTTTACTCCAGAGATCAAAGTAAAAGAAACTATTCTGCAAAGAAAATTGCAGATGGTAGTGTGCTTTCAAATGATGAAGGTCAATCTAAGGGAACTTCAAGAACATGCTACAGGTGTGGAAAGCATGGTCATTTTAAGCGTGATTGCTGAGTGAAGGTAATTTGCAATTGTTGTGGGAAACCTAGTCACATTTAATCAAATTGTCGGGTGAATCTTAGTGAAGAAGATGCAAATGCAGCTCATGAAAGCAGTGAGTCTGAACAACCAAAGTGGGAACAGTGCTTAGCCAGTGAAACTATTGATCAAGCTGCAAATGTGGATTAGATAAATGCACCAACAGATGTTGCTGTTCTCATAGACTATAATAAAGAATGGATCGTTGATTCTGGTTGCTCCCATCATGCGACAGGAAATGCTTCTCTGCTGTCTGATGTTCGTCCACATTGTGGGAAAAAGGCCATTGTGACAACTAATAATTCATTGCATTTTGTAGTGAAAGAAGGGTATTTCAAAATCAAGGAGAGCAATTCAAATGATGGAGGCATTTCTCTCAAAGATGTTTATCATGTTCCAGGCCTAAAGAAGAATCTAGCTTCAGTTTCTCAAATAGCTGATTCTGGGAGGTCTGTTCTTTTTGGTCAGATGATGTGAAAATTCTTTCCAATTTAAAGCACATTGAGGCTAATGTTTTATTTGCTGGAAAAAGGAAAGAGTCATTATATGTATTGTCTGCAAGTGATGCAAATGTTGAAAAGACAGGTCAGAATGCAAGTGCGACACTTTGGCATGCTCGGTTAGGTCATGTTGGCTATCAGTTGCTACAACAAATCTCCACAAAGAAACTTATTGATGGAATTCCTCTCTTTAAAGAAATTCACCACGATGTGGCTGCATGGTTTGTCCAGGTTGTCAATATGGAAAATCTCATCATCTTCCTTTCCCGAATTCAAAAAATTCTACTTCTGTCGCTCTATAGCTTGTCCATTCAGATCTTATGGGGCCACCCATCTTTTGTCGCTCTATAGCTTCGCACATCCAGGATCATTAGAGTAATGGCGTGCATTCCCGCACGTGTTATTGATGGATGCAACATATAAAACAAATAGGTACATGATATGCCACTCTAGATATCTCTGAATTATATTGATTTAGCAACATTAAAAATTCTAGAAGCTTTAACATATCTATGTCTTAAACAAATAGGTACAGGACGCCTCTCCTTGAGATTGTCGGCGTGATTGCAACTAATATGACATTTTACATAGCATTTGTGTTCTTGCACTCAGAAAAAGTGTTTAATTATACTTGGGCTTTAAGGTGTCTGCAGTCAACAATGTATGGATGCACCGGTCCACGAGTTATTGTCACGGACAGAGAGTTGGCTTTGATGAATGCGTCTGCCCAGGTATTACCCGATCTCGCCGGACTCGTGTTGACAACTCACTGAACTTTTTTGCATTAGATAGAGGAGCACCGATTGAGCATTGTATGACCATACCAGATATGGGTCTTTTAATTGCTTCAAAGTTCAATGTGATATTACACGTTTTAAGTGTTGCACAAAGCTTTACGTATTTGCCACTTTGATCTACTCCACCACCGTCATATCAACATGCTGCTATCACTATTGGGTGCGTAAATAATAATCACTACGTCCAGGTTGCATTGACAAATGGTTACTCGATGCCTCCCATTATGCCTTAATGGGTTCACTTCAGGCATGATTGTGCAGCTGCATGTGCTACCCCATATGCGGACCAAATTAATGCGTTCATGCAGTATATGCGTTCTAGGTTTCCTTCTGAAACCATTGTATTGGAATATTAGGAATGTAACATGTGTTAATATGTTTGAATAAATTTGTTTGAAATATCAAGACTTTTGAGATTATCTAGATTTTTGTGTTATTAGTATTTAGTAGTTATAATTCAGTGTTTTAAGATTTAATACAGAGTTTAGATTATAAGGTTTAATATTGTGGGTGTATAAAAAAAAAGTCTCATACTTTTTCAAGAAATTTCCTTAAAATCATAATGAATTATGAATAATTTGGTTAAAAATAAGTGACTACAAAATAAAGGACGTTACTAGCTCAGGCCTTGAGTCACACCTTCTCTTATCAACCTAATGGATGGTGGGCCAGGGGTGTCCACCCACTGCCTATGAGACCAGTCCCTCTACGGTCGTCCGTGTGTCCTCCTTCGGATCCATGGATCAGAGCTAACATCAGGGGCCCACCTGGGTCCCATAGTCCCAAAACACAGATACAATCCCTTAGGTGGATTTTATTACAAAAGGCATTCCCTGATCCCTCACAGTGATATACATGTTTTCATGGATTTCATGATTCCAAGGTATTCGAGAGAGGGCTCCCAAAGTGAACACATGGCATCTGCAGTTTTTTTACACGTGTGATTTTAGCATGAAAGGACGTTTTGACCATTCATCGATCTAGTCAATGTTTAGATCTTATTAAATGGGCAGCTTGATTTGCTTTGATGTGATTTGGTGCCATTATTGTAATTGCAGCCACCCATGTGTTGCAGATAGGGATGTCAAATGGGTTGGGCCGGGCCGAACCAGTCAACGGGCCGTGGCCCGGCACGGCCCGAGACACGGGCAGTGCTGGGCCGAGGAGGCTGGGCCCGTTAGCCCATTTGGCCCGGGCCCACCAGGCCCGCGGGCTAGTGCCTCCAGCCCGCTAGGCCCGATGGAATTGGCCAGCCAACCCGGCCCGCTGGCACGCCGTTCTATAAAAAATCAGCATCCGAGGTTAATATGCATGTCTTCTCTCTTGGAAACAACATTTTCATATTGATTCCTCATCTAGAAAGAGCGCTGAGGTTTTAAAGGTTGCTGGGGCCAATGTCTTGAAGAAGCCCAATGGCTTATGCTTTTCATGAACCAGAAACAGACCCACCATCCCACAGTTCCTGCTTTCTTGTCGACTCTCTCCTCCTTTTATTTATCTGTCGTTCCATGGCCTCTTTTACCACATCCCCACATCTCTCTCTCTATCTCCATATGATATCCTTCTTCTCGATAACAATGAACAGACACCTTTTTGTTTTTTCAAGAATTGTAGGGTCACTATCCTCACCAAAAATGTACATTTTCCTTAAACCAATTCTATCAGTTGGATGAACCGTTTTACACGCAGAAGACACAAGTCTGAGTTGTGCCATGATCAGCTTTAGAAGGCCCATTTTTGTTAACAGGAGACAGTTCCATTATAACATCCAAGATCATCATCTCAGCCTTAATCCCATTTATATTGATAGAAAGACTATCTTATTGTATTGTAACCATCTAAGCATATGGAAAAGATTTTGACCGAACCACTTAAATATCTTTGTTATTCTCCGTAATTGTGTATTTGTATTCTATTTTTTTTTAATACTGAAAAAAAAAACAGAGCAGGCCTGCCTGGCCCGACCCGCTCTAGCTCGTCCCATGGCGGGTAGGGATGAAAGTGGGCCGGGCCGAGCCGGGCTTTGACAGGCCCTAGGCTCGGCCCTAGTATTTTTCAGTAGGCCCTAGCTCGGCCCGAGCTCGAGAGGGCTTCAAAAACCCTGGCTCGGGCTCGGCCCTTATTAAGTTATCAGGCCCTAGGGAGTTGGATGTCATAACGGTTTGCTCAAAATATATTATTAGTTGTACTAAAATTTTTGACTACATGTTGACTATATATAGATAGTGCAAACTTGTACATTTTAAAGGCATGTATAATAGGCAAACTGAAATGGGTGCTGAAAAATGAGATGAAATAAACCAGCGTGTCTATTAAAGTTTTTAGTATCATTGGAGTGTTTTAGTATCATTGGTATTTACACGGTTTATTGCTGTAAATCAACTTGTACATTAATATAAACGGTGACTAGACACGCTCGCTCATTTTCACCCCCCGACCACGGTGCAGCCAGCAGCATCCGCAGGGGCGGGCTGCGGCTTCGTGCTGCAGGCTGCCATTAGTCATGCCTTGGTGCCGACGGGTTTACTCGGCACGTATGCAGTCTGCCTGCGCTTTTGTTCGCTCGTCGTGCTGCTGCGTCCGCCCCGTCCGTCCAAACAATGGTCGGCACCAAGGCATGACAATGGTTTGCACCAGCCCCTACCTTGTTGCTCACACCCCCAAACCTAAATTCAACATTGTCCTCAATGTTATGAATGTATGCGTAATGTGAAAATGAACAATAAGAAAAATTAGAACATCTTACCGTGTGGGGTGATTGTAAAAGAATGTGATCAACCAGCTCAATTACCTTCCAAAATTGGGTTGCCTCCCAAACAACGCTAAGTTTAATGTCGTCAGCCGACATGATAAAAAATGATTAGTCTTGGTAAATTGGGTCTTCCAGAAGGATATCCTCAACGTTTTTATCCTTTAGTTTTAGAAACGGTTTCAACCGTTGACCATTCACCTTGAAAACATCCCCATTGTTGGGATTTTCAATTTCCACAGCACCATGAAAGTAAACAATCCTAAAGACCAGTCCACCGGGTTCGTAACTTCCCTGGAAACAAGTGTAATCGGGAGTTATACAAAAGGACTTTCATACTCGATTCAAAAGATTTTCTTAAAATTGACTTATCATGGTGCAACTTCATTCTTTCCTTGTAGATCTTGGCATTCTCATAGGCATCATTTCGAAGTTCTTCCAACTCATTGAGTTGCAATTTAAGCCTCCACCGTGGACAACATAGGTTCCCCGTGATATATCCACCGTAGGTATGAGACCATCATTCCATGAATGTGCAAATGAGTTCTCACGGTTACATAGTCATGCTTCCGATGGTTACAACAATCGTTACACGGGCAGTTAATCAACACTGCCCTGGGGGAATTCGCCTTTGCAAAATCAATAAATGAGTTCACACCAGCTATATACTCAGCACTAAATTGGTTCTGATAATGTAATATCCAACTCCTGTCCATATCTAACCTAATCACAAGTAATTCGAAATTATAAACATTGGGTCAGTCCTTGTATTCTTATTATTCATGCTATTATTCATGCATTTCATGCATTTCATGCATTTCTTACCTAATCTAACCAAAATGAACCAGTAGTAGAAAATGCATGTTTGGAGACCCAATGTTGAACATTGGTTAAGGATCTATGCATGAATGTCATAGCTATGTTCAGTTGATAATCTTTTCCTCTAAACTCAGTTTTTGCTTTTCTAGTTAACATGTTATACAAAATGAATTAAGGTTCTTTTGATAAGCTTGAAACTTGATAGAGAGAAAACCAACAGTAGTTTCTTTCAATTAACTTGTGCATAGCAAGAACATAAGAGTGGAGATATGGGTGGACAATGTCTCATTACATATATATATATATATATATATATATATATGATGGACCAATTTTGGCCGATTATATATATATATATATATATATATATGGAATGAAATTCAACTTGAATTGTTGGAATGATCTCTATGTGAGCTCCATAATGGAGTTGCAAAAAAGTATTCAAATACCTTGTAACAGCTACAACAAGGGATCTAGACTCCTTGAAGATTAAGTAGTCATGGACTCGGGCAAGTGCTCTTCCGATCCAAATCTTAAAACGAGCCGATTACAAATTTAAAAAACTATGATTGTGTGGTTATAGATGTAATGATCAGGAGGGTTTGAAAATAATAGTCTGGGAGACTAAAATGTTATGATGAGTTTTGAGCCAAAATGGTGTGGGCCATAGGCTCTAGTGCCTCACCACAGTTGAACAGACACGTGTTAATGGAACCAAACTCAATCAAGCTACTACAAATGTCACATGTCCCATAAAGAAGAATAATATGTATATATTTTTTTTATGGTCTCATGTCCTTAGGATTCTCTCTCTTCTTTGATAAAAAAAGAGTCCTAAGACATGGGTGTGGTACTACTGTGTGGACCTTATGTAGGCATAGGTATAGATGGTTAGCTAGATGTTATCCTCAGAAAAGGCCTAGTAAAAGGTCCCCCACATAAGAGAAAACCACCACCCCATCAATCATTTTCCACCATCCTCCAAGAGATGTCTGAGTCCTTTGTGCTGTACCATGCACAAGGGCAGCTCTCAAAGAGCTGAGATGAGAGACACACTAGGCAACCACCTCTATGGGGAAGGCTATTGAATATCACATAAAAGGTGTTAGACCCCGACCCAGGCCATTTCGATTAGTGTGCGATTAGTATGTGTTTAGTCCTAAGTGGGTTTAGTTGTTGTTGGGTTAGAAGTAATTAGTTTAGTCTTTGACATAGCTTTGGGGAATTTTGAGAACGTTAGTATTAGTCAGACACACTCAGGAATGCCTGAGTGCACGTGTAAGCTTGGGAAGATCGTGTCGGTTTCCGTGTGATTGTGATTTTGAATTCATTTGAATGATTTTTCTATGTGTTACAACTTTCTTCTTAAGCCCATTCATGTTTGAAGCCCAAAAACCCATGTTTTGGCTCAAAGAGGGTAAAATTGTCTTTTATGCACAAATCTGGACACAAATTTCGAGATCTCAAAACCATGTCAAAAATATACTTTTTGGAAACTAGATATTTCGACGATCGTTTTATCCTTCTTCGTCGAAGTCATCCGAGGCCCACAAGATCATGTTTTTGTCATTTCAAAGTTCAAGTCATATGGGCCCCACTTGCAAGTGCCTTAAGTTAACTCATCTCTTTCCCCTCTCTACTCTTTTCATTCTAAAACCCCAAATCTCTGCAATTTCTGGACCTAGGGCAAGGAAAACCTTTCTCTCTTCCTCTTCATTCCTCTTGCATGCTTTAGCTAGAAAGCTCCAAAAAGGATTCCAAAATCATCATCTTCTTCATCTCTTTGCAAGCTCTCTATCCATACAAGTTTCTTGAAGTTCTTTTGAGACAAGCTCTTCATCTTCTTCATCTCTTCTTGTTTGGCCATTGTTAGGTAAGAGTTTCAACCCTTGTTTTCCATGAAGTCATTTTAGTTCTCTAAGATCATGTCTTTCATGTTTTCAAACCCTTTTTGTTAAATGGGTTCCTTGTTCCCATTTTGAGTGAGTTTGTGTGGTTTTCTTGGGTTTTCCTTGTAGCATTGGATAGCTTGAGTGAAGTGCTTGAAGAGGAGTATTTTTAGCATTGGTCAAGGCAAGTAATCTTTATAGGTTTTGTGTGCATGTGTATTTTGATTTCCATTGTAGAAATTGTGCATTTGATTTGTTATAAGTTCCATGATCATATTTTCCTTGGATTGAATGTTTGAAATTGAGAAAAATGTGTGCTTTGTCACTTGGAGAGCATGTAGGCTCAGGGAGTATAAGTGGAATGAGGAACAAGAAGAAAGGAAGGAAGAAATGTAAAAATCTGAACTGGACTGCATTTTCCCGTGCAGTTCGGTCAGCCGTCGGTCGGCTGGCGGCTAGCCGAAATCCTCATTTCGGTTAACCGCGAGCTGACTGAACTCGGCGGTTCCTTTTCCAGAAGCTGACATTTCGATAGGGAGTTACGGTCAGCTTGTCGGTCAGCTAGCGGCTAGCCGCCATACCTCATCTCGGCTAACCGTTGGCCAACCTCGCGTTGTCGGTTCCTTTTCCCGAGAGCTACATTTCAGACTGGGTTTCAGCGGTCAGCCCTACGGTCAGCTTACGGCTAACCGCCAAGTCCCAGTTCGGCTAACCGTGAGCTAACCGCAGTGAGTTTGGTTCCTTTTCCAGAGGGCTGCACTGAACCTGGGTTTCCAGCGGTCAGCTTGTCGGTCATCTGGCGGCTAGCCGCTAGACCCTAGTTCGGCTAGCCGACACCTGACCGCGAGGTGACCGAAATTGCCAAATTTCCTGTTTTGAAGAGATTTTTGCAAGAATGAAAACTAGAACATGTTAAAGTGGCTTTTAGCCTGATATTGTGCACACGAAACCCAAGATGTCCTTGAACCTCCGGGGCACCAATCCTGTTTTAAATTCCAACATCTGGGCTTCGACTGCACAACGATCAACCAAAGGTTCTTGCATGAGCTTGATAGGCTTTGTATGCGTACTTCGGTTTCGATATAATGAATATCATCGTGTATACGTTTTGAAGTTTTAGTACAAGCTCGTTTTGAAGACGTGCTTCAAGAAAAAGGGGATCACTTCCTAAGCGTGTTATGCATATTAATTATGCCCTTGCTAGTCGTGTTTATCGTGTCTTGATATGTGATTTCCCCCTTTTTATCTCGATATGTTTTGATAGTGTTTCGCGTGTTTTGTGCATTCATGAACTAAGTAAACACCACTGAGCTTAGACTGCCCTTTCGGTTTGATCCACTGTCTGGGGGTCTTTAAACATATGGATTGTCTGCAGACTGGTCGTGTATTTATTACACATCGTGCGCGTCCGGTTCCGCGGCCGGAAATCCCCGTATATGTGGGAATCGTGTCGTGCTTATATTATGTATATCGTGCTTGTCGTGCGTGCTTGCTCTTTTCATTATATAAATGATAGAGAAAGGATGAGCTCTTTGTGGATGGTGACTATTCATGATATATTATGTATTCATGCTAGTTTATTTTGGTATCTCAGCCTTGTTCGCATTCTCGAAAATATACCTCAGTTATTGTAGTATTTCAATCAAGGTTTTACTCATATGTTTTCTTAAATACTATTGTTTCATGCTTGCACCTAAATTGATTACCTGCCAAACCGTCGTGTTTGACCCTTGTTTGTTGGTGCCCAGGTGCAGGAGACGTTACTTTTGAGGAGGAGCATCAGGATGAGGCTTGTGAGCCAACTCCTGTGAGAGAGTGGCAGCCCGACGATGTCATCTAGACGTCGGGCGGGTTTTTGAGTCTCGTCATCTTTTGTTGGGGTTTCTGTTTTTATATTTTGAGATGTGTATTAGCCTCTGTTGGCTTCTTATGGAATTGTAACAAAACTTAACTTACTTTCGTATTAGTCTTATAACTTGAATATTAATGGGAATGCCATGTTAGCTTATTTCTTTGATACTGTGTCTTGTTAGTAATTGTCATAGCACTTAAATATTTCATTGGTGCTCAGCTTGATGTGTTTTACTACACGCTTCCGCATACTTGATCGTGTGAGTTAGATTCTGCGTGTCTTTGGAAATCCTCACCGCGGGAACCTGTGGGAAAGTATATCTACATGTACGACGCACTAAGCAGACGCGTCGCGGGCCCGGGATCCGTTCCGGGGTCGCGACAAAAGGACAAGTCCTTCACAATTACTAAGGAATCCCCTCGAGAACCACATGAGCCATCCTTTTCTTGTGGATCCTATTTGGCTAGGGCTCTAAAGATTACGCCATGCCCACACCATTTTGTTGCCACTAACAGTAGTGGGTGTGGGCCACACTCAAAGCAATGGGAGATTGAAAGAAGACAAACTACCTTTGAGACCCCTACCATGCAGTGATTGGTTAAAATTGGATTAGTTAAAATCCATAACTGCATATATTCCGGCTGCAACTGTGGATAAGCTCCAAAACCAATCACTGGATATAACTCATGGTAACCCTCGTAGATGTTTATATTGTGATTAACTGCATCCTTTTCCGTTATTGCAGATTTCCTTAAAGACATATGATTAACAATGCAGTTTATCCTATTGAACCATTATATATGATCGCTATCTCATATATGGGTATTTTAATCTTAATGAACTAAGATACTATGCTTAGTCGAGTCCGTTCTTAAGGTAAGCCTATGGTAATTGGCAATTGGCAAAATATGTTATAATAGATCCTATTGAACATAATATTATGTTTTTGCCACAGTTGATGTACGTTATGGGTTAGTGTCCCCACTAATTTTGAACCATGACGGTTGTATGGTCATTCCCTATAGTTCAGTATTAATTTATATATTGCGTAGCATGAATTCCGGAACAAGCTATATTGGTGTAAGTGCAGAAAAATATACTCACAAGGTTGGGATGCCTTTAAGGACTTACTTAAGTAACTTGGGGAGGAGCTGCGTGTCTGGTGAACCTGAAAGGGGAGAAGAGAACAGTTAAAGGACCCTGGCTGGGGGCAGCACAGGGTTCTCCGATGCTTAAGTTAGTCCAGGTCACTGATCGGAGAAGAGAGATGTGTATGGTTGCATGTGGAGGAATGCATACCTCATTTTTGGGTCATCCCATACTTTATATGAGAAATTGTTTTGGTGCCTGTGCCAGTGGGCCTCATGATGTGACTAGGGTCTCATCAGCCCACATAGTCATTAATGAGGGTCCGATCAGCCCATACTGCATTTAAGGCCAGTCACATTGGGTCTGATCTGTTGGCGGCTGAGGTCCCATCGAATCCCTTTCTTGGGCCCTGTCCCTGATAGGGCTGTGGCCAATGGATGTGATCACATCTCTATGTAGCCGAGACCGAATGGGACGGTGCGGCCGAACTGGTTGCCCACTTCCGATACCAGCAGGATGTGCCGAAACCGAGGCAGCGCCAGGTCTGCGTCCGAGGCCGAGACCAAGGCTAACGCGCTTTGCCGAAACCAAAATAGGATTTGGTTCATGGGATGGTCCCCACACAATAGCCCCCCAGCTCTTGACCTCTAGGGCTTATCCTGTCAGAGGTTGAGAGCTGAGTTGGCGCTCCAAAATCGTTTTCCCAATTAAGGGTTCTGACGGTTCGGTTGAGTGTGCCGCCGTCGATTCGCTTGCCCGAGGCAATAAAGGGAGTGATAAATGCGGAGACCATGATTAGTATGGGGAGACGGACCATCAGCGCCACGCGTCATCGCTCGAAAGGTCTTCTCGTCACTCCGAGGCGGCGTGCGATGTAAGTCGAGGCAACACCTCGGACGTGCCTCGCTTTGAATTCTGGGATGGCACCCATCCCTGTCCTTTAAATTCATTCTGGCAAGTCTCTTCGCCATTTTTGCTCTTGCCTTCTCTGTCAGAACATTTAGCTTCCTGCTAGAACCCTGGGCTTCTGACTAGAACCAGCACCACCATCACAGAACAAAACTTCCGGTTGTTTTCCTACGGCCACCATCTGCAATCAATCCACCAAAGTCCGACCCTGCCTCTGTCGAACCAGTGAGTCTCTCTCCGATTCTTTTCTCTTTGTTTACATTTCTGACCTAGTTCTTAGGGCTTCTTCCGTCCCCCATCTTTTCTGTTCTGTATCTGCTCCTTCTTAGAGCTTCGTTAGGGTTTCTTAGATTTAGGAATGGGGGCTTTTAGTCACTGGATAGACTCCCCTGTGGCCCTGGCAGAGCTCAGAGCCAAGTTCATGATCCCGGAGGACGTTCGGATAAAGGCCTCCGACAGGTCTTCCGGTTACGCTTTCAGCAACGGCTGGATGTCGTTCCCTTTAGTTGCCATCATCGAAGGAGGAGTTAGGTTCCCCCTCCACCCCCTCCTTAGGTCGTGCCTCCGAACCTGGAACCTGTGTCCATGCCAGTTGATGCCTAATGGCTTCAAAATCATCATGGGCATCGCCGAATTGAACAGAGTCCTAGGAATCGATCTCGGCGTCCATGACATTGAGGACATTTACGACCTCTGTAAAACCCGAGAAGGCAACACATACTACCTCCGAGTCAAAGCCAAGTGTTCGCCCCTCATCACGGCCTTGGAGGACTCGAACAAATATGTCGGAGATGACCGACTGTTTGTCTCTGGCAATTGGGAGTTCGGGGAGACCGAATCCGAGACCGCGAGGCGAGTTCAAATCCCACGATTCTGCGGGACACCACCGAGTAACACCCTATCCCTTCTACTGGGTTTCGGATTTTTGGCTTGCGTCTTTGTCAGCTCTTATTCTAATTCTTCTCTTTCCTTTTGCAGGCATTCACCAGCGAAAGCGAGACGCCCAGCTAGACCACTGGCGGAGGAACAAGGCTTGGCTGGATAAAGTCTACAAGTACCGAGGTCACCACAACAGATCCGCCTTCTCTCTGCTAGGGTACGAGCCGAAGTATGTGTCCTATACATGGAAATCAGGCCGCCCCGGGGACATTGTCCTTGCCCTAGCCGAGACCTCGAGCGGGGCTGTTTCGGGAGTCGAGGCTTCCACATCGGCAGCTGGTGCCGAGAACGATCCTCTGAGGGAGATTGAGAATTCCTCCCCGAACGCCGAAGAGATGGAAAGGCGTCGGCCAAGTTACCAGCCACTGAATCTGGCGGAGGCCCTGTTCGGCGTCGGCGAGCAGAGGGCCGCCCCCAGCGCTGGTCCTCCCCCCTGCACTTCCATCGTCCCGTTGGTCTCTGAGGCCCAGCATGCCGCCGTTGAAGAGAGGGAGAGGCCTCAAAAGAGGGCCAAGGGGAAATCCCCCGTCTGTGAAGATCGGCTGCGGCACGCCGAGGCCGTAAGGGAGAGGGTCAGGAATGAGGAGCCAGCTCAGGCCGAAGCCCAAGTGGACCGGTGGCCCGAATCGCCCCAGGCTATGATCTCGGCCGAACCGGAAGCCTTCAAGCCAGACCTCAAATTGTGGCCGGGGAGGCCACTCAACGTCGAGGACAAGGTCGTCGGGAATTCGGCCGTGTTCACAGCTCTCAGCCGGGCCTGCGCGCTCCCCAAGGATGTGGAGAGGCACCAGGCGGAGGACAGTACTCAGCTACTTATGAGGACGCTGCAACACTCCCTCTTGGTAAGCGCTGAATCTTTGAATAATAATAACACTAAATTCTCTTTGCACAATACTGAATCTCGGCCGTTTTCTTGCAGGCTGTCCAGAGGCTTCCGCTGGTCCTGAACAGGATCATGGAGGAAGATGCTTGGCTTAACCGCCTGGCGGACGAAAAGCAGCAGGCCGAAGTTGCTTTATCGGCCAAGAGCGAGGAGTTGAAGGAGGCTGAGGCCAAAAGGGCCGAGATGGATGCCCAGGTCGTCTCGGCGGTGTGTGAGCTCTCCCAAGTGAAATCCGAGTCCTTAGTCTTACAGGAGAGGCTCATTGCTGAGAAGAGGAGGTCGGCTAAGCTGGCGGACGAGCTGGAGCGAGAGAAGAAGGAGTGGGAGGAACTCCTTGCGTCGAAACAGGCAGAAGTAGACGCCGCCTTCCTCGAGGGGACAACAGACGCTGAGAGGAATTACACCGCTCAGATTAGGGAACTGAGCCGGACGTTATTTCATCTTGGCTGTCGTGCCGTGCTTAAGGAGATGGGTGTTCCTGAAGATCACCCGTTGTTCCTGAACCCGCCTGAATTCAGGCCCCAGGCTCTCGCCGCAGCCCCCGCTTCTCCTCCGCTAGAGGCCCCTGCTTCTCCTCCGCCGGAGACTCCTGCTCCTCCACAAGAGGCTCCCGCCGACGCTGCTTCCGAGGCCACCAAGACGGGAGACGCTGCAGTGGTTATCATTGAAGACACTGAGGCCGGGACGTCTTGATTTCTGTTTTTGTTTTCCTTCTCATGAGAGATGTAATCTTCTTTTGTTTTTTGCTTTGGCAGAATTGTAATCGGAACTTTGTACACATCATCAGTTCATTAATAAAAATCCCTTCGTTTCTCACATCTGTCGTATGAATTCTGCTGGTTTGTTTGTGGCTTGCTATTTACATGGGATTGTACATGTCTCTCCCTTTAAGTGTATGAGTTCGGTAGGAGTAGACTAGCTAGTTTAGGACCTAGGGATGACGTGTAAACCCCAAGGGCCTTCGTCAACCTCACGGATCCAACGCACTTCGGCATTTGGGGCGCATCCGTAGGTGATTGGGCCGAGGTGAGTCTGCACCCAATTTCGGTTCGGCCGTAATGGCTCGATGCCTAGGTGGTTCACACAGAACCGAGACAACTTCATATTCACTCCTGGGTGGCACATAGCGGGCCCATGTTGGTGTTGAAACCGAGCTGTCCGAGCTGGAGCTTTCACGCCTTGGTGGTGGTAGAGATACCAACCCTAAGGCGATTCAGTGGCCATAGGGCTTCACGCCCGGGTGGTGTGGGAACCGACCCGAAGGCGATCTCATCAGTGGCCGTAAAGGCTTCACGCCCGGGTGGTGTGGGAACCGACCCAAGGCAATCTCATCAGTGGCCTTAAAGGCTTCACGCCCCGGTGGCCCGTAGCCGACCCGAGGCGATCTCATCAGTGGCCGTAAAGGCTTCACGCCCGGGTGGCTCATAGCCGACCCGAGGCGATCTCATCAGTGGCCGTAAAATCTTCACGCCCGGGTGGCCCGTATCCGACCCGAGGCGATCTCATCAGTGGCCGTAAAGGCTTCACGCCCGGGTGGCTCGAAGCCGACCCGAGACGATCTCATCATTGGCCGTAAAGGCTTCACGCCCGGGTGGCTCGTAGCTAACCCGAGGCGATCTCATCATTGGCTGTAGCCGAAGTGCCGACACAGTCTGCTTTTTGAGTGCGAAATCCCCTTTCATTGAATTCTTCAAAGTATACAGAGTACAGATTAAGGTTTCAGAAGTAAAACTTCTTGAGGTGAGAAGCGTTCCATGGTCTCGGTAACTGCCGGCCCTCCATGTCTTCGAGTCTGTAGGCTGATTGTCCCGCAATGGAAATCACTTTGAATGGTCCATGCCAATTTGGTGCCAGCTTGCCTTGATTTGGGTCCTTGTCCCCTCGAAGTGCCTTCTTAAGAACCAACTCGCCTACCGAGAATCTTCTTTCTCTGACCCTCTGGTTATACCCTCTGGCCAGCTGTTGCTGATACCCGGCCAACCGGATCGCAGCTGCTTCCCTTCGCTCGTCAGCCAAGTCCAGTTCCAGGGCTAAGTGTGCCTCGTTTCGACCTTGATAAAAGAGCTCGGACCTTAGGGTGGGGAGGCCGATCTCCAAGGGAATAACAGCCTCCATCCCGTAAGCTAGGGAAAAGGGTGTTGCCGAAGTGGAACGCCTCGAGGTCGTCCTGTATGCCCATAGGACGCTCGGAAGTTCTTCTACCCATCTCCCCTTCGCTCTGTCCAGTCGCTTCTTCAGTCCGTCAAGCACCACCTTATTAGAAATTTCTGCCTGGCCATTGCACTGTGGATAAGCCGGGGTGGAGTAGTGGTTTCGGATGCCGAGCTCCTGGCAGAAGGTCCTGAAGAGGTTGGAATCGAACTGAGTCCCGTTGTTCGAGATCAAAGTTCTAGGGATGCCAAACCTCGTGACAATATTTCTCCATACGAAGTTCTTAGAATCCTGCTCTGTGATGGAGGACAATGGCTCCGCCTCGATCCACTTGGTGAAGTAGTCAGTGGCCACTATCAGCCATCTTCTGTTCCCTGGAGTTCGGTGAAGCGGTCCCACAATGTCGAGCCCCCACTGGGCGAACGGCCACGGGCTGGAGAGCGAACTGAGGTCCTGCGCCGGTTGATGGAGAGAGTGGGAGAATTTCTGGCACTTTTCACACTTTTTAGCGTACACTTGCGCATCTTTCTGCATGTATGGCCACCAGTACCCTTGGCTGATGGCTCGGTAGGCCAGGGATCTCCCCCCAATGTGGCTTCGGCAGATTCCTTCATGTATCTCAAAGAGAAGATCTTCAACTTTGCTTGGGTGCACACACTGGAGGTACGGGCCTGAGAACGACTTCCTGTAGAGCTTGACTTCGGGAGACAGCCAGAACCGTGCTGCTTTCAGTCTGATTCGATGGGCCTCGTCACTGTCTTCGAGAAGCTTGTCTTCCTTAAGGTAGGCTATAATGGGGTCCATTCAACTCGGGTCGAGGTCGACACAAGACACTTCTCGAGGTGGGTGGAGCTCAATAATGGGCGCGGCCAATGATTCCACTTCGATGCTTCTTTTCCTTCCTGCTTCGACGGCTGAAGCCAGTTTTGCAAGGGCATTTGCATGAGAGTTTGATTCTCTGCCTATCTCTTTGATTTCGGCTGACTGGAACTGTGAGAGCAGCTTCTTCGCCAGGGCTAGGTACGCGGCCATCCGATCGTCGCGAGCCTGGTAGTCCCCATTCAGCTGGTTTGCCACCAACTGTGAATCGCTGAAGACCACCAGCTGTTGAGCTCCGAGGATTTTGGCGCTGTTTAGTCCGGCTAGTAGGGCTTCGTACTCAGCTTCATTGTTCGACGCCTTGAAGTCCAGGGTCAGAGCCTGCTCGATGACCAGCCCTTCTGGTGATTGGAGGACAACTCCTGCTCCGGCTCTTCTCGAGGTGGAAGACCCGTCGACGAAGACTTTCCAAACTGGAGTGAGGGCTTGCCCTTGTGATTGTTCAGAGTCCATGGGCGCCCCGTGCTCTCTGCCCCCCAGTTCGGTGCCGAGCTGGGTTGGTGCCGAACTCGAATTGAACTCGACAAGGAAATCCGCCAGTACCTGGGCCTTGATCGCTGTCCTGGGCTGATACTGAATTTCATACTGCCCCAGTTCGACAGCCATCTTGAAATCCTTCCTGAAAAGTCAGCTTTTCTGAAAACAGACTTAAGTGGATGTTTTGTGACAACCACTATGGTATGTGTTTGAAAGTAATGAGAGAGCTTCCGCGAGGCACTAATGAGTGTCAGCGCGAGCTTCTCGAGTGGCAAGTATCTGGTCTCGGCATCAATCAGGGTCTTGCTCGTATAATAGATGGGTTTTTGGACCTTATCCTTTTCTCGGAGGAGGACCGAGCTCACCGTATAATCCGAGACCGCAAGGTATAAATACAAAAATTCTCCGTGAATCGGAGTTGACAGTAGAGGAGGTGAGGATAAATAGGCCTTGAGCTCTTGCAAGGCCTAGTCAAATTCCGGAGTCCACTGAAATTTAAAATTCTTCCTAAGAAGCTGAAAGAAAGGCCGGCACTTATCTGAGGATCTGCTGATGAACCGATTCAGTGCGGCTGCCATTCCGGTTAGCTTTTGGACCTCCTTAGCCGAGGTGGGACTCTGCACTCTGAGGATAGCCGAGATCTGATCTGGATTTGCCTCAATTCCCCTGCGTGTGACCAAGCTTCCCAAGAATTTGTCGGAACCGACACCAAAGGCGCACTTGGAGGCATTGAGCTTGAGCTTGAACCTCTTTAGAGTGGCGAAAACTCCAGCTAGGTCTGCCAGATGGTTTTGCGCTTGCTTGGACTTGACCACCATGTCGTCGATGTAGACTTCAACAGTCTTGCCGAGCTAATCGTGGAACATCTTGATGACAAGTTGCTGGTATGTGGCTCCTGCATTCTTTAGCCCAAACGGCATCACCTTGTAACAGTATGTGCCTCTGGGTGTTATGAAGGCTGTCTTTTCTTCGTCCGGCCCAAACAATGGTATCTGGTGATAGCCGCGATATGCATCGAGGAAGCTCATTCTATCGTGTCCGGCTGTGGCATCAATCATCTGGTCGATCTTTGGGAGGGGAAAGCTGTCCTTGGGACAAGCCTTGTTCAGGTCGGTAAAGTCGACGCACACCCTCCATTTGCCAGTCTTTTTCTTGACGACCACGGTATTGGCTAGTCAAGTCGGGTATTGGACCTCTCTGATGGCGCCGGCCTCAAGCAGTTTATCCACCTCTTCGACCACGGCCTCGGTTTGTACACCCCAGTCCTGCGGGCTTTCTGCATCACCGGTTTATAGTTAGGATCCACATTCAATATATGACATATTACCTCCGGGTTGATGCCGGGCATCTCTTGAGGCGTCCAGGCGAAGGCTTCTTTGTTCTGCACTAGGAACTGGACCAGTTCGGACCTCTCTGGCTCCCCGAGCTGACTGCCGAGCAGGAAGAACAGTTCCGGATCTTGTGAGTCGATCCTGACTTCGGTCAGGTCCTCCACGCTCTTGCTCTCTTGGTCATGGCAGACCTCATCTAGCTTCTTCTCCAGCCTCTTCTCCATCTCGGCCATGTTAACCTCCTCGGGCTCTCGCTCTCCGGATACCACAGCCGTCAGACATTGTTTGGCTGCCTGCTGATCTCCTTTGATTGTGACGATTTCAACTCGGCTGTTCTTCCCTCCCCACGGAAATTTCAGCTTCTGCTGGAGAGTGGAAGGGACTGCCTCCAGACTATGGAGCCAAGACCTGCCCACTATAGCATTGTAAGGCGAGGGTGCGTCAACCACCATGAAGGTTGTCTCAACAGATGCGCCGCCGGCCTCGACCTTGAACGTCACCTTTCCCTTGGGGTACACCGGCTTGGCGCTGAAGCCAATGAGGGGAATTCGGGCCTCCTGCAGATCCTTCTCCGCCAGTCCCATCCTTCGAAAACTATCGAAATAGAGGATCTCGGATGAACTGCCGGGGTCGATGAGGACCTTCTTCACGGTGCAATCCTTCACGCCTTGCTTAGAGCAATCAAACTTCAGAGTGACGATCAGCGGGTCGTTGTGGGGAAGCTGTACCCCTTCCAAGTCTGTATCGGTGAACCTGATTTCAGGCCGCTCCCTCCGAGCCCTCTTCGGGGCTGAGCCGAGTTCGGCGGCCATGACCTGCTTACTGTGAGAGGCCTGCCTGGCCTCGGCACGAGCTCGGTTACTCCCCTTGGGCGGGGGAGCTAAATGGATGACGTTAATGATCTTCTCTGAGCCGTCGCTATCGCGGCCTCTATCCTCTCGGCGCGGGGCTCGGGTGTAGGCCCTGGTGTCCGCCTTGACGAACTCCTGCAGGTGTCCCTCCTGGACAAGCTTTTCCAAATGCGACCGCAGTACCCTACATTCCTCAGTTTTGTGGCCGCTCTCCTTGTGGTACGCACAAAACCTGGTCTGATCCCGGAAAGAAGAATTGCCCCTCATGGGCTCTGGCCAGCTGAAGTATGGCCTCGACTTGATCTTGTACATGATCCTGTGGATAGGCTCCTTAAAGATCGTGTTAACTGCCTGATATGCATCCTCGGACAGCCTGGGCTTCTTGCTTCTTGCCGAGGTGAAAGCTTGAGCCCTAGCCGAGCTAGCTGTCGCCCACCGTCTGTCCGGCTCATCTCTTCGGGACTCATCTCTTCGCGACGGTCCCCTCTCTCTCTTGGAGGGCCTCTAACCTCGGTCCTTCTGCGCGGCCCCATGGTTTTCTCGAGCCCAGACCTGGTCGTCCTCTTGGGCGATGTAGCGGTTGACTATGGACATGAGCGCCACTATGGAAGATACCGGGTTCCTGGCCAGATCTTTACGAAGGTCGCTGTCTGGCAGCAAGGCATTCTGAAATACGAAGATGGCAACCTCGTCCTTGGAATTCTTGATCTGGCTATAGACCGTCCAGAACCGCTTTGCGAACTAGGTGACGTTCTCTTCTCGCTTCATCTTCAGGGCCATGATATCCGCATTTGTCTTCGGCAGGATTCTGTAGGCCTGAAACTTCTTCATAAAGGACTGCTGGAGTTGCTGCCAACTCGAAATGGACCCATCCGGGAGTGTACAAAACCACTTCAAGGGGAGGTCACCCAAGCTGGAGGAAAAGACTCGACAGTTCAGATGACCCTCGTCTCCCCAGACAGACATCCTCTGGGAGAAGTGCCTGAGATGTGTAGCGGGGTCCGAGGTCCCGTCGTAAGTGACGAACCTCGGGACGGTGAACTTCTTTGATAGGGGATACTTCCTGATATCGCGGGAGAAAGGAGACGCGCCGAGATCAATGGAGTCGCAGCAAACATCCTTTTGGTCTTGGCCGAGACCAGCCACCTCTAGATTGTGCTGGACCGTTTCCCTTATGCGCGTCCAACCACTCCTGGTCGTGATACCTGCTCTCCGGGATAGTTTTTGACGCCTTCCTCGAGTAGCTATGGCTGGCGCTCGAGCCTTCGTCTCGAGTTCGGTCGCGCCTCTTCGCATTCAGGTGATCCCTCAAGTCTTTCTCGGGGGAGTCAGGGCGCCTGTCACGAGACACCCTCCTCTCGCGCTGCCGTTGCGAGTGCTGCTGCTGACGCGACTGCTGCTGATGAGAGTGCTGTTGATGTCTTGCTGAACCAGTGGCTCTTTCCAGCTGCTGCTGGAGCTGGCGGATCAGAGCGTCCCTCTCTTTGATAGCTTAATTCTGCGCTCTAATCTGTTCGACGGTGGAGTCAAAATCATCATCAGGATTATATTCCTCATCCTCAGCGCCCTCAGCATCCTCTATCTGATCAGAAGGACGTGGTCCATCGACCACTGGAGACTTGCTCCGCTGATCTCGACCCGTCAGGAGACCTGTAGGCTGTTGTTGGGCATCTCCCCTCCGGAAGGCAGACTCCGAGCGAAGGTCATGCTCCTGGACGTTGATTCGGACGAGATCGCGCTTGGCGTCGTCCTCTGCAACTGGTTGCTTCCCAGACCTCTTCTTGGCAGGAAGGAGGTTAGAGGACGGTCCAGCACGCCTTGTCTTGGATGTTTCTCCGCCTTTCGCAGCTCTCTTCGTCATGGTGATAAGGAAGATTATGCAAATCGGTCCCCACAGACGGGGCCAATTGTAAGTGCAGAAAAATATACTCACAAGGTTGGGATGCCTTCAAGGACTTACTCAAGTAACTCGGGGAGGAGCTGCGTGTCTGGTGAACCTGAAAGGGGAGAAGAGAACAGTCAAAGGACCCTGGCTGGGAGCAGTATAGGGCTCTCCGATGCTTAAGTTAGTCCAGGTCACTGATCAGAGAAGAGAGATGTGTATGGTTGCATGTAGAGGAATGCATACCTCATTTTTGGGTCGTCCCATACTTTATATGAGAAATTGTTTTGGTGCCTGTGCCAGTGGGCCTCATGATGTGACTAGGGTCTCATCAGCCCACATAGTCATTAATGAGAGTCCGATCAGTCCATACTGCATTTAATGCCAGTCACATTGGGTCTGATCTGTTGGCGGCTGAGGTCCCATCGAATCCCTTTCTTGAGCCCTGTCCCTGATAGGGTTGTGGCCAATGGATGTGATCACATCTCTATGTAGCCGAGACCGAATGGGACGGTGCGGTCGAACTGGTTGCCCACTTCCGATACCAGCAGATGTGCCGAAACCGAGGCAGCGCCAGGTCTGCGTCCAAGGCCGAGACCAAGGCTGATGCGCTTTGCCGAAACCAAAATAGGATTTGGTTCATGGGATGGTCCCACACAATTGGAAATATAATTGATTGATTAAGGACCATACATAGTACATTTTTGTCTTATTAACTATGTTTTATCTGGTACCATCATATAGTTTGGAGTTATATCATAGCTCTGATAAAATGCAATATACACAGTAAACATGAAAGATGAATTCATCTCCAAATTTATAACTATAGTGACTGTCTATGATCTCCAAAATTATGAATTCATCTCCAACACATCTTATGTTGTAACACTTTTTCGTTCATACACACGCTTATTGAAATAGAGGGTTTTTACCCTCTATCTCGTTCTCATCAAAACCAATCCAATATATTGAATCTGTAAAAATTTTCTTTGTTCCTCCAAATAACAAAAATTCCACCAATCCAATATATTGATATGCATTTTTAGGATGATGAGTGTTATCATCAAAACCAATCATATGCATTTTTCTTTGTTTCTCTGCAATATCATCAAAACCAAAATGCATTTTATCCAATCATATGCCTTTATAAGCCTGGAGTGGAGATTGAAGTCTTTTATGTAAATATGGTACCCAAAATGCATCAACTGTGCAGTAGTCAGTCAAAAAGGCACTTGCAGTAATCAACTAGTTGGAATTTGTGACGATGCTTGTTCAGCTGTGGATAAAATGCAAGTGCACAATATGCCCAAAATTGAACATATGGACGGTTAGAGACGGAATGGTCCATATCCTAATATTCTCAGAAATCCCCTTATGAATAAATATGGCGGATTCATTGAAGAAGTATCTTCTTCTCATGGTTCCGTCAATAAAGATGATTCTGATGCAACACTGCCACCGTTAGGAGCAGCTAATGAATTCTAAAATAAAGAAATATTTATCTACATCCAGCACATGCAGCAATTCCTCTACATACAGTTTCCACAAATGCAGATCAAGCAAATTTCAATACGGATCTCGCCATCAAATGCAGCCTTCATTACTTCCAATGCAGTATTAATTCAGCAATACAGATGTCCGAAATGCAATTTTCAATGCAGTCCCCAAGTCAGCACAGCTAGCCCCATGCAGCCATGTGTCCTGCAAGTAATACAGCTCTGACATCACCAATGCATCCTTCATCAATTTCTAGACTACATAAAGTCAAGAACAGTAATACATGTCATTATCTTGTATTCATTAAAATAAAGCCAATCCGGATTCTCTCATTCATGAAAATATAAAAAACTCCACCAAAAGTCCACTTTTGTGAGCTAGGAGTACTATTCCAAATAAAGTAATCTATGGATCACTATTCCACTATTCCAAATCAAGAGTTATGGAAATCAAAGTCAACAATATTAGAATTCAATGTCAACAATATAGCCAATGTCAACAATACAGCTTCAAGTCCATGCAGTCTCCGCAGCCTCAGCTGAGCATACAGTATATCCTGCACCCTGCAGCAAATACAGCGATGAATTTATCAGCCGACTGTCAGATGCATGCGGAAGTCACAGCAATGAAATCCATCAGCAATGAAGTCAGTAATACAGTTCACCCATGCAGCAACAACAGTAATGCATATTATATGCAACAGTGATACAGTGCAAATGACGTATACATCTTATCCCATTGCGGATCTCAAATACATTTCTAATGTAATTCAGTATGAAAGTCTATAAATAGGGAATGTGAGCCCTTGTCTAACAACAATCCAATACTAACACTTGTAAATTTTCCGCTTTCTTTCCTTTCTTTCAATTCAGTCTTACTGACAGGTTAAACCCCCACGCGCGCCACTTGTGTAGAATTAGTCTGCTTTTAAGTAGGTATTGTTCAAATGTTTAGTAGAAATATCTAGGAGCTCTTAAAATGTTACTCAATTAATCTCTGCTTGCTTGGTACTACCAAAACCCTTGAATGCAGGTGATGTAGAAGAATAGATAGTCCATTTTACATGTTGACACTTAAAACAAATCAATATGTCCATAGATAGTCCACGTATATCAGTAAGATTATTAGGGAAAATTTTAATCATAGGATCCCGTCAGTGACTGAAGATATCTCCAGGTATTAATTTGGATTAACGAGTTAGATGCTAGGATGGGTTGGTTGACATTTAATTATCAACCCTTTTGTCCAAACGTTTGATTTGATTATATTTTGAGGTATATGTTGACTATCATTCTGCTTGACTATGTCTTTGGGCATGATCATACACAGCATCTACCAAGATAAACCATCATATCCATTAGCTTATTTGTTCATACCTTCTATGTGTTTGTTTTTATTCTTCCTTTGATTTTACACTTTTAGCACATTTCTTTTTATCTCCATCCACTCATTTTCTATCTTGTTCTCCTTATTAGTTAGTTTTTATGGATGTTTTTAGTTTATTTCTATCTTGATCTTTCACTTATTTTCAAACACTTACTCATTTGATCTATCTAACATTGTTCATTTGTTCTTGTTATTAACCTTGTTATTTTTCTTTTGTCATTAACTTTGTTATTAACTTGTTACTAACATTATTCTTCTTTGAGTTCTTCTATTTCTACTTACATCTCTTTGTTATCTAGTTTCTTGTTTTCTTTTAGTTTGCATTTTTTTTTATTTTCCTTGTTATTATCTTGTTTCTTGTTTCTTGTTTTTGTTATCTCCATTTGCATTTGTTAGCTATATTTGAGTTGATACTCCTTTTCATTAATCATTGTTATTTCTCTTGTAATGATCCTCGTGGGAACGATATTCGGACTTTCATAGTCTATATTACTTGAGACAACCGTATACTTGCGGAAAATTCTCAAACAAGTATTCAGGTAAAAAACAGAGACTAGTTGAAGATCTGAATGGACAATACCTGGTTTAATATATATCCTTTATTAAAGTTTGATTATGGAGCTTATAATAGTGACCCCCTGGTTTATTGATATATTAAAGCATATATCAATGCCTTTGGTTAATCAAGCATATATTATTCACAATCAACTTAAAATGTACTGAGCAATGCGAGGAAAAAATCATGTTCTTCTATAAGCAGATGTAGCAGGCAGTTGACTAAATGGAACAAGTCGAAGCTCGGCAACGTCTAAAATAAACTCAAAAGGAGGAGGGATCTACAACATCTTATGGACATGAGACCAGATGAGACTAAAATGCAGGAAATTAAGAAGGCCATACAAGAGAGAAATGAGCTTCTAGAAAAAGAAGAAATTATATGTGTGGTGACAACGCTCGAAGGCCTTGTGGACCAAAATACAAAGTTCTTCCATTCAAAGGCCTCACATAGAAGACGGAGAAATAATGTAGTGGGCATCATAAATTCGAATGGGATTTGGTGTGAAGAGGAGAAGATAGAGGAGGAGATTGCAAGCATATTTTTTTCATCATCTAGCCCATCAGAGTGCAAAACACTCCTTGATATATGTAATGGAGGATACGAATGAGCTTCTGCTCCAGGAGTTCACGACTGAAGAGGTAACTACTGCACTTGCACAAATGCACCCCACGAAATCGCCAAGCCCAGATGGTATGCCCCTTTATTTTTCCAGAAATACTGGCACATAGTTGGAAAAAATGTCTTCCATTTTGTTTTCCTTTTTTGTAACCTTATTTTAATTAATTAAGAAGTTTCAGTTATCGTTCAAAAAAAAAAAATCAGTTTTTAACTTGGGCTTTATGCAGAGTCAGATAAATCACACATACATTGTTCTCATCCCAAAGAATAAAACCCCGGAAAAAATAACTAATTTCTGCCTTAGCAGAGCCTAGTTTTAGTTACCGTTCAAAAAAAAAAAAAAAAAACAATTCAATTTTTAACTTGGGCTTTATGCAGAGTGAGATAAATCACACATACATTGTTCTCATCGCAAAGAATAAAACCCCGGAAAAAATAACTAATTTTTGCCTTATCAGAAACTCTGTAATGTAGTGCATAAATTAATTTCAAAGGTACTAGCCAATCGCCTCAAGTAGATCTTGCCCCATATTATTTCTGAGATTCTGAGTGCCTTTGTATCAAGAAGGCAAATCACTGATAATATATTGGTGGCATATGAGGCGGTCAGTTCTTTGAAGCAGCGACAGAAGGAAAAAAAAAAGAGCTTTATGTTTGTAAAAATTGATATGAGCAAGTCACATGAGAGGGTGGAATGGGGTTTCCTTGAAAAGGTGATGTTGAGACTAGGATTCTAGCAGAGATTGACTTCTTTGATTATGGAGTGCATTACCTCTGTGTCATACTCTATTCTGATAAATAGTGTACCAAAAGGTCAGATCATCACATCCAGAGGGTTGAGATAGGGTGGTCCTCTCTCTCCATATTTGTTTCTTTTGTGTGCAGAAGGGCTCACGTCCTTGTTGAGACGTGCAGGACAAGAGAATAAGATAATTGTGTGGGGGCATTTTCATAATATCTAGATTGTCCTAATTTCGGTAAAAGTACCAGTTAGGCATGTCTTGGTCTTAGTTTTATGCATCTCCGCAATAGTGCCAGAATGCGTATATGTTAAGGTCATACCTGACCTCGGTATCATCTTCAGTTCGGTTCGATTAACTGAGACGAGCACTGACGCTTAGTCAGTTACGACTGTACTCCTATAAGACTCAACCACGTTACATAACGTGTTGAGAAATAAGGATAAGCACTGGATAGAGATAAGGAGTTATCCTTATCCGGTTGTTACATCCACAGTCCCTGAAAGACAGGGACAAAATCCGAGTGTGACTCTACCTCCGAGAAACCAGGACAAGAGTCATAGGACTCTCGGCCTATATATACAAAGAGCTAATCTAGAAGAGCTACGCATACATACTGCAAATTTTGCCTTTCTCTCTGCTCACTCACCCTTTGTCTAGTGACCGCACTAACTTAGGCATTGGAGTGCCTTGCGCTGAGCTTGGCCAGGGTCTCTGACCTTTGTTTCTCCTTCCCTTTCAAGTTTCAGGCATTCAACATTTCCCAAGAAGCTTTACATCCATCTAAACAAGTCTGTAACAGTTTAGGCACACACAATAATGGGCATAAGTATATGTGATTGATGAAAGTCTTAAACTACATGATTAGATTTCATATGCATGAGAGAGTTGTTGAGATTCATAAAGCAATATGACCGGAAAGTAACAATATTTTGATAAATAATGACATACTCATTTTCGTTTAATGGATGTAAGGGCGAAACTGTTATTTTTATTAAAATTCAATACAAACATCATGATGGTTGCTCATTCCAATAATTTTGGAAATATAAGAGGTACTAAAATAAAAAGGCAGGGGCCTATTTATAGATCCTAAAAACCGTAGGGAGGTATGTATAAAAACACTCCAATAAATATGAGAGGGCCATACCGGGGCTGCTGCTGTACTTCCCCGGCCCTTAAGGGTCTGTTTAGATAGGGTAGTAATAGAATAAAGTTAAGTTAAATGAGGCCCAGCGGTAGAAAATTTCAACTCAACATTGTTTGGATCGGCCCAGGCCCGACAGATGAAGTAGACTGGTCGGCCATGTGGAGATGATTTCACTTCAACCCTAGTTACTTCGGTTTCCATGAGTAAAATCTATTCTACTCCTGCAGCTAGAATCGATTTTAGCTCGCAGCGGACAAACACTTCCTCTTAACATCTCAAGTAATCTCCCTCTCTCTCTTGCGATAATGGGTTACGATTTTTGGTTTCTTGACATGGTTTGATAGATTGGATTAGGGCTTACAATTTTGTTGCATGCTTCCGTTCCACTGAAAGTTTGGATAATGGTTTTTCAAAATCTGGGTCTGCCTAATGTTCGATTCTAATGGAACATTGAATCATCTGGGCTACTAGGTTTTTGGTTTGGGCTTTTGGGTTTTTGTTTTTATTGGCTTTCTTGTTTGTGGATTTTTATTTGGGGTTGCTTAGATTCTTAAATAGTAGAGTTATGAATTTCGTCTATAAAAATATGGCGCCAACTTGAATTTAAATAATTCAATCAAAGATTCATCCCCCTCTTCCAAAAGATTCCATGGGAGTTAAGAATTGACCATGTGGCAAAAACAGTTCAAGAAGATTGATGGTTTAGATCTAATTGAGTATCCTAATTATTTCTCTCCTGAGTAACAACTTGAAAATTCCCATGGAATCTAGGATGATATACATTACAATTGTGACTGGAATGGTCATTGCAATTGTATCTTATATATATAGATGAAAGGGATTTTGGGTGTCCTGGTTTCACTAGGTATATTCCTCATTATACATATTTGGAACACCTTCCCTTGGATCCTAACCACCTTTAGGCAAATGTACAATGCAGTCATTGATGCATATATGCTTATATCTTAATAAGGTAATAACTGTTATGGTAATATACCATATATATTTAGGCAGTCATCTATAAACGTGGTATGCACCGTGAGATCCTATGTATTAATTGTGACCCATGCCAGGACTGTGACCTGGTTCTGTGGGACGAAAATCATCGACATCTATATCCGTACTTGCAATATTGGAGTGTTCCACTTGTGAATGACCATTGCCAGGACTGTGACCTGGGGCACTGGGCCTAAAATTATCCACATCCATCACCGTACTTGTATGGTAATGTTGCAGTCCCCCAGAGAGCTCTTGCCCATCACCCTTTGACGTTTCATTTACAGCATGTTTGGTAACCATCCTGCCCAGGATTCCTCTCCCCTTTTCTTTGCAGGCGAGGAATATCCACGTTTGGAAAATTTTCCTTGCATCCATTTTTCCACTGTGATGATTTTGAAAATATACAAAGGAGGGGATTCCTTCGGTCCGACCATCCTCCATCGGAAAGGATAAATCGTCGATTCAAAAGGGGCAGTATAAAAGCATCATTCTTTGGGGAGGAAAATCCATCTTGCCCTAGCTCCGCTACAACTCCATCGCTTCTATCTTGCCCAGCAACTCGTTCGGGCATCGAATCCACAGCAACATTGTCGGCCCTCTCTCTGGGCCTCTCTCCCCTACGCATTGCCCTCGCTCCCCAACCCCTCTCTTGCCCAAATCAGTACCTAGAAGACCTACGCATCTCTCTCTTCCATTTTTCTGTATGTCACCCAATCCACACCCATCTCTCTCTCGCCCAATCCACACCCATGGCAGGTGCCTCGGGTTTTCCAACTGAGTAACCTCATTTACAAATGAACTGAGTTTTTTTGTACTAGATTTATGAAGATCCAAACAGTACCAAGGAGCATTTACCATTTTCTAGGCTAACCAGAGATTTACATGTGAAAAACATATTGAAATGCTCAATTAGATTAACATATCATGCTTGCTTTCTAGTCATTATTTTTGGCATAAGTCACCCAACTTGTTTGATGGTTGTTACATTCTTGTTATATTTTCTGGTTTTGGGTGTTTTTCATTTGAATTTGGTTGTTGGAATAGGCACTTTCCTTCTTTTTTTTTTTTTTTTTTCTATTTTAATGATCAGGTTATGGTGTTTGGATGTCTTGGACTGGTTTTTCAAGTTGCTTCGTACGGCAAGTGTTGGTTTCTTGGATAATTTAACAACATTCAACATCTACTTGCAAAAATTTGCACTTGAAAACTATGAACAAAAACATTCAACATGATATCCAGTGATGCTCATCGTTGTGATAAGTTTTTTTTTTTTTTTTTTTTTTTTAATTTATTGTGACTCTATGCAATCACATTTATAGAATGACTATTCAAAATTAGACTTGATTAAGGTACTGTCATTGTTTTTTTCTCCTACGGATTCATCTCCCTTTACCAAACGTGACTTTAAAGGAATCATAGTTAATTCCTCAGTGCTAGCCAAACATGGAATTCATTGAGTCCTCTTCCTCATAAATCCTCAATGGAGAGAGTCTAATTCCATAGCACCAAGGATTCTTCTGGATAGAGGATTCATCTCCCATTAGCAAACGTGCCCTTAACGAGTCCTTCATGTCATGCATTAGGCACTTCCTACACTCCTTTCTCATCTTCTGCTTCTTCAAATGCCTCCCCTCGGACAGAAGAACTTCATTAGAAATCATCAGTATAAGAAATAAAACACATGCCCTTGTAAACTTAATCCTCGCCATATATAGAAAATGTAGGGAAGAAGTTGAAATGCTTGGAAATATGACCCCAACTCCCAAGTGTTTCTCAAGCGAAACCCAAATGAGATATATATATATATATATATATATAGAGAGAGAGAGAGAGAGAGAGAGAGAGAGAGAGAGAGAGAGAGAGAGAGAGAGAGAGAGAGAGAGAGAGATATGATCATCCCCTCTCGTCTGCTTTGGTATTTAAGGTGACAGGGGAGAAGCATGAGAGCCCCCACCAACATGGAGATTCCAAACAGAAAAGGGAAAATGGACGGTGGATGTTTCAGCCCCTTGGAGGCCTTGACAGGAAGAGACTGATGGAGCTGAATTTTTATGCAACATTTTGTTAGTAAAACAACCAGTTGCATGCCCCCTTGCAAATTAAACGAATCTTGTTGATTTAATGTGCCGCCGCCTCTTTTATACTTTGTAACACCATTCTCTGGCCATTCATAGTATTATGATAAAACATGGGTCACAGTTAAAAGGAAAGTGGACAAAGGACGAGTGGAGTTCAAGCTGGGCTGCCCACGAGACCCTGTCTCCATCCCTTTACATCCACAAAAATCTAAACTAAGCTTTGGGACAGCCTTTGACCGTCCACTTGCCTCCATTTTATTTCGAAAGGAGTTAGATTAAGATTACACCTCTAATGTTTTCTAATCCGGGTGGGGCTGCCAAACTGCTCGCAGCATAGGGGATGAAGCACCTCCCTTCCAACGAAAAAAATTAATAATAACTAGGGATCAATCTTTGACGGTAGTGAATTAAGGACGTTGGTGAGTGTGGATGTGTAAGTATTTACTAGAGCAAAAATAAATAAATAATAATAATAATAATAATAAAGAAAATCCGACCGGCAATTCTGTGCCTTTGAGATAAATGGAGTTAATTACTTGTGAATCAGTTGAAACTGGTATTCTAGTACAATTAAACTGCGGTTGGTTCAGATCGACCCGGTACTTCCATTAATTTATTAACCGTTATTAAAGAGTTTTCTAAAGAAGTTTGGATATTAAAAAGGTGAGTTTGTCAGATATAATCAAATTGGACTTAGGTTATATAATAAGCATGTGTTATTGTCTAATTAGACTTTCTTAATTAATTGCATGATTAGGTTTTCCGTCATGGTGATGATTAGATCTCCAGTTGGACCGGACAACCAACCAGGTGAACGAAGATGAGAAGATTGCACACCCCACAAAACGAACTTAGAAGATTGTCTTGGAATCGTTCAGGAGACTAAAGACTTTTAAGTTTTAAAACATCTCCATAAGTCACTGTAAACATGTAAAAGAGAAAATCCTCCCAATTTATACAAGGTAATATCCCAAAATTTTCAAGTTCAAATCCAATTCTAAAATCTCTAACAAATCTCTCTTTTATCGCTAATAATCAAAACCAACCTAATCCTATTTTATCCTTTGATAATAATCTCTAACATAGACTAATTATAAGGGCTTTATTCGCATGCTAGATTTTTCTAATTCTACAAATATTGTTAGCAGTCATTCAAAACGTCCTTCCATGGATTTTACGATTTACATTTTTTATATTTTCAAGAAGTAAGAAAGTGACATTTCAAAACAAAGAATTTTTGGAATTCTAATAATTGAACAAGAAACTCCAACAGTGTATAATATGAACCGGGTGGAAAGTGGAAGATAAGATTGTCCAAATTCAAGGATGGACTAAACCTCCTTGTGTCCAAATTTGAGGATGGACTGCACCTTGTGCAAGCACAGATTTTCTTACATATCTTTCTCATTAATTATTCTCTAATAAATAGAGAATATTGAATACATGAATAGAAATAAATTTAAATTGACTCCTACAATCATTGATAATTTTTAATAAGTAGGAAGGAAATTATGCCTAAGTAAGAAATAAAATATGCCGGCAACTCCTACTTGATCCTACCTAGATAAGATTGGGACTACTCTTTCCAATTATTGTAAAGCATCCTACTCCTGATCAGCCCACCATTATAGTATGCTCATTAGCTCACCCAACGACTCTACCCTTATAGCACAATTGGGCTAGGCTCTTATCACTGTAACCATGCGTCAAGTATCTTACCTCACCTGAAGTCTTCTTTCCTTATCCGAGGGTTTTCTTACCTCACCCAAGGTCTATTTTCCCCCCACCAGAGGGTGGCACCAAAAAACGAGGGGGGGGGGGGGGGGGGGGGGGGGTGTTTGGCTATGAGGAAAAAAAAGAGGATTTTAACATTACAGCCTAGGGGGTTGTACTATGGGATGTTGGCCCAATGGATGTGCTTGAGTAAAGCTGTTCTAATTTCCCAGGATCCAAACAGAGCATTTCTGTGAAACTAGAATCAATGAATCTCCAGGCTGTCCCCCACTTCAACATAGCCACAGGATCTTGTGCACGTGGGTTGGAAGACAGAGACTTTCACCATTTTCAGCATGTTAGGTTTTTAGTGACTCCAAACACCAGGGATTGAGATTCCATTACTGCTCTAGATTCCCTTCACAGACAAAGATTGTTGTGGTGGCGCATTGGAGTTGGAGACTTGGAGGTGTCTTTACCACGTGCATATTATCAGCACATGAGAGATGTTATGACAATGATAGAATCTTTTATTTCATTTTAATTTGTTAATATAGGAATCATAGTAAATAAACTGGCTCCCTGAGCCGCACCTGTAACAATGTTTTTATAGTAAAAAGAAGTGATTAGAGAGATGCTTTTATAGTAAAAAAAAAAAAAAAAAGTGATGAGGGAGAGAAAACTTTACAGTCCACAAAAAGCAATGGACAGCCCAATCATGGGGCATTTTTTGTTGCAACTTGCAAGTGTTCTCCAGAATTTCAAATGTTCTCCTTAGTGGAATTCTAGAATGTTCAAAGCAAAATTAGCATGCCAAAAGATGAATATATTAGAATTCTATACGAAAAAATTATCATTTGCAATGCCACTTTAAAGAATTCTTCTCAATTAAGTAAGGCATTTGAAATTCCAAAGAGATAACACCTGCACTCTTGTCGGAAATTTTAAACAAAGAGAAATACTAGCAGTAGTGCTTGCAACGAGACATCCCCATAATGATGGTAGAGGGCTTCCCCCCTCATTTGTATTATTTAATATTCTTTTACAAATCTTCCTCATTAAAGATGTCTCGGAACGTCGGATTATTACCTGATATCATGGAATGACCTTTTTTTTTTGTGAATTTCGTAATGTTGGGTTATTCCATGACATCACAGAACGGTCAGCTATTCTGTGATATTTTGGAAGACAATTGCTTTCCCGTCATTGTAAAGTGTTCGGGTCTCTAATGTTTGTATCAAATTTATAGGAATTTTTTCTAAGAAGTCCCTAAAAAAAGTTGTCTATAAGACAAGTAGAAAAAAAAAGTAAAATAAAATAATAATCTTCATCTTATTTAAGTAGTAAAAGAAGATTAAATACAGAGAGGGTACTTTGCTAGCACCAGATACACATCTCTGTTACCTAAATGTGTGTTTACACATAAGGGTTAATTGTTAATTTTGGGGATCAAAGCTATAGTTAAAGAACGCACAACACTTCAACCTTAGGAAGTTACCAGGTTGAAGTGATCTATTTAATTGTTCATGGTATTACAGATAATTAACCCTATAAATTTTACATGATTAACCCAATGTTGATGTTGACATAAATGAGTATGTACATATTCTCAGTTTGGAATTTGTTCTCAACATACAAGCATTAGGTTAGTAAAGTGATTTGGAATGACCAAAATTAAACCTAATTAACATGGGTCATTGGAAACTATAAACCTAAACATACCCTTTAGTAAATGGGTGAGGCTTAGGTTACTAATAAATAAACATAAACCCAAGCATTAGACCCGACTTTCTATAGAATTTAGTAACTAAATGCAAAGGAAAAGAATAATTTTCAAAATAATAAGGGGAACATTAAAAAAAGTATGAAAACTAAAGTTTATTTTCAAGAAAGTACAATCTATTGTAAAATGACAAATTTTCAAAACATATTAAACAAAATTTAACAGAAGAAAACAAATTAAAAATGAAAAAAATTCATTTTCGTTTATTTTTAAAACTGCTTGGACCACCATATCCTACATTTTCCTATATTCATATCCATCATGCAACGATGGTTGTTTCTTTATAATTGTGGAGTCTAGAGACCATGTGCAATAATTATTGATGAGTCAGATGAATTCATTATGTCATAGAATATTCAGTACTCTCGAAATATTTTTTGACTTTATATTTATATCAATGCCTTTTACAAGATCCTATTTTTAATGCTCCTAATCACACAGTAAATGACGTATATAATATTATAATTATCCATCTTTTGGACTTGTGAGAAATATTTCTCGGACTAGGATAGCATAACCATTTATAAGATACACTCAACTAATTAAATTGTATCTTAGGATATAATCTTGAACCATGAACTAACATTATATCCTATTGAACATAATATTTTAATTTGGTACATTTGCCACTATGTCATTATGTCTTTATGGTATATTAAAGATTATCATATATGATCGCCTCTACAAGGATAGTGGCAAAAACTGCATTAAGTATATCATGTAATATATCAAGTTAAGATATATGTGATCTATCTTTTAACGAATTCATTATCTGCCCCATAGGTGTGCAAATATTAACCTTACAATTCATCACTATGCTTTTCAAGGCTAAGCATAAACCTTAATAACTAGAAGTTTTCTCTTAAGAAATATGCATATGAATGCATGGATTAAGAGAACTATATAAGTGCAAAAGAGTGCCTCTAAATAGGCTAAGTAGAAAATGAAATCTTAACTCCTAGAAACATGTATATGAATGACAAAGTCTATGGATGATGCATTTACTAGAAATTACTCTTTCTCTTTTTGAAAAGATAATACCTTGAATGATGCAAAGATGATAATCATATGTTTTTAGAAAGAGTTGTTTGTCTAACACATGAATTTAACAATGTGAACTAACTTGTTTTCAAAGAAGATATACTAAAGTCTAACAAGTTGATTTTCAAACAAAAAATCAATATCATGTGTAACAAAGACAATATGTTGCATTCATAAAGCTCATGTGATTTCTAAAGTACTAAGCATGTTATGAAGGACAACATTTTAATAGAAAAGCATCTTGTTAATCATGCATTGAAGGAAATCAAAGATAGTGAAACAAAACATGATTTTAAAAGACTTAGGATTAAAGAAAGCACACCCATTTGAAGATCAAAGGTTGAATCAAGGGAATGACTTCATAATCCCTTCAAAGATGCTCTTGAAAAGTTGCTAGTCCTTGGCCTCAAAAGTCTCTTGAGTTTCAGCAACTTTTTCCAAACAAAAAAGCCACTTTTTATAGAGAAAAAGTTCCCAACGACTAGTCCCCGGTCAACCTAGTGCAGGGCCGGGTCGACCGGGTACACACAACGGCTAGAAAACTGACCGTTTTCAGAAACCCTGTCGACCTGCAGTGTGCCCAGTCGACCGGGTCCCTTGGCCCGGTCGACCGGCCACACAGGCAGGTCGACCTGGTGATGCCCAGAATTTCTGAATTAAAGTAAAACTTGTAACTTTTGAGGGCACCTTCCAGGGGACTTTGAGAAACTTAATTCAAGTAAGAATTCAAGACTGAAAAAGGATGAAAACTGAATTTCTAAAGTCATGAAAACTCCAAATCAAAATAATGATTTTAAAGAAAGAAACTTTGGAAAGCTTGAATGATTTTTGAAATAAAAAACTCCATGATCTTTAGAGACAAATTGAAATGGGTGCTAAAAAAATTAATATAAGGGTAAATTCTTTCAAATTCAGTACTCTATTAGTATTACAAAATTATAGGCCACGTTTATAGATGACTGCCTAAATATATATAGAATATAGGTGTATTACCTAACATTAGGTAAATCCATCTATATAATAAACATTGTTCAACTTCAACTATTTGAGATCAGACAATTTCCAATTATCTATAATTGGCAAATCTCATTATATCAATTGTAAAATGTTTACCATTCCTAGGTATATTACCATAAAAATGGTCAAATGTACCTATCTCTTTTAATGATAATGTTTTATGGATCTGAGTCCCATTGTTTACAAGAATGAAGTGTGTTAAGGTATGCCGATCATTAACAATGCCCACAATACCCCAACATTACAGATAATGGGCAAGCAAGAAAGATGAGTTTGAAGGTATCTCTTTGGAAGATCTAATTTGGTCTTGGGTGGCTGTTTTAAATTATTTAGAAAGTGAATAGGCCTCTCGCTCCCTCATCAGCAATTGAACAAGTATTATTTAGAAATAATAGCCACTGGGATTGCCCCACCAAATATACCGGCAGAAACCATAGTTTTCAAAATCGGAATTGTCTCACAAATCGTTCATACGCATGAATTGAATCAAATCGTATTGTAAATCGTAGGAGTTTTTAATTTTCTAATAAAAATAAAAAAAATTAAAATTAAAAGAGAATAAAAGTAATTATTCATAACCATCCATTTTTCCATTTATAGTAGTATAAATATATATAAAAGCAAGTAAGTCTATCATACAATCATATCAAGAACATAATGACATATATTATTACATATATATATATATATGAAATAAATGATGTGTAAATAGTTGAATAAGTTTAAAGTATCAATATATATATTTTTATTATTTTTAAATCAGAAAATAAAGATAAAATAAAATCCAAACCATCAATCTTATACGGTAGGATATCTCTTAAATTTAAGAGATATACAAAGCTTAATTCAGTTATTAGATAACACGGGGTAGTCACAATTTGTGCGTTAGAAATATTACACAGATGGAGAACAGAAGATTAAAAATATCCACTTGATGGATAACATATATAAAAAGCACAATTTGACCATCTGAATAATTAATAACTGAAAAAAAGTTAGAATTTAATTTTTTTTTCTAATGTAGTTCTAAAACTTAACTCACCAAAGTGGGTCCAAAGTTCAGTGAGTAAATTAAACATTTTGGCAGACCGAGTGAGACTCATTCGGGCATATTCCCTCAAGTCAAGTCAAGATTAGATTTTGATCTATCATTCTTAGAGCGCATTTGACTGGAAAAAAAAAATGAGTATCTAGTATACATCACATTAGAGAGAAAAAAGAGGAAAATGATGACAAAGAACTTAAATAATGGTAAGTTTGTCCCTATTCAGAATAAGACTCTTCACAATCGATTTGTCAACACAATAATTCTAGTTAAGGAAACTTTGTGGGAGTTGATCCTGGGCATCATGTGTATTATTATTACTGCATCCAACCTACATTTGTCATGTGGCCAACTCTTTAGTTGATTACTTGTTGTCGCTTAACTCACAATATAATAAGATTATAGGAGTCGTAAAATTAGAAAAAAAAAAAATTTAAATACTTGCAGCCAAAGCAAGTGTGGCTTCCTTTGTTTCTACTAAGAGAGCTGTTAAATACAAAAATGATTTTTTCTTTCTTTCCCACACACTGCATCTCTCTACACCAACCACCTAAATTAAAAGAAAAAGATTACCAATATTTCTCAAACTACCCTAACCTATTTTATCACAACTTCTCTCTACACTCCCTTCTCCAAACAACCCCACTCCCTTTTCCTCCCCCACTCCCTCTCACTGCTCGTTGCCTGCCTCTGCCCGCTCTTCCCCTCTCCATGTCGCTCTCCCTCCCTCCCCCTCCCTCCCCCTCTCCATGTTAGTGTCAGCCCGCCACCCGGTCTCTCTCCCTCTTTCTCTCCCCCTCTCCATGCCCCCGTCTCTCTCACTCTCCCTCTATCTCTCTCCCTCTCCTTCTCTCACTCTCTCTTCGACGGTGATGCCGGAGGGGGCGATGGTGGCTGGGGTGGGGATGGGTGAGTGTAGAAAGAAGTTAGAGAGGTAGAGACTTTGATAGATGTTGATGATGCCAAAAAGTGTTTCGGGTACCACCGGTCAAGTGTTAAGCAATTAATGTGAAAATTAATGGAGAGAGGGAATTTATAGTGGTTCGGTTAGTGTGACCTACGTCCACTTCAAATTGGTGATTTTACTTCTCTGAGGTAGAGCTTACAAGTCAGAGGAATACAATGATAGTGTAAAAGTGGAGAAGAATTGCTTGCCCCCCAGTGCTGGTGGGGCTGCTTGTTTTATAGTCTTCCCCTAACAGATGGGGACGACTCTTCAGCAACGGACGCTCCATTCTGGCATTCTGGCGGAGTCCTCGAACTGCCCCCAACAGACGAGGCGGGTAGGATCTCCTCCGCAGGACTTGGTAAAAGCAGGTAGATGGAACGACGCGCTGACTTTATCATTTAGTGGATCTGGACCCGGCCCTTAACGGGTGGATTTAGACCTGGGCTCATCACGGACTTGGGTCATTTTGACCTGACCCACCATTGTGGATCGAGTCATTTGGGCCTGACCCATCATTTGCCCCCCAATGCCCCTTGTCTAAGAAAAGTTGGAGAAGGGGCATTTTTGAGCTCTGGGTTTGGTTAAGTTGTATTTCAATGAGGTAGAATTTGTTGCAATAAGGGACTCTTGAGATTGTCAAAAAGTCACTTTCAGATAGCTTCACCATAGAATAGCCCTGGGCGCCCCCGTGGTACACTCTTTTCATCATTTTTTTTATTATATATATATATTTTGTTGGTGGGCGACGAACAAGGCAGGGGCACCCAGGCTGCTGGGCGTGCTGCTTGCGATGGAGAGCGGGGTGCCCCTGCTGCTGTGGGCGTCACTGTGTGTGACGGGCAGCCTGCTGCGACTGGCTGCGCTGCTGGCGCGGCGGGCGGCGGCTTGGGCAGGGGCGCCCAGGCACTGGCGAGGAGCGCGGGCGCTGGCGAGGACCGCGGGAGAGCGCTGGCGCTGGTGAGGAGAGCGGGCGAGCGCGGGCGTGGGCGAGCACGGGCGCTGGAGAGGAGCGCGGGCTAGCACGGGCACTAGAGAGGAGCGCGGGCGCTGGCGAGGAGCACGGGCGCTGGTGCCAGCAAGTGGTGGGAGCCCGTGCTGGGTGCTGCTGCGGGTGCGGTGGATGGGCGAGGAGCTGGCGCCGCCCTGGGCGCTTTGTTCCAGCTGGTTCGGGCGAGCAGATCAGGCCAGGTGAGCAGATTTTTTTTTTTTTTTTTTGAAAAACTTTTGGAGACCAAAACAGCTGTTTGTCGAGAGCTTCGATTTTATATATTATACACCCCATTTGGAGCACCTTGGGGAGCCTGGGCTGCTTTTGGAGCTTTAGGCGTTATGGAGGAGGCTGGCCTTGGCGTGCAGGCATCAAGAGGCGCCTCTTTAGGCGAGCTAACACTACAAAAAAAAGGACTTTTAGTCTCGCTTTTGAAATGAGCTTTTGTGTCGCTTTTACAATAAAGTGACACAGTATGGTCTGATGTGTCACTTTAGAAGAGGAGTAAACGAGGAGGAGGTTTGTTGGGTCACTTTTCTATAACGTGACACACAAAACAAATCTATGATTTTCCCCCACTAAACAAAAGTGACACAAGAAGTTTGATTGTTATTTTCTTTCATGAAATAGGAAAGAAAAGCGACACATGAATTTGGGCAAGTGATAATTTGGGTTCCCTCCATCGTATATCCCATCCCTTCGTTCCCTCCATACCGCATTCCCTTGGCGCCCAAATACCCCAACGATCAGAGCTATCCCCTTGAGGAGTGTCTGAGACGATCGACAGGTGCACATCATCTCTGCACCCCCCCCCATCCCTCCAATCCTCACGCACCTCAGCAGCCCATCCCTCCAATCCTCCCCTGCATCGTCTCCATTCACACAACCCAGGCGATCACCTTCAGCCCTGCGCATCATCAGCCAGCCTCCCATCTCCATCTCCATCGCAGCCATCCAACCTCCTTCTCTCTTCTCTCCTCACCAAACCCGCCACCCTCTGCTCCATTATCTTCCTCCGCCAGACACAAGCAGCAGCAGCCCCGGCCCACACGCAGCACCTTCTTCCGCCTCCTCGAGCCGCCCCTGCACCAGGTACACCCCTCCCTCTTTCTGCACTCCGCACACACTGCGCATGCACCATTCCCCCTCTCCTCTCTCCTTCTTCACTGTTATCTCTCTCTCTCTCTCCCTCGCTCCCCATCTCTCTGCTCCCTCTCTGCTTTCTCTCTCTTTCGCCATCTCTCTGTTTTGTCCCTCTCTGCTCTTCTCTCTACTTCTTCTTCTTTCAGCTATATATGTTTCTACTGTCTGGGTAGGGAGATTTTGGGTTTCTGCTGGATTGTGGGAGTGGGTTCCATGGTGCTGGGAGATTTTGGGGGTGGATTGTGGGAGTAAAAGCTAATGTACGGGAGGGCTTATTGGTAATCCTTAAACTTTCCTCTCTTTATAGTTTAAAATGCTTTGAGGGTTGTTGGCACAATATCTTCCATTTTTTGTAATGGGTTTCTGGGTGTGATGGTTTTTAATTTGTTGAGATATGGTTGGTCGTTGGTTATTCAGGGGCTACTCCAAAGTCAGTTCTTGAGCTCATGGATGTCAAAGATCTCACACCAGCTCATGTTAAAAGTCATTTGCTGGTAAAGATTAAAGAAATGATATTTAGACACCCTGTTTTGACACCTTCCCCACCATGTATACATTATAATTTTTAGGCTTGCACAATTGCATCTGGGAGTTCAAGAGGTATTCTTAGGTTTGTTATATAGCTAGAAAGATAATTCAAATTCCCTGCACTTCTTTTCCATACTATTACTAGTACATCTGTCTGATATACTTTATTTTTGCTGATCCTTCAGATTTTCTGGGAATGGAAAATGCAGTTGGGTGGTGCCAAAATAATGTTAAGATATATTACTAGAGATAAGTTGTACTCCAATAATTTATTTTACCTGCTTTGTACTCTTTTTTTTCTTTCTGCCTTGCAGGGTTTGGATTTTGTGATATCTGAGGCTATAAGGCATGGGGTTTATATGATATTGAGCTGGTAATTCCGTTTTAGAATGTGACACACCTACTGCATTTTTTCCATATCTTCTGCAACAATTATTTCCACAACACCACCACCTATGCAAGGAGAGAAGGAAGCTGACACCAACATCTATCCTTCTGCACTTGCTACACATGAGGAAGTTGCTACCAGTCCAGACCTTTTTATGGAAACCCTTGAGAAACTGCATAAATCTATTGGGACTAAGTTCATGTCAGTGTTTTCCTTTCTCTTTTCTTTTGAATATATTCCAAAAAACTTTAGTTCAGTGATGGGTCTTTCTAGGAACTGCTCTTGAATTGATTGGAACCCAATGAAGTTAATGTATTGCTTCAAATACTATCTTTGAGTTTGTTTTCCTTGAAGTTTCAGTGTATTTCTCTTATTGGGTGGTCTTGGGTTCTTTCATACACTACGTCAAAAGAAGGAATTCTCGACTCATGTACCACTGTGGACTCGACTCACAATGGCCGTCACATTTTTGTGACGGGTTATTTTCACTCGACGACGGTCCAGGGCAGCCCTTTCATCTTTTAAGTTGACAAAAGTAAAAACATCCCACCACTGTTACCCAGCGAAACCAACGCTTAGTCTCTGTTTTTTTGCTGGTGGCTTTTCTCTCTCCCTGCTCTGCCTGGTTGGTGTTGAGTGTTGGCTGAGTTGTTGGTCGTGCTGTGTTGGCTTGGGCAATGCCGTGCTGAGTAGCTTCTCCTTCTTGTGCTTTCTTGCTGCTGTTGTCCCCTTGCATAGCTGTTTTTGCTTTCTGTTCGGGTGCTGTTTGTGTTGCTCTTATTGGCCTGGGCAATGCCGTGCTGAGTAGCTTCTCCTTCTTGTGCTTTCTTGCTGCTGTTGTCCCCTTGCAGAGCTATTTTTGCTTTCTGTTCGGGTGCTGTTTGTGTTGCTCTGCTTTGTCTTGGCAGGCATTGGTGTTTTGCTTTGTGCTGGCTGCTTTTGTGCTCTTTGAGGTTTGTGTTGTCCTTCTTTTGGCCTTTTCTTTGGTCTTCTGTCCTCTTTGTATAGTGTCTTCCCCTTGGAAGGTTGGCTCTGTGTCTTATTAAGATGGGACTCCTAAAGGTTAAGGGGTTCATTTGCTAGATCACAGATCATGGGTAGAATTTAACACAGGGTTTTAAGAGTATTTGGTAGTTGGTGCATGCTTATGGGAAAAGAGATGGTCCACTGTGTAGTTCAGATATACGACATTCTCATTTGAAAAGCATATTACACTGCAAGGTAAATTTTAGTGCTTCCTTGAATATGGCTTGGATGCCTAAATGAAGTACCTTTACAACTATGAAATGCCTTGAAAATTAGTGAAATTCTTTTTGTCAATGCTTGATCCTTTAGGACTGCCATCTAACACAAGTTCTGTTACATGCAGAACCGAGAAAGAACTGCATCGGCGCCAAGACATGCTTGTGAATCTTAGATCTAAAGCTAACCAGATGGCTTCTACATTAAGCATGTCAAACTTTGCTAACAGGTGATCTTTGTGCAGAAATCTTTTCCTATGTATTTAATTGTCTATGATTTCACATTTTGTCATTTGCATGGGGGTATAGTGAGGCTCACATCTGCTGTGTTATCTCCAACTTCACTCTTAGTGATCCAATTCAGGCAAAGCCAGGTATTGCTTAGATGCTAGGTTATCCTGATGAAACATGTAAAGGTACGGTGGAATTGCATAATATGCCTAGTCTTTTGTGGATTTATTCTGGAAAGCACAAATTTGTCTTGATGAGCCTTGTTTCCCGTATGTGGAGTTATGGAAAATTGAAATGACTGATGGACTATGTCGTTCCTAATTCAGACTCTGTGAATAACAACTACTTTTCTGATCTCTATTAAAAGATGGTTTGTCATCGGATGTTGAAACCTGAAACACAGACCTATGCATGCACCTTGGTAGTTGCATGTGGATAACTTAGTAGCAATTTTTAATGAAACTAAACAGAAAAGGTAGATAACAGGGGATATACAAAAATTAGAATGAATGATTATCCAAGCATGATACAACTGTTAACAATGACAACTCTTTCTCACTCTCTCTCTATATATATATATGTTTGTATGTATGTATGTATCTCACGTGTACCAATCATGCTACCCTTTAATGGAAACTCCTCTTTCTCAGCATATGATGGAAAGAAATTAGACCTCTGGAATTCCTCCATATTGAAAGACTTGCTTTCAAGGACCACGGATCACTGCTGATCTATTTGATGAGTGATGTAATCAGAGTTGGCTCTGATTCAACCCCTCTCGCAGGAAAAGATCATCATCAGTAGGTCCATGACTCTCCAAGAAGAGGGAAATGAGTCAGAAATTTCACACAACACAAACCTTCTTCTTTTTTTTTTTTTCATACGCCGGGTTACTGGTCCAAGAGTGTAATACTTCAACTTGAGCACCCTGAAGGTAAGGTGTCAATTCCATTCAACCATGAGTGTATTCGCAAACTCTCTAATTCACAGGACAAGAGTCACAAGACTGTGAAGCAACACCAGCAAAACAGAGAAAAGGAAAATAAAGAAAAAGAGACACTAGGAAAAAAATTACAAGTTCAAGTCCTTCCTAATAAGAAAATAATAATGATAAAAAAATAAGGAAAATATCTGAGTTAAAAAGTCTAGTATGGTCCGTATTTTAATCTGTTGGATAGCTGTTTGAATTTTTTAACACATCATCATCATCATCTTTCAAAGAAAAAAAATTATGGAACTTGGTCAAATGAAATGAAATCATGAAGAAAAGTCTTTTGCTGGAATTGTTGTTTTCTTGCACTTTCACGCTTATCTAATCTAATTGACCAATAGTTTTTTTTTTTTTCAATTTTACTAATTTCATGTTGTAAGATTGATCTCGGATCTCAATAGATTCGAAGGTCGTCGATTCTTTCCAACCCAGACCGTTGCTCTTTAATCATATAGCAGAAAAGCTCCAATTTCTGCTATTTGATGCTGTAACTGATGAGCGAGCTGAGCGATAGAATAGAAGAAGAAGAAGAAACGAGTGTGTGTGTCTCATTTCAATTCCATCTTGTTTTTGTCAATTTTTGTTGGTTCTTCGTGCAACAATTGATTGGCTGCAACCTGATCTTGAAGACTTCAGTTTGGTTGATAATCTCATGGAAGTTGAACAAATAAATGGGTTCAGCTGGATGTATTGATTCATTTATTCAGCACATGATATTTATGTTAATATTTGGATCTTACCGAGTTACCAATTCAGGGCATGTTTCTTATAAGATATGCTATATCTGAACTGTTGGTTGGCATCAAACTCAGTTGTTAATTGTTGTGTAATTTTCAGACTAGTATTGGGAATAATTCCACAAGTTGTGATTGTAAATTTTGCTGATATTTGAATGGTGGATTGAAGTCACAATCATGGCCGATTGTGATCCTTGACTGCATCAAGTGATGATGGCGGTGGTGGTGATGGTGAGACAAGGCTTTGATGATGGTGGTGTAGTTGCTCATGTAAGTTTATCTTGTGCCAAAAGACTGTCATTACTAGATTAAAGGTAGGAACTTTATAAGCATCTGTCTCTGTTCACTTGTAGTAGCATAATCCGGAGAGCATTTTGAATATAAGAACATTTTTATTGAGTGTGGACAAATATATCCTATCTTCCTGGAGCCTCACCATCTATGACTATAATTGTATTCTAGATAATGATATCGAGTTATATTATGGGCATTAGTGTATTGCATATGGCTAATGCGTATTATTTCATAATTTATAGTGGTAAACTATAATTTAAATTATTAGCAAAAACAGAATCCTTTTAAACTAAGATGCTGGTTGATCTCTTAGTCTAGTGTAGAGCCTTGTTTTCCTCATTTTAACATTGCATTTGATAGAAATCTGGAACCTTGGTATGGTTTTAAACTATTGACTGACTGACATTTTGACTATTGAAGCTCTAGAGTGAATATTAAATAATGCAAACTATAAATTTGTTTATGCCTAGTAACAACAGTGGACACTTCAACTAAGATCACTTCAAGAATCCACTGTTAAGAAGAGCATGACTGTGTTGAGAAAAGAACTCTGTAGCTCTCCGACTTCCTATGCAGATTTTGCAAATCCTGGTTTAGGAGCGGGTGGACTGAGCTCTAGGTAGAAGAAGCTGGTTTTTAAGCTCTGTCGTGAGGGTGGCTTATGTTGTTTGAAATTGAACCAGGCATTTTAGTGTATGCCATATAGCAGATCATCATGGATTGATGATTTATGTGGTCTCCTTCTGTTACAGCCTGTCTTTATGAAGCAAGTCAATGGTGGTAGTTGAATATGTTGTCCTCATGTGTAATATTGAACAGTCTACTGCTGCACCATTCCATTCAGGTGGGGTACATGATTCTCTAAATACCTTTCGTTTTGGAATACCTAATCTTTGGCCTAGAAATGGATGGTTAAGAAAAATGACAGCATTGGTCTTGTAAAAAGGAACAATTGGATGGGATGACCCTGATGTCTGGACCTTTTCCAGAGCTCACCATTCATGGTGAGTATCAACAGGTTAATGCCTGGATAAAAGAGAACAAAATCATCAGATGAATGGTCACAGTAATGAAACATGGTTAACCGGCCGTTGTATTAAATGGGCACATCAAGACACTGTACACATCTTGATGTATTAGGAGTCATGACTTTAGAGGTGTGGTTGGGTGATTTAGTGCTGGCAGCGAGGAAGGATATTGAACTGGCGTTGTAAGCTCACAGTCACCATGTTCAGCCCAAAGAATGGAATTTCAATTCGCTTGATAACAAAATCCAGCAAAAGATCCTTGTAAACACAGTTGTTAGGAATCATCTATCTGACTTTTAATATTATATAATACTATTCCATTGTTAGAGAAAGTACTTTGATGTCTGTTCTTGTTTATGGAGCAGGGGTCTGGATGAAGATTTTGGGATTTTTGGATTCCAGTATTGGATTTGAACTGTGGAGATGGGTTTATTTTTTTCCATAATGATTGCTAAAATTCTTGTGTTCAATAAACCTTATTTTTTCAAATTCTTATCTCTCTCTCTCTCTCTCTCAAGTAGTTAGCCCCACCCAAATTGGTTTGGATCAATCTGGGTGAGATGCTTCTTTTAAGCATAGTGATAATGTGTAGAATGAAAATTGTGTGGATAGGTGTAGTGCAGCAGATTAAATGATCTTAGCAGTTTTTTACACTAACTTGCTTTTTCTCGAAACAGGTTATGGAGTTGGCCAGCATAAAGACATACACCACCAAAGAAATAGATAAGATCCGACTCGAGTTTATCGACTTCATCCAAGGCTTTCTTCCTTTATAAAGGTATACCTAGGAGTTCAATTTATATAGTTGAGAAGATTTCATAGTAAGGCTTAGTGACGATACACTTAATTTAATGTGCATTTCAGTTTTTAGGCTTAGTGACTACCTGTTTCTTCATCGGACTATCATCAATGTGAATTGATTCATGCATTTTTGTCTGCATCATCCAATAGGAGTGAAATTTGGCCCATCACTATTACTTTTGTGGCAGCGATCTTTGAGGGTTTTGGATTTCAAAGATAAACCTTACCATAGTGCTGGCCTCAGAGGGTCCATATTCTATGCATTGGATGCTTGGACTGGCCTCTAATTTGTTTTGCTACCAATGTTCATGCTTTCTACTGCCTCTACCCCAGGAAAAAACAATATCTGCCAATTATGCATTCTTCATGCTTGAAAAACCCAATTTATCACATATGACAACATGAATTGGGCTACAAGGTAAATTTGGGTGACAAATAGCTTGCTAGAAGTTTTCTTATTTCTTATTTTTTGGATTCAAGGTGGTATGAGTTTACAGATTTTGACCTGGGTGGGGTACAGTCCAAATTTGGGTTTTGGTTGTCCTATCCCAGGTCACCCTACTATATATGACTAATTTATACATTTGTTTAATGGAACAAAGGATCCAAAACTAGCCTTGCTTAGAAGAAAATTTACTCACTGACAGGTATCAAACCAGACCTACTTAGAGGCCAGCCAATTCGGCCCTTTGACCTGGTTAATGTTCGGTTGACACTTGATGCTCAATAGCAGTGTAATTGTAATAATAATAATTAAATTATTGCTCAAATATTCAAAGATATTTGTTTCCTTGCTGATTCATTTGACTTCACGGTGTCTCTATCTTCTGATGTGGCAGTCTTATAATCAATTGAGCTAATCTGCCCCCTCAAGTTGATGGAGGGAAGTTCGTATTACTTTCTCCAATATTGTCACACCATATAATTGGGGTTTGAGCCATCAGAATTTAAGTGTCTTAAATTGGGGGGGGGGGGGGGGGCTGGGGGGGGGGGCTGTCGATTGTGATTAACTTGCATATTTTTCGGTACGTTAATGCTTATTGAGTGTTAGTTGTAGATGGTGACTGTCGACTGTGATTAACTTGCATAGTTTTCGGTACGTTAATGCTTATTGAGTGTTAGTTGTAGATGGTGATAGGAATACTAGGTCATCATATTAGTGAATTATTGATTGCTCCTAGTTTGCTTGCTACTATGTGAAAGAAAATGCATTACAGATCTGAAATCATATTCAAGAGGACGTCCATGGCTGATCTAGTTTTAAAACTTGAAACTAATCTGATTTTCCAGCCATGAAAGCATGCATAGAACTCCATGAAATCATGATCAACATGTGTCTAAATAAAGGAGATGATAGAGGACTATTACCTTGACGATTTGAGTGCCTCAAAACTCTGAAAAGAAAGACTTCAAAGGTCTGAAACCAGCCTGCAACCAGCAACACAGGTGCAGGAATATGTTGCAGAAATTTCTCTCCTTTGATCTTCTCTCCTATTCCACTTCCCAATCTAATTGGTCTTGATGGTGGGATCAATCTATGGAATCCTAAGAAGGGTTTTCAGAATTACTCTTTGTGGAAAATACCTGGACCTGATCTCAGCCTCTTCAATGAATGAAGAAGAAGATGCAATGGGCTGGGCGTGGGAATGCTCCACTTTTTCTTGGGCGGCCAATGGAATTGTTTTGTGATTCACGCCCCTAGGGTTTTATTCCACTTGGTTTCTGATGTGTTGCACGCCCAAGGGGACTCCCATATATTTATAAAGATTAGATTCCTTTAAGGAATACTCTTTCCAATAGGAATGTCAATCCCTAAAAAGAATAGCAACCATCCCCTTTAGTTGTGCAACACTTACTAATTAAAGACACTAAAATTAGTAAGCTTTAATCAATGGAATTCTTACCCAAAGAGGAGTCTTTCCTTCCAAGTAAAGATACCTAATCAAACTTGGAAACCTCACACAAGGGGCTCCACTTATGGCTGGCCCACAAGATAGCTAAACACACCATGGCCCACTAGTCAATAATTTAGCTAGAGTTAAATTCATGTATGCCATCAAGAGCCTATTAGAATTTAAACTCAAAATTATTCTTCCACAAAATAATTCAACCACATATCATCTAATTAAATTAGGAAACCATGCCAATATAAGAAAGTGGCTAGAAGAGGGACCAAAAGACATATTTGCCCTTGGCTCCCAAAATGACCAAAATGTCCATGCTAACCCCATAGCAACATTAAGATCATTTTAACCCTAACTCATTCCAAGAGATTAACAAGGGAGAAATAACTCATCAATAAGCACATCTTGAAATCAATATTAATCATATTAAAGACAACTATTAAAATCACCAAAACCATAAATGAATCAAGATTTTCTCACAAAACATGTTAATAATCAAAACGATCCAATCAACCACTTGCCTTGGGTTCCAATCTCACAAACCAAGCTCCTAATCCCTTCTTAAGCTCACTTCCAAGCTACAATCAAAAACCCCCAAAAACAACCCTAAAATGGGTTACACAAAGAATGAAAATGAAAGAGCTTTCAATAATACAAATGGAGCTTCTCAAGAGCTAGAGGAACACTAATCTAGGAGATGGGAAGAATCACTTACTTGGAAGGTCCTCTAATGGCAAGAGTAAGCTCAATGGAAGCCTTGTGATGGAGGGTTCTCTTCCCAAATGATACCAATGGAAAGCTTGAAAGATGAGGAAGAAGAAGGTGGTCTCCATTTCTTGATTGATGAACTATTGGTATGGGTTGGAGATGAAGAAGCAAGAAGAAGAAGGAGTTGCAAGAAAAGCCCTAGGCTCAGCTGGAACAATGGAGAATGGAGTGAATGAAGGAGATGGGTTCCCCTTATAAGCAAGTGGGGTTTGGGTCCCACAACTTAAGGGACTTGGGTGGCTGAAATCATCTAATTCGGGACCTCAGATGGATTCGACGAAGAAGGAAGAAATGATCGTCGAAATATCTAGTTTCCAAAAAGTATATGTTTCGCGGGTTTCGGGAATATCGAGTTTTGGGTACAGATTTGGTGTGAAAAGACTGTTTTGCCCTTAAGGCCAAGAAATCGGGTTTCGGGTTCTCAAATGGATATGGGATCAACATGAAAGTTGTAGGATTCCTCAAGATGAATGCAACGGGCCAAAAACACAATACGAACCAAATCGGGAAAATCTCACAAGTAAATGCAAAGCCGAAAAGGGAACCCCCAAAGGGCCCCACAAGCTACCAAAGCACTCAAAAGCCCAAAACTAGAAGAAAACCATTCTAGCTCACAAACTCAACCCAACAAATACTAATCCCACTAAAAGAACTAATCCACAAATAAAACAACACTAATCCAAGAGATTAGGGGTCGGGTTCTCACATCCTCCCCCCCTTAGAACATTTGGTCCTCCAAATGAACTAAACAAACTCAAAAACAAGCGGGGACATTAATCCCACACTTCGAAAAGAAAACCTCAAACGACTACTCCAACTGGTCCTCTCGAAAGCACTGGACTCGCTGGGTCATCCTCGCTGTAGAACTCTTCGGTCAGCTATCAACAGTTGTCAGACATTCCCTCACTGGCTCAAATTTGTTACTGCTCTACCAATCTTACTGCTCAAGGAATTTGCCGTCTCTGACTCCTTCAAAGTTCCACCAAGCCTCTCGGTCCTAGCCATTCTGGTGCCGAAAATTCTTGGAACAATTCTGTCGACTTCGTCACAGCTGTCGAAGCTAGGGTCTCATGTCAATTGCACCATCTTCAAGGAGAACTCTTATTAACTCTAACTCTTGCTGCTCGGTGCTCCTGATCCATTGCACAGCAATCAGTCTCTGACACAATCATGCTTGTCCTTTCACCATTCTTCAACATTTGAAGCTCTAACTGTTCCTGTCCGTTGCTCTTGATCCACTGCACAATAGTCGGTCTCTGCCGGTCTTGGATATGCCTCTACCTTGAAATATTGTCTTGTTCTTCTATCTGCCCTTGGCTTCGGAAAATTGGTGACGCTGAATATAACCTGATATCTCTTACTTTAGGCAATGTCGTCCAGTCCTCTGTACTCTCCTGTCATCTCTGTCAAAGTTGTCGAAATTATGTCTCCTGCCAATGCGCAGTCTTCGAGGTGAATGACTTGGAAATCTGTCACTCCTTCATATGCCAAGTTGATCCAATCAAATGTTTGAACGGTCCTCTGAACACTTCACTCATCTCTATCTGCTCATTGAAAACACAATGTTCACAGCTCTGTAAGTTTCCAACTCTAACTTTAACTATCATGCTACTCCACTTGTCCAAGCTTCGTGAGGCGTGCTTCTGTCAAATTCGTTCTTCCCTGAATCTTTCAACTGTCATTGTCCATAGGTGATGATTCTCCTGCTTGTATCTGTACTCTGCCCCAAACTGATGTTCTACAAGTCGGTAAAGTCCACTAAATCTTCTCTATCATGTGATCAAGTAACAATCAATTCCACACATAACTCTCTACACTGCTGCTGAAAACTAGTTTCCTATGCTTTTAACCATCCACTGACACATCCTGCTAAGTTGACTCACCATCATAACTTCAACTTGTTAAACCTCATCCAACAATTCTACATCATAAGCTCATCAATACTCAAGAAATTTCTAACTTTTCACATCTTTTGAAGCTGCACCACTGAAAGTCACCTCAAACCTCATAAAGTCCATCACTTCTTCGGCTTATGGAGTCTTCTGACTTAGGAAAATAATCCAAGTTTATCCAAAAATCCACACTTACTTGCCTGATGAATCCACTGAAGGTACACGATCAACTGCAATTGGGTCTCCATATGCTGCTCACATTCCTTGCTGACGAACAATTGGTCACGAATTCCTTCTAAAGCTCCATCTGCGACATCCACAAGTTGAAAATTCTGCCAAAGTCCTTCTAGAAACACCTTCTAGGTCCACAAAACTCTGACTCTCTGGCGGGAAAACAAAGAAAAGGAACTAAATGTGGGTGCGGAGACACTAAATTCTCCCCCACTAGAAAGAATTTGGTCCCCCAAATTCACTAACAACAAGAACAAGAAAAGGAGACAAAATAGTCTCCCCCACTAGGGGAAAAACAGGCACAAACTCACAAAAACAACAACTAGAGAAAAGAAAACGAGTCATCACCACACGTCTTAAGGTTCCTAGAGTGTTTTATTTCCTAGAAACCTGCCCGCTCTGATACCAGTCTGTCACGCCCCCGAACCGAGACCTCGGGGGCGGGAAATGGGATTAAAGCATAAATGTATTTTACTTCTCCCAGGATCCGCGTGTGTGAAGACAAAACATTCTGAATATTTTGCGGAAGCATTTGTGGCGTTGCGACCCGAAGTCCGTGGCCATCGGATTCCGCGTCTCACTCAACCTTTAGCACTAAGCTATTATATCAAGAATCATATCAGACTGGAGTAACCATCACAATAAATTACAGAGCTGACAGTAACAGGATATTACATTCCCAAATATGTTCAAGTTACAATTATCAATGTACATTAATTAAGAATCCCAAGGAAAAGGCTAACAAAAGCCATACAACAATAAGCTATAAACTACTACCCAAATGTGACGTAGCTCCGATGTCAAGCTCAATGTCTACATGACATAGCCTACAAAACAACCTGCAGGGCATGGCTCCACAGCCAACAAAAACACTCAACTCGGGGCGAAGAAATCTGAACCTGAGTACCAAAAGTAGTGGATCAGACGCGACGGTCTGGCAGGTGGATGAAAAGATCACAAATATACTCAAGAACAAAACATATAATAAATCATGCTAATCGATCAAATGCTGCATATAATTAAACGGGTGCAAAGGTCGGGAATCTCGGGGAAAACTTGTATTCATTTCAAGCATGGGTAAAACATGAACATCTAATAAAACATGTGTTCGTTTACATCATCTATAATCATAGATATTTGACAATCGGGTGTTCGTCTAAAGCATGTATAAATATAGTGGTATGGCAAAACAACGTTCATTTGAAACTTAAGTAAAAACATAAGTATACAACAAATCAGGTATCCATAGCAGTCTGGCAAAACCAATGTCCATTTGAAACATATGTGAAAAATACGGATATTTAACAAACCGGGTGTTCGTTTAAAACAGGTGTAACCAAGGAAATCTGACAAGACTAATGTTCATTTAAAACATATCTCAAAGCAGGGATATTTAACAAATCGGGTATTCATTTAAAAACAGGTATAAACATGGATAACTGACAAACCAAATGTCCTTTAAAACAAGGCACGGATATTTAACAATTCGGGTATTCCTTTAAAACACGTGTAATCGTATAAATCTAGCAAAATCATTGATCGTATGGAACATATGTAAAAGCATGGTTATTCACCCAACCGGCATTCATTTAAAACATGTGCGGGTACAAAGGACAGAAAACAATATAATAATAACTGAATTTACGTTGGAGAATATTAGCACTTGTTTAAATAACAACTTTCATAAAGGAACGAATCATTTATCGGAAAGCAAGTAAACAATATAAAACATGTCGGGTATCCAAGGAATCGGGAACTGGCAAGATGGCAACCACACGAAGCTAAGTCCTCTATCACTAAAGCGATAGAGCAATAACTAGGCCCTGATCTCAGTCACTCGAGGTGAGGAGAAACAGGGGATCTCATAAATACATATACATATACTAGGCCCTGATCTCAGTCACTCGAGGTGAGGAGAAACAGGGGATCTCATGAATGCATATACATATACTATACATGACCACGGTAGCGAGCCGGGCATCGGGGACCACAGTAGCAATCTGCGGTATCGGGACAAGACCACGGTAATAACCGGGTATCGGGACGGGACCACGGTAATAACCGGGTAATAAACGGGCAAGACGGGGGTGCTCAAGGGCACACTGACATATCATGTGGTGCAATGCACTTCGGGACAAATGACTGTTACTAGAGTAACTCCAATGCTTTCGGGAAAACAAGTCATGTAATGCAAATCTCGGGAAAAGAGGTGAAACAATGAACTATAACAATTTCGGGTAAACATATCGGTTTCAAGATCTATTTAAGTGAATAGGGGTCCCGTATGTCGATTATAACAATTACTTGGTACTCCTTGAGTTAGAAGACATTCCGGGCTCCTTATGCACTTTTACTATTTTCACAACTTAAAATGAGCTTATGGGTAATACTAGATGTTACAATAGCAAGAATCAAGATTATAAACGGTCCATCCTAGGCATGACATAAATCCGGAAACATCGAGCAACCGATTCATTCATCGAAAGGAATAGAATTAGCGATAACCAAGGAAATAGACTTGTGTTTAGATATAAAGAAGATATCGGGTCGTTCTATCCCGTTCAAGATTGAAATGGATTGAACTTCGATGCCACCGAACCAACCGTGAGGCGTGTCGGCTCAAGACATTCTCACACTTGGTCCAAACGGTCCAAAAAGGGTAGTCAGGGTCCCACCTAAAACCAAGAATTAGTGTCTAATCAACACCATTCTTTTCTTTTAGTTCCCTAGTCTTAGAGACCTTAGATTAGGGCATAATTGGTCTTAACACTAAGGTATATATCCCTAGGACTCATAGAAAGCCCAAAGGTTTCCAAAAATAAACAATATCAAATTTCACTGGACTCAAACCAGAAATGTACAGGGTCCGATCGATCGGCCCAAAAAGCTTTACTGTTAAAAGACAGGCCGATAGGTCCGATCGATCGGACCTGGGCGCAGTGCAGGTCCGGGAACTTGATTTTTTTCCTTTTTGTTTCCTTTCCTTCCAACATATAATCAATCACATAGAATTATACACAAGGAGACTTAAACACATGTTTCCAAGACATTAAAATGAGCTAAAGAGCTCCTCATTTCAAGTTCCTCCATTTCCATCCTTTCCATTCACAATAAATCTCAAAAGTGGAGAAAACTCATTCATGTGAAACCATTTGAAATCTTGACACTATGATACATACATTTCCAAGAGATTAACAAGGGAGAAATAACTCATCAATAAGCACATCTTGAAATCAATATTAATCATATTAAAGACAACTATTAAAATCACCAAAACCATAAATGAATCAAGATTTTCTCACAAAACATGTTAATAATCAAAACGATCCAATCAACCACTTGCCTTGGGTTCCAATCTCACAAACCAAGCTCCTAATCCCTTCTTAAGCTCACTTCCAAGCTACAATCAAAAACCCCCAAAAACAACCCTAAAATGGGTTACACAAAGAATGAAAATGAAAGAGCTTTCAATAATACAAATGGAGCTTCTCAAGAGCTAGAGGAACACTAATCTAGGAGATGGGAAGAATCACTTACTTGGAAGGTCCTCTAATGGCAAGAGTAAGCTCAATGGAAGCCTTGTGATGGAGGGTTCTCTTCCCAAATGATACCAATGGAAAGCTTGAAAGATGAGGAAGAAGAAGGTGGTCTCCATTTCTTGATTGATGAACTATTGGTATGGGTTGGAGATGAAGAAGCAAGAAGAAGAAGGAGTTGCAAGAAAAGCCCTAGGCTCAGCTGGAACAATGGAGAATGGAGTGAATGAAGGAGATGGGTTCCCCTTATAAGCAAGTGGGGTTTGGGTCCCACAACTTAAGGGACTTGGGTGGCTGAAATCATCTAATTCGGGACCTCAGATGGATTCGACGAAGAAGGAAGAAATGATCGTCGAAATATCTAGTTTCCAAAAAGTATATGTTTCGCGGGTTTCGGGAATATCGAGTTTTGGGTACAGATTTGGTGTGAAAAGACTGTTTTGCCCTCAAGGCCAAGAAATCGGGTTTCGGGTTCTCAAATGGATATGGGATCAACATGAAAGTTGTAGGATTCCTCAAGATGAATGCAACGGGCCAAAAACACAATACGAACCAAATCGGGAAAATCTCACAAGTAAATGCAAAGCCGAAAAGGGAACCCCCAAAGGGCCCCACAAGCTACCAAAGCACTCAAAAGCCCAAAACTAGAAGAAAACCATTCTAGCTCACAAACTCAACCCAACAAATACTAATCCCACTAAAAGAACTAATCCACAAATAAAACAACACTAATCCAAGAGATTAGGGGTCGGGTTCTCACATCCTCCCCCCCTTAGAACATTTGGTCCTCCAAATGAACTAAACAAACTAAAAAACAAGCGGGGACATTAATCCCACACTTCGAAAAGAAAACCTCAAACGACTACTCCAACTGGTCCTCTCGAAAGCACTGGACTCGCTGGGTCATCCTCGCTGTAGAACTCTTCGGTCAGCTATCAACAGTTGTCAGACATTCCCTCACTGGCTCAAATTTGTTACTGCTCTACCAATCTTACTGCTCAAGGAATTTGCCGTCTCTGACTCCTTCAAAGTTCCACCAAGCCTCTCGGTCCTAGCCATTCTGGTGCCGAAAATTCTTGGAACAATTCTGTCGACTTCGTCACAGCTGTCGAAGCTAGGGTCTCATGTCAATTGCACCATCTTCAAGGAGAACTCTTATTAACTCTAACTCTTGCTGCTCGGTGCTCCTGATCCATTGCACAGCAATCAGTCTCTGACACAATCATGCTTGTCCTTTCACCATTCTTCAACATTTGAAGCTCTAACTGTTCCTGTCCGTTGCTCTTGATCCACTGCACAATAGTCGGTCTCTGCCGGTCTTGGATATGCCTCTACCTTGAAATATTGTCTTGTTCTTCTATCTGCCCTTGGCTTCGGAAAATTGGTGACGCTGAATATAACCTGATATCTCTTACTTTAGGCAATGTCGTCCAGTCCTCTGTACTCTCCTGTCATCTCTGTCAAAGTTGTCGAAATTATGTCTCCTGCCAATGCGCAGTCTTCGAGGTGAATGACTTGGAAATCTGTCACTCCTTCATATGCCAAGTTGATCCAATCAAATGTTTGAACGGTCCTCTGAACACTTCACTCATCTCTATCTGCTCATTGAAAACACAATGTTCACAGCTCTGTAAGTTTCCAACTCTAACTTTAACTATCATGCTACTCCACTTGTCCAAGCTTCGTGAGGCGTGCTTCTGTCAAATTCGTTCTTCCCTGAATCTTTCAACTGTCATTGTCCATAGGTGATGATTCTCCTGCTTGTATCTGTACTCTGCCCCAAACTGATGTTCTACAAGTCGGTAAAGTCCACTAAATCTTCTCTATCATGTGATCAAGTAACAATCAATTCCACACATAACTCTCTACACTGCTGCTGAAAACTAGTTTCCTATGCTTTTAACCATCCACTGACACATCCTGCTAAGTTGACTCACCATCATAACTTCAACTTGTTAAACCTCATCCAACAATTCTACATCATAAGCTCATCAATACTCAAGAAATTTCTAACTTTTCACATCTTTTGAAGCTGCACCACTGAAAGTCACCTCAAACCTCATAAAGTCCATCACTTCTTCGGCTTATGGAGTCTTCTGACTTAGGAAAATAATCCAAGTTTATCCAAAAATCCACACTTACTTGCCTGATGAATCCACTGAAGGTACACGATCAACTGCAATTGGGTCTCCATATGCTGCTCACATTCCTTGCTGACGAACAATTGGTCACGAATTCCTTCTAAAGCTCCATCTGCGACATCCACAAGTTGAAAATTCTGCCAAAGTCCTTCTAGAAACACCTTCTAGGTCCACAAAACTCTGACTCTCTGGCGGGAAAACAAAGAAAAGGAACTAAATGTGGGTGCGGAGACACTAAATTCTCCCCCACTAGAAAGAATTTGGTCCCCCAAATTCACTAACAACAAGAACAAGAAAAGGAGACAAAATAGTCTCCCCCACTAGGGGAAAAACAGGCACAAACTCACAAAAACAACAACTAGAGAAAAGAAAACGAGTCATCACCACACGTCTTAAGGTTCCTAGAGTGTTTTATTTCCTAGAAACCTGCCCGCTCTGATACCAGTCTGTCACGCCCCCGAACCGAGACCTCGGGGGCGGGAAATGGGATTAAAGCATAAATGTATTTTACTTCTCCCAGGATCCGCGTGTGTGAAGACAACACATTCTGAATATTTTGCGGAAGCATTTGTGGCGTTGCGACCCGAAGTCCGTGGCCATCGGATTCCGCGTCTCACTCAACCTTTAGCACTAAGCTATTATATCAAGAATCATATCAGACTGGAGTAACCATCACAATAAATTACAGAGCTGACAGTAACAGGATATTACATTCCCAAATATGTTCAAGTTACAATTATCAATGTACATTAATTAAGAATCCCAAGGAAAAGGCTAACAAAAGCCATACAACAATAAGCTATAAACTACTACCCAAATGTGACGTAGCTCCGATGTCAAGCTCAATGTCTACATGACATAGCCTACAAAACAACCTGCAGGGCATGGCTCCACAGCCAACAAAAACACTCAACTCGGGGCGAAGAAATCTGAACCTGAGTACCAAAAGTAGTGGATCAGACGCGACGGTCTGGCAGGTGGATGAAAAGATCACAAATATACTCAAGAACAAAACATATAATAAATCATGCTAATCGATCAAATGCTGCATATAATTAAACGGGTGCAAAGGTCGGGAATCTCGGGGAAAACTTGTATTCATTTCAAGCATGGGTAAAACATGAACATCTAATAAAACATGTGTTCGTTTACATCATCTATAATCATAGATATTTGACAATCGGGTGTTCGTCTAAAGCATGTATAAATATAGTGGTATGGCAAAACAACGTTCATTTGAAACTTAAGTAAAAACATAAGTATACAACAAATCAGGTATCCATAGCAGTCTGGCAAAACCAATGTCCATTTGAAACATATGTGAAAAATACGGATATTTAACAAACCGGGTGTTCGTTTAAAACAGGTGTAACCAAGGAAATCTGACAAGACTAATGTTCATTTAAAACATATCTCAAAGCAGGGATATTTAACAAATCGGGTATTCATTTAAAAACAGGTATAAACATGGATAACTGACAAACCAAATGTCCTTTAAAACAAGGCACGGATATTTAACAATTCGGGTATTCCTTTAAAACACGTGTAATCGTATAAATCTAGCAAAATCATTGATCGTATGGAACATATGTAAAAGCATGGTTATTCACCCAACCGGCATTCATTTAAAACATGTGCGGGTACAAAGGACAGAAAACAATATAATAATAACTGAATTTACGTTGGAGAATATTAGCACTTGTTTAAATAACAACTTTCATAAAGGAACGAATCATTTATCGGAAAGCAAGTAAACAATATAAAACATGTCGGGTATCCAAGGAATCGGGAACTGGCAAGATGGCAACCACACGAAGCTAAGTCCTCTATCACTAAAGCGATAGAGCAATAACTAGGCCCTGATCTCAGTCACTCGAGGTGAGGAGAAACAGGGGATCTCATAAATACATATACATATACTAGGCCCTGATCTCAGTCACTCGAGGTGAGGAGAAACAGGGGATCTCATGAATGCATATACATATACTATACATGACCACGGTAGCGAGCCGGGCATCGGGGACCACAGTAGCAATCTGCGGTATCGGGACAAGACCACGGTAATAACCGGGTATCGGGACGGGACCACGGTAATAACCGGGTAGCGGGATCCAAGCTGCAGCTGGCGGGACAAGAGGGGAATCTCCAAGTCGGTGGATCAGACCAACAAGGTTATCCAAGCTTAGTGGTGCCGACTCATAGGTCAAATCCAATCGAGACAATGCAAGTAAATCAAGTATAAATACATAATCAAACGGGCAAGACGGGGGTGCTCAAGGGCACACTGACATATCATGTGGTGCAATGCACTTCGGGACAAATGACTGTTACTAGAGTAACTCCAATGCTTTCGGGAAAACAAGTCATGTAATGCAAATCTCGGGAAAAGAGGTGAAACAATGAACTATAACAATTTCGGGTAAACATATCGGTTTCAAGATCTATTTAAGTGAATAGGGGTCCCGTATGTCGATTATAACAATTACTTGGTACTCCTTGAGTTAGAAGACATTCCGGGCTCCTATGCACTTTTACTATTTTCACAACTTAAAATGAGCTTATGGGTAATACTAGATGTTACAATAGCAAGAATCAAGATTATAAACGGTCCATCCTAGGCATGACATAAATCCGGAAACATCGAGCAACCGATTCATTCATCGAAAGGAATAGAATTAGCGATAACCAAGGAAATAGACTTGTGTTTAGATATAAAGAAGATATCGCGTCGTTCCATCCCGTTCAAGATTGAAATGGATTGAACTTCGATGCCACCGAACCAATCGTGAGGCGTGTCGGCTCAAGACATTCTCACACTTGGTCCAAACGGTCCAAAAAGGGTAGTCAGGGTCCCACCTAAAACCAAGAATTAGTGTCTAATCAACACCATTCTTTTCTTTTAGTTCCCTAGTCTTAGAGACGTTAGATTAGGGCATAATTGGTCTTAACACTAAGGTATATATCCCTAGGACTCATAGAAAGCCCAAAGGTTTCCAAAAATAAACAATATCAAATTTCACTGGACTCAAACCAGAAATGTACAGGGTCCGATCGATCGGCCCAAAAAGCTTTACTGTTAAAAGACAGGCCGATAGGTCCGATCGATCGGACCTGGGCGCAGTGCAGGTCCGGGAACTTGATTTTTTTCCTTTTTGTTTCCTTTCCTTCCAACATATAATCAATCACATAGAATTATACACAAGGAGACTTAAACACATGTTTCCAAGACATTAAAATGAGCTAAAGAGCTCCTCATTTCAAGTTCCTCCATTTCCATCCTTTCCATTCACAATAAATCTCAAAAGTGGAGAAAACTCATTCATGTGAAACCATTTGAAATCTTGACACTATGATACATACATTTCCAAGAGATTAACAAGGGAGAAATAACTCATCAATAAGCACATCTTGAAATCAATATTAATCATATTAAAGACAACTATTAAAATCACCAAAACCATAAATGAATCAAGATTTTCTCACAAAACATGTTAATAATCAAAACGATCCAATCAACCACTTGCCTTGGGTTCCAATCTCACAAACCAAGCTCCTAATCCCTTCTTAAGCTCACTTCCAAGCTACAATCAAAAACCCCCAAAAACAACCCTAAAATGGGTTACACAAAGAATGAAAATGAAAGAGCTTTCAATAATACAAATGGAGCTTCTCAAGAGCTAGAGGAACACTAATCTAGGAGATGGGAAGAATCACTTACTTGGAAGGTCCTCTAATGGCAAGAGTAAGCTCAATGGAAGCCTTGTGATGGAGGGTTCTCTTCCCAAATGATACCAATGGAAAGCTTGAAAGATGAGGAAGAAGAAGGTGGTCTCCATTTCTTGATTGATGAACTATTGGTATGGGTTGGAGATGAAGAAGCAAGAAGAAGAAGGAGTTGCAAGAAAAGCCCTAGGCTCAGCTGGAACAATGGAGAATGGAGTGAATGAAGGAGATGGGTTCCCCTTATAAGCAAGTGGGGTTTGGGTCCCACAACTTAAGGGACTTGGGTGGCTGAAATCATCTAATTCGGGACCTCAGATGGATTCGACGAAGAAGGAAGAAATGATCGTCGAAATATCTAGTTTCCAAAAAGTATATGTTTCGCGGGTTTCGGGAATATCGAGTTTTGGGTACAGATTTGGTGTGAAAAGACTGTTTTGCCCTCAAGGCCAAGAAATCGGGTTTCGGGTTCTCAAATGGATATGGGATCAACATGAAAGTTGTAGGATTCCTCAAGATGAATGCAACGGGCCAAAAACACAATACGAACCAAATCGGGAAAATCTCACAAGTAAATGCAAAGCCGAAAAGGGAACCCCCAAAGGGCCCCACAAGCTACCAAAGCACTCAAAAGCCCAAAACTAGAAGAAAACCATTCTAGCTCACAAACTCAACCCAACAAATACTAATCCCACTAAAAGAACTAATCCACAAATAAAACAACACTAATCCAAGAGATTAGGGGTCGGGTTCTCACATCTTCCCCCCCTTAGAACATTTGGTCCTCCAAATGAACTAAACAAACTAAAAAACAAGCGGGGACATTAATCCCACACTTCGAAAAGAAAACCTCAAACGACTACTCCAACTGGTCCTCTCGAAAGCACTGGACTCGCTGGGTCATCCTCGCTGTAGAACTCTTCGGTCAGCTATCAACAGTTGTCAGACATTCCCTCACTGGCTCAAATTTGTTACTGCTCTACCAATCTTACTGCTCAAGGAATTTGCCGTCTCTGACTCCTTCAAAGTTCCACCAAGCCTCTCGGTCCTAGCCATTCTGGTGCCGAAAATTCTTGGAACAATTCTGTCGACTTCGTCACAGCTGTCGAAGCTAGGGTCTCATGTCAATTGCACCATCTTCAAGGAGAACTCTTATTAACTCTAACTCTTGCTGCTCGGTGCTCCTGATCCATTGCACAGCAATCAGTCTCTGACACAATCATGCTTGTCCTTTCACCATTCTTCAACATTTGAAGCTCTAACTGTTCCTGTCCGTTGCTCTTGATCCACTGCACAATAGTCGGTCTCTGCCGGTCTTGGATATGCCTCTACCTTGAAATATTGTCTTGTTCTTCTATCTGCCCTTGGCTTCGGAAAATTGGTGACGCTGAATATAACCTGATATCTCTTACTTTAGGCAATGTCGTCCAGTCCTCTGTACTCTCCTGTCATCTCTGTCAAAGTTGTCGAAATTATGTCTCCTGCCAATGCGCAGTCTTCGAGGTGAATGACTTGGAAATCTGTCACTCCTTCATATGCCAAGTTGATCCAATCAAATGTTTGAACGGTCCTCTGAACACTTCACTCATCTCTATCTGCTCATTGAAAACACAATGTTCACAGCTCTGTAAGTTTCCAACTCTAACTTTAACTATCATGCTACTCCACTTGTCCAAGCTTCGTGAGGCGTGCTTCTGTCAAATTCGTTCTTCCCTGAATCTTTCAACTGTCATTGTCCATAGGTGATGATTCTCCTGCTTGTATCTGTACTCTGCCCCAAACTGATGTTCTACAAGTCGGTAAAGTCCACTAAATCTTCTCTATCATGTGATCAAGTAACAATCAATTCCACACATAACTCTCTACACTGCTGCTGAAAACTAGTTTCCTATGCTTTTAACCATCCACTGACACATCCTGCTAAGTTGACTCACCATCATAACTTCAACTTGTTAAACCTCATCCAACAATTCTACATCATAAGCTCATCAATACTCAAGAAATTTCTAACTTTTCACATCTTTTGAAGCTGCACCACTGAAAGTCACCTCAAACCTCATAAAGTCCATCACTTCTTCGGCTTATGGAGTCTTCTGACTTAGGAAAATAATCCAAGTTTATCCAAAAATCCACACTTACTTGCCTGATGAATCCACTGAAGGTACACGATCAACTGCAATTGGGTCTCCATATGCTGCTCACATTCCTTGCTGACGAACAATTGGTCACGAATTCCTTCTAAAGCTCCATCTGCGACATCCACAAGTTGAAAATTCTGCCAAAGTCCTTCTAGAAACACCTTCTAGGTCCACAAAACTCTGACTCTCTGGCGGGAAAACAAAGAAAAGGAACTAAATGTGGGTGCGGAGACACTAAATTCTCCCCCACTAGAAAGAATTTGGTCCCCCAAATTCACTAACAACAAGAACAAGAAAAGGAGACAAAATAGTCTCCCCCACTAGGGGAAAAACAGGCACAAACTCACAAAAACAACAACTAGAGAAAAGAAAACGAGTCATCACCACACGTCTTAAGGTTCCTAGAGTGTTTTATTTCCTAGAAACCTGCCCGCTCTGATACCAGTCTGTCACGCCCCCGAACCGAGACCTCGGGGGCGGGAAATGGGATTAAAGCATAAATGTATTTTACTTCTCCCAGGATCCGCGTGTGTGAAGACAACACATTCTGAATATTTTGCGGAAGCATTTGTGGCGTTGCGACCCGAAGTCCGTGGCCATCGGATTCCGCGTCTCACTCAACCTTTAGCACTAAGCTATTATATCAAGAATCATATCAGACTGGAGTAACCATCACAATAAATTACAGAGCTGACAGTAACAGGATATTACATTCCCAAATATGTTCAAGTTACAATTATCAATGTACATTAATTAAGAATCCCAAGGAAAAGGCTAACAAAAGCCATACAACAATAAGCTATAAACTACTACCCAAATGTGACGTAGCTCCGATGTCAAGCTCAATGTCTACATGACATAGCCTACAAAACAACCTGCAGGGCATGGCTCCACAGCCAACAAAAACACTCAACTCGGGGCGAAGAAATCTGAACCTGAGTACCAAAAGTAGTGGATCAGACGCGACGGTCTGGCAGGTGGATGAAAAGATCACAAATATACTCAAGAACAAAACATATAATAAATCATGCTAATCGATCAAATGCTGCATATAATTAAACGGGTGCAAAGGTCGGGAATCTCGGGGAAAACTTGTATTCATTTCAAGCATGGGTAAAACATGAACATCTAATAAAACATGTGTTCGTTTACATCATCTATAATCATAGATATTTGACAATCGGGTGTTCGTCTAAAGCATGTATAAATATAGTGGTATGGCAAAACAACGTTCATTTGAAACTTAAGTAAAAACATAAGTATACAACAAATCAGGTATCCATAGCAGTCTGGCAAAACCAATGTCCATTTGAAACATATGTGAAAAATACGGATATTTAACAAACCGGGTGTTCGTTTAAAACAGGTGTAACCAAGGAAATCTGACAAGACTAATGTTCATTTAAAACATATCTCAAAGCAGGGATATTTAACAAATCGGGTATTCATTTAAAAACAGGTATAAACATGGATAACTGACAAACCAAATGTCCTTTAAAACAAGGCACGGATATTTAACAATTCGGGTATTCCTTTAAAACACGTGTAATCGTATAAATCTAGCAAAATCATTGATCGTATGGAACATATGTAAAAGCATGGTTATTCACCCAACCGGCATTCATTTAAAACATGTGCGGGTACAAAGGACAGAAAACAATATAATAATAACTGAATTTACGTTGGAGAATATTAGCACTTGTTTAAATAACAACTTTCATAAAGGAACGAATCATTTATCGGAAAGCAAGTAAACAATATAAAACATGTCGGGTATCCAAGGAATCGGGAACTGGCAAGATGGCAACCACACGAAGCTAAGTCCTCTATCACTAAAGCGATAGAGCAATAACTAGGCCCTGATCTCAGTCACTCGAGGTGAGGAGAAACAGGGGATCTCATAAATACATATACATATACTAGGCCCTGATCTCAGTCACTCGAGGTGAGGAGAAACAGGGGATCTCATGAATGCATATACATATACTATACATGACCACGGTAGCGAGCCGGGCATCGGGGACCACAGTAGCAATCTGCGGTATCGGGACAAGACCACGGTAATAACCGGGTATCGGGACGGGACCACGGTAATAACCGGGTAGCGGGATCCAAGCTGCAGCTGGCGGGACAAGAGGGGAATCTCCAAGTCGGTGGATCAGACCAACAAGGTTATCCAAGCTTAGTGGTGCCGACTCATAGGTCAAATCCAATCGAGACAATGCAAGTAAATCAAGTATAAATACATAATCAAACGGGCAAGACGGGGGTGCTCAAGGGCACACTGACATATCATGTGGTGCAATGCACTTCGGGACAAATGACTGTTACTAGAGTAACTCCAATGCTTTCGGGAAAACAAGTCATGTAATGCAAATCTCGGGAAAAGAGGTGAAACAATGAACTATAACAATTTCGGGTAAACATATCGGTTTCAAGATCTATTTAAGTGAATAGGGGTCCCGTATGTCGATTATAACAATTACTTGGTACTCCTTGAGTTAGAAGACATTCCGGGCTCCTATGCACTTTTACTATTTTCACAACTTAAAATGAGCTTATGGGTAATACTAGATGTTACAATAGCAAGAATCAAGATTATAAACGGTCCATCCTAGGCATGACATAAATCCGGAAACATCGAGCAACCGATTCATTCATCGAAAGGAATAGAATTAGCGATAACCAAGGAAATAGACTTGTGTTTAGATATAAAGAAGATATCGCGTCGTTCCATCCCGTTCAAGATTGAAATGGATTGAACTTCGATGCCACCGAACCAATCGTGAGGCGTGTCGGCTCAAGACATTCTCACACTTGGTCCAAACGGTCCAAAAAGGGTAGTCAGGGTCCCACCTAAAACCAAGAATTAGTGTCTAATCAACACCATTCTTTTCTTTTAGTTCCCTAGTCTTAGAGACGTTAGATTAGGGCATAATTGGTCTTAACACTAAGGTATATATCCCTAGGACTCATAGAAAGCCCAAAGGTTTCCAAAAATAAACAATATCAAATTTCACTGGACTCAAACCAGAAATGTACAGGGTCCGATCGATCGGCCCAAAAAGCTTTACTGTTAAAAGACAGGCCGATAGGTCCGATCGATCGGACCTGGGCGCAGTGCAGGTCCGGGAACTTGATTTTTTTCCTTTTTGTTTCCTTTCCTTCCAACATATAATCAATCACATAGAATTATACACAAGGAGACTTAAACACATGTTTCCAAGACATTAAAATGAGCTAAAGAGCTCCTCATTTCAAGTTCCTCCATTTCCATCCTTTCCATTCACAATAAATCTCAAAAGTGGAGAAAACTCATTCATGTGAAACCATTTGAAATCTTGACACTATGATACATACATTTCCAAGAGATTAACAAGGGAGAAATAACTCATCAATAAGCACATCTTGAAATCAATATTAATCATATTAAAGACAACTATTAAAATCACCAAAACCATAAATGAATCAAGATTTTCTCACAAAACATGTTAATAATCAAAACGATCCAATCAACCACTTGCCTTGGGTTCCAATCTCACAAACCAAGCTCCTAATCCCTTCTTAAGCTCACTTCCAAGCTACAATAAAAAACCCCCAAAAACAACCCTAAAATGGGTTACACAAAGAATGAAAATGAAAGAGCTTTCAATAATACAAATGGAGCTTCTCAAGAGCTAGAGGAACACTAATCTAGGAGATGGGAAGAATCACTTACTTGGAAGGTCCTCTAATGGCAAGAGTAAGCTCAATGGAAGCCTTGTGATGGAGGGTTCTCTTCCCAAATGATACCAATGGAAAGCTTGAAAGATGAGGAAGAAGAAGGTGGTCTCCATTTCTTGATTGATGAACTATTGGTATGGGTTGGAGATGAAGAAGCAAGAAGAAGAAGGAGTTGCAAGAAAAGCCCTAGGCTCAGCTGGAACAATGGAGAATGGAGTGAATGAAGGAGATGGGTTCCCCTTATAAGCAAGTGGGGTTTGGGTCCCACAACTTAAGGGACTTGGGTGGCTGAAATCATCTAATTCGGGACCTCAGATGGATTCGACGAAGAAGGAAGAAATGATCGTCGAAATATCTAGTTTCCAAAAAGTATATGTTTCGCGGGTTTCGGGAATATCGAGTTTTGGGTACAGATTTGGTGTGAAAAGACTGTTTTGCCCTCAAGGCCAAGAAATCGGGTTTCGGGTTCTCAAATGGATATGGGATCAACATGAAAGTTGTAGGATTCCTCAAGATGAATGCAACGGGCCAAAAACACAATACGAACCAAATCGGGAAAATCTCACAAGTAAATGCAAAGCCGAAAAGGGAACCCCCAAAGGGCCCCACAAGCTACCAAAGCACTCAAAAGCCCAAAACTAGAAGAAAACCATTCTAGCTCACAAACTCAACCCAACAAATACTAATCCCACTAAAAGAACTAATCCACAAATAAAACAACACTAATCCAAGAGATTAGGGGTCGGGTTCTCACATCCTCCCCCCCTTAGAACATTTGGTCCTCCAAATGAACTAAACAAACTCAAAAACAAGCGGGGACATTAATCCCACACTTCGAAAAGAAAACCTCAAACGACTACTCCAACTGGTCCTCTCGAAAGCACTGGACTCGCTGGGTCATCCTCGCTGTAGAACTCTTCGGTCAGCTATCAACAGTTGTCAGACATTCCCTCACTGGCTCAAATTTGTTACTGCTCTACCAATCTTACTGCTCAAGGAATTTGCCGTCTCTGACTCCTTCAAAGTTCCACCAAGCCTCTCGGTCCTAGCCATTCTGGTGCCGAAAATTCTTGGAACAATTCTGTCGACTTCGTCACAGCTGTCGAAGCTAGGGTCTCATGTCAATTGCACCATCTTCAAGGAGAACTCTTATTAACTCTAACTCTTGCTGCTCGGTGCTCCTGATCCATTGCACAGCAATCAGTCTCTGACACAATCATGCTTGTCCTTTCACCATTCTTCAACATTTGAAGCTCTAACTGTTCCTGTCCGTTGCTCTTGATCCACTGCACAATAGTCGGTCTCTGCCGGTCTTGGATATGCCTCTACCTTGAAATATTGTCTTGTTCTTCTATCTGCCCTTGGCTTCGGAAAATTGGTGACGCTGAATATAACCTGATATCTCTTACTTTAGGCAATGTCGTCCAGTCCTCTGTACTCTCCTGTCATCTCTGTCAAAGTTGTCGAAATTATGTCTCCTGCCAATGCGCAGTCTTCGAGGTGAATGACTTGGAAATCTGTCACTCCTTCATATGCCAAGTTGATCCAATCAAATGTTTGAACGGTCCTCTGAACACTTCACTCATCTCTATCTGCTCATTGAAAACACAATGTTCACAGCTCTGTAAGTTTCCAACTCTAACTTTAACTATCATGCTACTCCACTTGTCCAAGCTTCGTGAGGCGTGCTTCTGTCAAATTCGTTCTTCCCTGAATCTTTCAACTGTCATTGTCCATAGGTGATGATTCTCCTGCTTGTATCTGTACTCTGCCCCAAACTGATGTTCTACAAGTCGGTAAAGTCCACTAAATCTTCTCTATCATGTGATCAAGTAACAATCAATTCCACACATAACTCTCTACACTGCTGCTGAAAACTAGTTTCCTATGCTTTTAACCATCCACTGACACATCCTGCTAAGTTGACTCACCATCATAACTTCAACTTGTTAAACCTCATCCAACAATTCTACATCATAAGCTCATCAATACTCAAGAAATTTCTAACTTTTCACATCTTTTGAAGCTGCACCACTGAAAGTCACCTCAAACCTCATAAAGTCCATCACTTCTTCGGCTTATGGAGTCTTCTGACTTAGGAAAATAATCCAAGTTTATCCAAAAATCCACACTTACTTGCCTGATGAATCCACTGAAGGTACACGATCAACTGCAATTGGGTCTCCATATGCTGCTCACATTCCTTGCTGACGAACAATTGGTCACGAATTCCTTCTAAAGCTCCATCTGCGACATCCACAAGTTGAAAATTCTGCCAAAGTCCTTCTAGAAACACCTTCTAGGTCCACAAAACTCTGACTCTCTGGCGGGAAAACAAAGAAAAGGAACTAAATGTGGGTGCGGAGACACTAAATTCTCCCCCACTAGAAAGAATTTGGTCCCCCAAATTCACTAACAACAAGAACAAGAAAAGGAGACAAAATAGTCTCCCCCACTAGGGGAAAAACAGGCACAAACTCACAAAAACAACAACTAGAGAAAAGAAAACGAGTCATCACCACACGTCTTAAGGTTCCTAGAGTGTTTTATTTCCTAGAAACCTGCCCGCTCTGATACCAGTCTGTCACGCCCCCGAACCGAGACCTCGGGGGCGGGAAATGGGATTAAAGCATAAATGTATTTTACTTCTCCCAGGATCCGCGTGTGTGAAGACAACACATTCTGAATATTTTGCGGAAGCATTTGTGGCGTTGCGACCCGAAGTCCGTGGCCATCGGATTCCGCGTCTCACTCAACCTTTAGCACTAAGCTATTATATCAAGAATCATATCAGACTGGAGTAACCATCACAATAAATTACAGAGCTGACAGTAACAGGATATTACATTCCCAAATATGTTCAAGTTACAATTATCAATGTACATTAATTAAGAATCCCAAGGAAAAGGCTAACAAAAGCCATACAACAATAAGCTATAAACTACTACCCAAATGTGACGTAGCTCCGATGTCAAGCTCAATGTCTACATGACATAGCCTACAAAACAACCTGCAGGGCATGGCTCCACAGCCAACAAAAACACTCAACTCGGGGCGAAGAAATCTGAACCTGAGTACCAAAAGTAGTGGATCAGACGCGACGGTCTGGCAGGTGGATGAAAAGATCACAAATATACTCAAGAACAAAACATATAATAAATCATGCTAATCGATCAAATGCTGCATATAATTAAACGGGTGCAAAGGTCGGGAATCTCGGGGAAAACTTGTATTCATTTCAAGCATGGGTAAAACATGAACATCTAATAAAACATGTGTTCGTTTACATCATCTATAATCATAGATATTTGACAATCGGGTGTTCGTCTAAAGCATGTATAAATATAGTGGTATGGCAAAACAACGTTCATTTGAAACTTAAGTAAAAACATAAGTATACAACAAATCAGGTATCCATAGCAGTCTGGCAAAACCAATGTCCATTTGAAACATATGTGAAAAATACGGATATTTAACAAACCGGGTGTTCGTTTAAAACAGGTGTAACCAAGGAAATCTGACAAGACTAATGTTCATTTAAAACATATCTCAAAGCAGGGATATTTAACAAATCGGGTATTCATTTAAAAACAGGTATAAACATGGATAACTGACAAACCAAATGTCCTTTAAAACAAGGCACGGATATTTAACAATTCGGGTATTCCTTTAAAACACGTGTAATCGTATAAATCTAGCAAAATCATTGATCGTATGGAACATATGTAAAAGCATGGTTATTCACCCAACCGGCATTCATTTAAAACATGTGCGGGTACAAAGGACAGAAAACAATATAATAATAACTGAATTTACGTTGGAGAATATTAGCACTTGTTTAAATAACAACTTTCATAAAGGAACGAATCATTTATCGGAAAGCAAGTAAACAATATAAAACATGTCGGGTATCCAAGGAATCGGGAACTGGCAAGATGGCAACCACACGAAGCTAAGTCCTCTATCACTAAAGCGATAGAGCAATAACTAGGCCCTGATCTCAGTCACTCGAGGTGAGGAGAAACAGGGGATCTCATAAATACATATACATATACTAGGCCCTGATCTCAGTCACTCGAGGTGAGGAGAAACAGGGGATCTCATGAATGCATATACATATACTATACATGACCACGGTAGCGAGCCGGGCATCGGGGACCACAGTAGCAATCTGCGGTATCGGGACAAGACCACGGTAATAACCGGGTATCGGGACGGGACCACGGTAATAACCGGGTAGCGGGATCCAAGCTGCAGCTGGCGGGACAAGAGGGGAATCTCCAAGTCGGTGGATCAGACCAACAAGGTTATCCAAGCTTAGTGGTGCCGACTCATAGGTCAAATCCAATCGAGACAATGCAAGTAAATCAAGTATAAATACATAATCAAACGGGCAAGACGGGGGTGCTCAAGGGCACACTGACATATCATGTGGTGCAATGCACTTCGGGACAAATGACTGTTACTAGAGTAACTCCAATGCTTTCGGGAAAACAAGTCATGTAATGCAAATCTCGGGAAAAGAGGTGAAACAATGAACTATAACAATTTCGGGTAAACATATCGGTTTCAAGATCTATTTAAGTGAATAGGGGTCCCGTATGTCGATTATAACAATTACTTGGTACTCCTTGAGTTAGAAGACATTCCGGGCTCCTATGCACTTTTACTATTTTCACAACTTAAAATGAGCTTATGGGTAATACTAGATGTTACAATAGCAAGAATCAAGATTATAAACGGTCCATCCTAGGCATGACATAAATCCGGAAACATCGAGCAACCGATTCATTCATCGAAAGGAATAGAATTAGCGATAACCAAGGAAATAGACTTGTGTTTAGATATAAAGAAGATATCGCGTCGTTCCATCCCGTTCAAGATTGAAATGGATTGAACTTCGATGCCACCGAACCAATCGTGAGGCGTGTCGGCTCAAGACATTCTCACACTTGGTCCAAACGGTCCAAAAAGGGTAGTCAGGGTCCCACCTAAAACCAAGAATTAGTGTCTAATCAACACCATTCTTTTCTTTTAGTTCCCTAGTCTTAGAGACCTTAGATTAGGGCATAATTGGTCTTAACACTAAGGTATATATCCCTAGGACTCATAGAAAGCCCAAAGGTTTCCAAAAATAAACAATATCAAATTTCACTGGACTCAAACCAGAAATGTACAGGGTCCGATCGATCGGCCCAAAAAGCTTTACTGTTAAAAGACAGGCCGATAGGTCCGATCGATCGGACCTGGGCGCAGTGCAGGTCCGGGAACTTGATTTTTTTCCTTTTTGTTTCCTTTCCTTCCAACATATAATCAATCACATAGAATTATACACAAGGAGACTTAAACACATGTTTCCAAGACATTAAAATGAGCTAAAGAGCTCCTCATTTCAAGTTCCTCCATTTCCATCCTTTCCATTCACAATAAATCTCAAAAGTGGAGAAAACTCATTCATGTGAAACCATTTGAAATCTTGACACTATGATACATACATTTCCAAGAGATTAACAAGGGAGAAATAACTCATCAATAAGCACATCTTGAAATCAATATTAATCATATTAAAGACAACTATTAAAATCACCAAAACCATAAATGAATCAAGATTTTCTCACAAAACATGTTAATAATCAAAACGATCCAATCAACCACTTGCCTTGGGTTCCAATCTCACAAACCAAGCTCCTAATCCCTTCTTAAGCTCACTTCCAAGCTACAATAAAAAACCCCCAAAAACAACCCTAAAATGGGTTACACAAAGAATGAAAATGAAAGAGCTTTCAATAATACAAATGGAGCTTCTCAAGAGCTAGAGGAACACTAATCTAGGAGATGGGAAGAATCACTTACTTGGAAGGTCCTCTAATGGCAAGAGTAAGCTCAATGGAAGCCTTGTGATGGAGGGTTCTCTTCCCAAATGATACCAATGGAAAGCTTGAAAGATGAGGAAGAAGAAGGTGGTCTCCATTTCTTGATTGATGAACTATTGGTATGGGTTGGAGATGAAGAAGCAAGAAGAAGAAGGAGTTGCAAGAAAAGCCCTAGGCTCAGCTGGAACAATGGAGAATGGAGTGAATGAAGGAGATGGGTTCCCCTTATAAGCAAGTGGGGTTTGGGTCCCACAACTTAAGGGACTTGGGTGGCTGAAATCATCTAATTCGGGACCTCAGATGGATTCGACGAAGAAGGAAGAAATGATCGTCGAAATATCTAGTTTCCAAAAAGTATATGTTTCGCGGGTTTCGGGAATATCGAGTTTTGGGTACAGATTTGGTGTGAAAAGACTGTTTTGCCCTCAAGGCCAAGAAATCGGGTTTCGGGTTCTCAAATGGATATGGGATCAACATGAAAGTTGTAGGATTCCTCAAGATGAATGCAACGGGCCAAAAACACAATACGAACCAAATCGGGAAAATCTCACAAGTAAATGCAAAGCCGAAAAGGGAACCCCCAAAGGGCCCCACAAGCTACCAAAGCACTCAAAAGCCCAAAACTAGAAGAAAACCATTCTAGCTCACAAACTCAACCCAACAAATACTAATCCCACTAAAAGAACTAATCCACAAATAAAACAACACTAATCCAAGAGATTAGGGGTCGGGTTCTCACATCCTCCCCCCCTTAGAACATTTGGTCCTCCAAATGAACTAAACAAACTCAAAAACAAGCGGGGACATTAATCCCACACTTCGAAAAGAAAACCTCAAACGACTACTCCAACTGGTCCTCTCGAAAGCACTGGACTCGCTGGGTCATCCTCGCTGTAGAACTCTTCGGTCAGCTATCAACAGTTGTCAGACATTCCCTCACTGGCTCAAATTTGTTACTGCTCTACCAATCTTACTGCTCAAGGAATTTGCCGTCTCTGACTCCTTCAAAGTTCCACCAAGCCTCTCGGTCCTAGCCATTCTGGTGCCGAAAATTCTTGGAACAATTCTGTCGACTTCGTCACAGCTGTCGAAGCTAGGTCTCATGTCAATTGCACCATCTTCAAGGAGAACTCTTATTAACTCTAACTCTTGCTGCTCGGTGCTCCTGATCCATTGCACAGCAATCAGTCTCTGACACAATCATGCTTGTCCTTTCACCATTCTTCAACATTTGAAGCTCTAACTGTTCCTGTCCGTTGCTCTTGATCCACTGCACAATAGTCGGTCTCTGCCGGTCTTGGATATGCCTCTACCTTGAAATATTGTCTTGTTCTTCTATCTGCCCTTGGCTTCGGAAAATTGGTGACGCTGAATATAACCTGATATCTCTTACTTTAGGCAATGTCGTCCAGTCCTCTGTACTCTCCTGTCATCTCTGTCAAAGTTGTCGAAATTATGTCTCCTGCCAATGCGCAGTCTTCGAGGTGAATGACTTGGAAATCTGTCACTCCTTCATATGCCAAGTTGATCCAATCAAATGTTTGAACGGTCCTCTGAACACTTCACTCATCTCTATCTGCTCATTGAAAACACAATGTTCACAGCTCTGTAAGTTTCCAACTCTAACTTTAACTATCATGCTACTCCACTTGTCCAAGCTTCGTGAGGCGTGCTTCTGTCAAATTCGTTCTTCCCTGAATCTTTCAACTGTCATTGTCCATAGGTGATGATTCTCCTGCTTGTATCTGTACTCTGCCCCAAACTGATGTTCTACAAGTCGGTAAAGTCCACTAAATCTTCTCTATCATGTGATCAAGTAACAATCAATTCCACACATAACTCTCTACACTGCTGCTGAAAACTAGTTTCCTATGCTTTTAACCATCCACTGACACATCCTGCTAAGTTGACTCACCATCATAACTTCAACTTGTTAAACCTCATCCAACAATTCTACATCATAAGCTCATCAATACTCAAGAAATTTCTAACTTTTCACATCTTTTGAAGCTGCACCACTGAAAGTCACCTCAAACCTCATAAAGTCCATCACTTCTTCGGCTTATGGAGTCTTCTGACTTAGGAAAATAATCCAAGTTTATCCAAAAATCCACACTTACTTGCCTGATGAATCCACTGAAGGTACACGATCAACTGCAATTGGGTCTCCATATGCTGCTCACATTCCTTGCTGACGAACAATTGGTCACGAATTCCTTCTAAAGCTCCATCTGCGACATCCACAAGTTGAAAATTCTGCCAAAGTCCTTCTAGAAACACCTTCTAGGTCCACAAAACTCTGACTCTCTGGCGGGAAAACAAAGAAAAGGAACTAAATGTGGGTGCGGAGACACTAAATTCTCCCCCACTAGAAAGAATTTGGTCCCCCAAATTCACTAACAACAAGAACAAGAAAAGGAGACAAAATAGTCTCCCCCACTAGGGGAAAAACAGGCACAAACTCACAAAAACAACAACTAGAGAAAAGAAAAATGTCATCACCACACGTCTTAAGGTTCCTAGAGTGTTTTATTTCCTAGAAACCTGCCCGCTCTGATACCAGTCTGTCACGCCCCCGAACCGAGACCTCGGGGGCGAGAAATGGGATTAAAGCATAAATGTATTTTACTTCTCCCAGGATCCGCGTGTGTGAAGACAACACATTCTGAATATTTTGCGGAAGCATTTGTGGCGTTGCGACCCGAAGTCCGTGGCCATCGGATTCCGCGTCTCACTCAACCTTTAGCACTAAGCTATTATATCAAGAATCATATCAGACTGGAGTAACCATCACAATAAATTACAGAGCTGACAGTAACAGGATATTACATTCCCAAATATGTTCAAGTTACAATTATCAATGTACATTAATTAAGAATCCCAAGGAAAAGGCTAACAAAAGCCATACAACAATAAGCTATAAACTACTACCCAAATGTGACGTAGCTCCGATGTCAAGCTCAATGTCTACATGACATAGCCTACAAAACAACCTGCAGGGCATGGCTCCACAGCCAACAAAAACACTCAACTCGGGGCGAAGAAATCTGAACCTGAGTACCAAAAGTAGTGGATCAGACGCGACGGTCTGGCAGGTGGATGAAAAGATCACAAATATACTCAAGAACAAAACATATAATAAATCATGCTAATCGATCAAATGCTGCATATAATTAAACGGGTGCAAAGGTCGGGAATCTCGGGGAAAACTTGTATTCATTTCAAGCATGGGTAAAACATGAACATCTAATAAAACATGTGTTCGTTTACATCATCTATAATCATAGATATTTGACAATCGGGTGTTCGTCTAAAGCATGTATAAATATAGTGGTATGGCAAAACAACGTTCATTTGAAACTTAAGTAAAAACATAAGTATACAACAAATCAGGTATCCATAGCAGTCTGGCAAAACCAATGTCCATTTGAAACATATGTGAAAAATACGGATATTTAACAAACCGGGTGTTCGTTTAAAACAGGTGTAACCAAGGAAATCTGACAAGACTAATGTTCATTTAAAACATATCTCAAAGCAGGGATATTTAACAAATCGGGTATTCATTTAAAAACAGGTATAAACATGGATAACTGACAAACCAAATGTCCTTTAAAACAAGGCACGGATATTTAACAATTCGGGTATTCCTTTAAAACACGTGTAATCGTATAAATCTAGCAAAATCATTGATCGTATGGAACATATGTAAAAGCATGGTTATTCACCCAACCGGCATTCATTTAAAACATGTGCGGGTACAAAGGACAGAAAACAATATAATAATAACTGAATTTACGTTGGAGAATATTAGCACTTGTTTAAATAACAACTTTCATAAAGGAACGAATCATTTATCGGAAAGCAAGTAAACAATATAAAACATGTCGGGTATCCAAGGAATCGGGAACTGGCAAGATGGCAACCACACGAAGCTAAGTCCTCTATCACTAAAGCGATAGAGCAATAACTAGGCCCTGATCTCAGTCACTCGAGGTGAGGAGAAACAGGGGATCTCATAAATACATATACATATACTAGGCCCTGATCTCAGTCACTCGAGGTGAGGAGAAACAGGGGATCTCATGAATGCATATACATATACTATACATGACCACGGTAGCGAGCCGGGCATCGGGGACCACAGTAGCAATCTGCGGTATCGGGACAAGACCACGGTAATAACCGGGTATCGGGACGGGACCACGGTAATAACCGGGTAGCGGGATCCAAGCTGCAGCTGGCGGGACAAGAGGGGAATCTCCAAGTCGGTGGATCAGACCAACAAGGTTATCCAAGCTTAGTGGTGCCGACTCATAGGTCAAATCCAATCGAGACAATGCAAGTAAATCAAGTATAAATACATAATCAAACGGGCAAGACGGGGGTGCTCAAGGGCACACTGACATATCATGTGGTGCAATGCACTTCGGGACAAATGACTGTTACTAGAGTAACTCCAATGCTTTCGGGAAAACAAGTCATGTAATGCAAATCTCGGGAAAAGAGGTGAAACAATGAACTATAACAATTTCGGGTAAACATATCGGTTTCAAGATCTATTTAAGTGAATAGGGGTCCCGTATGTCGATTATAACAATTACTTGGTACTCCTTGAGTTAGAAGACATTCCGGGCTCCTATGCACTTTTACTATTTTCACAACTTAAAATGAGCTTATGGGTAATACTAGATGTTACAATAGCAAGAATCAAGATTATAAACGGTCCATCCTAGGCATGACATAAATCCGGAAACATCGAGCAACCGATTCATTCATCGAAAGGAATAGAATTAGCGATAACCAAGGAAATAGACTTGTGTTTAGATATAAAGAAGATATCGCGTCGTTCCATCCCGTTCAAGATTGAAATGGATTGAACTTCGATGCCACCGAACCAATCGTGAGGCGTGTCGGCTCAAGACATTCTCACACTTGGTCCAAACGGTCCAAAAAGGGTAGTCAGGGTCCCACCTAAAACCAAGAATTAGTGTCTAATCAACACCATTCTTTTCTTTTAGTTCCCTAGTCTTAGAGACCTTAGATTAGGGCATAATTGGTCTTAACACTAAGGTATATATCCCTAGGACTCATAGAAAGCCCAAAGGTTTCCAAAAATAAACAATATCAAATTTCACTGGACTCAAACCAGAAATGTACAGGGTCCGATCGATCGGCCCAAAAAGCTTTACTGTTAAAAGACAGGCCGATAGGTCCGATCGATCGGACCTGGGCGCAGTGCAGGTCCGGGAACTTGATTTTTTTCCTTTTTGTTTCCTTTCCTTCCAACATATAATCAATCACATAGAATTATACACAAGGAGACTTAAACACATGTTTCCAAGACATTAAAATGAGCTAAAGAGCTCCTCATTTCAAGTTCCTCCATTTCCATCCTTTCCATTCACAATAAATCTCAAAAGTGGAGAAAACTCATTCATGTGAAACCATTTGAAATCTTGACACTATGATACATACATTTCCAAGAGATTAACAAGGGAGAAATAACTCATCAATAAGCACATCTTGAAATCAATATTAATCATATTAAAGACAACTATTAAAATCACCAAAACCATAAATGAATCAAGATTTTCTCACAAAACATGTTAATAATCAAAACGATCCAATCAACCACTTGCCTTGGGTTCCAATCTCACAAACCAAGCTCCTAATCCCTTCTTAAGCTCACTTCCAAGCTACAATAAAAAACCCCCAAAAACAACCCTAAAATGGGTTACACAAAGAATGAAAATGAAAGAGCTTTCAATAATACAAATGGAGCTTCTCAAGAGCTAGAGGAACACTAATCTAGGAGATGGGAAGAATCACTTACTTGGAAGGTCCTCTAATGGCAAGAGTAAGCTCAATGGAAGCCTTGTGATGGAGGGTTCTCTTCCCAAATGATACCAATGGAAAGCTTGAAAGATGAGGAAGAAGAAGGTGGTCTCCATTTCTTGATTGATGAACTATTGGTATGGGTTGGAGATGAAGAAGCAAGAAGAAGAAGGAGTTGCAAGAAAAGCCCTAGGCTCAGCTGGAACAATGGAGAATGGAGTGAATGAAGGAGATGGGTTCCCCTTATAAGCAAGTGGGGTTTGGGTCCCACAACTTAAGGGACTTGGGTGGCTGAAATCATCTAATTCGGGACCTCAGATGGATTCGACGAAGAAGGAAGAAATGATCGTCGAAATATCTAGTTTCCAAAAAGTATATGTTTCGCGGGTTTCGGGAATATCGAGTTTTGGGTACAGATTTGGTGTGAAAAGACTGTTTTGCCCTCAAGGCCAAGAAATCGGGTTTCGGGTTCTCAAATGGATATGGGATCAACATGAAAGTTGTAGGATTCCTCAAGATGAATGCAACGGGCCAAAAACACAATACGAACCAAATCGGGAAAATCTCACAAGTAAATGCAAAGCCGAAAAGGGAACCCCCAAAGGGCCCCACAAGCTACCAAAGCACTCAAAAGCCCAAAACTAGAAGAAAACCATTCTAGCTCACAAACTCAACCCAACAAATACTAATCCCACTAAAAGAACTAATCCACAAATAAAACAACACTAATCCAAGAGATTAGGGGTCGGGTTCTCACATCCTCCCCCCCTTAGAACATTTGGTCCTCCAAATGAACTAAACAAACTCAAAAACAAGCGGGGACATTAATCCCACACTTCGAAAAGAAAACCTCAAACGACTACTCCAACTGGTCCTCTCGAAAGCACTGGACTCGCTGGGTCATCCTCGCTGTAGAACTCTTCGGTCAGCTATCAACAGTTGTCAGACATTCCCTCACTGGCTCAAATTTGTTACTGCTCTACCAATCTTACTGCTCAAGGAATTTGCCGTCTCTGACTCCTTCAAAGTTCCACCAAGCCTCTCGGTCCTAGCCATTCTGGTGCCGAAAATTCTTGGAACAATTCTGTCGACTTCGTCACAGCTGTCGAAGCTAGGGTCTCATGTCAATTGCACCATCTTCAAGGAGAACTCTTATTAACTCTAACTCTTGCTGCTCGGTGCTCCTGATCCATTGCACAGCAATCAGTCTCTGACACAATCATGCTTGTCCTTTCACCATTCTTCAACATTTGAAGCTCTAACTGTTCCTGTCCGTTGCTCTTGATCCACTGCACAATAGTCGGTCTCTGCCGGTCTTGGATATGCCTCTACCTTGAAATATTGTCTTGTTCTTCTATCTGCCCTTGGCTTCGGAAAATTGGTGACGCTGAATATAACCTGATATCTCTTACTTTAGGCAATGTCGTCCAGTCCTCTGTACTCTCCTGTCATCTCTGTCAAAGTTGTCGAAATTATGTCTCCTGCCAATGCGCAGTCTTCGAGGTGAATGACTTGGAAATCTGTCACTCCTTCATATGCCAAGTTGATCCAATCAAATGTTTGAACGGTCCTCTGAACACTTCACTCATCTCTATCTGCTCATTGAAAACACAATGTTCACAGCTCTGTAAGTTTCCAACTCTAACTTTAACTATCATGCTACTCCACTTGTCCAAGCTTCGTGAGGCGTGCTTCTGTCAAATTCGTTCTTCCCTGAATCTTTCAACTGTCATTGTCCATAGGTGATGATTCTCCTGCTTGTATCTGTACTCTGCCCCAAACTGATGTTCTACAAGTCGGTAAAGTCCACTAAATCTTCTCTATCATGTGATCAAGTAACAATCAATTCCACACATAACTCTCTACACTGCTGCTGAAAACTAGTTTCCTATGCTTTTAACCATCCACTGACACATCCTGCTAAGTTGACTCACCATCATAACTTCAACTTGTTAAACCTCATCCAACAATTCTACATCATAAGCTCATCAATACTCAAGAAATTTCTAACTTTTCACATCTTTTGAAGCTGCACCACTGAAAGTCACCTCAAACCTCATAAAGTCCATCACTTCTTCGGCTTATGGAGTCTTCTGACTTAGGAAAATAATCCAAGTTTATCCAAAAATCCACACTTACTTGCCTGATGAATCCACTGAAGGTACACGATCAACTGCAATTGGGTCTCCATATGCTGCTCACATTCCTTGCTGACGAACAATTGGTCACGAATTCCTTCTAAAGCTCCATCTGCGACATCCACAAGTTGAAAATTCTGCCAAAGTCCTTCTAGAAACACCTTCTAGGTCCACAAAACTCTGACTCTCTGGCGGGAAAACAAAGAAAAGGAACTAAATGTGGGTGCGGAGACACTAAATTCTCCCCCACTAGAAAGAATTTGGTCCCCCAAATTCACTAACAACAAGAACAAGAAAAGGAGACAAAATAGTCTCCCCCACTAGGGGAAAAACAGGCACAAACTCACAAAAACAACAACTAGAGAAAAGAAAAATGTCATCACCACACGTCTTAAGGTTCCTAGAGTGTTTTATTTCCTAGAAACCTGCCCGCTCTGATACCAGTCTGTCACGCCCCCGAACCGAGACCTCGGGGGCGAGAAATGGGATTAAAGCATAAATGTATTTTACTTCTCCCAGGATCCGCGTGTGTGAAGACAACACATTCTGAATATTTTGCGGAAGCATTTGTGGCGTTGCGACCCGAAGTCCGTGGCCATCGGATTCCGCGTCTCACTCAACCTTTAGCACTAAGCTATTATATCAAGAATCATATCAGACTGGAGTAACCATCACAATAAATTACAGAGCTGACAGTAACAGGATATTACATTCCCAAATATGTTCAAGTTACAATTATCAATGTACATTAATTAAGAATCCCAAGGAAAAGGCTAACAAAAGCCATACAACAATAAGCTATAAACTACTACCCAAATGTGACGTAGCTCCGATGTCAAGCTCAATGTCTACATGACATAGCCTACAAAACAACCTGCAGGGCATGGCTCCACAGCCAACAAAAACACTCAACTCGGGGCGAAGAAATCTGAACCTGAGTACCAAAAGTAGTGGATCAGACGCGACGGTCTGGCAGGTGGATGAAAAGATCACAAATATACTCAAGAACAAAACATATAATAAATCATGCTAATCGATCAAATGCTGCATATAATTAAACGGGTGCAAAGGTCGGGAATCTCGGGGAAAACTTGTATTCATTTCAAGCATGGGTAAAACATGAACATCTAATAAAACATGTGTTCGTTTACATCATCTATAATCATAGATATTTGACAATCGGGTGTTCGTCTAAAGCATGTATAAATATAGTGGTATGGCAAAACAACGTTCATTTGAAACTTAAGTAAAAACATAAGTATACAACAAATCAGGTATCCATAGCAGTCTGGCAAAACCAATGTCCATTTGAAACATATGTGAAAAATACGGATATTTAACAAACCGGGTGTTCGTTTAAAACAGGTGTAACCAAGGAAATCTGACAAGACTAATGTTCATTTAAAACATATCTCAAAGCAGGGATATTTAACAAATCGGGTATTCATTTAAAAACAGGTATAAACATGGATAACTGACAAACCAAATGTCCTTTAAAACAAGGCACGGATATTTAACAATTCGGGTATTCCTTTAAAACACGTGTAATCGTATAAATCTAGCAAAATCATTGATCGTATGGAACATATGTAAAAGCATGGTTATTCACCCAACCGGCATTCATTTAAAACATGTGCGGGTACAAAGGACAGAAAACAATATAATAATAACTGAATTTACGTTGGAGAATATTAGCACTTGTTTAAATAACAACTTTCATAAAGGAACGAATCATTTATCGGAAAGCAAGTAAACAATATAAAACATGTCGGGTATCCAAGGAATCGGGAACTGGCAAGATGGCAACCACACGAAGCTAAGTCCTCTATCACTAAAGCGATAGAGCAATAACTAGGCCCTGATCTCAGTCACTCGAGGTGAGGAGAAACAGGGGATCTCATAAATACATATACATATACTAGGCCCTGATCTCAGTCACTCGAGGTGAGGAGAAACAGGGGATCTCATGAATGCATATACATATACTATACATGACCACGGTAGCGAGCCGGGCATCGGGGACCACAGTAGCAATCTGCGGTATCGGGACAAGACCACGGTAATAACCGGGTATCGGGACGGGACCACGGTAATAACCGGGTAGCGGGATCCAAGCTGCAGCTGGCGGGACAAGAGGGGAATCTCCAAGTCGGTGGATCAGACCAACAAGGTTATCCAAGCTTAGTGGTGCCGACTCATAGGTCAAATCCAATCGAGACAATGCAAGTAAATCAAGTATAAATACATAATCAAACGGGCAAGACGGGGGTGCTCAAGGGCACACTGACATATCATGTGGTGCAATGCACTTCGGGACAAATGACTGTTACTAGAGTAACTCCAATGCTTTCGGGAAAACAAGTCATGTAATGCAAATCTCGGGAAAAGAGGTGAAACAATGAACTATAACAATTTCGGGTAAACATATCGGTTTCAAGATCTATTTAAGTGAATAGGGGTCCCGTATGTCGATTATAACAATTACTTGGTACTCCTTGAGTTAGAAGACATTCCGGGCTCCTATGCACTTTTACTATTTTCACAACTTAAAATGAGCTTATGGGTAATACTAGATGTTACAATAGCAAGAATCAAGATTATAAACGGTCCATCCTAGGCATGACATAAATCCGGAAACATCGAGCAACCGATTCATTCATCGAAAGGAATAGAATTAGCGATAACCAAGGAAATAGACTTGTGTTTAGATATAAAGAAGATATCGCGTCGTTCCATCCCGTTCAAGATTGAAATGGATTGAACTTCGATGCCACCGAACCAATCGTGAGGCGTGTCGGCTCAAGACATTCTCACACTTGGTCCAAACGGTCCAAAAAGGGTAGTCAGGGTCCCACCTAAAACCAAGAATTAGTGTCTAATCAACACCATTCTTTTCTTTTAGTTCCCTAGTCTTAGAGACCTTAGATTAGGGCATAATTGGTCTTAACACTAAGGTATATATCCCTAGGACTCATAGAAAGCCCAAAGGTTTCCAAAAATAAACAATATCAAATTTCACTGGACTCAAACCAGAAATGTACAGGGTCCGATCGATCGGCCCAAAAAGCTTTACTGTTAAAAGACAGGCCGATAGGTCCGATCGATCGGACCTGGGCGCAGTGCAGGTCCGGGAACTTGATTTTTTTCCTTTTTGTTTCCTTTCCTTCCAACATATAATCAATCACATAGAATTATACACAAGGAGACTTAAACACATGTTTCCAAGACATTAAAATGAGCTAAAGAGCTCCTCATTTCAAGTTCCTCCATTTCCATCCTTTCCATTCACAATAAATCTCAAAAGTGGAGAAAACTCATTCATGTGAAACCATTTGAAATCTTGACACTATGATACATACATTTCCAAGAGATTAACAAGGGAGAAATAACTCATCAATAAGCACATCTTGAAATCAATATTAATCATATTAAAGACAACTATTAAAATCACCAAAACCATAAATGAATCAAGATTTTCTCACAAAACATGTTAATAATCAAAACGATCCAATCAACCACTTGCCTTGGGTTCCAATCTCACAAACCAAGCTCCTAATCCCTTCTTAAGCTCACTTCCAAGCTACAATAAAAAACCCCCAAAAACAACCCTAAAATGGGTTACACAAAGAATGAAAATGAAAGAGCTTTCAATAATACAAATGGAGCTTCTCAAGAGCTAGAGGAACACTAATCTAGGAGATGGGAAGAATCACTTACTTGGAAGGTCCTCTAATGGCAAGAGTAAGCTCAATGGAAGCCTTGTGATGGAGGGTTCTCTTCCCAAATGATACCAATGGAAAGCTTGAAAGATGAGGAAGAAGAAGGTGGTCTCCATTTCTTGATTGATGAACTATTGGTATGGGTTGGAGATGAAGAAGCAAGAAGAAGAAGGAGTTGCAAGAAAAGCCCTAGGCTCAGCTGGAACAATGGAGAATGGAGTGAATGAAGGAGATGGGTTCCCCTTATAAGCAAGTGGGGTTTGGGTCCCACAACTTAAGGGACTTGGGTGGCTGAAATCATCTAATTCGGGACCTCAGATGGATTCGACGAAGAAGGAAGAAATGATCGTCGAAATATCTAGTTTCCAAAAAGTATATGTTTCGCGGGTTTCGGGAATATCGAGTTTTGGGTACAGATTTGGTGTGAAAAGACTGTTTTGCCCTCAAGGCCAAGAAATCGGGTTTCGGGTTCTCAAATGGATATGGGATCAACATGAAAGTTGTAGGATTCCTCAAGATGAATGCAACGGGCCAAAAACACAATACGAACCAAATCGGGAAAATCTCACAAGTAAATGCAAAGCCGAAAAGGGAACCCCCAAAGGGCCCCACAAGCTACCAAAGCACTCAAAAGCCCAAAACTAGAAGAAAACCATTCTAGCTCACAAACTCAACCCAACAAATACTAATCCCACTAAAAGAACTAATCCACAAATAAAACAACACTAATCCAAGAGATTAGGGGTCGGGTTCTCACATCCTCCCCCCCTTAGAACATTTGGTCCTCCAAATGAACTAAACAAACTCAAAAACAAGCGGGGACATTAATCCCACACTTCGAAAAGAAAACCTCAAACGACTACTCCAACTGGTCCTCTCGAAAGCACTGGACTCGCTGGGTCATCCTCGCTGTAGAACTCTTCGGTCAGCTATCAACAGTTGTCAGACATTCCCTCACTGGCTCAAATTTGTTACTGCTCTACCAATCTTACTGCTCAAGGAATTTGCCGTCTCTGACTCCTTCAAAGTTCCACCAAGCCTCTCGGTCCTAGCCATTCTGGTGCCGAAAATTCTTGGAACAATTCTGTCGACTTCGTCACAGCTGTCGAAGCTAGGTCTCATGTCAATTGCACCATCTTCAAGGAGAACTCTTATTAACTCTAACTCTTGCTGCTCGGTGCTCCTGATCCATTGCACAGCAATCAGTCTCTGACACAATCATGCTTGTCCTTTCACCATTCTTCAACATTTGAAGCTCTAACTGTTCCTGTCCGTTGCTCTTGATCCACTGCACAATAGTCGGTCTCTGCCGGTCTTGGATATGCCTCTACCTTGAAATATTGTCTTGTTCTTCTATCTGCCCTTGGCTTCGGAAAATTGGTGACGCTGAATATAACCTGATATCTCTTACTTTAGGCAATGTCGTCCAGTCCTCTGTACTCTCCTGTCATCTCTGTCAAAGTTGTCGAAATTATGTCTCCTGCCAATGCGCAGTCTTCGAGGTGAATGACTTGGAAATCTGTCACTCCTTCATATGCCAAGTTGATCCAATCAAATGTTTGAACGGTCCTCTGAACACTTCACTCATCTCTATCTGCTCATTGAAAACACAATGTTCACAGCTCTGTAAGTTTCCAACTCTAACTTTAACTATCATGCTACTCCACTTGTCCAAGCTTCGTGAGGCGTGCTTCTGTCAAATTCGTTCTTCCCTGAATCTTTCAACTGTCATTGTCCATAGGTGATGATTCTCCTGCTTGTATCTGTACTCTGCCCCAAACTGATGTTCTACAAGTCGGTAAAGTCCACTAAATCTTCTCTATCATGTGATCAAGTAACAATCAATTCCACACATAACTCTCTACACTGCTGCTGAAAACTAGTTTCCTATGCTTTTAACCATCCACTGACACATCCTGCTAAGTTGACTCACCATCATAACTTCAACTTGTTAAACCTCATCCAACAATTCTACATCATAAGCTCATCAATACTCAAGAAATTTCTAACTTTTCACATCTTTTGAAGCTGCACCACTGAAAGTCACCTCAAACCTCATAAAGTCCATCACTTCTTCGGCTTATGGAGTCTTCTGACTTAGGAAAATAATCCAAGTTTATCCAAAAATCCACACTTACTTGCCTGATGAATCCACTGAAGGTACACGATCAACTGCAATTGGGTCTCCATATGCTGCTCACATTCCTTGCTGACGAACAATTGGTCACGAATTCCTTCTAAAGCTCCATCTGCGACATCCACAAGTTGAAAATTCTGCCAAAGTCCTTCTAGAAACACCTTCTAGGTCCACAAAACTCTGACTCTCTGGCGGGAAAACAAAGAAAAGGAACTAAATGTGGGTGCGGAGACACTAAATTCTCCCCCACTAGAAAGAATTTGGTCCCCCAAATTCACTAACAACAAGAACAAGAAAAGGAGACAAAATAGTCTCCCCCACTAGGGGAAAAACAGGCACAAACTCACAAAAACAACAACTAGAGAAAAGAAAAATGTCATCACCACACGTCTTAAGGTTCCTAGAGTGTTTTATTTCCTAGAAACCTGCCCGCTCTGATACCAGTCTGTCACGCCCCCGAACCGAGACCTCGGGGGCGAGAAATGGGATTAAAGCATAAATGTATTTTACTTCTCCCAGGATCCGCGTGTGTGAAGACAACACATTCTGAATATTTTGCGGAAGCATTTGTGGCGTTGCGACCCGAAGTCCGTGGCCATCGGATTCCGCGTCTCACTCAACCTTTAGCACTAAGCTATTATATCAAGAATCATATCAGACTGGAGTAACCATCACAATAAATTACAGAGCTGACAGTAACAGGATATTACATTCCCAAATATGTTCAAGTTACAATTATCAATGTACATTAATTAAGAATCCCAAGGAAAAGGCTAACAAAAGCCATACAACAATAAGCTATAAACTACTACCCAAATGTGACGTAGCTCCGATGTCAAGCTCAATGTCTACATGACATAGCCTACAAAACAACCTGCAGGGCATGGCTCCACAGCCAACAAAAACACTCAACTCGGGGCGAAGAAATCTGAACCTGAGTACCAAAAGTAGTGGATCAGACGCGACGGTCTGGCAGGTGGATGAAAAGATCACAAATATACTCAAGAACAAAACATATAATAAATCATGCTAATCGATCAAATGCTGCATATAATTAAACGGGTGCAAAGGTCGGGAATCTCGGGGAAAACTTGTATTCATTTCAAGCATGGGTAAAACATGAACATCTAATAAAACATGTGTTCGTTTACATCATCTATAATCATAGATATTTGACAATCGGGTGTTCGTCTAAAGCATGTATAAATATAGTGGTATGGCAAAACAACGTTCATTTGAAACTTAAGTAAAAACATAAGTATACAACAAATCAGGTATCCATAGCAGTCTGGCAAAACCAATGTCCATTTGAAACATATGTGAAAAATACGGATATTTAACAAACCGGGTGTTCGTTTAAAACAGGTGTAACCAAGGAAATCTGACAAGACTAATGTTCATTTAAAACATATCTCAAAGCAGGGATATTTAACAAATCGGGTATTCATTTAAAAACAGGTATAAACATGGATAACTGACAAACCAAATGTCCTTTAAAACAAGGCACGGATATTTAACAATTCGGGTATTCCTTTAAAACACGTGTAATCGTATAAATCTAGCAAAATCATTGATCGTATGGAACATATGTAAAAGCATGGTTATTCACCCAACCGGCATTCATTTAAAACATGTGCGGGTACAAAGGACAGAAAACAATATAATAATAACTGAATTTACGTTGGAGAATATTAGCACTTGTTTAAATAACAACTTTCATAAAGGAACGAATCATTTATCGGAAAGCAAGTAAACAATATAAAACATGTCGGGTATCCAAGGAATCGGGAACTGGCAAGATGGCAACCACACGAAGCTAAGTCCTCTATCACTAAAGCGATAGAGCAATAACTAGGCCCTGATCTCAGTCACTCGAGGTGAGGAGAAACAGGGGATCTCATAAATACATATACATATACTAGGCCCTGATCTCAGTCACTCGAGGTGAGGAGAAACAGGGGATCTCATGAATGCATATACATATACTATACATGACCACGGTAGCGAGCCGGGCATCGGGGACCACAGTAGCAATCTGCGGTATCGGGACAAGACCACGGTAATAACCGGGTATCGGGACGGGACCACGGTAATAACCGGGTAGCGGGATCCAAGCTGCAGCTGGCGGGACAAGAGGGGAATCTCCAAGTCGGTGGATCAGACCAACAAGGTTATCCAAGCTTAGTGGTGCCGACTCATAGGTCAAATCCAATCGAGACAATGCAAGTAAATCAAGTATAAATACATAATCAAACGGGCAAGACGGGGGTGCTCAAGGGCACACTGACATATCATGTGGTGCAATGCACTTCGGGACAAATGACTGTTACTAGAGTAACTCCAATGCTTTCGGGAAAACAAGTCATGTAATGCAAATCTCGGGAAAAGAGGTGAAACAATGAACTATAACAATTTCGGGTAAACATATCGGTTTCAAGATCTATTTAAGTGAATAGGGGTCCCGTATGTCGATTATAACAATTACTTGGTACTCCTTGAGTTAGAAGACATTCCGGGCTCCTATGCACTTTTACTATTTTCACAACTTAAAATGAGCTTATGGGTAATACTAGATGTTACAATAGCAAGAATCAAGATTATAAACGGTCCATCCTAGGCATGACATAAATCCGGAAACATCGAGCAACCGATTCATTCATCGAAAGGAATAGAATTAGCGATAACCAAGGAAATAGACTTGTGTTTAGATATAAAGAAGATATCGCGTCGTTCCATCCCGTTCAAGATTGAAATGGATTGAACTTCGATGCCACCGAACCAATCGTGAGGCGTGTCGGCTCAAGACATTCTCACACTTGGTCCAAACGGTCCAAAAAGGGTAGTCAGGGTCCCACCTAAAACCAAGAATTAGTGTCTAATCAACACCATTCTTTTCTTTTAGTTCCCTAGTCTTAGAGACCTTAGATTAGGGCATAATTGGTCTTAACACTAAGGTATATATCCCTAGGACTCATAGAAAGCCCAAAGGTTTCCAAAAATAAACAATATCAAATTTCACTGGACTCAAACCAGAAATGTACAGGGTCCGATCGATCGGCCCAAAAAGCTTTACTGTTAAAAGACAGGCCGATAGGTCCGATCGATCGGACCTGGGCGCAGTGCAGGTCCGGGAACTTGATTTTTTTCCTTTTTGTTTCCTTTCCTTCCAACATATAATCAATCACATAGAATTATACACAAGGAGACTTAAACACATGTTTCCAAGACATTAAAATGAGCTAAAGAGCTCCTCATTTCAAGTTCCTCCATTTCCATCCTTTCCATTCACAATAAATCTCAAAAGTGGAGAAAACTCATTCATGTGAAACCATTTGAAATCTTGACACTATGATACATACATTTCCAAGAGATTAACAAGGGAGAAATAACTCATCAATAAGCACATCTTGAAATCAATATTAATCATATTAAAGACAACTATTAAAATCACCAAAACCATAAATGAATCAAGATTTTCTCACAAAACATGTTAATAATCAAAACGATCCAATCAACCACTTGCCTTGGGTTCCAATCTCACAAACCAAGCTCCTAATCCCTTCTTAAGCTCACTTCCAAGCTACAATAAAAAACCCCCAAAAACAACCCTAAAATGGGTTACACAAAGAATGAAAATGAAAGAGCTTTCAATAATACAAATGGAGCTTCTCAAGAGCTAGAGGAACACTAATCTAGGAGATGGGAAGAATCACTTACTTGGAAGGTCCTCTAATGGCAAGAGTAAGCTCAATGGAAGCCTTGTGATGGAGGGTTCTCTTCCCAAATGATACCAATGGAAAGCTTGAAAGATGAGGAAGAAGAAGGTGGTCTCCATTTCTTGATTGATGAACTATTGGTATGGGTTGGAGATGAAGAAGCAAGAAGAAGAAGGAGTTGCAAGAAAAGCCCTAGGCTCAGCTGGAACAATGGAGAATGGAGTGAATGAAGGAGATGGGTTCCCCTTATAAGCAAGTGGGGTTTGGGTCCCACAACTTAAGGGACTTGGGTGGCTGAAATCATCTAATTCGGGACCTCAGATGGATTCGACGAAGAAGGAAGAAATGATCGTCGAAATATCTAGTTTCCAAAAAGTATATGTTTCGCGGGTTTCGGGAATATCGAGTTTTGGGTACAGATTTGGTGTGAAAAGACTGTTTTGCCCTCAAGGCCAAGAAATCGGGTTTCGGGTTCTCAAATGGATATGGGATCAACATGAAAGTTGTAGGATTCCTCAAGATGAATGCAACGGGCCAAAAACACAATACGAACCAAATCGGAAAAATCTCACAAGTAAATGCAAAGCCGAAAAGGGAACCCCCAAAGGGCCCCACAAGCTACCAAAGCACTCAAAAGCCCAAAACTAGAAGAAAACCATTCTAGCTCACAAACTCAACCCAACAAATACTAATCCCACTAAAAGAACTAATCCACAAATAAAACAACACTAATCCAAGAGATTAGGGGTCGGGTTCTCACACATCCTCCAAGTATCTAGCATGAGTGCTGATAAGCACCTTTTGCTCCTTTGGATGATAAAAGATGCCTCCTCTTGTTCCCTTAGGATACCCAATGAAGTAGCACATTTCCGATCTGGGTTCTAGCTTGGTAGCTTTATCATTCAGTACATAAGCTGGACAACCCCAAATGTGGATATGTTTTAAACTGGGTTTTCGTCCTATCCACATTTCTTGAGGTGTCCTAGGTACTGATTTAGAAGGTACCAGATTCAAAATGTATGCTGCTGCTTCTAGGGCATATCCCCAAAAAGATATGGGTAGGGTTGCATGACTCATCATGGACCTTACCATATCAAGAAGGGTCCGGTTTCTTCTCTCTGCTACACCATTTTGCTGGGGTGTACCCGGTGCAGACAACTGAGACACAATCCCATGTTGTGTGAGGTACTCCTTGAACTCACCCAGGAGGTATTCGCCACCTCGATCAGATCGAAGAGCTTTGATATGTTTCCCTAGTTGTAGCTCCGCCTCAGCCTTGAATTGTTTGAACTTATCAAACGCTTCAAACTTGCGTCGCATTAGGTACACATATCCATACCTAGAGTAATCATCAGTGAAGGTGATGAAATACTCATAACCTCCTCTAGCTAGTTTGTTCATAGGACCACACACATCAGTGTGAACCAATTCTAACAACTCCTTTGACCTCAGTCCCTTTCCAGAGAATGACCTTTTGGTCATCTTTCCCATGAGACAAGATTCACACCGAGGAAAAGGTTCGAGATCTAATGAGCTCAGAAGCCCATCCTCTACCAACCTCTGAATCCGTTTTAGGTTAATATGACTCAAACGTAAGTGCCAAAGATAAGTGTCATTGGCCGAAGATACCTTCCTCTTAAGGGAAGATGAGCTTTCTAGTTGTACATTATGCAGTGAGGGAGCAATAGGATATATATAAAATAAGTTATCATGCATTCTACCGGAACATATAATATTTCCATCTCTACTGATATCAACACCAGAATGGAAAGAAACTGAATAATTAAATTCAATGAGTCTGGAAACTAAAATTAAATTCTTCCTTATGTCCGGAACATAGATAACATTGTTTAAAACTAATATCCTATCATGCGGAAAATGTAAGGTAACTGCTCCCACTGCAACAGCCCATATCTTTGCTCCATTTCCAACTCTAAGGTCAAACTCCCCTTTCTCAAGCTTTTTCATTATCTGAAACCCCTACAATGAATTGCAGATATGATTAGTGGCTCCAGAGTCTACTATCCAGGAATCAGTAGAATCAACCACATGACAGGTTTCAATGTAGTAGGAAAGAGATATACCTTTCTTATCTGAGCCTAGGAGCTTGGGACAATCTTTCTTCCAGTGACCTTTGAGGCCGCACTTAAAGCATTTCCCTTTGGGCTTTTCACCTGTGCCTTTGTCCTTCTTCCCAGCATTGCCCTTTTTCTGTCCTTTTCCCTTACCCTGCTTCTTCTTGAACTTTTTCCCTTTCGGGTTGAGTTTAGAGGAAAACTGGGAAAAGTGAAGTTGGCCTTTAGGCTTCATGATGGCCTCTGCCGCCTGGAGTTCTTTCATTAACTCAGAGAGAGTCATGTCCATCTTGCTCATGTTGAAGTTGAGCTTGAACTGGTTGAAAGACCCCGACAGAGTTTCAAGAATCATATCAGTCTGACTCCCTGCATCAATCTCAGCCCCTAGGATCTCAGCTTCATTGAAACAATCCATCATTTTGAGCATGTGCTCTCTGACAGGTGTTCCCTCAGCCATCCTAGAATTCATGATTGTCCTTAAAGCAGCTTGCCTAGCTGGCCTGCTTCTGTCTGCGAACATCTCAGACAAGGACAACATGATGTCTGAAGCTGTGTCCATTTGCTCATGCTGCGTTTGCAACACGTTGGACATGGAAGCAAGCATGTAGCATTTGGCCATGCTATTCGCCTTTTTCCATTTCCTTTCAGCCTCTAGCTGGTCATCTGTAGAATAATCATCAATGGTAGGACAGGGTTCCGACAAAACATACTTGTACTCCTCAGCGGTGAGTACTATGTTAAGGTTTCTTTTCCAGTCTACGTAATTTGGGCCAGTCAATTTGTTCTCACGCAAAATACTCATCAACGGGCTAAAGGAATCCTTCCCCATCTCTCTGGATATATATAACAGGTTATAATTAGACAGGCAGTATATATGTAACATGTATATGGTGCTTGTAATAAAAGGAAAAACATGCACAAGACTTTTTACATTATTTAACCCTAAAAATAATGTATCAGTGTCTCAACCTCCTCATAGACCCTCCATCGAAGGGATGGCCGAGCCTACAGTCACGTTGAGTTAAGGTCTGCTTATTTGGATCATCACTGTCTGGATATGCATATCCAGTGATAGTCCAATCACTGATTGGTTTGGCCTCATATGACAAACAACTCTAACTCCTAGGGAGAGGTCATTACCGTCTTATGTCAAGTGTATTACCATCTGTTATGAACGTTCCCAGAATGTCTATGACTTCAGTCCTCCGAAGGGAAGTGACTCCAATCAACCCTTGAAGTGAACCTTAGTAAAGAGCTCCACCGAAGGGATGGCCGCTCCCACCAACACTTCATTGACATTCTATAGAAGTGATCTTTAGTAAAGAACTCCACCGAAAGGATGGCCGCTCCCACTAACACCTCATTATGAATATTCACATTAGTTCACCCACTAACCCATCGAAGCGATCTTTAGTAAAGAACTCCATCAAAGGGATGGCCGCTCCCACTAACACTCTAATGAGATAGCATGAACCTAAAATGGAAGGCCGTGGGGTTTTTCCAAACCCCTCTCCCACTTGATTATTTAACTCTAGGGTTTTGAAAAACATCTTTTGACCTTAGCATCGTTACTCAAATCTTGTTTAAATCTAGCAAACTTAGTTAACAATTTTCATGACTCAATTGCTTAAGTCATCTCAAAAAATAAATAACCTTTGCTTTAAAACATATTGAGTAAAGGTCTTGGGACCTGAGGGTTATGGGCCCACTAGGGTAGCAACATATTAGATTTTAGTTTGGCCTCTCTTGGAAACTTAGGGTACCAAGATAAACTAAACCCTATCCAATTTTAAACCTTAGACAAATAGAAGGTGCTGGTCTAAGATCCGTTTAAAACAATTTGCCAAACAAAAACAATCCAATATAGAAAGATGCCAATTTTAAGAACCTAGTGGTGGCCATGTTACTACGTGATAAACATAGCAATTATATAAAGCATTCAACCATGCATTCCATATACAAAAGTAAATTAAAGAATGCAATCCTTGATGGCTCCCTGCTATTTTTGGACTTCATATCCTTTTCCATTTAGGAAACTAGATTAAGAGTCCTTCTTACGCTAGGAAACCTCCGTTGCTGTTGGAATTTGAGATTCTTCGAGACAATTAATGAAGAGTTAAAAATGATTATGCGTTGGAATTATTGTCAACACATTGTCACAAGCATTGCAAACAAGTCAGAGGCCATGGAGACAGAGGTTTCACGAGCTAGAGCGCGACTATGCAATTTCCAAACAGCAGCAGACAGCAGCCTCGCGCGCTCGAGCGCGTGAAGGTGCGCTCGAGCGCGCACAGTCGGATTCAGCCAAAGTCGAGACAGCAGTCTCGCGCGCTCGAGCGCGTGTAGGTGCGCTCGAGCGCGTGAGCGGAGAATTTTTAGGATCTTCACGATTTCGTATTTCTTTGATGGAAATCTATGTTTAAGATGACCTAATCTTATTTAAGAGGAGATTAGACTCGTGGAAGGGCGTGGGGGAAGTATCTCTTCTATCAAACAAAGGTGAGGAGAGTTTTTCAAGAGAGATTTAGAGAGAAGAGTGATTGTGAGAAGAAGGTGCTGCTGGGATTGCTGTGTTGCAGGTTTCTACAGCAAGTGTGGACGAGAATGTGCTCATGAAGATGATGATTCGTTCATAGATAAGTGTCTCTCTATTTATAACTTAAAATTCAATTTGTAAGGGATTGAGAGAGAGAGATTGTAGAGGGGAAGGGCTGTAAAAAGAACTAAACTCTTATTCTGTAAAACATCAAGTGGGTGCTTGGTGTTGGGGATTTGGTGATCCTGTCTGTTGGTGCAGACATATTGGAAAGGGAGTAGGTGCTTCCTAGATAGTGGGTGCTATCTGAAACTCAAGGGTGGGTGCTCTTTGTCGTTGGTGCGACTAAATAGATTCAGACCTATTCCGGATCGGTGTTCGGAAAGCCTTTGAACCGTGGACGTAGCCTTTTTGGTGAACCACGTTAAATCTGTTGTCCGTGTGTGTGATTTGATCTTTTGTTGTTGAAATTGGACCTGATTTTAGAGATCACTGATTCACCCCCCCCTCTCAGTGATCGCGATATCCAACAATTGGTATCAGAGCCCGGCTCCCTTGATAAGCTTAACACGCTGAGGGTGATCTATTGTCAAATCACATGGCATCTAATACAGGGAATATGAAAGCACCTTTGTTTGATGGCTCTAATTACTCCTTCTGGAAGATCAGAATGCAGGCCTTCATTAAATCACTTGGCTATGATGTCTGGGAGGCTGTCAGAGTCGGTTACAATGCTGCCATCGTACCCACTGATGCTGCAACGAAGAAGTTAGCAGACAACGACTCCAAGGCGCAGAATGCACTCTTTAGCGGTCTTGTGGACAGCGAGCTGGTCAAAGTTATTGCATGCAAAACAGCCAAGGAAATATGGGACAAGTTGCAAAGCATTCATGAAGGTGATGAGAAGATTAAAGAAGCAAAGTTGCAAACCCATCGCTCTCAATTCGAGTCTCTTCGCATGGAGGAAAGCGAGAATATTGATTCTTACTTGCAACGAGTGAATGAAGTCACGAATGACATTCGTGGACTAGGGGAGGAAATTAAGGAACCAGTCATTGTCAAAAAGGTTCTAAGATCTCTTCTTTCCCGGTTTGATTCCAAAGTCTCTGCCATTGAAGAAGCTAAGGATCTGAATGCCTTCACCATGGATGAATTGCATGGTACACTCACTGCCTACGAGATGCGCATAGGCAAGACATCATCATCTGATAGAGAAGCGGCCTTCAAAGCTCAGAAGAAAGGGAAAGAAATTACTGGTCATGAGGCTGATACTGAAGATGATGAGCTTGAGGCTCAATTTGTTAGAAAGCTGAAGAAAGGAAGCAATGGAAAGTACAAAGGGAAGCTACCCTTTAAATGCTTCAATTGTGGAGGTGTTGGCCATTTTGCTGCCAAGTGTCCGCTGAAAGAAGACAATGATAATGACTCTTATACTGATAAGAGTAAAAGGAAGAAAAATTTCAGAAAAGGGGGCAAAGCACAAACCTTTATAAGCCAACAAGATGACAGCACATCTGAAACTTCAAACGATGATGAATCAACTGAAGCTCTCTTCATGGTTACTGTTGAAGAAGAAGAGGAGCAAGAGCTGGAAGAAGAAGAGGAGGCCGAGGTCAATCTTGAAGAAGAACTCATTGCTGCACTTGAGGAGCTTAGCATGGAGCGTAAAACAAGTAAGAAAAATCTGAAACTTCTCCATGAATCTGAAAGTTCAGTTATTGCTTTGAAAACTCAAGTTGAAGAATATAAAAGAATGGTGGAAGTCCTTGAAAATCAAATAAGTATCAAAAAGGAAGAGGCTATGAAACTTGAAACTGAAATCGCTAGAGCAAAGGCTGAAAACTTGGAAAGTAGACAAAAACTCAAAGCGCTCCAAGCGATTGAAGGGACAATGAAACTCAATGAAATTCTGAAAGTTCAAAAGCCCTTCCACAATAAATTTGGTATTGGATTTGAGATCGGAGAATCCTCTAAGGCTACACCTTCTTTGTCTATGAAACAAAGTGCTATACCTCTCAAGGCCACAAAGCTTCAAATTCAGCCTAGTATTGAGATGGTAAATAAGAAAAGGTTTGTGGAGTTTAATCAGCCACCTAAGAAAGGAAGGATGTTCAGATTCTACGGTTATTGCTTTCATTGTAATAGATATGGTCATAAAAGAACTGATTGTAGATTCTATGTGAGAAACAGTCCTTTAGTGACTAGGAACCCTTTTTCAATCCTAAACGGCCACAAAATTGAGTGCCATAAGTGTTATAATTATGGACACTTGGCTAGGGATTGTAGATTGCCTATTACTAACCAATTTCAGGTTGAAAAGAAACCCAAGTTAGTCAAGGCTTGGAGGGCAAAGAAAAGTGCAGAAAATACCAAGGAATCGCTCATTGTGCAAATGGCATTCAATGCACAAAAGAAGGCAGCACCATGGGTCCTTGATAGTGGCTGTTCAAGCCATATGACAGGTGATAAAGATAAATTCATCAAATTACAGCACTATGAAGGCGGATCAGTGAAGTTTGGTAACAATGATGGTGCCAAGATCTGCGGAAAAGGTGTTGTTCAGCTAATGGCAAACAAGATCAAATCAGAAGAAGTCTTATATGTGTCTGGACTGAGACACAACTTGCTAAGTGTGAGCCAGATCTGTGACAAGGGCCACGAAGTTGCCTTCACAAAGAATGGGTTTGTTATCAAGAAGTGTAGCAACGGCAAAACAGTGGCTACTGGATCTAGGACTGCTGGGAATCTCTATACATTGTCAGATGGAGCTGAAAAGACTTGCTTAATAAGTCGGACAGAGGAAAGTTGGTTGTGGCACAAACGCCTAGGACATCTAAGTTTTGATAACATGTCAAAAATTTGCAAATCAAAGGCTGTAAGAGGTATGTCTACAGTTGAAAAGCCTTCCAACCCCATTTGTGATTCCTGTCAAAAGGGAAAGCAAACGAGGGTAATGTTCAAGTCAAAGGAGCATCATTCAAAGAAACCTCTTGAGCTAGTGCACACTGATCTCTGTGGTCCTATGCGAACTCGAAGCACCAATGGAGATAAGTATTTCATGTTATGCATTGATGATTATACTCGTATGACATGGGTATTGTTTCTTAAGCATAAACATCAAGCACTTGATCGGTTCAAAGTGTTTAAAGCACAGGTTGAGAACATGCTAGGGAAGCGAATCAAGACGCTAAGGTCTGATCGTGGAGGCGAATTCACATCTGAAGAATTTACCAAGTTCTGTGAGCATCATGGCATTCAACGGCAATACTCAGCCCCTAGAACTCCACAGCAGAATGGAGTTGTTGAACGCAAGAACCGCACCGTGCAGGAGATGGCACGCACTATGCTGGTTGAGAGCAAATTGGCTAATAAATACTGGAAGGAAGCAATTCATACGGCTGTATACATTCAGAATCGATGCTTGATCAGGCCACATGAAGACAAAACTCCCTATGAGCTATGGTTTGGAAGAAAAGCAACAGTCAAGCACTTCAGAGTCTTCGGTAGCAAGTGTTATATCAAGCGGCTCGAACAAAATCCAGGAAAATTCGAGGAAAGAGCTGATGAAGGTATATTTCTGGGTTACTCCTCCTCTAGTAAGGCTTACCGGTGTCTTAACAAAAGGACCAGAAAGATCATAGAAAGTGCTGATGTTAGAATTAATGAACATCATGAATCCATGCCTATGTCTAGTGAAGGAAGCACAATTTATGAAAATCTCTCTGAATCAGAGAATGAAAGGTCTGAATCCAATACATCAAGGGATAGTTCAGAAGTCACCTCTCCTACTAAACATAGGACTTGGGTAGAGCACCACCCTAAGGATCAAATCATTGGAGATCCTCAGGCCGGTGTTCAAACTAGACAAAGTGTAGTTAGCAATTACTCACTTGTGTCCACCATTGAACCCAAGACTGTGGCTGAAGCCAGTCTCGATGAAAGTTGGTTGAAAGCTATGCATGAGGAGTTGGAGCAAATAGAGAAGAACTCCACATGGGAACTAGTTCCTAGACCTACTGATAAGAATGTTATTGGTACTAAATGGGTCTTTCGGAATAAGTTGAATGAAGATGGTCAGGTCATAAGAAACAAAGCAAGGTTGGTTTGTAAAGGCTATGCTCAAGTTGAAGGCATAGATTTTGAAGAGACCTTTGCACCGGTGGCTCGTCTGGAAGCCATTCGTATGTTTCTTGCATTGGCTGCATACAAAACCTTCAAGGTTTTTCAGATGGATGTAAAGTCAGCTTTCTTGAATGGATTACTGGAAGAAGAGGTATACATTGAGCAACCTGATGGTTTTCTCATTAGCAAAAATTCAGACCTAGTGTGCAAGCTGAACAAAGCTCTTTATGGACTGAAGCAAGCGCCAAGGGCGTGGTATGCAAGACTAGACCTCTATCTCCGCAAGATCGGTTTTGGAAAAGGACTGGTTGATAGCAATCTTTATGTCAAAACAGAGTTAAGCAAACAGCTGGTTGTTATCGTTTATGTCGATGACATAATCTTTGGCGGAAATGATGAAGAATTGTGCAGGAATTTTGCTGAAGAGATGAAGAAAGAATTTGAGATGTCAATGCTTGGAGAACTGAAGTTCTTTCTTGGTTTGCAAGTTCAGCAGCTGAATCACGGTATCTTCATATCACAGATGACGTACATCAAGGAAATGCTGAAGCGTTTTAACATGGAAGACAGCAAGCCAGTGAGCACACCAATGTCAACAAACACAAAGCTAAGCAAAGATGATAAGGGTTCGTCTGTTGATCACACCACCTATCGATCTATGATAGGAAGCTTGCTCTACTTGACTGCTACGAGACCGGATCTTCTACAAGCAGTATGTATGGTGGCTCGATTTCAAGCATCCCCAACTGAAACGCATCTTACAGCAGTAAAAAGGATCTTTCGATATCTGAAAGGTACTATGGAGCTTGGTATCTGGTATCCCAAAGGCAAATCCTTCACTCTTGTTGCATACTCTGACGCCGATTGGGCTGGATGTATAGATGATCGCAAGAGTACAAGCGGTGGCGCTTTCTATCTTGGTGAAAGGTTGGTGGCATGGCACAGTAAGAAGCAAGATTCAGTATCCCTTTCGACAGCGGAAGCGGAATATATTGCAGCGGCAACTTGTTGTACGCAAGTGCTGTGGATGCGGCAAATGCTCTCTGATCTAGGAGTTCAAACAACTGATCCTACGCCGATCCTATGTGATAACACGAGTGCAATTCACATCTCTAAGAATCCTGTTCAGCACTCTCGAACGAAGCATGTTGCAATCCGCTATCACTTTCTCAAAGAAAAGGTTGCTGCTGGAGAGGTAAAGTTGGATTATGTTCCAACCACTGAACAAGTAGCTGATATCTTCACAAAGCCTCTACCAAAGGAAGTCTTCGAGTATCTTCGTAAGAAATTGGGAGTTACTCACTCTCCCAAGACTTAGAAGACCTTCGCGCAAGGGGGAGCAAATTTTCAATTTGTTTTGCTCCTTCCACAGTCCCTTTGGATTTGTTGTCAAAGGGGGAGACAGTGTGGTCATTGAAAGCATGAAGACAGGGGGAGACCTTGGTATGGATTATTGAAGGTCTGTAATGAAGACACTTCAGAAGTTCAGCATGCTCCAAGTAGAAGCTCAGCATGCATGTTCCATGCATGTTCCAAGTGTTGCCAACAATTGGAAGCATGAAGACAGGGGGAGACCTTGGTATGGATTATTGAAGGTCTGTAATGAAGACACTTCAGAAGTTCAGCATGCTCCAAGTAGAAGCTCAGCATGCATGTTCCATGCATGTTCCAAGTGTTGCCAACAATTCCAAAGGGGGAGATTGTTGGAATTTGAGATTCTTCGAGACAATTAATGAAGAGTTAAAAATGATTATGCGTTGGAATTATTGTCAACACATTGTCACAAGCATTGCAAACAAGTCAGAGGCCATGGAGACAGAGGTTTCACGAGCTAGAGCGCGACTATGCAATTTCCAAACAGCAGCAGACAGCAGCCTCGCGCGCTCGAGCGCGTGAAGGTGCGCTCGAGCGCGCACAGTCGGATTCAGCCAAAGTCGAGACAGCAGTCTCGCGCGCTCGAGCGCGTGTAGGTGCGCTCGAGCGCGTGAGCGGAGAATTTTTAGGATCTTCACGATTTCGTATTTCTTTGATGGAAATCTATGTTTAAGATGACCTAATCTTATTTAAGAGGAGATTAGACTCGTGGAAGGGCGTGGGGGAAGTATCTCTTCTATCAAACAAAGGTGAGGAGAGTTTTTCAAGAGAGATTTAGAGAGAAGAGTGATTGTGAGAAGAAGGTGCTGCTGGGATTGCTGTGTTGCAGGTTTCTACAGCAAGTGTGGACGAGAATGTGCTCATGAAGATGATGATTCGTTCATAGATAAGTGTCTCTCTATTTATAACTTAAAATTCAATTTGTAAGGGATTGAGAGAGAGAGATTGTAGAGGGGAAGGGCTGTAGAAAGAACTAAACTCTTATTCTGTAAAACATCAAGTGGGTGCTTGGTGTTGGGGATTTGGTGATCCTGTCTGTTGGTGCAGACATATTGGAAAGGGAGTAGGTGCTTCCTAGATAGTGGGTGCTATCTGAAACTCAAGGGTGGGTGCTCTTTGTCGTTGGTGCGACTAAATAGATTCAGACCTATTCCGGATCGGTGTTCGGAAAGCCTTTGAACCGTGGACGTAGCCTTTTTGGTGAACCACGTTAAATCTGTTGTCCGTGTGTGTGATTTGATCTTTTGTTGTTGAAATTGGACCTGATTTTAGAGATCACTGATTCACCCCCCCCCCTCTCAGTGATCGCGATATCCAACAGTTGCCTCCGTCACCATGGGACCCGGTTTGTTGCAACCTTCCTCGCTTGAAACTTTCCTTTTCTTGCTTGTTACAATAAATCAAATTTATACAAGCAAACCCATGAAAAACAAAAACCCAAAATTACATTGGAGATACCTATGCTTTTCAAGAAAGCTTACATCAAGACTAGTTGAAATATAAACAAGGAAATAATTACAACTTCCTATGATTGCTAACCGCGCAATCGTACACTTTCCAACTAATTAAAAAACATCCAAATCCACACACATACATGCGAACCATCAAGGATGCAATTATATGGCTGCAAACAAAGAGGTTAGTGCATTCAAAGTGCTATGTACAGCACTATTCATCATCCTGAAATTATTCCAGCAGGCTGGAATATATTCCTGCACTCCTTAACTGTAGTAAACTGAGTTCTGGAAAAAATTCCAGCAGCATGGAAAAATTTCTGCACACTATATATGCAGTAAACAGTAATCTAAAGGGCGCCACCATGCCCTTAATTAATCTAGGATTGAAAACCACACAACATGGGATCATGATTTCACATGGAAAGGCTCTGATACCATTGAAAGAAAATGCATTACAGATCTGAAATCATATTCAAGAGGACGTCCATGGCTGATCTAGTTTTAAAACTTGAAACTAATCTGATTTTCCAGCCATGAAAGCATGCATAGAACTCCATGAAATCATGATCAACATGTGTCTAAATAAAGGAGATGATAGAGGACTATTACCTTGACGATTTGAGTGCCTCAAAACTCTGAAAAGAAAGACTTCAAAGGTCTGAAACCAGCCTGCAACCAGCAACACAGGTGCAGGAATATGTTGCAGAAATTTCTCTCCTTTGATCTTCTCTCCTATTCCACTTCCCAATCTAATTGGTCTTGATGGTGGGATCAATCTATGGAATCCTAAGAAGGGTTTTCAGAATTACTCTTTGTGGAAAATACCTGGACCTGATCTCAGCCTCTTCAATGAATGAAGAAGAAGATGCAATGGGCTGGGCGTGGGAATGCTCCACTTTTTCTTGGGCGGCCAATGGAATTGTTTTGTGATTCATGCCCCTAGGGTTTTATTCCACTTGGTTTCTGATGTGTTGCACGCCCAAGGGGACTCCCATATATTTATAAAGATTAGATTCCTTTAAGGAATACTCTTTCCAATAGGAATGTCAATCCCTAAAAAGAATAGCAACCATCCCCTTTAGTTGTGCAACACTTACTAATTAAAGACACTAAAATTAGTAAGCTTTAATCAATGGAATTCTTACCCAAAGAGGAGTCTTTCCTTCCAAGTAAAGATACCTAATCAAACTTGGAAACCTCACACAAGGGGCTCCACTTATGGCTGGCCCACAAGATAGCTAAACACACCATGGCCCACTAGTCAATAATTTAGCTAGAGTTAAATTCATGTATGCCATCAAGAGCCTATTAGAATTTAAACTCAAAATTATTCTTCCACAAAATAATTCAACCACATATCATCTAATTAAATTAGGAAACCATGCCAATATAAGAAAGTGGCTAGAAGAGGGACCAAAAGACATATTTGCCCTTGGCTCCCAAAATGACCAAAATGTCCATGCTAACCCCATAGCAACATTAAGATCATTTTAACCCTAACTCATTCCACTAGAGAGTTATGATTGCACCCCAGGGACAAATATTAAATTGCAAATAAAGCTCATCATAAATAGACGATTGTCTTTGACCTACCAAGTACAATGACCATAATGCCCCTCTATGTAACATCCATAATCAAGTAGGTTAATCGATGTACTATCTACCTTCTTGATTACATCTCATCCTTAGAACTTCATACCCTTGACTTAATCATCATCCGGATATCATTCTCTTGATCCAGGGAGCGACCCACAAGTTCAATATCCATATGGAACATCCATATACTAAGATCTTAGATTCTGATGATTAATCGGATAATTCTAAGAGGACGATCATTCCATCACACGATGGCATAGATTCCATATTGCATTTGCACGTCCCAACTAATCAAGCCCGAGTACCCAAAACACAGAGCTGTTGACCCATGAACAGGATCTCACCCATAGTGAATTAAAGTACAAGAACTCGACTTCGTCAGTTCATCCACAAATGCTCAAGATTAAGAGCACTGGTCACTCAGTAGCAAGAGGTGATTTGATCTCTCTCTGTGATAGTACTATTTTAGAGATCACACCTTCAAGTGGTCCTGTTCAATGCATGACACATGCACTAATGAGATAAATCCGGAAAAGCCTTCCGTGACTTAGGTAAGTCACCCTGAATACAGGAGAGTATCTCATTATAACTTATACCAAGATGAAGTGCCCAACTCCATCTCTCAGTTATGAACATGTTTATTGTTTCAAGTGTCCATGACTCAGACCTAACTGTGTGTAGCCACTACACACCCAAGTCATTTACCAGAAACAATGGGCCTTATACAACCATACATATACACAAGTAATAAGAGAAAGAAGTCATTCCATTAAATAACCAATAAATATCCAGTAGCAGAGATGTGAGTGCAGTCAGTGGGCTTTAGGGCATACACCAATCCCAACACTATGATCTTATGACATGTGAACTGCTAGTGTTTCAATTGCTCTTTCTCTAGTGACAAAATGTTTTCTCTTTAACATGAATCCTTGATATTGTTGGTTAAACTCTCCTTCTTACTTGATTATATTATTGATACATAGTCAAATTGTTATTATTTTGTAGGTGAATGAAGAACTTAATTAAACGGAGATGGAATGCCTTTTGCTAAGTGGATCTACTAATTAGGTTAAGTTAATTTTGGTTAGTTAGGGATTTCCGGAAATTGTTTACAATGTAGCTTGCCTTTTTTTGGATGCTTTTGTGAAGGTTTTGGATTATGTTGTGACGCTTTGGTTACGAATTCGAAGGTTAATGTAAATAGTTTGGATTATGGATGGATTCAAATTGGCTATGTTTTGAATAGTTTGTTTGATTTAGTGTGTGGACGAGCAAGTACGTTCCTTAATGTGAATGGTGATTAATTTCCAATTAATGAAATGGTTCTTATTGAATGTTGCTATCTATATTTTTTTGCATCTTTTGTAAGGCAGGTTTAGTGATTTGAAAGTGTATCCATACTGCAGCATGTTATTAGTAATGTATATATTGTATTTTTATTTTAAAAAAAATGGATGGTATCTCGCTTCTATGGAAACTGTCACAACTGATGACTACTTGTGTCACTTTTGGTCCGAAAACAACATATTGATCACTGCTTTTGAAAAGGGAGACAACAAAGTTATCTTTCTTGTGACGCTTTTAAGTTATTTCAGTGTCACTTTTGGGTTTAAAGTGACACAAGTAACCATTTTTTGTGTCACTTTGATAACAGAAACTGACACAACAAATGTATTTCTTGAGACGCTTTTACGAACTTTTAGTGACGCCGGCAGATAAGATGCTTGCATAGTAATCAGAAAAGCGACACAAACCACTTTTTAAGACACTTTAAAAGTGACTCATTAAGACATTTTTTTTGTAGTGTAAATGGGTCAGGCGCCGCTAAGCTGGAGATAGGCTGCCTGTTTGAGAACAGTGTAGAGGTAGGTCAAGCTTTTTGGTGACCCGCGAGAGAGCCGCTAAGCTGGAGATAGATTGCCTGTTTGAGAACAGTGCAGAGGCCGAGCCTTTTTGGCGACCCGCGAGAGAGCCGCTAAGCTGGATACATAGGCTGCCTGTTTGAGAACAGTGCAGAGGCCAAGCTTTTTTGGCGACCCGCGAGAGAGCCGCTAAGCTGGAGATAGACTGCTTGTTTAAGAACAGTGCAGAGGCAAGTCAAGCTTTTGGCTATCCACGAGATGATTCACCTCGCCTGGACCTGTTGATTTCCTCAGTATTCATATATTTTTGAGCTTTTGCCAATAGTTCTGGCATGCTCTTTGGTGGTCGCTTCATTACTGAAAAGAGGAAGCTTGACGAGCGAAGGCCTCCCAGGAAGGCTGTCATGGAGACCTTGTCGTCGGGCTCTTCGACTTGGAGTACCTCCTCGTTAAAACGAGTGAGGTAGCTCCTGAGGCTTTCACTTTTATCCTGCTTTATGCTGAGCAGGTGTGTGGCGGGCTTCTGGTGGCGGCGTCCTCCAATGAAGTGTGACACGAAGGACTTACTTAACTCTGCAAAGGTGGAGATGGAGGCTGGGGCCAGACTGGAGAACCACTGCCTTGCGGAACCCTTCAACGTGGTAGGGAAAGCTCTACACATGATCTCGTCAGAGATGTTATGTAGTTGCATTAGAGTTTTGTAAGTTTCCAAGTGATCCAGTGGATCCTTTGTCCCATCAAAGGTCTCCATGGTTGGCATTTTGAACTTTTTAGGAAGTGGGTAGTTTGCCACAACGGGTTTGAACGGTGTGTCCGTTCGTTGTACCAGGTAGTCTATTGATTCTGGTACCTGTGCCTTCATGGCATTGAAGACATCGCCAATCTAATTCTGTATTTCCTTGATCTTTTCATCCCAACGATTGGGGGCTTCTCTGGACTGGCCTTGGAAATGACTCTCATCTTCTAGGCTGTGATTTTCACTTTCCCCCTCCTGGAAATGAGGATCTTCATCGTTGGAGGCAGAGGGAGGAGGTGGAAGTCCACCGTGATTCGACCCTCCAAGTGGGACTCCACCCGGGGGTGGAGGCACGTCTAGATGAGCGCGGCCTTGAGGGTCGACCAGGAGTCTTTCATGCGGGGCGACACGGGGAGCTCCACCAGAGGCGCCTTGGGCGCCATGGGAACGGGCGCCCAGGTGTACTCCTCGACCCTGGGCGCCATGGGGATGGGCGCCCAGGTCAGGATGTGGACGGGAGGCTCCTCGGCCCCGAGCACCATGGGGCTGGGCGCCCGGGGGAGGTGCTCCCCTGCGTGGAGCAGTCCGATGCGCCGGGCACGGTACCTCCTGCGGTCCTGCGCCAACTAATGCTCCTCCTTGCCCTACCAACATGAGTTGCAGTATCTGCTGGTTCTGGGTCACCAGCTGTTGCAAGGTCTCCAGCATTTGCTGAGGAGAGGGAGTAGGAGCATTTGGTGCAGGGTTACCCTCGCCTTCCTAGGAGGGGTTGTCATCTTGACGTCTTGTTGACTTTGTGGTGATCACCATAATTTCGAAAAAGAAAATCTTGTCGATTCCCACAGACGGTGCCAAACTGATGATGCCAAAAAGTGTTTCGGGCACCACCGGTCAAGTGTTAAGCGATTAATGTGAAAATTAATGGAGAGAGGGAATTTATAGTGGTTCGGTCAGTGTGACCTACGTCCACTTCAAATTGGTGATTTTACTTCTCTGAGGTAGAGCTTACAAGTCAGAGGAATACAATGATAGTGTAAAAGTGGAGAAGAATTGCTTGCCCCCCAGTGCTGGTGGGGCTGCTTGTTTTATAGTCTTCCCCTAACAGATAGGGACGACTCTTCAGCAACGGACGCTCCATTCTGGCATTCTGGCGGAGTCCTCGAACCGCCCCCAACAGACGAGGCGGGTAGGATCTCCTCCGCAGGACTTGGTAAAAGCAGGTAGATGGAACGACGCGCTGACTTTATCATTTAATGGATCTAGACCCGGCCCTTAACGGGTGGATTTAGACCTGGGCTCATCACGGACTTGGGTCATTTTGATCTGACCCACCATCGTGGATCGAGTCATTTGGGCCTGACCCATCAGATGTCATTTTAGGTAATTTACCACATGGTAATATTGGTCATAAAAAAGTAAAATTACAATGTGTGGGAAGAGAAATTGTGTGTGCATTTTGAAACCCTCTTCTGCTAAATTTTTTTTTTATATATTGTTAACCCTTCATTTTTAGCAATACACTTGAGATCTTGTATTGTTATCAAAGTCTTCGTGCCATCAAAAAAAAAAAAAAAGCCAAAACATTTGCTTGTAGGTGATTTACCTGTTCTGGATTGTTAGAGCTGTTCTTTTTTTTACTAGATGGGTGAGTGGTACCCAACATATGATACAACCTACTTATATATGCAGAAATCAATCCTTAGACGGTTGTATGAGATGAGACACCCTCGTGTTTCTCAATTGATAGCATGGTTTATTTATGGCCTACGATTAAAAAAAAGAAATTTAAAATAACATCAAAAAATTAATAAGAAATAGTGAATATTCGTAAGCCAAAGATAAATACAAAGGTGTTCATAGAGTTTCAAGATTTACAAAAGACATGATTTTCAATTGGATAAAGTAAAAGAGCCTGCTCGAATTTGTTTCATGTTTGGACTATAGTTAAATAAAAGAGGAATTTACCAAATAAATCCCTATAGGTCCCTATACCGCTCATGGGGTCCCAAAAAAATCGTATTATTGGATTAGGTCCTCAAGGGCTGTATTTGTATTTTTTTTTGTATTTTGGCTATATGGCCGATATCGGCCATAATCAGTTACAACGGCCATCACGCGCTGTGGCCCCTTTCCCTTTTCGTTCGACCATCACTTTCCCCCATTCCCTTTCGTCTCTCGCTGTCAACACTCTCCCCCTTTCCAGTGGTCCCAAGCAGGTGGTCCTAAGCACTTTGGCGTCAATTTTTCAAAGGTGGCTGGCATGGAGGTACGTTTCTTCCTCATTTCAACCCTTTTTCTTTGTGCCTTGGATTTTGAATGAAGACGTGTTGTTCTAGGGTTCGGTTTGATGGCTCTGTTATTCTCTTCTTCTTCTCCTCATCTTCCCATCTTCTTCTCATCTTCATTACCCATTGTGCAGACGTGATATCTAGATCTCCAACTTTAAATTTGACATATTGAATTATATATGGCCGATATCGGCTATATTTTATAAATCTCCCCCAAACGAGGCAGTTTATGAATAGCTTCTTCCGGGTTGATGCGCGTGACTTGTAGAATAATGGAGTTAGAGTCGTGGAATCTATTGTGACGCACAAATCTATTATTAAAGACCATTTCTGAGTTCCAGAAAGATATAAGCATCAAGTAAAATGATTAAAAGCTTACAATTATGAACAAATATGAAGTAAGAGTTACAATCAGTTTGAATGCTTTAAGCACTATAATTGTTATTGTTCCATTATGTCTGGACCAGTATAACATATACCTTCTGTTGAGGAATCATCAAAAGACTCCACCTTTTCTTGATGTAACATACAAACTACTGTATTCCACAGGCATGAAGGTACTAAGTTGCTTTTCTAGCTTCTCTAAGAATTGATGTTCCACTAGTACAAAAAAATGGACTATCAACATTTGTAGAAAAATAGAAATCCAAGGAAGATAATTGAGTGAAAAGGAAGCGCAGAATTTCATCTCCTTTCAACAAAGAAAAACCAAATTGGTGAAGGAAAAAAAATGAAATTCTAATATCCAAATGATCAAAACATAAAACAACAAAATTCAGGTAGAAGAAGACTTTATATTGAACTATTGCTCTATCTATTTTAGCCAACAGACTACACCAATTTATAGGTGTTTACAGATGACTTACTTGCAACTAAAAGAAAACTTCAACTGACTCAACTAAGCCACCACTACTTCCTATATTTGTGGCACTACCTATGAATGTGCAAAACAGGTAAAGACCTGATCAAACAAAGACTTGGTCATGACAGGACCCTTTATTGAAACAAAACTGACACAAATAGTTTGAGTTTATTCAATCTCCAACAGCCTTCCTTAAACTCAAACTTTCAAAGCTACAAACCCCCAACCCCAACTTGTGTTTCAACTTGTAGAATGGTTCAGCTTGCAATGGCTTAGTGAGAATATCGGCAACTTGATCTTCGGATTTGCAAAACTCCATGGCAACATCCTTTTCTTTGACAAGCGCACGAATGTAATGAAATTTGATTTCAATGTGCTTGCTCCTCCCATGAAACACCGGGTTTTTGGTGAGAGCAATGGCCGACTTCTTGTCACAGTAAATCGTCGTAGTGATAGTCGGCGTCTGATGCAGCTCCTCACATAATCTTCGCACCCAAACAGCTTGACATGCACTAAAGGATCACAATCAACCACCTGATTTGAGATTTGGGTGGAGAAGCCTCAAACTTACCCATCCGATCTTCTTTGACTTATAAAACCATATATTGCTTTTAGTACTTGAAAGGGTATTCCAGCCCTTTCTTTGGAGACCTGTGAAATCGGAACGGCGCCAATCATTAACATTCTCTTAATGTACTTCCTTCGCCGAACAAATGCAACATAGTAATTAGGATCAGCGTAGTTTTCACACTTCACTACCCATAATGGAGTACATTCTTCAATACCTATTGGTCCTTATTCCAAAACAGGAGTCGAATTCCCAATCCTCTCATCCATGCCCTGGATGATAGCGATCAAACCATCCAATGCAATAATGTGCATGACAGACATTGGACATTTCACTGGAGACGCTCTCTTTGACAGCAGGTTTCCAAGTCTTAAAAAACATTACGACAGGCTATGTCACAGTCCAAGTTTGCAAACATCTCTGCAATGAATGACTTTTGTCTGTAGAATTCAACAAGAGACTTCATTGCAACCTCCTGTTGTTTATATGAAGCCTCATGCCGGCTTTGCGCAAGCTTCAAAATAACACATGCGAAGATAACCTCAAGCTGTAATTTTAATTTGAAAATGCAATCGAACGGAGTTTAATTGGCACCAAAAAATACTCCCCATAAAAGGAGGTGGGAGAGGAAGAAGAGTATCATTTGATTCTTCATCTTCAATCTGGGTCAGGAAACTTCAGTTTGGGTTATTGAGACAGTCATTGTACCAAGGATGCCTCAGATTTATGTGATACAATTTTTGTGACTGTCTTCCACTTTTGTTTGGTTCTTTATTTTAGTGTTCTTTTACTTATTCTGTCTTAGTATAAGGATTTATGACTTCATCAATGTACATGATCAGTGTCCTATTTAGAGTCTCACATGGTAGAGAGTGGAATCTTGAATAGCGTTTGATTTGAAAAGAAGAAAGTAAGGATATATGGTCATATCTGCTTTTTCTTTTTAATCTTTTCATGTACATCAACCTGACCTCATATTGGCTAATCCTAAGATGATAGTGGCCACAAGGGGTTCTAGCATTCGTTTGGATGTACTCCATGAAAGTCCTTGGGATCCTAACCCTAGAGGGGGGGGTGAATAGGGTGAGCTACAAATATGACCAATTTAGACAAATTTTAATTCTTAACATAAACTAGTCACATGTGATGATTAATCAAACAATATGCGGAAGCTAATGAAAACAATCACCACAAAAGCAAGCACCACAACACAAAGGTTTATAGTGGTTCGGCCTCAATGCCTACGTCCACTACCGGCTTGTGATCCAATCACCCCACCGGATTTTCACTATTTATGCTTTTTACTAGGCTAAGCAATAACCCTTACAATGTTGTTTTTCTAGGCTAAACAACAACCTCTCAATGTGCTTTTATAGGCTAAGCAATAACCTTTACAAGATGCTTTTCTTAGGCTAAGCAATAACCTTTACACAATGCTTTTCTTAGGCTAAGCAATAACCTTTACAAATGAGAGATTTCACAAAGAAGGTGTCTTCACAAAAGAACACTCCAAGAGATACAATTTAAGCACAATTGAATTGCCTCTTCATAGGCTAATTTGAAAGTGTAATTCAAATTACAAACATACACTAAATGAGGTAAAGTGTGTGCACAAGTGTATGAATGATTTTCTTCAATCAATTTCAACAATGAAGCTCTTAAATGAATGCATGATGCATTTTAAAATCAAAGCTTAGAAAAAGATGATTGAAGATAAAACTAATCACATAAAAGATTCAAACAACTTTGAAGAAATGCACTAAATAAGTTGTATGAATATTTAAAGTCTAAGAGCATGTGAATTAGTCAAGAGAGTTTGCAAACCATTCTTAATATTCCAAAGATGATAATGAGTTTGCAAAACAACTCTTTAAAAACTAGAAATCATGCATAAAAGAAAATACAAAGATTTAAACATGCATAGATTCTAATTTTAATGGAAATCCAAATGATAAGTAAGATCTACCTTTTTAAAACTCAAGCATTTGATTTCCAAATAGCCCTCTAGCCTTTCCAACTTCTTCCCCTTTCTTTGGCTCCAATATGGTCTCAAAAGTTCATGTGTCAAGCCTCTTGAAAGTTGGAAAATGAATGGACTTTATAGCCAAAAAGTGCCCAACGGCTAGTCCTCGGTCGACCTGCAAAGAGGTCTCGGTCGACCGGGATCACACAACGGTCAGAAAAATGACCGTTGGGGCTCCAAGGACCAAGTCACGGCGACACTGCTGGCCGACCCCCTGGGACCAAAATTCCCATTTTTTGCATATTTGAAAGTTTCTCTTGAAGGGAATTTTTGGTCCACTAAACCAAGCTTGGTAACATGTTTTAGATCAATCTAAGAAGTTTAAAAACATGAAACACAAAGAGCCTAAATTAATTTGGAAGATTTAAAACATAGGCTAGCTTGATTTCTAAAAACTCTTTATATATGAAAATGCATACAAAGATGATTCTGAAAGTGATGAATGTATGCAAGATACAAACCTAAATTCTCAATATGATTTTTCAAAAGTAATGCACAAAGAATTAGGTTTTCGAAAGAGTTTGAATTCTAAAATCAATGCATCCAAGTTTAGAAACAAAACATGCATAAAACAATACTTTTACAAATCTTAAAAGCAATGCATGTATAAAACCAGATTTCAAGGTTTTCTAAAACAATGCAAGTGTGAAAATTCAAATGATGCTAAAGTGAAAATGCATCCATCAAATTGCAAGTACAAAATCCCTAACAATCTCCCCCTTTGCAATTTGATGACAACTTACTCATCATAGAAATTACACACTTAGTCTTCAGCTCCCCCTAAGCTGGACAAGTCTTGAAATCTTCTTGGATGCTCCTTCTCTTAGCTAGGGCTCTTGGGCTCTTTTCTTCAATCTTCTTGATGCTTGGAGCTTGATCATTCTTCAAGCTTTCTCTTCTTCTTTCCTCTCTATGGCCAAGCATCTTCTCTAGCTCCAAGCTTTCTTTCTTCTATTTGCTCTCCCCCTTTGACCATGCCTCTCTCTCCCTTTGGCAAGGTATGCATTCTCTCCCCTTGTAGAAGATCATACACAACTCTCCTTAGGAAGCTTGGACATTCTCTTCACCTTTAGAGAACTTGAAAGCTCTCTCCCCTTTTGTAGAGTAGGAGATCTTTGGGTACTTGAACTCTCTCTCCCCCTTTGCCATTAAATTGCAAAAATACCTACACACATGAAATAAGGAAAATACCTTTAGTAGCACCTGTTAACAAATGAAATCGAAAATGAAATACATAACAGGCTATCCTGTATGGAAGTTATCTCTAAGGGCTCAATGGCAATCCAAGGGTCAATTTGATCAAAAACTAATACTTCCTATGAAGGTTTACACTCCCCCTCAATCCATTCTCTTCTTTTGTCAAACTTTTGACAAGGTATAACTATTTGGTTCAAGAAGTAGATGGTTTAACCAAATGAGGGTCAACTTCAAGGAAATGATTAGATTCATTTAACTATAAGGCTCAATATGATCAAATTACCAAAAGAAAGCAAGGTCAATGGGAAAAGCAATCATGGATACCAATTGGAAAAATAAAGGATACCAATTGAGATTTAAGGATAAGTCTATTAAACACAATCACTCTAAAATGGATTTAAAGATATACCTATTAGGAAAAATCCAAATTAGAGCTATCCATGATGAAATGGGGTTTATTAATCATAGCATCAAATAACCTAACTATGGAAAGCATATGCTATGAAGGTTTTGAAATCATTTCATTCAATCAAAAAATATGACTATCATGTGCAAGATGAGTGAAATGAATTTCAATCATGAAACCAACCTCAACTAATAACCAACCAATATTATGAACACATAAACATGGTGGTCATGAGATATACCTATATGAGCAAGAGAGGTGGCAACATGAACATTATGATGCTAATGGTGTGTGACATGGAACAAATATATTACTATCAAGTTCAATCCAATGAACACATGGTTTATCACATTCATAAGAAATCAAATCAATCAAAAATTATACAAATTGAAACCAATTGAATTTGACAACTTGATAAAGAGCAAAGATGTGACAATCACAAAATTCCATCAAGCATCATAAATGCATATTCATCACTTTTAAAGATATGACTATAGAGCATAGTGATGAACAAGGTAAATTGCAATGCAAAAGGATATAACTTTGTAATGCATGCAATTTCCAAAGTGTCAAAATCATATGAATTCAACATCTAAGATATCCATCAAACATATAGAAATATGAGGAATAGATTTCAAAGAGTTTCATATGATCAAGAACACTACTATGAAGTTGAAACATGTGTAAGGATGATATTACTTAGAGAAAATACATGAATCAACATCATAACCATCCAAAAAGAATATGACTATAAGGCATAGAGGATGGATTTGGGTTCTAGTATGGTTTCTACAAATATAACTAAGATCACAACCATACATGGAACAAATTGACATTTGCATATAAAAAGAATGACTAAATAAGCAAAGATGCAAATGACTTGTAACAACAATTGATCATGACTAAATTAGCTATGAAAGCTTTTAAAATCACAAACAATTTAATCATGTATAGAAATGCAATGCAAGACATATAACTAAATGTGTGCAAAAAGCAAATCAAACATGATGAGATTATAATCAAAAGATTTTGAAAACCATGATATGTAACTAGAATGGTGCATGAAAACAAAATCAATTGATCATAAAGAAACAATGCATTTTAATAAATGTAACTAAATAGAAACAAAATGTAAATGCAACATGACCAACAAAATGATTTAACTATTAAAGAATAGGTTGGTCAATGAGGTTCAAGGCCTTAAGGTTTGTCTAAGTAAATAACTTTTGGAATTCACCTAAGGTCTTGAGAGGGTTGAACTTTGAGGTCTAGTTTGGAATTCTCACCAACTAAAGGAGATTTGACTTTATTTAGCTTAGATTGGTGATTAGTCTTTTGAAGTTGGTGGGTTTGTTTTTTAGGGGATTGTTTCTCTTTTCTTTTCTTCTCATTTTCTCCCTTTATTTGACTTTTGAATTTTAGATTTAACTTAGTTACTTTACTCAAAAGTTCTTTCATGGGTTTATATAAGGGAGATAGGTTGAGAAGCTTTTTGTTCATAGATTCTTTTAAGCTTGGTTTAACTTGTTTAAACTTTTTAGAATCTATCTTAGGAGACTCCATTTTAAATGATTTAACTTGTTTAGTCTTTTTGGAGTCTTCTTTGTTTCTTAGTGTCTTACCCTTCATAGATTTAGATTCTACCTTCTTGAGTTCAAAGATGGGTTTAGACACATGGCTTCTTCTTCTTAGTTTGCACTCAAACGTAAAATGCCCTTCAATGCCACAATAATTACATTTGGTTTTGGGCAAAGGAGAAAGAGTGCTAGAGAAAGAGGACTCACCTTTCACAAAAGTGTTGGTGAATTTAGGGTCATATGACATATTCCTATTAAATCCAAGACCCGTCCTATCTCCATGAGGTTTACCCAATTTAAATAATTTTTCAAGTCTTTCTTCACTTAGGGTAAACTTGCACTCATACTTTTGTTTATATCCTTCAAGTTGAGTGACTTTGGTTATAAGGATTGAATTTTCATGTTTAACTTTTAAAAGATCATTTTCAATTTCCTTATATTTGCTTAGCTCTTCATTGGCAAGTTTTAATTCAAGTTTTAGGTCATTAGCAACATTAGATCCAAGTTCTTTGGTTTTTAACTTACTTTTAATCAACTTCGCTTCTAAATTGATAAAGTCTTTGTCTTGCATTTTTATTTGATCTCTTAGATTTAGATTTTCCTTATTGACATTATCATAATCCATCTTTAATTATTTTAGTTCATCTTGAATGTTAGATAGATTATTTAAAGAGATCATGAACTTAGATTCTAAACAATTTATTACTTCTTCTTTCTCTCTAAGTTCATCTTTAGAAGAGACTAATTCTTTGTTTAGTCTTTTAGATTCTTCACTTAAATTTTTGTTCTTCTTTTCAGTCTTTAAGGATAATTCATATAATTCCTCAAAGGCTTGTTGAAGATCTCCTTCATTTTCAATAAGATCTTCTTCTTTTATGTCACATTGAGATTCATTAGATTGAGGGTTTGAATCTCCAATAGAAGGAAGAAGGAGGGGTCTAGAAGAATCTACCAAGTCTAGCATAGTGGAGTCCATTCTAATGATTTTCATGCAAGGACAACTCTAGGGTTTTAACTCTAGGTTTTTACACCTAATCAAGAGTTCCAAACACTTGATCCTATAAGAAAGAGCACGAGGCTCTGATACCAATTGAAAGTCCTTGGGATCCTAACCCTAGATGGGGGGTGAATAGGGTGAGCTACAAATATGACCAATTTAGACAAATTTTAATTCTTAACATAAACTAGTCACATGTGATGATTAATCAAACAATATGCGGAAGCTAATGAAAACAATCACCACAAAAGCAAGCACCACAACACAAAGGTTTATAGTGGTTCGGCCTCAATACCTACGTCCACTACCGGCTTGTGATCCAATACCTCACCGGATTTCCACTATTTATGCTTTTTACTAGGCTAAGCAATAACCCTTACAATGTTGTTTTTCTAGGCTAAACAACAACCTCTCAATGTGCTTTTATAGGCTAAGCAATAACCTTTACAAGATGCTTTTCTTAGGCTAAGCAATAACCTTTACACAATGCTTTTCTTAGGCTAAGCAATAACCTTTACAAATGAGAGATTTCTCAAAGAAGGTGTCTTCACAAAAGAACACTCCAAGAGATACAATTTAAGCACAATTGAATTGCCTCTTCATAGGCTAATTTGAAAGTGTAATTCAAATTACAAACATACACTAAATGAGGTAAAGTGTGTGCACAAGTGTATGAATGCTTTTCTTCAATCAATTTCAACAATGAAGCTCTTAAATGAATGCATGATGCATTTTAAAATCAAAGCTTAGAAAAAGATGATTGAAGATAAAACTAATCACATAAAAGATTCAAACAACTTTGAAGAAATGCACTAAACAAGTTGTATGAATATTTAAAGTCTAAGAGCATGTGAATTAGTCAAGAGAGTTTGCAAACCATTCTTAATATTCCAAAGATGATAATGAGTTTGCAAAACAACTCTTTAAAAACTAGAAATCATGCATAAAAGAAAATACAAAGATTTTAACATGCATAGATTCTAATTTTAATGGAAATCCAAATGATAAGTAAGATCTACCTTTTTAAAACTCAAGCATTTGATTTCCAAATAGCCCTCTAGCCTTTCCAACTTCTTCCCCTTTCTTTGGCTCCAATATGGTCTCAAAAGTTCATGTGTCAAGCCTCTTGAAAGTTGGAAAATGAATGGACTTTATAGCCAAAAAGTGCCCAACGGCTAGTCCTCGGTCGACCTGCAAAGAGGTCTCGGTCGACCGGGATCACACAACGGTCAGAAAAATGACCGTTGGGGCTCCAGGGACCAAGTCACGGCGACACTGCTGGCCGACCCCCTGGGACCAAAATTCCCATTTTTTGCATATTTGAAAGTTTCTCTTGAAGGGAATTTTTGGTCCACTAAACCAGGCTTGGTAACATGTTTTAGATCAATCTAAGAAGTTTAAAAACATGAAACACAAAGAGCCTAAATTAATTTGGAAGATTTAAAACATAGGCTAGCTTGATTTCTAAAAACTCTTTATATATGAAAATGCATACAAAGATGATTCTGAAAGTGATGAATGTATGCAAGATACAAACCTAAATTCTCAATATGATTTTTCAAAAGTAATGCACAAAGAATTAGGTTTTCGAAAGAGTTTGAATTCTAAAATCAATGCATCCAAGTTTAGAAACAAAACATGCATAAAACAATACTTTTACAAATCTTAAAAGCAATGCATGTATAAAACCAGATTTCAAGGTTTTCTAAAACAATGCAAGTGTGAAAATTCAAATGATGCTAAAGTGAAAATGCATCCATCAAATTGCAAATACAAAATCCCTAACACTCCAAGTTACTACTATTACTGTGATTCCAAAATGGTTGGCTATGAACCCTATGTATGTTTTTGGTGTTTACGCTAATTAAAAGTTATAATTTATATGGTATAATGCCATGGGTCTGTTTTCTGTCTCCAATCCATTAGTGGACAGTGGTGAGTGTTGGATGAGGACATGGAACTTTGATAGAACAAAGGTAAAGATTTGACTAATTATTATTCCATCCAACCTAATTGCCTATTTCTTATGATCTTTTAATAATGACAAATACTACCCCTTTTAATAAATAGTTTTATGATAAAAAAATTTTATATTTTTTCTTGAATGAACTCACATTCAACGTGTATGTTTGTAAGTTACCGACATTCATATTCTTTTGCAGGAAGGTGAAGGACAAGCCCCCAAGTCTCCGAAGGTTCTACTATACAACCAAAGCCTTCACGTGTCGGAGGGAATTCGGCAAGGAGGGGTATACTGTATCCCACAAAATCAATTACACATTTCAAAGTATCGATGCACATTGTTATTGGATATATTCGTTTTGTACTTGCTAACCACATTTGGCAATTGTTACGTTGCTAGGATTTTGGACGACTGAGATGCATACCAACCAATCCGGACCGAAATATATGGCAGCTGACAAAACAACAAAAGGCATACGTGAGGCAGACGAGCCTCCACTACCTAGCAGAAATCGATCGCATGGTCATTGATCATGCGCTAATAACCGAAATAGTCGAAAGGTGGCGCCCGGAGACAAATACCTTCTACTTTCCGTCGGGGAAGCAACTGTCACCCTGGAAGATGTTGCATACATCTACGGCCTACTCGTAGATGGCCCACCTGTAGCTGGACGAACTTTCCCGGAGAAGTTCGTAGCGTCGGTGTGCGAGGAGGTACTTGGCATTCGACCGGAGAAGCATGACTACCATGGTATAACAGTGAAGTTCAAGTGGCTTGAAGACAATTTTGCAGCTGCCGAACTTGAGAAAAAAAAAGAAGCATAAAAAATACAAGGATTACGAGATCCGGGCAACGCGAGCCTATCTCTTCTTTCTAGTGTCCGGTCAGATCGTTTCGCAGACTACTGGTGCCCGTGGACCGGCCTACATACTAGAGTTGTTCAAAGAATTTAAACCGTATGCCTGGGCACCGGCTTGTCTCGCGAATCTGAATAGGATGTTGACCAATGCCTCTCGATGGGGTCCGGAGAAGCTAGTTGTTGTGGAAGAGGGGAAAAATAAGCAACGTGAGCTTGAAGGGCACCTGTGCAGGACGCCAACCGGGCCTCTACAGCTATTACAGGTCTTTATTATCATAATGACTGTTAGTTTGAATTTTTAATTTTATTCGAACTAACTCTTTATTGTGATGTAATCTGGTGCAGATATAGGCTTATACAAGGATGTCAATCGGAAGGTGTCCTAAGCCAAAAGACTCGTGGCAGGGGGACATACAATTCCCACTATGCAAGACATGGATGAAGAGGTTGGCTGAAAATCCACCACTCACCTCAGTTAAGGAGGTGAGAGGACAGTTAAACAATTTGAAAGTTGACGAGGTAAAACAAGAAATTGACTAGCTCCTTAGTTCGGTGTTCGATTATATGCATTCTATTTTGCTGAGATACTGGACTAACTGTTTCGTTGCTGATGTGTATTGCAGTTCATATGGCAACCATATGAAGGGTACAGCCCAAAGTTTTTTTCAAAGGTCTCTAAAGTGGATCGCACTCTCCTACATTCATCCACTGTTCTGATATGGTATTAGATTGTCGAGCGCCACAACACTTGGCGTGTTATGAAACAATTCGGGCTCAAACAAATAGTCCCACCGCCTTTTACAATGCCGATCTTAAGACGAGAAAGGACGTTCAGGTCTGTTGTCGATTATGTGGCAACGATGGATAAGGATGTCGTGTCGTCGTGGGGAGCAAGAGCCCAGCTTGGACTTCAAGGTGAGGTTTGTGCTGCAGCTGCGCAGTCCGAAGAGTACATGGAATGGTATACGAAGAATACGTTGATGTTTATTGGTAGAGGAGAGGCAACGGAGCAGCCTGCGTCCGATGTCCCTGCATCTGATGTCCCCACGGCGGAGGTGCCGGCAGAGGAGACCCGCACTGAGGATGAGCCCACCATCCCACAGAAGCATGTATATCAATTACACCCTATAATGGACTGTTACACTAGTTCCTTGATTTTTTTCTTCAAATTGTCGGTAATTCAATTACTTCTTTGATCAACAGGCTCAAGACATGGTCGCTCGTATCGAACGGAGCCTCGAACGTTCTGCATGCAGGAAAACGCCAATCGACAAGCTATCCATGTCAATTTCGAAAAAGCTAGCTAAGTTTAAGGCGGGTTTTGGGACGAATTGGGAGAACTTCTCATTCGATGGGTGCAGCAGTTCGGCGTCTGATAATGACGCCACGGAGAAGAAAATCACCATCACATTTAAGCATACCAAGAGGCCTGCGCAAAAAAGTCCGGCTAAAAAGACTAAATCTGCTAAAAGAAAATCCACGGTCGAGGAACCGAACCTCTCGAGCATAAATGCTGAGGGATCAGGTAGCAGCAAGGAACAGCCCCCGACTGAGCCAGCACCCCAGGAAAATGTTCAGACCCCACCAGTCAGCAGGAATTTGTTCGCATCCCCATTTACGGTATCCAGTGAATCTGCTATAGTGGTTGCAGCGCCATTGGCCACCCTTGAGTCATTGGTATGGAGGATCAAACGGTTGCCCCGAATGCGCAAGATACCGTTGAAGTTTGAAGACTACACGCATGATATCGTTCGGAGCGACTACGTGCTGTCTGATGGTGACAAATTCTTCCTCAAAGGTTTTCTAGAATACTACGATGACAGGTATGTTGGTTTAGTGGTGATCATGTTAATTTGTTGGATTGAAGTGCTTACGTGGGTTTGGACATATTCACTGTTACAGGAAAGATGAGCTTGATGATATTTACACATTGATCAAGGCAGATGATTTGAAGAAGGTCCTTGATGAGGGAACTTGGATGGACACTAACATCATTTATTATTACTTTGAGATATTGAGAATTGGGTGTGATTCATGCTTCATTGCCGACCCGAGTGTCTGTGTAAGTACAAACTAAACACTGGTTGGGTAAATCCTTTATTATATGTACATTGGAACATTGTATCCACATTGATCAATTCAATGTATGCAGAGTTGGGGGCGCGATAGTGGTGACACAGCCATCGAGGCAGTTTTTGGGAAGTACGGGCACAGGGTGTTGGACTCGAGGGAAGCGCGAACGTTGATATTCATTGTCTATCAGAGGTCACATTTCACATTATTGGTCGGACTGGTTGATTAGAAATGATGGGAGTTTTACAATAGCATGGATGGCGATCGACAATCATTTAAACATGCGCAGAAGTTTGTAAGTTTTTCTTCCTTCATGCCAAGAGTCAGTTTATCTCGAATGCGTATTTCAAATTCTTCTGTCCATTGCTGATATTTAGACCCGATGTTTTATGTAGATGGGATGGTTGGCCGAATCCTATAGCCATTTTGGGTGGAGCGACCCATTTCTATGGCCACTAGTTGAAAAGACGGCCATCCCTCGACAGAACAATACGAGTGATTGTGGAGTATTTGCAATGGCCTTTGCCACTCACTGCGTCCACCGCCTTCCCATCGCCTTTAAGCAATCAGACATGCGCTACTTTCGAAGCAAAATAGTCGTGGAAATCTTCAAACGGAGTTGGCAATTGAACGCTAATAGACTGGGCTTGACCCACTTGGCAGCACTCCCATGAAGAATTTGATCAGCCGGGAACTTTGAAAGTTTATTGTCTGCATGTTATCAATTGTGAATCACTGGGCTTTATAACTCAGATTGTATAGAAAGATTGGTGGTTGTGATGTTCATTTTCATTTGTATAGAATTTGACATTCAAAATGTTTTAAATGGGTTGTATTTGGACAGAGCAGATATTATTAATGGACAGATTAGTGGTCATAATGATTGTTTGTGTTTCTTGATGTAGATTAATTGAAAACAGGCTAACTTATAACTGAGACTATTAAAAAAACAGGCCATGTAGACTATGGCCGATATCGGTCAATATAACAACCGATATCGGCCATCATTCCATGCACAGGTTTCCTTAACTGGGGCTATAAAAAAACAGGTCATTAAGTACTATAGCCGATATCGGTCATTTTTCTGACCGATATCGGCCATAATTCCATACTCAGGCTTCCTTAACTGAGACAATAAAAAAACAGGTCATGTATTACTATGGCCGATATCGGTCATAATTTCGACCGATATCAGCCATAATTTCAAACTCAGGCTTCCTTAACTGAGACTATAAAAAATAGGTCATGCATTACTATGGCCGATATCGGTCATTATTTCGACCGATATCGGCCATATTTTCAAACTCAAGCTTCCTTAACTGAGACTATTAAAAAACAGGTCATGTAGGATATGGCCGATATCGGTCATTTATTTGACCGATATCGGCCATCACCCCAACAGGCTTTCCTTAACTGATGACTGTCAAAAAACAGGTGCACTACTATAGCCGATATCGGTCATTATTGTGACCGATATTGGCCACTATTCCCACCACAGGTTTCCTTAACTGTGACAATGAAAAACAGTTGGTGTATTAATATGGCCGATATCGGTCATTATTTCCACCGATATCGGCCATCTAACTGGCACTACAACATAAACAGGTTAAGTGTAATGGCCGATATCGGCAAATATCCTTGCTCTCCCTCAATGCATACTTGGTTTCCATAGAAAGATTGGATTTTTTTTTTTTGTTAAAACTGTTGTTGTTACTTGAAAGTTTTATGTATGTGAGATTTGTGCTGAGGTGATTATCTTCCTGAGATCCAACATTAACAGATGTTCCATTTGGGGAAATGATTACTGATTAAAAAAGTATTTCTATATATATTATTGATTAAGTGTCTGTCTACATTGAATTGAGATGATTAACTGCAATTTCATATTTCTTATCTTGCAACTAGAGAAACAGTCTAATTTTTCTCTTTCCCATAGTTCAGCTCCTTTAGTTATAGCTTGGGTTTTTGATGGATTCAATTCAAGTTAATAGATGTGACTGTTTGGTTATGTGCCTTCTAGACTCAAGTGTATGTTAAAAAACAATCGCAACATTAATGAGCAGCAATAGAAACCCCATTGAGGCGAAACGGTAATAATGTTCTTTGGTTGTTGATTTATCATCATCTTGGGCATGGAAGATTTTGCATACACATCATGACTCTCCTGGCAGTGGCCACTTGGGGGTACTTGAAGACATAAACAGATCTCACATTTAGTGAAGGCACCAAGTTGCAATGGGTAAATTGGCTTCCTTGGGCTGAACAGTGGTGTGAAACTTATATATGTGAATCTATCAAAATGACCCACAATAATGTCATTCATGCTTCTCTGCGTGCACTCCAGTTTAGCTGGGAGCTGGGAAAAAACTTGCAGTGGACCTCAAACAAACAATTGGACAGCATTTTAATTCAGATACATGGATTAAAGATGACACCATTGATGTCCATTCATTATGTCCACTCAAAGAGGTTCAACAAGCACATACAGATTCGACATTCACATAAAGCGTGCACAATTCAAAAAGGATCACATATCATTTATGAAATACAGTAATACAGGACTCCCAAAATACACAATTACAGTCCACATTTGCATACATCCAGGCATCATCAATGGAAGTGTATGCATCATCAAAGTACTCGCCACGCAGCTGCAGCACCTGTTGTTACAGGAACTGGGAGTGTCGTGGTATGCGTACTGTGATGAAATAAAAACTCTCATGATTAATGCATCCTAAGGACAGCTATCTATATACATCATTAAGGGTCTTCAAAAAACTGCAACCAGAATACATACCAACATGTATATACATTCTATGCGGTTCTAATTCGTCAACTGAGCACGGGAGGATTGCGACAACTTCCACGGTTGTGCCCTCTCCCCTTGCAATTTGAGCACGTTACTGCCCTTCGAACACGGCCAATATCTTCAGTCTGAATCCTGTTCTTTTTCGGGCGTCCGGGCTGTTTACTGGCCATTGGTGGAATAACCCTCAATTCGGCTGTGTGCTCCCATTGCTTGCTATCACGGGTAGCATGAATCACTTCACTGTACGTTGTACGATATGTGCTCGCAAAATACCAATGCTCACAGAATTCATATGGATCGTAGTTTCTCATTTTCATTGCAGCCAATGCATGGCAACACGGGATACCCAATATCTCCCATTTCCGACTTGTGCAGGATTTCCGTTCGAGATCAACAACGTCAACATACTCCGCAGACTGAACCTGGAATTCTACGATGCCAGCCACATGAACATGCAATCGGCGAGCTTCATCCATTTCTTGACTGAGAACTTTCTCCGCATACGGGGTAAGACGAGTTGTTATGCTTTCAGACTGGAGATGCCGCTTTTGATAGAAGTCCATTAACTTTGCTCGTATCTCCTCAACTTGTTTCGTAATGGGCAGGACTCGCGTGTCTTTTAGGAGACTATTAGTGCACTCGGCTGCATTGCTAGTTAGCATGTCGTACAGACGGCCTTCTATGTATGCATTTGCCCACCGTTGCCGCCCAATTGCATCAATGTAATTGAAAGCCTCCTGGCTAACTGCACGGATATCTGTCATATAAGCCTCGTACTCGCATGGCCTGTATGACGTTGCTACACGCCAAAATTTCATCACGATTGCCCCGTCACTGAAAGCAGCTTTGATGTTCTCAGCAATGTGACGGCAGCAGTAACAGTGCATTGCATGCGGTATGGTGTTCTTCAATGCTGGAATGAGACCCTTCTGCCGGTCTGAAACAATAGTAAGGTTAGGCGGCTCTCCTAGAGATATGGACAAGTTCGCAAGGAACCACTCCTAGCTAACGCGCCGCTCGGCTTCCGCAAAGGCAAAGGCAATGGGAAGTAGCTTATGGTTGGCATCATGCGTCACGGCAACAAGCAACACACCTGGATACTTGCCTCGGAGGTGTGAACCGTCTACAGCAATCACTGGTCTCAACGAAGACGTGTAAGATCTTATGCACGGTCCGAACGCCCAAAAAAATCTTCTGAAACGGTCATCCGAAGTGGTATCTATGTTTGTCACAGTGCCAGGGTTAGTCAACTCAAGTTCCTTACAGTAACGGGGTAGCAGCTGGAAGGACTCTTCATATGATCCTCGCACAATACAAAGTGTCATCTCCTTTGCTATAGAAGCCTTTCTGTAACTAATTATTGAACCAAACTCCATCTGATAGTCATTCATGATCTCCTTCGGTTTCAAATTCACATTCTGCCTGACCCGTTCCATGATGAACTCTTTAATAAGCATCGAGGTTGCCTGTTGATGTGCCATGCCCATCAGTGGCTTTGAGCATCGATGGTTAGGATTGTACGTCCTAACTTTAAATTGTGGTCCTGATTCGACAATCGAAGCATGAATACGCCATGGACAATCCTGATCTTTGCATCGTGCAGTCACTTTGGTCATGTTGGTCTTCAAATGTTTAAGAGTGAAGTTACCGTATATTGCAAACTTGGCCAACGTATTCCGGAACATCTGTCGATCAGGAAAAACACGGCCAATCCACATCTCTCGTGCGGAGTTGTTACCAAATTCCATTTCCATGTCATCAGGCTCCATTTTATCATCAAAATCAACTTTTGGAATTTCATTAGACCGTAGATCGGTATTGGTTGGATTGGCTTCATCCCTGCAACTTTCGGCCTTGAAGATTAGTTTTGAATGAAGCTGTCCATTAGAGGGATGTCGGTTAAGATGGATATCATCAGCACGCATCATCCCAAGGTCGATATGACCATCTAACACCTCATTGCATACATCATCATCATCCCGCACAGATGGATATTGCATGTCTATGTCATCGCGGAGATCAGCAGTGGGTTGTTCTCGATGACTTGTTGATAACTTCACTTGTTCCCTCTTCAAACTGGCTGACGAGCTGCTTGGCATTTTTGGACTCTTAAATCCTACTGCGGTCCTCCGTAACCTACAATGAATCGGCGCATAAATAAGCAAGTGCTAACATAAATAATTAATTTCGCATTTAAAATTTAGTGAGACAATTAGTAGGCATACCTGTCCTCTCCCCCTATACTTTCATTGTTGTTCGGACTATTAGAGACGTTCAAGTATATCCCATTCGTTTCATTTCCCGATGCTTTGAACATAAGACGGACATCATTATCATCGTCAATGCTAGCCATTGAGAATGCCCGTCCGTTGTGATGAAGGTATTGCATGCTTAAATTCTGGATGGTTGTATCCCAATTAGATGATTACATTGCTTCGTTAGCCAGGCATTGATAAGAGATGTCTGACGATAAATATTTCATTTTTTGTTTTCCTCCACTGTACACCGGACGGCTGATGTCGAATTGAAAGTCACCGTCATAGTGGAATATGAACAACACCTCTCTGTCTGACATGCTATCATTAAATCACAGGAAAATTATGAAGATATCAGTAAAATGTAGGCAGATTCAGAATGACAATTACAACAGATCGGTATTAGACCCATTTCATTTGTCCCTAGCTGCTATTCAAACAGTATTCAGACCGTATTCCACCTATTCTCCTATTGTTCATCAATCAGCAAGACAACCAACTCCAATTGGATGAGATACTGACGTTGAAATATCCATGTTTGCAAGATCAATATAGAAAACTATACAAACATACAAACTATACAATAACATTTATGGATTTACTGATGCACACTAAACATAAATAAAATGGAATGCACGACCCACCATAGCTCCAGCCGCTGGATTCAACAGAACCCTGAAAACGACTACACAGAATGTTTCAAAATGACGCTCTCTCAAACAGTTCTAGGGTATTCATGATGAGAATGGATTTTCGACAGTTCTAGGGTTAACAAGAATGAAATAAAGGAGAATGAGTACTCTATTGATGAAAGTGGGTTTTCCACAAACCCTTCAAACAGAAAGTTCTTCTATAAGCATTAAAGAAAGCCTGGTTTAGAGACCAGGTACTCTAATGATGACAGAGGATTTTACAGAGATCTAGGGTTAACAAGAATGCATTAATGGAGATAAATCACGGTTACGATGTGACATTAGAGAAGATAGTGCATTAAGATGTGTGTTTAATGTACAAACCTACCTCTTAATGAAGTCCAACAACCGATTCACATAAGTTTTTTTACATGGTTTCTGAAAGGGAAAAAATCGCCATACAAAAGTCGAGGAGAGGAATAAATGAGAGTTGTGAGCAAAACACACTCGAGACGAGAGAAATAGGGATGTCGCATAATGACCGATATCGGCCAATATGACTGCCGATATCGGCCATAGAGCCAAAATACAAAAAAAAATATAAATACAGACCTTGAGGACCTAATCCGATAATACAGTTTTCTTGGGACCCCATCAGTGGTATAGGGACCTACAGGGATTTATTTCGTAGTTTCCCCTAAATAAAATGAGGAATGGTCCCTCTGGATACGGAGAGTGTAGGAAACGCTAGCTATATTCACAGTTGAGATTCAAAATCCTCCCAATCACACCTTCTCAATGTTTATCTTGGGAAAGTTTTGAGTTTTTCCACAGGAGTTTCCGTGGTGACGAGACTCCAATCCATCATTTTCTGCATTCTCCGCTCACACGGCATATAAAGTATGGATCCGGATCCCCTGTTTCGTCCAAACAGGGGATTCCCTGTTTGGACGAAACAGGGGATCCTCGTCCATAAAGTATAAACAACTCTATCACTTCGTAATGAGATGGCCCACTCACTTAATACTGGTCAAGTTATTTTTGTTTGTTTTCGTAATTGGTCAAGTTATTTGGTTCTTTTGGTAATTTGTCAAGTTCTTATTGACCATGTAATCTCCATAGAAGATTTCAGGCCAGACTTTGACGATGAAGCTAATCTTATATTTTAATTAAAGGTTAATATTATATTCATGTACAACAATGTGCAGTGTAGTATCTTTGGAAGAAACTAATCTCATTGACGCTCCATGATTTGCTAGTTTTTTATTTAATTTTTTTCTTACACCCCAACCTAGGGGCTGTAACCCAATGGAGCCCGTCAAAATCGGAAGAGGAAGTTTTAAGTACTTTTTTCATATATCCTTGGTTGATGTCTGAAGTTATTCACTTCACCCCAAGGGCCTCGACAAATAGACGTGTTACATTCAAAAGGCCAAAGGCGGCAATACTACTTAAAACTCCACACGTGGCCCCTCTCTCTCTCTCTGATCGGATATCCTCTTCCTATCCTTTCCTTTATATTTGAGTAGCTAAAACCCCCGTCCCACCTATATATATAGGGAAATGTTCATATGCATCTATCCCTCACTATAGGGTGAGGGATGCTTCCATAAATGGGGGGTTTCAAATATAAAAGGGGGATTTCAAGTACATAGGGTGTACTTGAAACCCCCCCCCCCCCCCCCCCCATTTATGGAAGCATCCCTCACCCTATGGGTGAGGGATTGATGCACTTGAAACTTTCTCATATATATATATATATATATATGGGAAAATAACTTTTACTTGAAAATTTTCAATCATGGAAGTGTCCCTCACCCTATGGTGAGGAATGGACGCACTTGAAACTTCTCATATATTTTATATTATATATATTAAAGCAATATGGGAGGTGGGCTGTGAGGGGTGCCACGTCAACACCTAATTATTCTCCTTTTAGAAAAATACAAAAGAAAAAAAATGAGGGAGACTTTGCCTTTCAATTGGGGCCTTCTCAATCTCTTCAAATCTCCTAAAATCTCTCTATCCCTTCCCATCTTCCCTAAAGAATCTCTCATTTAGATTAGCACCATATCATATCAAATCTCAAGTGTTTCTCTCTCTCTCTCTCCCTCTCCCTCTCCCCCTCTCTCTCAAATTTATAAATGACCCCTAATGTTTGAAGATAAAACACTTGCTTTTTATATTTATAAAAAACTACATTTATCAATCACGGGCCTATTTATGTCAATGAAAAGGAGGAGTTGAAGTGTGATTGGTGACCTGGGGCAACCGACCTGCAAATGACCTGGGGCGACCGCCCCAGGTCAAATTACAACTTCCTCTTCAATAGTAATTGGGCCTTGGCCCACGCCCCACATCAATTAAATGATTCGCCCCAGGTCAAAAGGGGAGAACGAAAAAAAAAACCCAAAATCGCTCTGCAGCTTCAACCTTCCCTCTTCTGGCTCTTCACTCCTCGCCGGTTCGCCCAGACCTTCTTCGTTCGAGGCTTCGATGGTTCAGGTAACTCTCTCTCTCCCTCTCCCTCTCTCTATAGCTTCTCTCCCCCTCTCCCTCTCTGGCTAGGGTTTGTGTGGTTTCCTCTCTTCCTCCTTTGCACATTAGGGTTTATGTTTTAGACTTTTAGTTTTCTTTTTTCATTTGAAGTGATGATCTCAGTGCCCTCTTTTCTATTAAAAATGAAAAAAGGGTGATTGAGAAGAATAAGTTCTCTCTTATCTCTCTTTCTCTAATAAATGGAGGGAGTTAGGGTCTTAGGGAAATAAAAATGTAGAAAAATCGTCTCAGACTCTCAGTCGCCCTTTCATCTTTGGTTAATCATTAATGGTTGGACTTGGGCACTTGGCGATTTGATTATTGACTATTTGTGGTGACTGGTGAGAATCCACTGCGCCGAGTATTTTGTATGGATACTATATGTTATTACTATCTTGAATTCAAGTATATACTATTTACATTTCCATCCAAGAGAGAGAACAAATTGTTGGTGTTTTGTTTGATCTGTTCATGCTTCTCGTTGGGAAGAGAGGACCCGCAAGTGGAATCCCCTTCATTATTCAAGATCCTTGGGTGTTATTCTGCCTTCTCAGTGTTAAAAAAGATGCTAGCTTTTCTCTGATTTTGAGGAAGTTATCAAAATGTATCTTTGTCTTGGAAGTTGGAAACAGAGGCTCTTCCAAGAGCCCAGCATTGAATTAATTTCTGCCTTCATTCTGAATGTGTGTGCAAGTCTGCAATCATCATGTCAATTATTTTGCTTTTTCTGAGATTTTGACTCCTATGTGGTTTTGGTAACTTCTTTGACCTTTGTGGTCTACTGCTTGGGTACACCGGACCATCTTATTCACTTCATTGTACCCATTTTCAAATCGATCTGTTATCTACAATTGACCTTTACTATCATATCCCTATTTATCAAGGTAATGCTTTTCTTCAGGGCTTATTTAGAATGTAGTTAATTTGACTTGATCAGACAATCACATTTATGCTTTGTTTCTTCTTTTAGTTGTTTTTTTTTATTTGATTTTTTTTTATTTTATTTGGGTAAATGAGATAAGGAGATGCATATGATGAGGAAATTTGAAGATAAACTTAGTTGCTTTCTTATGAAAATGTCCACTTTCACTTGCCAGTAGTTGCTTTTTGAATTTGTTTTATGCCTCCACCCTTCAAATCCCTGTTTGGTTTATCTTTTTTGCTCCTTGTTTCTTCTTTTTAATTCTTTCAGCAGATGCTTGATACAAGGGAAGTAAGAACATGCTTCCATGGATTTTTATAGATACATAATATGCATTAATTGATGTGTTTTACTCTATTGAAAAGAGAAGCCCAAAAAAACTTCCCCTAGTCAATGTGTGTCTATTAGAGATGTTAAGCAATTTCTTGTAAATGTATTATGGAGATTCCACTAGTAAGATATTAGATATGTAATATCAGGATGTATTTTTGTGTTGGAAGTTGTGAATTGGGTTGCAGGATTGAGACATGGCATTTTGTACCCAGTAATCAGGAGGATTTAAAATATCAGGATTGTTCTTTTGGATTATGTAAATTAAATTTTATTTTAAATATTTTGAATGATCAAGAATTGTCTATATTTTCTATATCCTTGTTTTGAATAGATCTAGAATTGTTGTGAGCATGTCTTATCTAATTGTCTTGATCTATGTTGTAGATTTAACTACTTATTTATTTTTTTCTTTTTTCATTTTGGAAAATTATTCTTGGCCCGTAATATGATATTTATTATTATGTTGATAATGTTCATCTATAAATTATAAATACAGGTGCTCTCATTTGGATTCATATGATTAAGGAACTGTTTGGAGCTTAAGGACATAATAACGAGGTACTAATTTTTACATGATAATGTATATTACTTATGTAGAGTTTCTTTATTATTGTTGTAGTTTGCTTGTCAAATTGTGTGCTAATTTCTTGAGGATTCGCGATTTGGGTGTTGTCGCTTAAAAGTTTATTTACAAATCAGGTGTTAGCAGTAGGATTATTTATCAAAAGAAGAAATTGTTTAAAATCATGTCTTTAACCTATGTTATAAATGGTGATTATTGGTGGTTGGCAAGGGTTTGCCCTCATTTTTTGGGAGACTTTTTTGTTTTCAGTATACTTCTTTTATACTGTAAATTTTGGAGAAATGAATAGTCCTCATTTCAAACAAGAAATATATTAAGTTGATATAGTTAAATATTTTGCGTCTATTTACATGGAATGCATTTTTTCTTTTGTTATTGTTGATATGAAAAATTCTAGAAAAAGTTTAGCCCCACCTAAACGAAAATCCTGGGTCCGCCTCTGTCGCCAATGGTCCTGTAATTTTTGGTGGGGTCCATCTCTAAACATTGGGCCACATGAGTGTTACAAACATTTTCGTTTAGAGATGACAAAGAGACAGAAAATGAGGTAGTGACTTAGTTCTCATTGAGGGGAACCACCCTCTTTATCTTCATAAGTGAAGAAGAAATTGAAATGAGAAAAGGCTTGTTGCCTTCTACCTTGGATTAAATCTTATTTCCACACCCATTAACTAATTCCACAACAATAACTAACTTCCATACACGTGAGATCCTGATTTTTAGCAGTATGCTTAGTCTAATTAATTTGGTGTAGTAGTTGTTTTCTCATTTAGTGACCTATTCGTAATTTGAGAGAAGGTTAGGGGGTTATTTGTAAATATTAGATTTTTGTTTTCTTCATTTTGTTGGATAGAGGATGTTATTAAGAAAAATCTTTTGTTCTTGGACCCCCGATGATTTGGTGCACCATTTGACCAGAAATGATGCATTTCTATATGTGAGAACTCGACCCCTAATTTCCTGGATTAGTGTTGTTTTATTTGTGAATTAGTTTCTTTTAGTGGGATTAGTGTTTGTTAGGTTGAATTTGTGAGCTAGAATGGTTTTTCACTAGTTTTGGGAAATTTTGAGTGACTTGGTGACTAGTGGGGCCCTTGGGGGGTTCCCTTTATGACTTTGCGTTTACTTGTGGGATTTTCTGGAATTGTCTTGATTTGTGTTTTTATCCCGTTTCATCTGTCTCATTAATCCCGACAACTTCCATGTTGATCTCGTCCCTGTTCGAGACCCCGAAACCCGATTTCATAGCCTTGAGGGCAAAACAGTCATTGTGCACTAAATCTGTACCCAAAACTTGATATTCCCGAAACCCGCGAAACATATACTTTTTGGAAATTAGATATTCCAGCGATCATTTCTTCCTTCTTCGTTGAATTCATCCGAGATCTCGAAAGACATGATTTCAACCCAAAGAGTTTCTTAAGTAGTAAGACTCATTCTCATTGCTTATATAAGGAGAACCCATCTTCTTCATTTCCTTTTTCCAGCACAAAAAGAACCTAGGGTTTTCTTTGGCAACTTTTCTTCTTCTTCTTGCTCTCTCCATCTCAATCTCCTACTAATCTTGCACCAACATCAAAATGGAGGTCATCATTCTCTTCCTCATCTTGAAGGCTATCTTTTGATACCATTTATTGAGAAACCTATCAACTTTGAGACTTCCTTTGAGCTCACCTTGCCCATTTGGAGAACCTACAAGTAAGCAATCTCCTCCATTTTCTAGATTTGTGTTCTTCTAGTCCTAGAGAAGCTTCATCTCCATTATTGTGAGTTCTATCTTCTTCATTCATTGTTTAACCCATTTTAGGGTTTGTTTTGGGGGTTTTGTTTGTGCTTGTAGGATTCTTGAGAGAGCCTTGTTTAGTAGCTTGATTTCCTTGATTAGAAGATCCAAGGCAAGTGGATGAGTTAACATTATGAGCTTTCAATGGTTTTCATGAGGAATGTGATTGATTCGTCATTTCCATTCATATTTATTGACTTGCATTGATTTTTGAAATAAATGCTTTGAATGAACCTTGCTAAGTCATTTAATATTTTGGAAACATATTGGTTTGGTACTTGTTTTCTTTTGGATATATCTTAAATGAATTCCTCATATATTATTTCCTCATTAAGGAAATATAGAATAGTGTATATTATCTATGTATCTTAGGATATTAAATTCATCTGCCTGGATACATTACAATTGTGACTGGAATGGTCATTAAGGTTGTGTGAATTGAAAAATATCACTATGAGTAGGATCCACATTTAAGTAGTTCCTAGAGACCATCTATCACATGTGACATGTCCTAAAGGGGACAAGAAAGTGACTCCATATTAGTATATAGATAAGTGCCTAAATATATATAAAATCACTATTATATAATAGTGACCCCCTGGTTTATTGATGAGTCAGATGAATTCATTATGTCATATAATTTTCAATCACTAATATAGGGCATGGTTCTTTGAGTATTACAACAGGAAATGGATACCTTTCTCGGTATTCGGATAATATACACTAAGATTCATACTTATATCTCATAAATTTCCTTAATCCTTTATAAATTGAACAATTCATCTGCCTGATTTTTAATCCAGACACTCAACTATGTTATGTCTATTATATAAATTACAATTTAACGAGCATTAAATGTGGATACACTCAACTAAGTGTGGATTGCATTGTATAATATATATGGTATAAATATGTCAGAATACCATATATCAAATTAATTCGGTACATTTAAAAAATTAATTCCGGATACCGAGAAAGTCGTCAAAATATCCAAAGTTGGCATGCTACTTCCCGGAAAGTCCGAGAACTTCCAAGATCATAGGTTCGCAATGAGGTCCAATTTAAAACTTTTTAAAAGATATAAGATCAACAGTTAATAATGCAGAAACATGTGAATATAACGAAAGTAATAATAAGGTATCATAAGTCTGTAATAGATATAGCCTTACTTCTTATAAAACGAAAATCCTCGATGGAGTATATGGAGGAATTGATCCCACAAAACCTTGCATTGTGTGTTTGAATTGGAGAGGCAGTCACTCTCCAGATCATCCGAACGCACCTGTAGTAGAAAGATGGGTCCCTTGGCCTTAATATTTCTTATTGACAACATTTACTCTATGATTTATGTCATAAAATATATCAGATGATGATTAAAATAGCTCCAATCAAATTACAATAGCTATCCAATTAACTTGATATATGGTATGCAATACCCCAACATTACAGATAATGTTCCCGATATATTTGATTAATTGTTACAGATAACATATTAACGTGGATTATCATTAATTATCACAACGATCATTAAAATATATTAAGGAAATCTTATACTTCATACCATAGATCAAGTTAATTCGGTACATTTAAACCGTCTGGATATATGTATCCAAGTAGATTATCCTTTTCCTTCAAACATTACACAATAATTCGGTACATTTAAAACCCCAGCTTATTAATATTTTGATAGTCATTATCCCATAGGATACCCCAACATCAACATTGGGTTCGGATATATGTTCCTTCCCCATGAAGTGATTAACTAATATATCCACAATATTAAAGGTATGCAATATCATTATCTGTCCCATAGGCTCTAAGTGTAAATGTCATGTTCGGTGTATCAGATGCCCATTGGCCTCGGCGCATCCCCCTTCTCTCGCGACATCAAGAACCATGCCCTCCCGCGGAAGTTCACCGTCCCGAGGTTTGTCACTTATGACAGAACCTCGGATCCGGCCGCGCACCCAAGACACTTCTCCCAGAGGATGTCTGTTTGGGGGGACGAGGGCCACTTAAACTGTCGAGTCTTCTCCTCCAGTCTGGGCGATCTCCCCTTAAAATGGTTCTGTGCGCTCCTTGAAGGATCCATCTCGAGTTGACAGCAGCTCCAACAGTCCTTCATGAAAAAGTTTCAGGCCTACAGAATCATGCCGAAGACGGACGCGGATATCATGGCCCTGAAGATGAAGCGAGAAGAGAACGTCATCCATTTCTCCAAGCGGTTTTGGACGGTCTACAGCCAGATTGAGAACTCCAAGGATGAAGTGGCAATCTTTGCATTCCAGAATGCCCTGCAGCCAGACAGTGATCTTTGCAAAGACCTAGCCAGGAATCCTGTATCTTCCATGGCCGCGTTGATGGCCATTGTCAACCGCTACATCGCCTAAGAAGACGACCAGATTCGAGCTCGGGAAAGCTTTGGGGTCGCGCAACGAGACCGAGATGGCAGACCCTCGAAGAAGGACAAGGGTTCATTCCGCAGGGAGGAGTCAGACAGACACTGGGCACCATCCAGTTCGGCAAAGGCTCCGTCATTCACTTTGGCGGGAAGCAAGAAACTCGGGCTATCCGTAGACCCGTACAAGGCAGTAAACACGATCTTCAAGGAGCCCATTCACAAGATCATGAGTAAAATCAAGACGAAGCCTTTCTTCAGTTGGCTGTAGCCCATGAGGGGAGACCCATCCTCCAGAGATCAAAGCAGGTTCTGTGCGTACCACAGGCAGAGCGGACACAAGACCGAAGAGTGTAGGATTCTCAGGTCACACTTGGAAAAGCTCGTCCAGGATGGACATCTGCCGGAGTACATCAAGGCAGAGGCCAAGAACGACAACCAAGCTCCGCGCCGAGACGAGAAAGGCCAAGACAGTGACGAGTCAGAAAAACTCATTAGTGTCATCCATCTAGCTCCCCCTCCCAAAGGGAGTAACCGAGCCCGCGCCGAGTCCAGGCGAGCGTCCCATAGCGAGCAGGTGATGGCTGTCGAACTCAACTCAGCTCTCAAGAGGGCTCGGAGAGAGCGGCCAAGGATCTGGTTCTCTGATGCAGACTTAGAAGGGGTCCAGCTCCCCCACAACGACCCGCTCATCGTCACTCTTAAACTGAATGACTAAACTGTGCAGAGGATCCTCGTCGACCCCGGTAGTTCATCCGAGGTCCTCTACTTTGATTGTTTCAAAAGGATGGGCCTGACTGAGAAGGACCTGCAAGAGAGTGTATCAAATGTTAAACGGGTAAACTACAAAGAGAATTTGGACCCTAAACTTTGACTTTACATGGTCCATCTTTTCATTTTTTAAAGGATAGATTACCTAATTAAAGAAGATAGCCTAACTCAAATACAAGACATATAACAAGAAGTCATAGGATATGTAGAACTATTGTCTTTTAATAAATAAAAATCTTAACTTCAATTATCAAATTTATAATTAAATTCGTTTGCATCGATATCACTCATGATATTTTAATGTAAAAGGCATGTATAATAGTGACCCCCTGATATTTTATATATCAATGACCTGTTTATATAAAATCACTATTATATAGATAGGTGAATTGTCAGTGCAATTGGAAATCCATCTATATATAGGTGGTATAAGTATGAATCTTAGTGTATATTATCTATGTATCTTAGGAGGATAAATGTGACTCCTTAAGGCGGAATTACCCGAAACATTCATACTGATGATATTATAGGCCCAGTCGCCCGTGCCGGTCCCGCAAAGATCGTATCGCCATCGGAAGAGGCCCATTCGACACATCCAAGAGGTTTAATCGAATGGACATGATCTGAGAGCAAATACATTAGAATATTTTGGAAACGTTTTAGAAATGTTTTTATATATTCATTTTAGGAATTGTAAATGATGTCCCCTGCATTGTATTTTGAATATGCAGTGGTTGACTTAATTAGAAGTGAAATCTTGTATATTGAACTTTACTTTTCAAATCAAAGACTTGGTTAGTTTTTTAAATGGTTGTCAATGTATATATATCTGTATAGTTCCGCACAATTGTACATTGACAGGTACGTATGCAAGATCTCTTGTGGACTTTGTCTTAACTTCGGTTAATTTGGGGTTTATGGGAGTAAGTATGATTGTCTTCGCGACCCGTGATTAGTCCGGATTAATCGGATCTCGGGCTCGGGTCGTGACTTACTTATTGTATGGTATCAAAGCCGAGTTAAAAGACTAAGTTAAAAGATTATAAAAACTTAGTGAGATTAGGAACGAAGTGGAGAATGTTGCGTTTAGAACAAATCCACCTATGGATTTGTATTTACCGCTCTCTCTGTGTGATATGACTATGATGGAAGTGTATAGATGTAATCTTACCTTCCGTATTGTTTTCAGTATGGCATCAGGATCGAGATCTGGACATGATGACTTTGTAGAGGTTATTCCACCTTCCCCTCCTCCATATGATGCTGATGTTCGACTTGCTGCAATTCTGGAACAGTTAACCAAAAGCAATGAGCAGATTGCGAAGAGCCATGAAGCACAAATGGGTATGCAAGCCCAAATGGCTTCTATGTTGCAAGTGCAGAGCCAATTGCAGGCTCAGATATAGGCTCTGCCAGTAATACCAATCCAACAACAACACCATGTTGAGACGCAAGTGGTATTACAACATAAAGATAAGGACCCCCATGCTCCTAGACAAAACCAATTCCTGTAGGGTGGCTTAGAGAATATTATAAGCTCCAATCAAAACAAGGCGGAACGCAGTTTAAAATAGCTTAAAGACCCATTGAGACAAATATTTAATAATCTATATATGTTACAACAAAATCAACGTTAATATGTTATCTGTAATAAACATATAAACGTGGTATGCACCGTGAGATCCTATGTATTAATTGTGGATTTAAAACCCCAGCTCCTAATGAAATGCCGAGTTTTGGCAATTACCTTAACATGATGTTCCTATAATATCTCATATTATATCATGGATATAATACGAGTTTTGGCAATTACCATAATCAAATTATATCATCCTATATAATGCAGTTTATTAGAATACGCTTGTATCTAACCCTCGTAGATGTTTTAATCGGTATTAAAACAATGATGATATATGGTATGCAATACACAAAATCGCTAATTTGATTAATTATTTTAGGAATTATGCAATCTCTATAAACCATATCCTGTATGGAGTATATGGAGGAATTGCATATACATGGGACAACCTTATTGGTTTCTAGGTTTGGATAGGTTGCTAGTTAGGTCCAGCAAAAAAGTTCTCATATAATAGGTGAGAAGTAGCTTTCACTTGAATATTTTTCAGATATAGTAATATTCAGGTGGGATCTGTTCTCACATATTATGTGAGAACTTTTTTATGGGGCCCAATTGTGGGCACCATTTGGGGATGGGACCAGGGGGATGGAAATATCTATGTGAGACCACCCCAAGTATTAAGTTTGACCCCAAACACATACCCCTAGCCGATTCATCCGTGACTCACAAATTTAATTGCTTCATATTCAAAAAAAAATATTCAATCAGCAATCCAACGGTTCAGTTTATTCGGATGTGTGTCAGTCCTTGGGATTAGTGACTATCAGAGGGGTTCTCTATTGGTTGCTAGGTTTGGATAGGTTGCTAGTTGGGCACAGCAAAAAAGTTCTCATATAATAAATGAGAAATAGTTCTTACGAGAGACACTCTCACCAAGTTGGTGAGAGATGGGTGGGATTCAAGCTTATATCAATTCTAGATATATCATCTTTATACGTATGTGTTTGATAAATTCTATCAATCCATCGTTCTTAATTTAAATAATATGTATAATGCATGAGTGAATTTTTCAATTCACACATACACGAATGTGTGATCCAACCTTGTACCGTGTGTGTATGTATTAATCTGCAATGTGATGTATCAGTTGACCCTTGATTCAACGAGAAAACTGTATTGACTCATTGCTGATAGTATTAATGCTCTGAATGAGAAAACGATGATACCGCATCATTTGATTAGTTGGTACAAATCTTTTTTTAATGTACCTAAGGTAACTCTTTAAACAATTGTTGACCAAGGGGTGCGCACTGTTTATTCTGACATTGAGAAAACAATGTCATCCTAGACATTGTTTTAGTATAATGATTTAAGGACTATGCATCCTTTTATTAATGGGCTTGGATTGGTGCAAACATAAAATTCTAACAATGTTATCCCTGTTGAGCATACACTAAAACCGACAAGGGAGTAATGGAAAGCTAGAGGATGATAGCGGACTTGAGAATGAACTAGTTAGTAGAGATCAATTCGAAGCAAAATCATCAATCTTCTAAACATAATGAAATTTCTGGAAGATATGCACTAGTACATGCAAACTTCCCTGGTTTTTGTATATAAAAATGATTCACATGTGTGAATCGTATGCACATGAATCGCTTAAATGTAAATGAGAGACATGTGAAATACATTCCCAATGGTACAACATGATACAATAAATAATAAGGATCCTTGTAAAATCTGCTGGGCTTTTCTTATGCTTACAAAATAATAGCTTTTGGAAGCTACATTAGGGACAAGAGAAAGGAGAGATATATTGGGAAGTTGGATATGAGAATTTAAATACATCATCAGTATATACCTGGTCAGATCTTAAGCTAGTACTCAATTTCAATACACCACCAATGACACTGGTATGACAGTAACCTACTTAGTCGGCACGTGGATTGCACGTGAGTTATGGGAACTTGGGTCTGTGAGGAAAATAACTCAGAAGATTTTGTGCTTATTTTATAATTATTTAATATCTAAAGGAGTTGGGATTACAACATGCATGATACAATAAATAATAAGGTTCCTGAACCTATGTATGTTTTTTTTAATGCCCTTCAGAACAAATGACATAATCTAAAAGGTCCTGTCTTACAGACTACTCTGATTTGGTAGGTGCAGGCTTCATTATGTTAAGACTCCACGTGTCCAAAAACATTCAGGTGGGGCGTGGGACATGGGAATACCAATGATTTTGGAGAGCCCTGATCTTATGGTTATAACTAACTATCCTATCATGGTAAGATTTATCATACTTCATGTTCTCAGAAATTATAGTTGGCCAGTGAGCTCAGTTGATCACAAAAGGAAGCCCGTTCACAATGATTCTATCAGAATGAAGTAAAGTTCTTAAGCCCCCTCCCATCATTACATGTGCCAACCTACATTCAGACCAACCATATGGATAGGGTAGATGGTTAAAATAGATCATCCCGACCCCTGAATTTAGGGGTTCAAAGTTCAATGATTTTATAAATTCCTTTTGTTGTTTGTGATTCAATTCAACAATGTATAAGGATGGGATATATCAAAATCAAATTGGGAAAAATCTCAATTTGAATGATAGTTGAGCTTGAGAGGCTGGGATTGGTCACCACTGAACCCTACGGACTATAAATGGACCGGGTTTGCACTCCCTGTGAACCACATATGACGTTTTGCTGGTTTTTAGAGATAGACTGCCATAAATAGCAGAAATCAACACTCAAAATACAAAACGCAAGATTACTTTGTTTAACTTCATCTGCTTGGAGTAAGTTTGGATCAGTATTCCATGTATAGGCATGTGTCCTCTACAAGAAACCTGAAATATTTTCTTGGAAACATAATCATCTCCTGTGCATCTGATTTAGATGCTTGTGGACTAAGAATATAAGGATGAGGCCAATATCCTTTCAATTAATCGATCTTAACCCTTCATTTGAGTGCCTCAAAACTTTAGGACTGATTTGTTTTAATTTGCATAAAATTAATAGGTGGTAAACGCACATTCGCTCACACAACAGTCCCAGTACTTTCGAAAGGAATCTGCATTCTGCCATCAAAACCCCAATACAAGAAATCTGACACTGATTTGGTCCTCGTGTTTTGAGTGTTTACAGAGTAGCAGCTACCAACGATACCAAGGAAAGAATCCGATGGTAGGCACAACTGCTGAATTAGTTGGACATCCAACGCTCTGTCTCTCTACATGCATGTGGCATTTGTGAAGGACCTGCCCCACCATAAACAATGATTTGAGCGATACACCAAGGGCCATTTTGTTTCATGGAATTGAACATCTAGGATTTCACTCTTGTAAGTGGTTAAAAATGACGACTCAAAGTTAAATATCTAAAAATAGTATCGAATAACATTGTCACTTCATATCATTTCATCACCCTAGTAGTTCATTATTTAGGAACTCAACAATCTCCTACCTACATCTCCACTTTATATTTTTAATCCACATCTCATATCATTCACCCATTACCTCTTATTTAGCTTTCAGTGAAGCTCATTTTACCGTTAATTCTTATATATTTTTCGAAAACAAACAGGTCCCAATAGACTCTTCATTTTGCCCTACCCTACATGCCCAAAACTAAACATCAGGGTATTGAGCAGTTTCAATGTCCATTGTAAACCTCGAAGAGTCATCAAACATAGGTTTGTCAGCTATCCAGTCCTAGGTCATGGGTCAGGCTGAAATCAGCAGAAGTCCAATCCATTTATGCTCAGGACTATTTTGGGGCCTATGTAGCCCAGTGGGCCTAAATTTCATGCTTAGTCCAGGTCCTTGCAATAGGTGTACGTTAAGGGTAAATTTTCAACTATGTTGTGTGTGTATATATATGGGAACAAGGAAAGTTTCAAGTGCATCTATTCCTCACCAAAGGGTGAGGGACACTTCCTTTTTGCAAATGAAGACAAGTGTACCTCACCCTATGTACTTGAAAAATAACTTTTGTACTTGAAAATTTTCAATTATGAAAGTGTCCATCACCTTATGGTGAGGGATAAATGCACTTGAAACTTCCCCATATATATATATATATATATATACATGAGATATCCTCCAATCTCTCATTTGAGGTGAGAGATATCTCTCATTAGGTATATAACATGAGATATCCTCCAATCTCTCATTTGAGGTGAGAGATATCTCTCATTAGGTATATATATATATATATATATATATATATATAGGGGAGAGCTCACACAGGCTGCAGCTAAGCTTATTACAAGTTAGAGCCTGTGAGGCTCAAGTGAGGCCCAACAGTGGTTATGAGGCTCCAGCTTGTAATAAGCTGGGCTGCAGCTTGTGTGATCTCTCCCCATATATATATATATATATATATAAGAATATATATATATATATATATATAAGAATATTCATGTGCATTCATCCCTCATCATAGGATGTGAGATACTTACATAATTGAAAATATTCATGTGCAAAAGAGGAAAAACGATATATAGTCATATGCAAAAAAAAAGAATGTTCATGTGCAAAGAGGGAAAGTCAGTCCCTCATCCTATGGTGAAGGATGGATGCACACTTTTTAGTCAATGAAAGTGTGACACGTGTCATCAATGGTCCATTAATGGAAGTGGGCCATGTCACATGCTTATGCTTTTTTTTTGTTTTTTTGGGTAAAAATGCTTATGCTATTGTAATAGAGAAAGATCTGCTCTAATACCATGTAAGAAACTATATACTAACTCAAAATTTTAAGCTGATAGGTGGAAAGCACATACAAGTATATTAAGACATGTCAAACCTATTACTTATACGATGTGGGATGTAGAACTTCCCAACAGATACATCCTTGAACATTCGTGAGTCCAATTAGAGAATAACATTTGAAACCCTCACATATTTTTTTGTCTAGAAACTCTAGAATTTCCAATGAAGAATCACACCCAAAAGTTTGTCATGGATGTTTGGGTTGTCATGGATGATAATATATTTTGACAATACAGATGTTACATAGATTTAAAAGTCTATCTGTACTGGGCTTCTTTAGTTATTACCGACAAAATCTCTGCCTTCATGGAAGAAGCCTGGATCCCATATGACAATGGCTGTAGAGTATTTAATGGAGATTGTGGGTCATCTGTGGATGTGTAAGGGATCATGTAAACAAGGAATGGGACATGTCTTAATGCCATCCAACTGAAATCCACCATTGATTTTTATTTAAAAAATACCACTTGATAGATAGAGCTAAAACTGGCATCTTATTTGTGTTAGGTGTAATAATGGGCAAGGTCCCACAGGCTAGCCATCCAACTGAAATCCACCATTGATTTTTATTTAAAAAATACCACTTGATAGATAGAGCTAAAACTGGCATCTTATTTGTGTTAGGTGTAATAATGGGCAAGGTCCCACAGGCTAAAACTTCGTCAAGCAATCAATTAAAGGGGCAGACTGTATACTTCTTGATTAATTTAAATTAGGTAGAACTAAACTAAGAGAAACAATATATGTATAACAATCTATGTCACATATGTAGGTGATATATTGAAAATAACTCAACATTTACTTAAAAGCAGACTAATTCAACCTTAGGAAGATAATAATGGACTTAGAAAGGTGATTCTGGGCCAGATGGGAAAGCGGTTGGGCCAGATGGTATCCCTATTGAAGTTTAGAGGTGCTTGGGGGAGGATGACATAAGTTGGTTGACAAAGCTTTTTAATGTAGTGCTAAAGAGCAAGAAGATGCCTGATGCATGGAGGAAAAGTATTCTTATACCCATATACAAGAACAAAGGAGATATTCAGAACTATGTGAACTGCCGCGGGATTAAATTGATGAATCATACAATGAAATTATGGGAAAGAGTTATTGAGAGAAGACTAAGAAGAACAGCAAACATTTCAGAGAATCAATTTGGTTTCATACCTGGGAGATCAACTATGGAGGCTATCTTTCTCCTGAGAAGGTTAATGGAACAGTATAGAGAAGGTCAGAGAGATTTACATATGGTGTTCATTGACTTGGACAAGGCCTATGACCGAGTTCCTAGGGAGATTCTATGGAGAGTACTGAAAAAAAAAAGTGTGTGTCGCATATATTGAGGCGATAAAGGATATGTATAATGGAGCTGTGACATCTATAAGGACGACTAGCGGAGAGACTAAAGAGTTTCCTATCACGATTGGTCTACACCAAGGCTCAGTGTTAAGCCCGTACTTGTTTGCCCTAGTTATGGATGAGATTACAAGACATATTCAAGATGAGGTGCTGTGGTGTATGCTATTTACAGATGACATTGTTTTAGTGGATGAGACGAGAGAAGGAGTGAATGCTAAGCTAGAATTGTGGCGGAAAATGTTAGAAACAAAAGAGTTTAAGCTAAGTCGATGCAAAACGGAATTTATGGAATGCAAGTTTAGTCAAAGTAGGACACCTGGTAACTTAGAAGTAAGTTTGGGCACACAAAAGATTGTAGAGAAAGAAAACTTTAGGTACCTTGGATCTATAGTACAACAGGATGGAGAGATTGATACTGATGTAAGTCACATGATTCAGGCCGGGTGGACCAAATCGATGAGTGCTTCGGGGGTCTTGTGTGATCGAAAAGACCCCCTCAAAGTTAAAGGAAAGTATTATAAGGTTGCGGTACGTCCAGCGTTGTTATATGGATCAAAGTGTTGGGCAGTAAAAAGATGGAAGTTACGGAGATGAGAATGCTAAGATGAATGTGCGGGATCACAAGGAGAGATAGGATTAGGAATGAGGAGGTTACGGGCAAAGTAGGAATAACACCGATTAAAGATAAAATGAGAGAAAATCGACTGAGATGGTTCGGCCATGTTAGAAGGCGCCCAACGGAGGCACCTATTAAAAGGTGTAAAAGCATAGAGATTGCTCGGAGTAGGAGAGTGAGAGGGATACCCAAGAGAAGTTGGAAAGAAACTATTAAACATGACCTTGCCTACATAGATCTAACGGAGGACATTGCCCTAAACAGATTTGATTGGCGTCGTCAAATCCATATAGCCGACCCCACCTAGTGGGAAAAGGCTTGGTTTAATTTGGTTTGGTTTGGTTTGGAGGAGAGAATAGGGCGTGGACTCGAGTTTTGAAGGAGGTTTTGTTTAGAAGAGAGGGGTCATTGAGATCGGGAGTAAGAATTGCCTTTTTCAAGATCGAATGGGGCTTTCAAGTGATTGATCTGAAGAAAAAAAAATGGAAGGGGACAACTATGAGGAGTAGGGCTGTCAATCAAGCTCTCCTGCGAGGGTACCGGCCCGCCCCTCAAAAAGAACTCAAAACGAGGAGTTTTGTTTTTCTTAAAAATAGGATAAAATTCTTGCAAGCCTGCCAATCTGAGGGTTGAGCTTTGACAATACTAGGCCCAGCCTGACCCAACCCTCTTTTATTCGTGTGTGTGTAGATTTAATTTAGCATATATGTGGGTTTATTTAAGCATAATTCCTATGTGATTCAACTTCAATTGGCCCACCTCTTGAACGAGCCACAACCTCAAAAACAAATGCTACAAAATTCTAATGGCATGTTGTAGAGGAAATTATGAGAGAGTTTTCCCCTTTTTTAATATAGGATCCATTTATTTGTTTGGTCTTAAATTCAGGAGAATTCAATGCAATGTATTCTATCAATGGCCAAAAATTAATGAGTTAAAAGAAAAGATTCACCAATACCGTCAAATTAGTCTTCTCTTAGATAGTAAGTGATTGCCAAGCCATCACCCAACTAAATCAGATTGTAGTAGAGTGAGATTTCCGGCTAATGCCATGTTGCTTATTTCATTGCCTTGCTTGTAACGTGGAATAGAGTACGAGATTGTGGGGTAGGCAAGACAGATATGGAGAGAGGGAACAGGTCAAGCGAACCTGAAAATCAGCCTCACACCAAACTCCAATGCAAGAAGCGAAGGAAGATGTCGATGAGAACTAGAAGAGGAGCTCAAACGAGAACTCAAAACTCAATTTCATCAATCATCGACCATTACTGTCTAAGCCAAGAGGATTTACCTTGTATGTGAAAGAAAATAACCTAGATCTAATCTAGACCATTCAAACACATTGATTGCTAGGATCAAAACATCAAACTTAAAAAGCAACTTAAAACATAAATAACTCTAAATAAAATGAAATAGATACTAGTAGGTGGGCTGGGCCCAAAGGACTGGTCGACCTATGGTGACCATGGATCTGTCCTGCATCAGCTTGTCCGAAAATTGGATCAGGGTCACACTTGGTGCCCGATGACCGTGTAGAATTAAAAACTGATTTATTTCTCTTCACACCCTAGGTCTGTCCGTAGCTTGTAAGGGCAGGGTAAAGGCCTAGATAGTTCAGACCCTTCATGTAGCTCGCCCTAGGACCTCCCACATATGTTGAGGGAGGGCTTAGACAACCCCAAGCCAAGCCCATCCCTTGACAGCCTTAATAGGGAGGCATCGTAGTGCTTTCAAGCTAAAAGAAGAGAAAACAATGAAAAAAACGGTCAAGAAACTAGGGTTTGAAAGTGGAGAAAAGAGGTCTTCCCTCGAATCTTCCTTGAAAGTTGAAACAAGTCCTTGATCTTAAACAATAGAAGATAGTCGGAGTAAGGTATCTCAAGCAAGGAGAGGAGAAAACATGAGTGGTGCGATATGAACCGACCAAGTCAAACATGACCCAACTCATTCAGGCCTGAGTCCCAATCGACTCGGACGAAGCAAGTTTTAAAACACCGGACAAGGCTAAGGAATGAGGGGGTATGAGATCTTGGATACCCCATATTCCCAAGTGAGTAATACGGGAAAACTTGTCATATAATAAATAAAAAAAAGTAAATGAACACTTATCATACGAAAAAACAAGTTTGCACGCACTATTTTAACTACATGACAAATTTACCCAAAAAAAAACCACAAATGTCATCACCCAGTCTGGTCCCACTGAAGCAGTAACCTGGGAGGGTCCAGACTAGATATAGACCTAACATTTCGCAGTTTTAGGTCTCAAACCTACGTTATCACGAATGGAAACCGAGACTTTTACCATTGCACCAAAGCAATGACCCCTATTATATGATAAATTTTCTCATATAACTTCTATCATATGACAAGTAGCTTCTTTTAATGAAATTCAATTAAATTGACATGTTGTAATGAAACAGCTCAATTTCAAATAGATGGGTAATCCAGATTGATTGACACTTTCAACCCAACCATATCCATAATACTCTACTGGTTGTTCATGTCATAGTCGACAGATTGATAAATAGATGTAGGAAACAAATTTGGAAATGCCTTTTTCTTTAATGGTGTTCGCTTTTCTCCTCACTTTGATGCCTCATTTTGTTATAGCATTTATGCACAGGGGTGAGACAGTATGTTTTGGCAAGGGGAACGATGCTCCTGCCAATTGACTGTAACCCTTTTCCATTAGGTCTTTTTTTTCCTTGATAAAAAATTGTGGCTGTTTCCAATTAGCAATTAGTGCTAGAACCGGACTACCTTCCGGTATCTGCCATACAGCAAAGGAGAGTTTCGCTATTCTCTTGATGAAATCAAAGATCTTCATGACAGCTTTATGCACTAATGTCTGAGGTTGAACTACCATAACTCCCGATAAACATTCACATTGGTTTGGCAAACAGAACATCATCATCATCATCAAAGCCTTATCCCAACCATGTTGGGGTTGGTCACATAAATTTTTTTTCTCCATTCCAACCTATCCTAAGCCAGATCCTCGGATAGGCTACACTTCTTCAAATCTATTGTTACTACTTCCATCCATATCCTCTTTGGCTTACTCCTTCCCCTTAATGGGCAATCATCTAGCATAGAAAAACTTTTCTTCGCCAGTGACATTGCGGGCCAATGTTGGACATGTTAAAAGCATCTCAAGCGAGTTTCTTTTATTTTATCACATATTTATGCTAACCCCTAAATGCTCCTAAAAGCGCTCATTTCTGATTTTATCTTTCCTAGTTCTACCACACATCCACCTCAACATCCTAATTTCTACTACTCATTTTGTACATGTGTTGCTTCTTGTTGACCAACATTGTACTCTACATAGGTCATAGCTGTTCTAATCATTGTCCTGTAAAATTTTCCCTTCAATCTTATTGGTATATGCCAATCAAAAAGTACTCCAAAAGCAAGTTTTCATTTCAACCATCCGGTTTTTATCCCATGTTCAACATCTTCCTCAATCTCTCCCTCTAAGTATCCCACTCTACATCAGCACTAAAAATTTAAATGGGATAGCAGATTTAATACTAATTCCTTTAGTTCTAACAATACCACCAATAAGTTTCAAATATTTTCCATTGTAAAGTAACTATGGGGTAAGGCTAATATGATGTTGATTATGATTTGACGTATTGCAGGAAGGGAAGCTGTTGCTCTCAATGCATATGCATACAGACACACCACTGGTTTCTTAGAATCTTGTTGGTATATGCCGATCACAAAGCACTCCAAAAGCAAGTTTTCATTTCAACCATCCGGTTTTTATCCTATGTTCAACATCTTCCTCAATCTCTCCCTCTTAAGTATCCCACTCTACATCGGTACTAAAAATTTAAATGGGATAGCAGATTTAATACTAATTCCTTTAGTTCTAACAGTACCATCAATAAGTTTCAAATATTTTCCATTGTAAAGGAACTATGGGGTAAGGCAAATATGATGTTGATTATAATTTGACATATTGTAGGAAGGGAAGCTGTTGCTCACGATGCATAGGCATACAGACACCACTGGTTTCCTAAGACATTTCTTCTTTAGTTCCATACAACCAGCCAGGTTACTACTGGCTTCAAAGAAGCTTCTGAGATTTAATCATGTATGGGCATGGAAATGCTAGGTTCAAACAGAACAAAACAGATTGCTTAGACATGACAAGATGAAAGATATGAAAAAAGTAAATTTATTGATCAAGAATAGAAACAAAGGAACTCACAAAACAAAAGGATAAAAATAAAAGAACTTGTGTGTTTGCGGGGTGGGTGGGCGGGGGGGAGGGGAGCACCTGCCACTATGTAAAACAAAAATGGATGCAGCCAAAATTTATATATATAACAAAGTTTTCACATGTAGATGAATGAATCAATTGACACTCAATTTGATAAAAATACCTTGACATTATTGAAACCGCTTTAATTAAATCAAAGAAAGCCGCTAAATACATCTCAAGCATGGAAGCAAATTACGTTAGATGAATTCTCAGACTACAAATCTCTCGCCACCCAGGGAGTTGAAGATGTGCAAGTCCAACAAGGTATTATAATGACCCTGCTCAATCTGCTCCTCATTTGCTCCATGGAGAAGTAGAAGTTCAATAATACAATCCTCAGAATCAATATTGCGGGTTTCACCTTCCTGTTTCCACTCTTTCCCATCCTTTGATTTTTCAAAAGAGGAAATATACTTTTTTCCACCCAAACCAACAGCCGCCGGTTGCATAACCTTACTAAGCCGTAATTTGGCAGAATTTATCTTTTCTCTCCGTTTCTTGCGAGCCTCCATTCCGGCCAGAAAAGATGGAGGGGGGGTATCAAACCCAACATTTCTCTCCAAAATCTGATAGAGCGAAAGCCTATTGCACAAATCTGAATTCTCCATCCACCAATCTTCACACCCCAAAATCATACTTCCTCTCCAGGATATGCTTGTAGCACTGGTATTGTCCCCATGAAGAGGTGTAGAACTATCAACAAGAACACCGAATTCACAGAGAAGACGGCGGAGCCAAATGATTTCAGCACTGGCGGACGACATTGCCCGATATTTGGTCTCAACAGAAGATTTGGACACGGTGGTTTGCTTCTTGCACTTCCACGAAATCAAAGAGCCGCCGAGAAACATACACCAGCCAGTGGTAGAGCGCCGAGAATTAGGGCAACCAGCCCAATCAGCATCTGCATACGCTGATAATCGTAGAGAAGTGTCAGAAGGGTAGAAAAGACCATGAGTAAGAGTGCCTTTAACATAGCGGAGTATGCGCAAAGCAGCAGCAAGATGGGGTTTGTGAGGATTGCTCACAAATTGGCTAACCGTATGAACTGCATGAGAAATATCAGGTCGAGTCATTGTTAAGTAGAGCAAACTACCAACTATCCGCCGAAAAATGGATGGGTCATCCAAGGGAGTTCCATCCTCCGTACTGAGTTTGCTGTTTAATTCCATCGGCGTATCAAAAGTGTGAGCATCATCTACTCTGGCTGAGGTAATCAAATCAGCAGCATATTTACGCTGATGGACTCGAATGCCTGATTTGGCACGCGAAAACTCAAGCCCCAGAAAGTAGGTGAGAGGTCCAAGATCCTTCATTCTGAAGTGGCGAGTGAGATGGTGCTTGAGATCCGTAATGCCGGAAATATCATTGCCACTGATAATCATATCATCAACGTAGACTAATAGGAATGTGTAACCCTTCGATGTCCTTCGAAGAAATAGTAAACTGTCAGAATGACTCTGATGAAACCCAGCTTGAAGAATTGCTGCCCGGAATTTATCAAACCAAGCCCTGGGAGCCTGCTTAAGCCCATAAAGAGATTTTCGCAACTTGCAAACATACTGAGGAGGACAAGCATATCCTGGAGGAGGTTTTAAGTAGACAGTCTCTTTCAAATCGCCATGAAGAAAGGCATTTTTGACATCCATTTGCCATAGAGGCCAGTTGCGGGCAACATCGACACAAAGAAGAGTACGAACGGTGGTCATTTTAGCCACTGGTGCAAATGTCTCCTCATAGTCAATGCCATACTCCTGCTTGTAACCCTGCGCAACCAGTCTGGCTTTGTAGCGATCAAGACTCCCATCAGAGTTAACTTTGACAGAGTAGATCCATTTACTGCCAATTACAGAGGCTTGTTCGGGAGTCGGTACCAAGTCCCATGTGTTGTTTGCTTCAAGAGCAAGCAACTCCTCAGTCATAGCATCCTGCCAGTATGGAATCTTCGAAGCCTGTGAATAAGAGGTGGGTATAGAAGCACTATCCAAAGAAGTGAAAAGAGCAGGAAAGTCATATCTGTCAGGAGCAACAGAAGGACGACTAGAGCGTCACAGGGGTATGAAAGTATCAGTAGAGGAAGTATTAATAATTGAGGGTGCAGTAGGCAGCATTGGGATAGGATCAGGAGGAGGAGGCCCTACAGGAGGAACCGTGTTACGCCGAACATAGACATTGGTTATAGGCGGTGGAGAAGTAGTCACAGGGAATTGTGGCAGATAAGACACAGCAGCAGGATGAGTATCCAAACGTAGAGAAAAGAAAGGAATGTGTTCCAAGAAGATCACATTACGAGATATTCGCATGCGTTTCTCGGACTGGTCATAACACAGAAATCCCTTGTGTTCATTACTGTAACCTAGGAAGATACATTTGGCAACCTATGGTGACAACTTAGTGCGCTCTGTATGTGGAAGATGGACAAAGCACAAGCAACCAAAAACACGTAAGTGAGAATATGAAGGGGTATGACCAAAGAGAGCTTCATATGGAGTAGTCTTTCCTAGAAAAGAGCTAGGATGACGATTGAGAAGATACACAGCAGTCTGTGCAGCATCACACCAAAAATTTGGAGGAACTAAGGATGCAAGTAGGAGAGTACGAACAGTTTCAAGAATATGCCTGTTCTTCCTCTCCGCAACACCATTTTGCTGTGGAGTATGTGGGCAGGATTTTTGGTGAAGAATTCCTTTGTCAGAAAGGAAGGCAGAAAAATCATGGGACATGTATTCTCCACCGGAGTCAGACCTAAGAATTTTTATAGCTGTCTTAAATTGTGTGTGAACCATATTGTAAAACTTTTGGAAAAGGGAAAATACTTCAGATTTGAAGCGCATGAAATAAATCCAAGTGAATCGAGTATGATCATCAATAAAGGTTACATAATACTTAAACCCTGTCCTACTTAATGTGGGTGCAATTCCCCAAACATCAGTGTGAATGATATCAAAAGATGATAATGCACGAGAACGATGAATAAGAAATGGCAAAATATGGCTCTTACTCAAACAACATGTTTCACACTTTGAGTTAACTAAAGAGGACATCATTTTATTATCAATAGTGGGTTCTAAATAACCAATTTTAAACAAAGAAAGTAAAGAAGCATTGTTCACATGACCAAGACGACTATGCCACATAGTCCACATTTTATTGAAATTAGGAGAAAAAGAAGAAAATAGGGAATGATGTCCAATGTTCAGCAGAAATAGTCGACCATGTTTCCTCTCCGTCGCGATCACCTTCCCAGTTTGCTGCCCCTGTATGACACAACCAGTGGAAGAAAAGTTAATATGGTACCCATCTTCAATAAGTTGCCCGACAGAAAGTAAGTTGACTAATAATTTGGGAACAAAGTAAACATTGGAAAGGTGGAGGGACTAGCCAGAGACACCAGATAAAGTCATGGAACCAATTCCGGAAATGATTAATTGATCGCCATTAGCAGTGGTGATTTTGTCTTTGCCAAGGTAAGGGTGAGAGGCTGTAAAGCTACTTTCCACAGAAGTCATGTGGTTTGAAGCTCCTGAATCTAAAAACCAGGTAGATGGAGTAATGGAGGAAGACAGAGAGATTGAAGAATGAAAAGCAGGAAATGCTAGAGGAGAAGGAGTTTGATACCGACCACCATTAGACCCCATAGATGCATAGGCGGAGGTCACCGTGTTCTGAAGCAGTTCTTGAATATTCCCATTGAATTTCACAGGAATAACATCATACTTGTCCATAGTTAAAAAAATAGCAACAACAATAAACAACAACCAAGGACAGTAACAGTAACTATGAAAATAGCAGCAAATAGAACTGACGACAGTGCCAAAGAAAACCAGCAATATGTAGACCAACCAAAAAGTGGTCTGATTGGCTATAAAAGGCAAATACTGCAGTAAAAATTACCAACAGTGTACTAACAGTGCAGTAACCAGCACTGATCAGCCATTAATCAGCCTTAATCCATAACAAGTAGCTTCCCCAGCATGCAGCAGCAATCAATAGTATCAAGAGAAGATGAAGACAGAAGAAAACAGCACCAACAGTGTACTAATAGTGCAGTAACCAGCACTGATCAGCCATTAATCAGCCTTAATCCATAACAAGTAGCTTCCCCAGCATACAACAGCAATCAATAGTATCAAGAGAAGATGAAGACAGAGGAAAACAGCACACTCAGTGCAACTTCCCTTCCAAACAGAGGCAATGTAGTGATCTAATGATGAATCCAGCAGCAGAGAGCATGCAACAGTACAGAAAAAAATCCAATACAGAGCCAGACGACCATGAAAAGTGGTGGAAGATCTGTGCGTGGGGCCCACAAAGTTATCTAATCACAAATCAAGTTTGAAATCCTTGAAGGAGTTCAAAAGTACTTCCTCTAGTCCAAATCTGATGAGTATTGGATAAGGATCCACAAATCTGGACGGTGGAGATGAAAACTATCTGACAAAAAATGGTCAAAGTCGACAGAGAAAGAAGTGGAAGAAGCCTACCTCAAAATCGATAGAAAAAATCCAGAAAAATCCTTATAATAACTCTGAAGGGCTGCCGATCACAGCTGTGGAGGTCGCTTGGTGATAGGAAGTTAATCAATGGCGGGCCACTGTTTGTCTTCCAAATATGCCTGAAGTTAATCGTCAAACACTAGTAGTAGAATGACAGCAGTAATGAAGAGAGGATTCACTCCAATAAGAAAGGTTTGATCAAGAGGGAAGATGGATTGATCACAACCTGAGCTCTGATACCATGTAATGATATTTAATGAGAGAGAGGAAGAGACGAAAGTTTGGAGAGAAAACTTGATACTTCAATAGCGGATCGTCTATCTATTTATAATATCATTATACCCTAATCAAGAGATTTACATGAATCAATTAATACAATCAGAATCAGAAACAAATCAATCTCCTAGTCTATGAGAGAAATCAGCAATAGAATCAGCAACAAAATTACAGACTGAATCCCACACGTGGTGGGATTTTATATACAGCTATGTACAAGCCCTTGATGGGCTGGGCCTAGTGCGACTGGGCCTGGGCCTAGTAGGCCTAAGCCACATTATCTTCTCCAAAACGTCACAACAAACCATCCCATTTCTGTCTTCGACACTAAAGTACTGAGAATCGTTTTCCACCATTTAACCAGCCACACTATACTCAGTTTCCTTTCTCATGCACTCACTCACCATTTCTTTCATATTGAATCCCCTTAGTTCTTCTGAATCCAATCCTGAATTCTTAGAATCTTGCATAGACTTCATTGCCATATACCGAAGAATCAAAGGGGCATTCTTAACCAAATTCTTTTCTGTAACATCCTTTCCCCAATGCAGTGCCTGTGCAACTTTAACTAGGGTTTCCTTCAGCTCTTTATATCTCCTCTTGCTTGTTGTGACCCCTGCATAAATTTCCTTGGCGATATCAACAATCCTAATATCCACCTCATTAACCTCCGCGACAAACATTGGCACTGCAGCAATGACAGGCATAGGCCGCCGCCCAGTTGTCAAGAACCACTTAACACAGCATTGCAACAGCAATCTCCCCTGCTTCAACATCTGATCCAACTTCTCAGCGGGGATTTTGGATAAGCAATTACAGGATCTGATCACCCGCTCAAAGGAGGCAACATCATCAAACTCGGGTAATTTGAGGTCAAGGAACTCGGTCACTCGTGCAAACATGCGCCCGATCTCGTACACATTAGAACCAGAGATGGATAGGGGGAGGCACTTTTGACGAAACACAACAAGGACACAGGCGGCGATGAGGATGGAGAACCAATTGCCAGCTCCAAACTCATTGTCTGTAATCTGTTTAATCATCTGGTATACCTTGTCAGAGTTCTCAGAGGAAAGGCCTAGGGAGGAGGCAACATCATTGATCTAGTTTTGGGCCTCAAAGCTCTTCTTGTCTCTGTAGTTGTATTCTGAGGTGCCAATGCGGACGAAGGTGCCTGGAGGAGCATTGAATGATCCTTCAAGATGGGAAACTAAGATGCCACATTGCTCAACACCGCAGGATGAGCAGACATAAGTATTGGAAGGGGAGTCAAAGATGATCGTTCGCTCTTTGCAGTTCTTGCAGAGGCTAGATGTTTCCATGAAGCTGGAAAGGAAATAAACAAAAAGAGAGTTATTGGGAGGAGGGGGGTGGGGGGTGGGGGGTGGGGGATAAATTAATCAATCAATGGTTTCATATCCTTAGGAATCAATGGCTTCATATCTTCACATCTTGTAAGAGGATATTTAGAAACATCAAAAAAAAAAAAAAAAAAACAATATAAGAGGCGGAACATTCACCTAAGCCAGTGTCCATCATTATTTTGTTCCACTCATCTATCAATAATTCAATATTGATTTTTTTCCCTTTAATAAAATATTAGATTTAAGTCACACTAGCATAACTTGTGCAAGTTAGAGAGAACCTGTAATTTCCATTTTCATCTGAAAATAGTGGCCAGACTCATTAATAAAAAGGAGGCAATTGGCTAAAGCAAGGAAATGTTGGTTGTCTATTATTTATGATAATGTTACTATCCATTTCATAATGGTAGATTTTATATGGTCCACCTTGCTCGTAGGTGGGAGTGGAAACAACTGCCACCACCATATAAAAGATGGTATTGGTTAGATTAGCCTTCCATAAAATATTCAACTTAGTTGAATTTGCTAGCTGTGACTGTATGATCATAGACAACGGAAGTCTTTGAACACATGGTTGGGAACATCCAAAGAGACTTTTTTAATGCATATGGCGGGTTTCCACGCCGTATGCCCCTTATCCTTGATAAAGCCTGTTAGCGTATTTCCAAAGAATGTCATTAGGGTAGCCCAAGCAGAACTTCGTGAGATGCCCAAAAAGGCCAATTAGTGGGGTCCATTCATTGGAACTGGACCCTCGTTCGAAGTGATTGCGCTTGTTTTAATCACACATCTTACGTTGATCAATTTAAAGGTGCACCATAATCTGATTGGCGCAAAATTTGGCCTAGCAACATTTCATTAGGGCCATGATTGTGAGTGATTTAGGGCCAAAAAAAAAAAAAGCATGTTTTACACGCAATGACAATTGATCTAAATCTGACTGGCATGAAGATACATGCAAAGCCATGGCATTAAGTGGTTTGGAGTTAAAAAGGTAAGTCCCACTAATTGAAATTGACTCACTGGCCCACATGAGACTAGGACTTTGAAGCAACAAGCAAATGTCACTTTTTTCTCAAAGGATAAGAGAAGACTCGCATGAATTTTACCGATTGTATTGGTTGGTGTCAACCAAGCTGGCATAGGTAACATTCCTTCTCTTGGAAAAACACAAGACGAAAAATATGAAAATTGATCAATCATATGATATCCTCTTCAAAATAAATTTGAGAAATTGGAATTTCTAGTATCATATAATTTCTAGAGTCCCATTCCATTTCTTTCAAACAATAAATATCTAACAAAAAATTCAGGAATTCCTAAATTCATGTTTGATTTTCTTTCAACTAAATATGCTCCATAAAAAATACGGGGTTGGGTAGAGTTTCACTTTTTCATGCGTTATGTACTTCTATGTGGGTTTTTTTCATTATTTCATCTGAGCTCTCAGTGTTTCAGAAAATTCTTGCTAACCTTGTCAAGTTAGGAAGTCTAACATAACAATTTTGTGAATCATGTTGATAAGCCCCAAACCCACGGCCCTACGTGATTCCGATCCTCGATGAATGATTACTTTAGAAAACCCTATGGAGAAAATGGGTGGCTATAAAATTCAGCTTTTGTGAATATTTGTTTCTTCATTTTTAACCACTTTAAATTCCTAGAAATTCAATTACATGAATGTTGACCAATCAAATTCTCCTCCTTACGCCAGGAATTGTTAGTCTAGACATTGTCAGGGCCGAGTCCACGACTATTCTAACTTGGGCCTGAATCAATGGCTTATTGATGGATCAATGAGAACCGGTCATGCTCAAAAAACTCCCCCAACCTACTGGGCATCTAAGATTGTGCTGGATGTTGTTACAAGATCAAAAAGGTAAATTAGTTTAAGAGGATTATCATTATCTAGTATCAATGTGACAAGTTTGTATTAGGGTATTGATCTCTGTGCTTTTCCATTCAACTCAAAACCACTTAAATACAAGAAGGAAGATCTCAGAGAACCGTGAGAATCTCCTAATTACATGCCTAATTATAGGAAACCACCTAAAATAATATTGACCACCCTAATGTAGAAGATTATGCAAATCCCTAAATATTTGCCTAAATATACACTTAACACCTCCCCTCAAGTTGGAGCAGGAGGATCATAAATGCCCAACTTGGCAAGAAGAAAATCAAATTGTTGTTTACCCAAAGCCTTTGTAAAAATATCAGCCAACTGCACCTTCGTCGGAACATAAGAAGGAGCAATGAGACCATCTTGAACGGCATCACGAACAAAGTGACAATCGGTCTCAATGTGCTTCATACGTTCATGAAAAACGGGATTCTGTGCAATGTGAATCGCAGATTGACTATCACAAAACAAAGGTATAGCTTGGGGATGATGCACGCCCAGGCTCAACAATAGACCCTTTAACCACTTTAACTCACAAGTTATAGCAGCCATAGAACGATACTCTGCTTCCGCTGAAGATCGAGAGACCGTATGCTGCTTCTTAGTCTTCCAAGAGATAGGCGAGTGTCCCAGAAATACCAACCAGCCTGTGAGAGATCGCCTAGTGAGAGGACATGCCGCCCAATCAGAATCGCACCAACCTTGTAAAGATAACTCGCTATCGGAGCGAAGAAGGATACCCTGACCGGGAGAACCTTTCAAATATCGAACAACTCGCAGTGCTGCATCCCAATGTTCTTGTTTTGGCTCTTGCAAAAATTGAGACAAAACATGAACAGAGTAAGCCAAATCAGGACGAGTCACTGCTAAATATACCAATCGTCCTACTAAACGCCGATATGACTCCGGATTCGTCAGACTTTGCCCTGTTGCACGTGCCAAGTGATGATTCTGCTCAATCGGTGAGGAAGCAGGCTTCGAACCGAGAAGACCTGCTTCTGTAATAATGTCAAGTGTATATTTTCTCTGACAAAGAAATAACCCTGTAGAGCTACGTGCAACCTCAATGCCCAAAAAATACTTCAAAACACCAAGATCCTTCATATGAAAACAAGAGCTAAGATAGACTTTGAAAGTGTGTATCGCAGCGGAATCATTACCAGATATTATCAAATCATCAACATATACCAACACATTGATTTGAACTAACCCCCGTGTATACGTAAAAAGAGAGTAATCCGAATAAGACTGTAAGAAACCATACCCTTTCAAAGATGTCACAAGTTTTGCAAACCAGCATCTAGGAGCCTGTTTTAGGCCATACAACGACCTACGCAATCGACAAACCAAACCAGGCTCATCAGAAGTGAAACCAGGAGGAAGTTTCATATATACCTCCTCATCTAAGTCACCATGCAGGAAGGCATTATGTACATCCATTTGATGCAACTCCCAATTCTTTGAAGCTGCTATGGCAAGAAATGCACGTACAGTCACCATCTTTGCCACCGGGGCAAAGGTCTCATTATAATCTATCCCTTCGGTTTGGTGATTACCAAAAACAACCAATCTGGCTTTCAATCTCTCGATACTAGCATCAGACTTATACTTGATTTTGAAGACCCATTGACTGCCAAGGGCCCTCTTCCCTGAAGGTAATTTTTCCAGAGTCCATGTGCCACATTCTTCCAAGGCACGCATCTCCTCTGTCATTGCACGACGCCATCCTGCATCTGTCATAGCTTCCTTAAAAGACTGTGGCTCCTGTCCTGCGGTTACAGCTGCAATAAAATTCCGATGTTGCACAGAAAATGTGTCACAACTAACATAATGTGCTATAGGATAGGACATACCTGAGAGAGGTTTGGATGTTGAAGCAGATGAGGTTGGGGATGGACTTTTCCGTACTACCGTATGTGTCACAAAATCTCTTAAACGAACAGACGAAAATTTCTCTCTACACCCACGACCCATAAGCTCACTGTCCGAAGACATCACAAGATCTGAAATCACAGGATCCGAAACCCCCCCTGTCAGTGACTCCGGGTCGGGCAGGACAAGATATTCCGGTTCTATCCGAACACGAGGCTCAGGGGTTGAGGCATCCACCCGTGTTGACGTTGCTGGAGGCTGCAGCATCTCCTCATTATCGCCATTATACTCAAAAAAATCCACAGGAGTACCCCCATAATTATTTTCAGGTGGTAAGACAAAATGTGCATTCTTATCATTAATGTAGGGAAAAACATTCTCAAAGAAATTCACATCCCGGGACACAAAAAATGCTTTGGTGTCTAAGTCATATAAACACCAACCTTTTTTACCAAAAGGATATCCAACAAACACACATTTTCGACTTCGACTAGCAAATTTATCACCCTTAGTCTTTTGATTATGTGCATAACAAAGAGAGCCAAAAACGCGTAATTCACTAAAAGACGGAGGAGTGCCAAAAAGAACTTCATATGGTGTCTTATTCTGAAGAAGATGCGAAGGAGTCCTATTGATAATGTGTGCTGCGGCCAAAGCACATTCGCCCCAAAAATAAATAGGTAAACCACCCTGAAATCTCAGTGCCCTTGCTACATTAAGAATATGCTGATGCTTTCTCTCAACCTTCCCATTTTGTTGAGGAGTACCCACACAAGAAGTTTGGAACAAAATTCCATTTGCCAAAAAATACCCTTTTAAGCAAAAAAATTCCGTGCCATTATCACTACGAACAATTTTTATTGTTTGGGAGAATTGACGATCAATCATAGCAAGGAAGGACATAAACATACTAAAAACTTCAGTTTTGTCAATTAATAAATAAATCCATACTGCGCGAGAAAAATCATCCACCAAAGTCAAAAAATATCGAGCACCACAAGAGGAAGACTCATCATAAGGCCCCCATAAATCACAATGTACTACTTCAAAAATACGAGTTGATTTTGTCTCACTAACAGGAAAGCTATCCCTAGTTTGCTTAGCACGATGAAAAATTTCACATGCTTTATTCAAACTACCCTTAGCATTACGTAAGAAAGGAAGCAACTTCACTATTTTCTCGGAAGGGTGACCCAATCTATTATGCCAGAGCTCGACGGACACCGAATTGTCGACCGAAACTGCTTGAACCGTTGTCTCCTCCCGAAGATAGTAAAGTCCATCCCGTCTTTCACCCGTTCCAATCACCTCCCTCGTTTGTCGGTCCTGTATAACACAAGAGTCAGAGTTATAGATGACTTCACATTTTAGATCAGCACACAACTGTGTCACCGAAATTAAATTACATGTCAGCGACGGAACATATAGTACATTTGTGAGGATAATCTTGTCAGTTAACTTAACTACACCCTCTTTCTGTGCAACTTTATTCTGACCATCCGGAAGACCCACATTACAAGGAGTAACATCTACTACATCCGTCAAACATGAAAAATTACCCGTGACATGATGAGAACACCCCGTATCAATAAGCCACTTACCATACAAACGATTCGGAGGAGGGTTAGGGGTACCAAATGCAGCCGCTAAAGCCTGCCATTGTTCGGCAGTGAAACCCGTAAGGGCTGGAGAAGCGGTAGATGGGGCTGCTGCAGCGGAGATGGATGGCGAGGGAGTAGCGTGGGCCTTCACAGGCCCACGAGCCTTAGTCGACGCTGCTGCCGGCTTTCCACGGGCAGAACCTTTGGAATCAGCCTTACCGTATCTCGCCACATACCAATCAGGAACTCCGTGCACATCAAAGCAAGTGGTAATGTCATGTCCACTTTTGTGACATTGGGTGCAAACCAAGGCTGCTTTGTCTGCACGATCAAGTCGAGGCTGCAATTTTGGCTCCATACGAACCGCAAATCCCGCAACTTCAGGTTTGTCCTCCTTGATTCGTGTGATGCCTCTCACACGTTCCTCTTGAGCAAGAGTTTGAAGAGCTCGATTGAGAGATGGGAGAGGATCTTGAGACAAGAGAGTTGATCTTGTCTGAGTATAATAATCAGAACAAAGGCCTATAAAAAACTGATGAAGCCTATCTCCTTCACGTCGGTCGGCGTGTTGTTTGCCAACATTACAAGTGCAGTGTCCACATTTACAATTAATAAGGGGCTCATGCTTATCCAATTCATCCCACAACACCGATAATTTGCTAAAATAAACTGAAATGGGCATTGTTTTAGGTTGTTCAAACCGAGTGATCTCAGATTTTAATTGCTGAATTTTGGGCCCATTAGTAATGCAAAAACGTTCATGGAGATCATCCCAAAGACGCTTAGCATTATCATAATTGGAAAGCATAGACTTTACCTCAGAATCAATCGTGTTTGTGAGCCAAGAAACCAACATATAGTGCATGGTAACCAAATCAGCCTTGGTTGCTGGTGGGGTAATAGCCTTGATTGAGCCGTCAAGAAAACCAAATTTCCGGCGTGATGAAAGTGCTACCATGATCGCATGTGCCCATTCATCAAAATTATTGAGTTTGAGACGTACCGGAGTAATGAAGTCTCCTGGACGATCATGAGGCCCTAAGTAAAAGGGAGAGGTGTGGTCTATTTTCTGTGGTGGTGGATCGGCCATTGTTTTTAGGTGAAGCAAACCTTCTCTGATACCATGACAAGTTTGTATTAGGGTATTGATCTCTGTGCTTTTCCATTCAACTCAAAACCACTTAAATACAAGAAGGAAGATCTCAGAGAACCGTGAGAATCTCCTAATTACATGCCTAATTATAGGAAACCACCTAAAATAACATTGACCACCCTAATGTAGAAGATTATGCAAATCCCTAAATATTTGCCTAAATATACACTTAACACAATGGATCTCAACATTCTTGATCCTTTTACTTCCTCAGGTTACAATAAAGCGAAATACTGAAACAAAACTAAAATTCTTATTTTTTCATGGCCTACCCCACACCAACAAACAAGAGTAGTCACAAAGATAAACAATGAAAACCCAGACCATGGAGGATCCATATAGACCCAAAACAAAGCACCCCACCATCCAGAACTTGTAAAAAGGAACAAGGGGATACAATACAGGCACAATAGATTCAAAAATACATACTAACATATACAGATGAGAGAGAGAGAGAGAGAGGGATACCTCCAGGCTTCAAGTTGCTGCTATGCGTCTCCTCTCCTTCTCTACTTCTTTTTATTCTTCTCTTCCTGCTGTTCTCTTTCCTCTCTTCTTTCCCTCTGGCCACCTTCTATTCTACGATTGCAGACGGAGAGAATGGCCTTTTGCCCCACTAAATAGTATTTTTAGGCCGGTCCTAGGAAGGAGCAGGGCCCACGTTAGGGGGGGAAAATCAGAACTGCCTAAAGTGAATATGATCTGGCCAAATTTCACTCCAGTATGATACAAACCATTCATTATTGGCCACTTATAAAACATGTAAATCAAAATTAAGAAATCTCAAGTGTTTATAATGGTCGACTAGATAGAGCCCTAGTTCTAATGTCTTGGTAATTTTATAGGTATGCCTTCTTTAATATAGGGTTTAGTTATAAAAATTCAAACACCTTGCCAAGTTGGGGCAGTGATTCCCTCTGCTGATCCCTGGTTGAGATAAGACGAGCTGCTTGCATGAGATAAGATGAGCAATCGATACTGAGGGACCGTTTGGTAATTTTATATGTAAATTAAAGTACAGTAAAGCATCAAATCAACATAGAATAAAATATAATGGATTACGATGGTATTTTATTTTTAGTTGTTTGATATGAAATCTTTTAAACTTTTTATATAAAAGAGTTAAGGTTTTTTTTTTTTAGTAGATAAAGGAGGATGATTTATTTTTATTTTTTTTAAGATGAAGGAAAATTTAAATTAAGGGCACGTTTGTGTCATCCATTTCTGCGGAAAATGATGTGATTTTCTGCAAAAAAAAACTCTTTTTTCATGTGTTTGGTGCGATAGTTTTCCGTGGAACTGCTTTTTCACCACATCGATTTTTTTTCTTCCTAAACATGGAAATGGACTTCATATGGGGGGTACGGGAGGTCCAGTTCCACGAAAAACTGACCCCCAATTTCCTCACTCCACCCAACTACCCTCTTTCTTCTCCCTCTCTTCCCAACCCAATCCACCCACTCACACACCCCACGCACATACCGACCCATCCACATAGTAGTTTTCACTAAACAATAGTTTTCATTTAAACCTCATCTCCTCTCTACCCACACGTTCTTCACCGATTTTAGTTGATCTTTTGTCACCGGAAATGTCCTGCATTCATTTTCTACAATTAGCCAAGTGGAGGGACCGAACCACATAGGGAATCAACGACCTCTTTTGTCACCGAAACCTCCATTTTAATCAAGTGTAAGTCACCTTCCTTCTTCACCATTCTCATTGTGTTTTTTCTTACAAATAGGTCAATGTAGCAACTATTTTGCATAAACATATGTTCAAAAGATACATATGCTTTGATAGTTATCACATAATTTATGCACCGCGATCTGCTCGGTCTTGAAAGTTCAAACACAATCGTTATGTTCAGACAGTATATGAATGTTTGAAAACTAATGTTCGGAAGGTCCGAGGATGTTCGGAACCTAATTTTGATCATAGCTCTGTTGTTCGGATATTATATTTCGAACAGTAGGGCAAGGTGTTGAGAATTAAAAGCCGTACAGTCAAGATTAGCTCGAATACATAGTTCCGAACAGTAACTGGTCCACTTAATTTTTTTTACACTTTTTTTTCCAATGTTTCAAAAATGGATAGGTCAAGCAATTCCAGATTAAGACCAACAGCTTCCAACAAGAGGCGTCATCAAAGAATTGAAAAAGTTGTAGAAGAAGCAGAGGAACCGGGATATGATTTGGAACAAGGCAATGAAGAAGAAGGAGCCCCTGTTGAACAACTTGATGAAGAAGAACCTGTGGTTGAACAAGAAATAACTACGGGGCCATAAGATTGTTCTTTGTTGCCCAATTTCAACACACACATAGCTGCATACATTTGGCATTCACAGGTTTTTTTTTTTTTTACATCAAGATCAATGTATTGGTTATATTATTCAATAATGTACCATTTTCGGAATATAGTAACGGGTTGCGCTGAAGTATTTGAGCCATGGACAAAAAATACCACACTGGCAATTGAATGAAAGTGACAGGTTCAGAGAGTTAGTGGATAGATCTAATTTGAGTCCACTTATCACAACATCCTACCGCGTTGTTAGTAAGATTCTTGTCTCTTATTTTGTGGAAAGGTGGTAACCTAAAACAAATACTTTCCACATGCCGTTCGGTGAGATATCCATAAGTCTAGATGATGTTGCCACTATACTTGGGATCCCGGTGACTCGTCGTTCTGTTGCGTATAGTGGTAGAATGTCATTTCAAGATGCTCATTCACTCCTTGTTGACGCTTTGGGAGTTGATCCAAATGAAACAAATGATGAGCTGCAGCAGGTTCAGGGCCAATCTATAAGATTGGAGTGGCTAAAAGGGAGGTTTTCAAACATATCTGATGCGGATGGAGACGACATGATTGATTGTGCAGTAAAAGCATATCTTCTGTACTTATTAGGATGCACATTGTTCGCAGACAAGAGTGGCACACGCGTCACAATAACATCAGGAAGAGCATCATCATCAATGATAGAACGTAATACACCCAAAGCCCATTTATAGTGGCCTTCAAGTTCAACTTCCATGTAAGAGAACCACACAAAGGAAGTCATATATGTTGAAGTCACTTCGACAATCTCTAATAAGGGCTTGCGATACCGGTTGGTTTTGTAAGAGCAGTCCATTATTAAGATATGAGGAAATGACCGCAACAACTCTATGTTGGTTGTATGAGCCCAAACCAAATCAGTGATAGTATCATTGTCCTCGCAATTGTTGTGGCATTCAATGTACTTATGCTCTGTCAGCTTTCCCATGAGTTGTTGCATCTTTGTCCTCCCACCCCACTCAACAACTCTGTGCCTATGACATGCATTATAAATGGTCTTCATTGTGGTTACATTTAACTTACTTATTTGTTTTAATGTAACCAGAATATCTTTCGGTCGCACCATGCTCTTGGACATATTAACCATCGATCTTGTTTCCTCTTCTGTTAATCTCCCTACGAATTGATGAATGACCCTCTATATACTCTGCAGTAGAGTGATTATGTACACCACATGCAACTTCCAACATCCAATCATAAAAAATGTTCAACTTTTTGCCCTTTAATGTAAAAGAGTGATGAGTTCACAAAAGATACACTTTCATAGCATTATTTTTTGAGTTTTCATAAATAAAAGAACTCAAAATACAATTTTGAGCATAAAAATCATACATTTCATCCCCATCATGATTTGCTCATATCTTTCCATTAAAAAAGGTCATTTGTATGCATTTATATTAGTTTCAATGGCTTTCATACAAAATATGTTCGAAAACACTCTCAATTATGTTAATTTCTCTTTGTAGGTGTTAATTGAAGATTAATTTGAAGATTAAAGTTGAGATTCAAGAGTTAAAGAGAGTATGGATAAGTTTGGAAGACAATTGGATTAAGAAATGACAAAGTTAGGCCAATAATAAGAAGAAAAATTAAAGACCTGTGTTGGTACTTTGACCATATCTTTTTACTCGAGTGTCCGATTGAGGTTATCTCATAAGCATTGAAAAGCTTGTTCATAGATCTACAAATCATATTTCACAACATTTTTCCCAATTTTAGACTTTTCGGGCGTCAAAACCGCACATCAATCTGGGAACTATTTTCTAACACGGGAATCACATTCATATGTTCATATTTCCTTATTTCTTGTGAAGTCCCATATTGGAAAGAAACTAAAAGAGAGCAATGCAAATATTTCTATATAAGGGAGGGAGCTCTAGGCATTAAATACACAAACAAGAAGAGCATTCTCCTCTTTACTTAAGCTATCCATGTAATTGAAAGCAATTGTAGAGAGAAAGTGAGGAAAGCTTTGTAAAAATTAAAGATTTGGAATGGAAGCTTTGTTTTCTCCAATGGGTGGCTAATCCCTTTGATTAAATCTTCTAGATGAAGTTAAGTTAATGCTATTCATTTTGCTTATGCTCTTAACTCCCTTTGTTTATGTGCTTAACATGCTAGAATAGATTTTTCTTCATTGCAATGTACTACCTTTCATACTTATTTTCTATCTTAGCATTATTTTTACTATCTATGCTTAGGTTTGATAAATCATGCTTAGGAGTTAATATCTTTTGATGGTTTATGCTTATTTTTTATAGATAGTCATTAGGAATATTTTCTTTTATGAAAGGAAGAAAGTCTTGGCGATTAGATTGTTAATTTCTATCTTAGAGTTTTAAAGTTATATTTTCGAAATCTAAGCATTGATTTGTCATTAGATTTGAGTATTTGTTTGGGAAAAGAGAAGAGCATTAGTATTGGATTAATTTCACTTAGTGGATTTTAGATGGTTCAATCTATCCATTAGTATTGCTTGTTGCTTATTTTACTTACTTTAGTTAGATTGTACTCACATTCCTACACACTTATTCACTTATTTTAATTCTTACACTCCATTTCTCTATTCACACAATCAATTCTACCTTTGATTTTACACTACTTTAGCATATTTATTTATTTTTATCTCCATCCACTCATTTTCTATCTTTCACTTGTTATTTTCACACACTTATTCGCTTGATCGATCTAATATTGATCAATTGTTCTTGTTATTAAAATTGTTATTTTTCTTTTGTCATTAATGTTGTTATTAACTTGTTACTAACATTGTTCTTGGTTTAATCTCACTTAAGTTCTTCTATTTTTACTAACATCTCTTATTTATCTAGTTTCTTGTTTTCTTTTAGTTTGCACTTTTTATTTCCCTTATTATTATCTCGTTTCATGTTTTCATTATTTTTGTTATCTCCATTTGCATTTGTTAGCTATATTTGAGTTGATACTTCTTTTCATTGATCATTGTTATTTTCCTTATAACGATCCTCGTGGGAACGATATTCGGACTTCCATAATCTATATTACTTAAGACAATCGTATACTTGCAGAATTCACATCAAAGGGCATCCACATTTATTCGACCCTGTTTGCATGATCTTCTTCTTAGTAAGCCCCTCGTCATTGGTCGTAATATGCTTGAAATGGCCGCTTCTCTCACATGCTAGGACAACTCTAGCTTTTATTCCCATGCCTTGCAACATTTGATACATTTATGACGATGATGAAATCGTTTCTTTCACCCACATCACGAGCCAGTTCACTAATGCATCTCGGCTGTGAAAATATCTAAACATATAACCATTGAATAAGACATTAGTAACACACAATATTTATTCAAATCACAATTTAATATGTCTTACTTCTTCGGTGGTAAATGCATTTGTAAAGTTCATCTCATAGGCTGATTGAACTTGGCTTTCTTCCGTGGATATCTACAATGAGGGAAAATAACCTGTGAATTTCTCAGAACTGTTCGGACATATACAACCAAACATATATATTTGTTTGATATATTATAACCAAACACATCCTGAATGTTCGGTTATAGCTTGTTGAACATATATTTGATGTTCAAATATTAATTTCGGAACATATGTGAATAGTTCGACTAAATATGTTCGAACATGCCAAATATGTTCGGTCATCCCAGTCCGAACAAATCACAAACAATTGCTACATAGAACTTAAAAAAAATGGTGAAAAAACTTAAGTAATCAACCAGACTTACCTTTTCTCTACTATTATGAATGAAAGACACGATTTCCGTTTTAATTTCATTCTCCATTGCAATGTTTGTTTCGAATGAAGTACAAAAAATAGAGTTTGGATTTGATGGGAGCAAGATCTAAGTAGGAAGAAGGTGAAGTGTGGGAGAGTGGTACAATACTGTAAAGAGAGTGAAGGAAGAAGGAAATGTGGGAAAAGATGAGTGCATTGGAGGATGAAAGAAAGAGAGATGATGGAGTGTGGGAAGACCAGTGAAGAAGGAATGGGAGATGAGTGAGTGTGGGAAAGGAAGGGAGAGATGAATTCTGTGTGTGAAGAGAAAGTTTATTTTTTATTTTAGATAATGAGATGTCCATTTCAGTCATTTCACATAATGATCTTATTGTAAAAAAAAAAAAAAATTACATAGATCTGCGGTGAGAATAGCAAAATACGTGGTGCCAATAGAACTTTCCAAATCTAAATTGCCCAAACAAATGTCCTAATCTTGTATGAGTATTCTTTAAATTCTACTTCAGTGAGACTTCGTCCAACAATTGGATTCATTTTTCTTAATAATATATTCATACATTTTATAAGTGATCAATTTGATAATAGATAAATTCTTATTGGAGTAAAACTTATGAAAAGTCAATTAAATTGGATGACATTTATTTTGAGCAATTTAAATTTTTATAAAGAAGAATTTTACAAGATGCTCGAGTAGAAAGGAGTGTCTTAAATATCTCACACAAACACTCGGGCCCCGCTTGACACTTTATTAGATTAGTAAAAGTCAAGTAAATCCTCTATTTTCCAGACAATGGTCATATCAACAATACTTTATTGGGCACGTTTGTGTAAAGGCAACTTCCATGAAAATATGAAATTGTCACATCAACAAATTCTATGGTTTTTAAATACCCCAAAATATTTTATGAGGAGGTTAGAAATTCATGTTTGGTGCAAAATGTTTTTCCTTGATGAATCGGTGCTAATGTTGTTTGGTGTAGCTACGGATTTCTTTAGTAATGGGGTAGTTTGGGTATATTGATGGGTGTGGAAAGTAAAATATGTAAAAATTCAACTTTTATACATCGGTGTGGAGAGAAATTTGGTGGGAATAGCAAAAAACGTGGTGCCAACATAACCCCCCTTTAGATTTTTATAACTGAGTCAATTGACGAGCCTTGTGAACCTCCAATGTATTGGGGCATGGGTTGTGGGAGAATTTGAACTCGATGGTAATTTCACATAAATAAATATAAGTATAAATATACTTACATAGAAAGGCTCAGGGGTAGTTTAAATTGAAATCCACCCAACAAAGAGATTTGTCCAATAAAAACATCGATCGTCAATATAATCAAGTTCTATTACCAACTCGAAAGAGTGGTTTTTTCCAATCTAGTCTGTCTATGATTTTTCATATATTTAATGATTTTTTTGGAAAATAAAGATCATTCAAACATGGTCATGTAGTAGTTTGTACAATAGCAATTTGCAACATAGAGTTCGAACATGTTCATATTGCACTTTTTTTTATAGAGGTTTGAATTTCAAATATACATTTTGCACAAACAATCAATTTCTTAGTGGTTCTCATTACGAATGTACATTTAAGGGACTATATATTAACATTAGAATTACATGGGAATTGAACACATGGGTTGGTTAAAAATGAAGATTAAAGGTGAATCTCTAAAAATAAACATCAAAGAATATTTTCTTTAAGAAAATAGAATCAAAAGAAAATGCTATTTGATACTCGCTTTTGATATTTGGTCCTTATTTTTAACTACCTTGTGTATTTTATTCCTAAACATTTTAATGCAAACAAACAAGGTCTAAGAGAAATGATCTTATCGTGCTTTCAAAATGTACTAATGACAACTTATGTGGAGCCCACTTTTGTATGATCCAACTCACTCGTGTTAGATTTTTCTTTATATATATATGGGCATTGACCCGATTCCACTATAGTTGTGATGTGAAACATTGCATTGATTATGTGTGAGATATATAAGTAATACATTGTACGGTGGTCATTCTAACGTTCATACCAATATGATTGGAGGCCAATTTGACACACTACGTAAACAAAGGATGGTGTGCAACATTGGTGCCTCTTATCAATAAGAGAATTGCTCCACATTTGTTAACTCCCTAATCCATCACTTTCTTTAGCAAATTAATTCGCGCTTCTCTCTCTCTCTCTGATCAATCCAATATATTCATAACAACTAACCTTTTAATTTGACAATGATATATATTTTTTGTGCTATATTGAGTCACGATAAATTTTCAAGATAAATGACCACGAGTTTGACCATCTATATTAAGAGTTGTTTGCCTTTTACACATATGATGTGAAAATGAGTTTTGCATTTGTAAATGTCACAAATGCAAATGTTACACATGTTGTTGTGCACGTGCATGTGGATTACGGTGGAGAAGGAAGTCAAAACCAGTGAGATTGTTCCTAATTATTTTTCTATGTCTTCGCTCGTTATGCTTAATGATTTAATAAGTTTTTTTTTCATGAATATTATTCAACTTCTTATCTTTAAAGGTTATTTGAAATATCTTTTACTTTTTATGCTTGATCCTGACATATCATGTTTAGGTTCAAATCCTTTAATGGTTTGTGCTTGATCCTGATAAATAGTGATTAGAGTCTAAACATGTTGAACTAAAGGGAGTCTTTGGTACTTATTAGAGAAATGGATTTATAAGAAAGAAAAGAGTTTTCAAAGCTAAATCTTCCAATCCAAGGCAATTGCCTGCTCATTGAGTTGAGTTTTATTGGGATAAGATTAGGAAATACTTTTGGAATGAGTAAATCTGTTTTGGTGGAATACAGTATCCCGATCTCTCTTTCTATGATTAGCTTGCTTTAATTTCCTTTGATAGCATTTTAGTTATTCTTTTAATGATTAATTGTGTTTGCAAACTTAGATAAGCAAGAGAGGTCGTCTAGCCCGAGTTGAATTATTTGAGATACCCATCAAGTCTATAGAAAATATCTCAATTGTTTCCAAAATGGAAAACCAAGAGAGAACTTTGAATGAGTTGTTCGCACCCGCTTCCGCTACCCAACCCACCTGCATAGTTCTACCTGCAACCACTGTAGCCTAGTTTGAGATTAAAGCTGCTACCATTAACATGCTTCCTAAGTTCCATGGTTTTGAGAGTGAACAACCTTACATCCATTTGAACAAATTTCTAACAATTTGTCCGACATTTAAAAACCAAAACTGAGATGAAGATAGTGTCAAGTTGAGGCTCTTCCCCCATCCTTAGAAAACCATGTTGCGGCATGGTTGAATTTTCTTATTCCTAATTCTATAACAACATGGGATGGGCTGTCAAAAAAATTCACGGCGAAATTTAACCCAATGGCTAAGACATATAAAATATTGAAGGATGCCTATAGGAACTTTCGGGGATGACCTGAAGAAGAGTTTTTTCAAACTTATGAAAGATTCCATGACCTTTTAGTCAAATGCCTATACCATGGGCTTGACCGTGCCCAATTGGTTCACTTCTTTTATAGATGATTAACTACTCCGTCAGGTAGTCGACGACAGTGCAATATGACGCCTATTCCCCATTTTATCCACTTCCTCTACTCTCCCACGACCTGCAACTACTCCATCTCCCTGGAAGGCTATAAAAGGAGGTCCATAGGCAGCACTTGGCATTAAACATCAAGTACTAATTTACTCAAATTCCGCCAAAACTCCGATGTACTCCGACAGTACAAAGGAAACTCCATCAAATTCATTTTAGCACCTTCAAAACCTCAACACAAGCTACCCAACCTCTTGGGAACACAACTGAAAGACTCTAAACAGTGCCTTAATGATAAGGAAGATCACAAGTTGGTGGGCCATCAAACAGATCACCACATAACAATGGGTCATTCCATTAGTCATTACATGCCTTCTCTACATGAGAAGATTGGCGAGCCATCTCAGCAAGAGAATCCTCTAGATATCAAACGGATACGTCATGCATATCATAATCTATCATGATCATGAGACAACCTGTATCAAGGATATGAAGGGTGTACAAATGAGCTGGCCTGGGATATGAAGATCTTATTTTATGATATTTAGTTGCTTTAAATGTATGTTAATATATTCTCAAAATCCATGTGTAAGGAAATTAATCCATGTGTAAGGAAGCTACACATCTATATAATGAAATGATGAGGAACGGCTAGGCACGTTGAGAAGCTAACAGCCAGACCTCTTTTCACAATAGGTCTTTAATTTTCTCATGGCATCAGAGCATCACCAGCTCTGGATACACTTTACCTTTCAATAGTATCTTTTTTCTTTCTATTATATCCATGGATGGATCATCTTCAACGTCAATCTCTCTCACCCTATTTGATACTGCACTTCACCATCTCATCACAATTGTTTCAGTAAAACTGAACATCACAAACTATCTGGTTTGGCGTATGCAAATCCTTCCTCTTATTGAGAGTCTTAGGGTTAAGGATTTGATAACTAAAGGACTGCAGGCAAAGAAACAAACAAACAAGGAAGGCGACGCAGATTCAGAATATGAGACATCGAATGAAAAAGATCTCCTATTAAGGAGTTGAATTACAAGAACTGTATCAGAAAAGGTCCTTTACCTGATCATGGGTTGCAATACAGCCAAGGAAATTTGGCTGTGTCTTGAGGAAAATTTTCTTCATGCCACGCAAGAATGCGAAGTTCAACTAAAACAGAGGAGGCAAGATATCAAACTCGGTGATCAACCACTATCTGAATACTTAAAGCTTTCAAAAATATTTTTGATAGTCTTGCTTCAATTCAAAAAATAGTTCGAGATGAAGATAAAGTTATTTATACGTCTCGTGGCCTTGGAAAGAAGTATAGTGTGCTAATAACCTCTATGCTAGCAAAACCACCATTTCCCACCTATACCCAAATTTTCACTGTTGTTCAGAATTATGAGCTTCATCTCCAAAGTTTGGAACCTGAAACTAAAAACCTTGATCAATCAATGGCATTTGTGGCCCAAAAACAGCAAGGAGGACAACAAGGAGGTGGTCGTGGCAGAGGAAACTATAAGCCGCAGGGAGGTCACAATGGTCATTACAATACATATAACTCACGTGGCCGTCAGTTTTCTGCAGTTAGGCAAAACCAAGGGTTCTGTCCAACCTTGCCAAGTGCAACAAATGGACAACAGCAACATGCTACTTCTTTGCCTCCAAAAGGTAACAATAATGCTTTCTTTAATGGGTCTTACACTCCACATTTTCAGAATAATGGCACAGGGCAGCAAGGTACCAATATTCCAGATCCATGCCAAATATGTGGAAGAAGGAATCACATTGCAATGAAATGTTTTTATCGATGGGACTATTCATACTAGGCTCCTGAAGACTTGTCCCAAGCACTAACTGCACTTTCTACAAATGAAACACAAGACCCGAATCTATATGTTGACACTGGGGCCAATGCACATGTTGCCAATGATCTAGGTAAATTACTTCATGCTCGTCCTTACATTGGTAATGATAAATTAGTGATAGGGGATGGTTCCAAATTGAAAATTTCTCACATAGGGGATGCCTTCTTTAAATCTGATTATGGCACAATGGAATAAAAAAATGTTTTAGTTGTGCCTGAAATCAAGAAAAATCTAGTTTCAGTTTCACAATTAGCTTGAGATAATTCTTGTCTTTTTGAGTTTTCTGACTCAAATTTTTTGATAAAAGAACGAGCCACGGGCAGACTACTAGCAACAGGCAGTTAAAAGGGCAATCTATATGCCTTAAATGGAGAAGCACTAGTGACTTTTGTGGCGCTCAGATCTGGAAATACTACGGAAGAGATTTGGCACTTGAGATTGGGTCATCCCAATAATAAATTGTTGAAGATCTTAAATTCTCAAATCGTCATTAACATTAGCAGTTGGAATAAAATAACCAGTGTCTGTGTTAGTTGTCAAATGGGAAAGAGTTGTAAGTTGCCTTTTTCTTTAAATAATAAAGTTGCCAATATCCCTCTTTTGAAAATTCATTGCGATTTATGGGGGCCCTCTCCTGTTTCATCTTCTTGAGGAATTAGATATTATGTGATTTTTATTGATGATTGTACCAGATTTACTTGGTTTTATCCCCTCAAAAATAAATCTGATTTCTTTGAAATTTTTGTCAAATTTCTGAAATTAATAGAAAATCAGTTTTCTACAAAGATAAAAATCTTTCAAAGTGATGGTGGTGGTGAATTTTAGTCACACAAGTTTATTTCTCATCTTGAGAATTGTGGTATTCACAGACAAATGTCGTGCCCGGGCACCCCAGAACAAAATGATATTGCTAAAAGAAAGGACAGACATATAGTTGAGACATGACTTACTTTACTCATCCATGCAAATTTACCAAAGAGCTTTTGGGTAGATGCATTCATGACTGTAGTATTCTTAATAAATAGACTTCCCTCGACAGTTTTAAATATGGAAACACCAATTTTTAAACTTCATGGTGCTCAACCAGATTACTCAAGTCTCAAAGTTTTTGGGTGTCGATGCTTCCCTTACTTGTGGGATCACAATAAAAATAAATTTGAGCCTAAGACATATCCTTGCATTTTTATAGGGTATAGCCCTTTGCATAAAGGCTATCGGTGCTACCATCCTCCGAGTCGAAAAGTCTTCATCTCACGCCATGTGGTTTTTGATGAAACTGTATTTCTGTATAAGAATTCTCAAAATGTGTTGATTCATGCGTAGGAACCAAGCACTATTACCACTTTTTCAAATTTCATTCAGTGTGCTGTTCCTAATGCAAAACCCAAACACATACTAGAGACATCAACACCTCAAGAGCAGACACACTTGACAATGGAGTTACCATCATCTCATCAAAATGATGTTTCATTGGATATGCACTCAAATAATATCACATGTCCATCAAATGAACATGCACAACATTTATCTCTTCAAGATGATGGTGGCTCAGGTATGCACACACCTATTAATTCATGTACACCTAAGGAGTTAACACAACAACTGCATCCTGAGTCCGGGCAACAAGTCACCGAGCATAGCACACCGCCTCAACAAATAGATCAAGACACCTCTGAGCATCATGTCATGCAGGCTGAAATTGGATCGCCTGTTTTTGTCCCTCCACTTGTCCAAGATGGGCAGTCTCCAATTGGCCAAGACTTGATTGATTCACCTACAATTCATAGTTCAAATGCAGCACCTATTGTCTCAATGGATCATGTGTCTACTGTGTGTCCACCCACAGAATCTCCCAGTTCTTCTGACCATGGTGCCGTTGAGACTACAATGTCTACGCGACCTCATTTTATGCGCACCCGAGCTATGGATGGTATTTTCAAACCAAAGATCTTAATGGCCATGAGACATTCTTTGCAAATGTCCACTGAGAAGTCGGACAATCCAGATCACTTAGTCATTTCTAAGTCATCACATGGGCTTGATTTGTTGTACATGTCCACATTGGATGAGGACTTGAGTGAGCCCAACAATGTTAATGATGCATTGAATCAACCTCAATGGGTCATGGCTATGAGGGAAGAGCAACAAGCACTAAATTGTAATGAGACCTGGGATTTAGTTCCCCACACATGATATGAATGTCGTTGGTTCGCGATGGGTTTTTAAAACCAAATTAAAATATGATGGGTCTGTTGATCGCTTTAAAGCACATTTGGTTGCTAAAGGGTATAATCAGATGGAGGGAATTGATTTTGATGAGACCTTTAGCCTAGTAGTCAAACCCACAACTATCCATATCATACTTAGCTTGGCAGTTGTCTCTCATTGGCCCATCCGTCAACTTGACATTAAAAACGCTTTTCTTCATGGGATCCTGCGTGAAACAGTTTACATGAAACAACCTCTTGGGTTTACCAATCCAGACCACCCAAAACATGTGTAAACTAAACAAAGCCATCTACGGTCTTAAACAAGCCCCACGGGCTTGGTTTGACAGATTTAATTTGTCTTTTCTTCATGTTGGCTTTTTCTGTAGTAATGCAGACTCATCTCTATTTGTGCTACATTGCTCCATGGGAACCATATTATTACTTCTCTATGTTGATGACATCATCATTACTGGCAACAATTATTCTCTTTTGTCACGGCTAATTGGTAAACTTAGCTTGGAGTTTGACATGAAGGATCTTGGTCACTTACATTATTTTTTGGGTATTGAAATCACTTCATTCTCTTGAGGATTATTTATCTCTCAAACAAAGTACATAAATGATTTATTATCAAAGACTAAGATGATAGAGAGTAAAGCTATTGGAACCCCTCTTGTACAAAGACATGATATGCACTTAGAATCTAGTCAACAAGTTGGTGCATCTGAATATAGAAGCATAGTGGGTGCATTGCAGTACATTACTTTTACTCGACCAGACCTATCATATGCAGTAAATTTGGTTTGTCAGTTCATGTAGCAACCAACACTCAAGCATTGGCAAGGTGTCAAGAGGATTCTTCGATATCTAAAAGGAACCATTGATTATGGAATCCGGATATCTTCTCAATCTTCTCTTACTCTCTATGGATTCTTAAATGCAGATTTGGCTTGTTGTCCACAAACACGGAGGTCCACTACTGGATATTGTATTTATCTTGGAGCAAATTGTATCTCTTGGACTGCCAAAAAGCAAACAACTGTGGCTAGGTCCAGTGCAGAAGCAGAATATCGTGCACTTGCCTCTACAACAGCTGAATTGACGTGGGCATCTTATATTCTCAGAGATGTTGGAATATATCTCTCTCAACCTCCTTTGCTTTTTTGTGACAATCTCAATGCTTTATTCATGACAGTTAATCCAATACCACATGCTCGCACAAAACACATAGAAATAGATTATCATTTTGTGAGAGGAAAAGTTGTTCTTGGATTTGTTGTTACTCAATTTGTGAGTTCTACAAACCAAATTGCAAACATATTTACAAAACCTCTCTCAAAGAATCTTTTTCAAAAATTTTAGTGCAAGCTTGGAGTGCTTTAGCCACCGCCCTCCAGCTTGAAGGGGAGTGATAAGGAAGATCACGAGTTGGTGGGCCATCAAACAGATCACCACATAACAATGGGTCATTCCATTAGTCATCACATGCCGTCTCTACATGAGAAGATTGGCGAGCCATCTCAGCAAGAGAATCCTCTAGATATCAAACGGATACGTCATGCATATCATAATCTATCATGATTGTGAGACAAGCTGTATCAAGGATATGAAAGGTGTACAAATGAGCTGGCCTGGGATATGAAGATCTTATTTTATGATATTCAGTTGCTTTAAATGTATTTTAATATATTCTCAAAATCCATGTGTAAAGAAACTAATCCATGTGTAAGGAAGCTACACATCTATATAATGAAATGATGAGGAAAGGCTAGGCACGTTGAGAAGCTAGCAGCCAGACCTCTTTTCACAATCTGTCTTTAATTTTCTCACTTAAGTCATGACAAACTTATGACACCCTCCACACGCCAAACCTTATAGGATTTTCTTTTTCTTCTACATTTAGGAGGGATGAGGTCCATGTCTTTGTTTTGTTAATTGCTTTGGCTTATCATATAACGGCCCAGAGTGGCACAATCTTGGACTCTTTCACTTGGTATAAACAACAACAACTCCCCCAGAATTCACATTTTGCGTCATTGAGAAAAAAGTGATCGACAACAAAGACTGCCGACACTTGAACCAACCCATCTTCCCATCTGACAGTACCTAGAAGACTCCCCAAGGTCTCACAACACTCTTTGGGAGAAAGAAGCAGCATCCAGAGACCATACAAGCCATTGCTGGACATAATGCTTCTCTACAACTAACTGTTGGATAAAACAAAATCCACCCAGCAGTCCCTCACAATCCTTGTTTCCATCATTTTATGTACTTTATTGTAAATTTCTTTGACACTTGATCTCCTAGCTAAGCCAAACAAGGGAGTTTGTACAAAAAACTGCATGTAAACATGCACTTGGGAGGTGAGAAATATATATATAATAGAAGGAGGGAGAGAGGAGGAGACGGAGAAACGAGGGAGGTGGGCGCTGGGCGGAGGTTGGTTGTCGAGAAGGGAGAGGGACGAGTAAGGAGAGGGAGAGGGCAGTGAAGAAACGGAGGGGTGTTTTTTTTTTTTTCCAGAGGGTCCCTCAAGGGTCCCATAGATGGATGTATAGGGAGAAATTCCAACTGGCATATGGCAGCTCCCAACAAAATTCTCCCTTTTTTGTGTGATATATGATGTAATATTTAAGTAATGGGCCCCATTGCAAGAGCTTCGTACTTAGGGTTAAACGGTTATTCGATTATCCGGAAGTTCCGACCAGCAAAAAACCGGGTCCGTAACCTATTTTAGGTTGCGATTCATAAATGGGTCCGGTACCAGGTCCATATAGGTTCCGACCCGTGGACCCGGAATATGAGCCTTTGATATTGCAATTTGTGCATCAAAACCATTTTTTTTTATAATTTTATATATAATATTGGAGGTAGTAGACTTGATGTACTGTTATAAATTGAATGATATATTTATTTTAAAAAAAATAAAAAATAAAGAGAAATTAAAATTAATTTTAAAATTAGATTCCAATCTTCTGTGTGTACAGGTTACGAACTCAATCCGATTTTCTTATCGAATCGATTGAAACCAACGAAACACATTCGAGTCTAAGTCCGTTTGCAACCCTATTCGCACTCCTCATTACTGTTAGGGATGAAAGTGGGCAGGGCCGAGCCGGGCTTTGACAGGCCCTAGGCTCGGCCCTAGTATTTTTCAGTAGGCCCTAGCTTGGCCCAAGCTCGAGAGGGCCTTAAAGACCCTGGCTCGGGCTCGACTCTTATTAAGTTATGAGGCCCTTTGAACCCGGCTAATAATATAGCACTAGCTGAAAGAAAATATTTTCAGGAAAAAAAAATCCTGTAGGAATTCAAAGAAATCTACATATGCAAACTAGAAACAAAAAATGGTCAAATGCATGCATTCATCCCATATTCTCATTCTCATAATTTGGATTGCGGCAATAAAATTAACTAAAATAAGAAAGACTCCATAAAAGCAAAGGGAGCCCAGTTCCAACACTCCATAATAGTTCAATGTTAATATAAATGAGCATTATCAAACTCCAACAATAATACAAATCAAATTAAACTCCAATAGCATCATAGAATAAAATAAAGTATTCGGCTATAATCATAAAAAAAAGTCTCCAGCATCACCTATAACAACAACAATAGAGCCTTGTAAATAAATAATAATAACAACAAAGGAAATGTTGTTCCAGAGTTAACAAGACTTAAAAAAATGTCTTCCAGACCATTAATATACATGCATCCTCAAGGTTGTTTAGGGATTATTTATATTGGATTAAAAATAGGGTTTAAGGTTTAGTGCTTAGGTTTAGGGTTTATGGATTATTTAGTGCTTATGGTTTATTGTTTAGGGTTTAGGGATTATTTATATTGGATTAAAACTAAGGTTTAGGATTTATGGATTATTTAGTATCATAGATTCATATAAGTATTGAAAAAGTCCACTTGGACATACACTTCGGTCCCCCCTCACAACCGTTGGATTCTAGACCTCCAGTATGTCCATGTAGCATAACTGATAAGTATTATATACTAGTGTACACATATATATAATATATGGATTAATATATGTAGGCCCTATGGCTTACTGCTTAGGTTTAAGATTTATGGATTATTTAGTGTTTAGGGTTTAGAGATTATTTATATTGATTAAAACTAAGGTTTAGGATTTATGGATTATGTTATATCATACATGTATTATATATTGTATAGTGTACATATATATATATAATATGTATTAATATATATAGGCTCTAGGGCTTACGAGCCGGGCTTTATCAGGCCCGAGCTCTTAAACGGGCCTCCTACTAGGCCCTAGTTCGGCTCTTTTGTCTTTTGAGCCGAGCTCGGGCCGAGCCTAGGCCCTAGGACAGCCCGGCCCACTTTCACCCCTAATTACTGTGTTTGAGGTCAGGACCAGGACGAGGACCCAAGTTCCTCCGGAGGCATTAGATTAGTCACTCCGCACCAGAGAGATCTACAATCTGTTGGCACTTCGCACTCGAGAAAGGGCAGGTACAGAGAGTGTCAATAATCAGAGCTCATCTCCTTCTTCTCGAAATGCCATTCTTCTCCTTCTCCGTCCGCCTCCGTCCCTCTCCATAACCCTAATCCACGAGGATCATTCATTCAGACCACGCTTTCCCCAAAAGTAAAAAAGTAAAAAAAAAATGGCTTTCATGGCCGTTCTCGAAACCGATCTCCGCGCCCTGTCCGTCGAAGCCCGCCGCAAGTTTCCCGCTGTCAAAGACGCCGCGGAGCACGCGATTTTGAAGGTATATCCAGATCTCCTCTGTCAGATCCATGCATTTCTATCTGATCTGGTTGTTTTTATTTCCTCTGTCGACTCGATCGAAATCGGTTTAAGTTTTGTTTTTTCTTCCTCCAAGAAGAATGTATTAGATCAGGCAAAACATGATTATATTTAGTTTAGCTTGCATTATTGTTCAATTTTTGGTTGGTAGACGATTTAGTTTAGCATTGTTGTTAAAGTTTAGTTGGTAGAAGCAAACTCGAATCTGTAGTTGAATTCGTATCCTAAGGATGTAGAGGAGCCTGCAATTGTGGGTTTTCGATGAATTAAGTTGTTGCTGTTAATGCGAATTGTTGATTTTGTGAGTGATGGTTAATCTTTAGATCAGTAATTGATGCAAACTTTGTAAGAGATGGAATAGCATTTTGAACTAACTCTGTAATTCTTTAGCAGGAGTCAATTCCATTTTCATGGCTTCCAATGGCCTTTGATCACATTTTGTGCTGAATATCTTTGTTTACTTGACTGGAGGACATACTCAGTAGTAAAAAAAAAAAAAAAAAAAAAAACCCTGATTAAGGTTTAGATGAATATTAAAGTCTCCAAAATTTTGTGGTTGTTTAAAATGTCTGTCGAGGATATCTCTGGTTCATTGCTGTTTTGGAAGCCGAGAACTCCATTTTTTTGTTTATTAGAACCACCAAATCTTTTGAAAGCCTTGAAATAATTTTTATTCGCTCGTGCATGGCATGAGCCGAGCCGAGTGGAAGAATCATAAAATAAATATGAAAAATTTAGGCGACTTTTCATTTGGTGAAGATAATTTTTCTCTTCCTTCTTCTACATTGAATATGCTGTGAGCTTGAAGCTTGAGTTGGAAGTTCATGTTTGCCTGGTTGGTCTGCAGCTTCGTTCCCTGTCAAACCCCAGCGAAATTGCACATAATGAGGATATATTGCGTATTTTTTTGATGGCTTGCGAGGTTAGATCAGTGAAGCTGAGTGTTATTGGGCTTTCATGTTTGCAAAAGCTTATATCTCACAATGCTGTCGCACCATCTGCTCTGAAGGAGATACTTTCAACTCTAAAGGAGGTACTTGTTTCGAGGATTTATGTTCTTTCTTGGATGTTTGTACTCCTTTTGCATAATTATCCCCTCAGTATGGTAGTTTTATTCATGATCATACATTTACCTACACAGTTTATAGTAAGGCACAGACAATGTACAACATAACAGAGGTGTGATCCTTTTCATTTCTTTCAATTTTCAATGGGTTACACCTATTATCCATCAGCCCCCTGCACGCTCACTACTCCCCTGTGAATTGATATCTGAGACTCATCCTCTGTGACACTTGTATGATTGTTACCATTGGATTGAAATCCCAAAAGATCAAGCGTTAGGATGACACGGCTGATGTTTTGTACAGTCCTAAGAGGCAGTGAGATCTCCCCTCTACCTGTTGATTCTAATGCATCCAGGTGGGCGCCACAGTATGAGTTGCACTTAATTTGGTGCTAACGATGCACAGAAGATCACTATGTACACTCAGAAATGGAATTTTGAAGCCATGGTTACTCATTTGACTTGTTGCATCATTGATTTTGTCACAATTGATTAAAAAAAGAAGATAATCCTGTTACTTTGAACTTATTTGAATCTAGCACATGAATTGGTATGCATATTATTTCTGATTCCTCAAATATACGTATTTTCTTCATTTTAAGCCATTTGGAATTGCATAATTGTGTTAGATAATTTAAGCTTTTATTGAATTACTTTGACAGAGCAGCTTCGAATTGCAAACAAGGGGATGTTTTGCTAAGATGTACCTCTCAATGACTTGCGTGAGAGGTAACCTGTTTACTACTGCATGGGACACCAATGACAAATCCAACCCCCACACCCTAATGAATTAACTAACACTAACCCAAATTTGACACTAATTTGAATCATAATCACCGTTGGATTAAATTCCAACATTTTCTTTAGTTAATATTTTCATGAATTTTAATCCAACTGCAATTATTATTCACATTAGTGCTGGATTGGAGCAAGTGCTAGTTCATTGGAGGTTAGTGAGTGAGGGGGATGGATTTGTAATGGATTGTCCCATGCGGTGGTAAAAAAGGTTTTACCTCTCACGCAAGTCTGTGGGAGGTGCCTCTTAGCATACTTTTACCCTATATATACTTGAAGCCCTTAATATGATTTAGAAGGTACATCTTGAATTGAAGTATATTTATTTTGTTACAAACAAATGGTAACTTATTACGGATTTGGGACTTGCAACCCTGAACATTTAATGGTCTTTTTTTCCCTTTTAGAAAATGGCAACGGTGATCATAATTTTATTAAAGAACAAGCAATACTAATGGTACGTCTACAAAAGAGGGAAAGATGATATAGACTGAAAGCATCCATCATTGATGTCACAACATTCTAACCGGACGCTTTTGTGAGAAGAGTCCACGATATTATACTTTCTGAGCCTTTACTACAGTCATCTCCAACGGGACTAGCTTGTCTTGGAAAACTTTTTTAATTTCTTTCCCGTTTCTTTAGCCAAAGCACTGCCGTTTATGTGGTGCTCAATAATATATTACCTTCAGTTATAATATATTGAAGCCGAAGTTTTTGAATTCAATTTTGACCACATTACTTTCAATTTTGACTTTTTTATTGAGCTGCCATGGTAAAAAAAAAAAAAAAAAAAAAAACTAAGAATGTATATTGGTTAAGAGATTTGATCTCATGATCATGACCTCTTGCCTTTTTTAAATAACTAACCTAAACACTACGCCGCACAATACTTATTTATAATTATTTGTCAAAGCAATGTCAAAAGTAGTTAAATGGAGCAGGGACCCTAGCCACGTGGGTCATGCACGAGCATGGGTTATTGTGCTAGTAATATATTGCCTCCTTTGATTGATCACTTAATTTGCCATTTCTCTAAAAGATCCATCACTGTAAATGGAAAAATCACCTGATTACAAACAGCTTAAAAGACAAATCCCTTACATTGTTTTTAACAAGGACGATAATTACAAAGACAGGCAACATCTACGACATCTTGAAGACAGAAACTGTAATCATTAACCAAAACCTCCTTATGCTTCCTCTTTGGGAGATTAATTCGAAGTAAGAATCTTAATCAACATAACAGTTGAAGCAAAATGCCAAGTACAAGGTGATGCTTTTATCTTTGACAAATAAATCCACCAAAGGAGTAGTATCTGGCGTAACAGTTGATAACAGAAAGACTTTACACTAAACATGCCATTTTGTTTGAGGGTTCCACTCAAAATAATCTATTCCTTAGATGGACCCTCCATCTACTCTTTCTACCACGTAGATAGACCCAATGTGTTATCATCAGATGTTCCAGTAGTTTTCAGTTCCAAAATGCGGTGTTTGTTTCTCAAGTGTCTCTTTAATTTAAGCCCCTAATCATGTCTCTTTTCGTGAGGGATATTTGTCGCCTTCGCCAATCCTTCTGATGTTATTAAAAGACTCTCTCTTGATGAAGTGCCAATACGAAAGGACCCTGACAGTTTGTAATGGTCATAACTCCCCGTCTCATTTGATTTTTTATTCCTAGTGGGCCTGAATCCTAAACACACCAACTGTTGTTTTCATCCAAATCAGAATGATTCCTATGGCTTATTTAAGCTATAAATAGAAATGCTGTGAAAGTTGATCTTAATCTTAACTTTCAACAGTACTTTACACCTTTCTACCACCCTTTCCACATTTCTCTGCTTTCTACTCACTGTTGCTTCTTTTTGGCACTGGTTAAGGTCTCCATTTTAATAATTTCAGGACCCCTGGCCCTTTGTAATCAATTCCCATGAGGTAATGCAATGGTTTTTTCAATGCGTTGTTACGCTTTTCAGATATGTTTCTGAATATCATTTTGTTATTTCCAAATAGATAATAATGCTTACTAATGAGCAGTGGATAAATACGTTTTCCAAATTGTAGCATGGTCAGTCCATCAGGAGCACTAACAATGTTCTACAGATGACCTAACGAAAAACTCACATTGGTGTATCTAACATCAAATACCACTCTCATACCATTCTTAAATTTAAATCCTATTTAGCAAGTCTAAAGAGTGCACTTCATGCTCATTCCTACCTTGTGAAATTCCTCATAAGCTTTGGATACCAACTTCTTCAGTCCACTCTCACACTCTGACAGCTTCTCCATCCAATTATACTGACACCACACCCTTTTCCACTCCTGTTTCCTTTCTTCATTTTTTGTTTTTTCTTCTTTAATTCTATTGTCACAGAACAATTATGTTTGCAGTATGAGGTTTGGGTAAGCACTGGTTTTAGTGATGTATTATCTGAGCAATTTGGGTCAACTATCTGAGGATTCTGACACCATTTGCATCAGCATGTTACTATTTTCATTTAGTGACAACTTTTAGGTATCTATATTAATTAACTATTAAAAAAATCCATATTAATTTATTTTGAGATGGACCGTTGGATTGACTATTATTATTAATATAAGACCACTGAATTTGTGGACCATTAATCAAGGGTTTAGGATGATCTATGGGCATAAAATTTTGCAAAGAGGTAGGGGTCATCGAGACCACTGAATGTGCGTCAACTATCCTTTTATCATTAAGAGAATCTAAGGTTTGGCTGATACTTAAAAGGAGGATCTCCATGTGGATTTGGTTTGACCTCTGTAGATCTCCTATTTATAGTTGGGTAATGTTTGGCTCTCCTGAGCAAATTCTCATCAATGGCAATAAAATAGATTTTTTGTTTCTTGTTTTTTTTTAAAAAAAAAACCTTGTGTAACTGTTGCACTATAGTCTTGCATATGTTTAAGGCAGAGTAACCAAGTCTCCAATTTCTGTTGCTTAGAGAATGGTGTTTTTGCAATGCCAAATTATTATTTCCTGAAATTTTTTTTTGTCAGTGCTTGGTAGAAGTATCTTTTACATCACTTTGTTTATACACTTGTTTCTTTGGTTACTACTAGTATTTTGACCTCTGAGATTCTCTGTTTGTGTGTGTACGTCTGTGTATTTTTCCTCTTTTTGCACAGCATGCCGAAATGGCGGATGAGAGTGTTCAACTGAAAACCTTGCAGACTATATTGATTATTTTCCAGTCTCATTTACATCCTGAAAATGAGGTGAGCAATTCTTGGTTTTGTGTTGGATTTCAATTTTCATGGTGTAATGTGAAGGTGGATATTATAGTCCTGATGCAATCTGGATTCCCAAACCCTCATATGGCGACCTGAACAACTGAACCGCTTTGTTACTACTGATGCAAATTGGGTGGAATATGTCAAATTGTAGAGAGTATACTTGAGAAGGAGGGGGAGCCGGGGAGGGGGGCAATAGAAGACAGGAATAGTAGAAATGAAGGGGTGCGATGTTAAAATCAGTGACACACCACAATTAATGGGGAAGAAAACTCGAACAAATAATGATAATAACTGTTAGTAGTAAGTTGCTTTGAGTAATGATTGTCAAAATTCATACTCCCAGTTCCCATATTTATAGGCATCTAAGGCAGTTTTTTTTTGAACTGGTTACGTAAATTTTGTTAGAGACTAAGCAACATACAGATGGAAATAACAGGATAAGGGATATAAAAGTGGCAACATCATTTAATGATGTTGCAACATTCAAACCAGCAACGTAGAAGGTCTGAGGCAGAAAAATCCAATGAACTTCTTGGAGGAGTTAGCTCAAGAGATAACTCTTGCGTGGGGCTTTCTCGCTACATCACCTACTCGTCAATTCCTTCTGACCATTGTGACCTCAAAACTGCCACTGAAGAGCACCCCAGAGTGTACCTTGAATGGTTGGGAACCCTGCACGTTTTGAACAGTGTCATGACTGTGTGAGGCAATGCCAAGTGAACCTCAAAAAGGCAGAAGAGAATAACCCTTCTTGTTGTGGGAAGAATAAACAGTTGATTGCTTTGCTTTACTCCTTGAGACCCAATGCATGCCTCATCAACTACTCTCTTTAATTTTCTTTCTAGAAAAATGTCTATTTTTTTCCAACATTACCATGCAGTAAAAAGCCAACACTCTAGGAGGAGCATGAATCTTCTGTAAGTGCACACATCCTTGGCCTGCTAGTTTCTCATAAGAAGATTTACCAGAAGATGGAGCATCTGAACTTATAATCCAGTCATCACGTCAATTCCAGAAGAGGCATGGACACAACTCCCCTAATCTAGCCAAACCGAGCTTGACGCTCTAACCCTCATCCGGTGAACCCGTCGAAAGATCCTCTCAAGGAATTTGACTCCATTCAAACCCAAAGTGGGAACCCGCTAAACGAGCTCTTTGAGGTGAATGACTCTTCCCTCAAAAGGGACTATCTCATCGGTAATGTAGTTGATGATACATGCGAGGAAGGACATCAATGAGCTCCAACGGATCATTCGTGATCTCAAACAAAAGGGGACTCATAGCTATTGGTAGGAGCGTGCCCTATTTATGTTGATAGGATGGGAACAACAAGAGGAATCTGGAATAGAAACGGAATCAGCATGTAAATGGATTAGTTAGGTAGACTTAAAGCAAGACGAAAGAGGGGGATCAAAATGTCCCATCAATAAAGTGAGGGCTTTCCGGACCTTCCCCCGTTCAGAACCACCCTCACTCCCCCCTTTCAATAAGCCCCACTCCCTAACTTGACTATAACGGAGGCCCCCCTCTCTGATAACGAAGGAAACGAAATAATCTTAATTTTACTACAAATCCAGTTTGATGTCTGTTCTCCACTAACCACAAGGATATAGGGACTCTATTTCATCTTCGGTGCCATTGCTGGAGTGATGGGCACATGCTTCTTAGTACTGATTTGTATGGAATTAGCACGGCCCGGCGATCAAATTCTTGGTGGGAATCATCAATTTTATAATGTTTTAATAACGGCTCATGCTCCTTTAATGATCTTTTGTATGGTTATGCTGGCAATGATAGGTGGATCTGGTAATTGGCCTGTTCCGATTCTGATAGGTGCACCTGACATGGCATTTCCACCATTAAATAATATTTCATTATGGTTGTTGCCACCAAGTCTCTTGCTCCTATTAAGCCCAGCCTTAGTAGAAGTGGGTAGCGGCACTGGGTGGACGGTCTATCCACCCTTAGGTGGTATTACCAGCCATTCTGGAGGAGCAGTTGATACAGCAATTTCTAGTCTTCATCTATCAGGTGTTTCATCCATTTTAGGTTCTATCAATTTCTAGTCTACATCTATCAGGTGTTTCATCCATTTTAGGTTCTATCAAATTTATAACAACTATCTCCAACCAGCGTGGACCTGGAATGACTATGCATAGATCACCCCTATTTGTGTGGTCTGTTCCAGTGACAGCATTCCCACTTTTATTATCATGTCCGGTACTGGCAGGGGCAATTACCATGTTATTAACTGATGGAATCTTTAATACAACCTTTTCTGATCCCGCTAGATGGGGAGACCCAATATTATACTAGCATCTCTTTCGGTTCTTTGGTCATCCAGAGGTGTATATTCCCATTCCGCTTGGATCCGGTATCATAAGTCATATCGTATCCACTTTATCAGGCAAACCGGTCTTCGGGTATCTAGGAATGGTTTATGCCATGATCAGTATAGGTGTTCCTGGAGCTCTTGTTTGGGCTCATCATATGTTTACTGTGGGCTTAGACGTTGATATGCGTGCCTACTTCACCGCAGCTACCATGATCATAGCTGTCCCTACTGGAATAAAAATCTTTAGTTGGATCGCTACCATGTGGGGAGGTTCGATACAATACAAAACACCCATGTTATTTACTGTTGGGTCCATCTTTTTGTTCACCCTAGGATTCACTGGATCCTTACAAGAAGGCACATAAACATCCTGATGCATAGAGGAAAGGTTGAGTAACCTAACCAATCCATTGTCTTATGATTTGAGTCCGAGAAAAATCTCCACCGTCTTGGTCCATATACTCAGACACCAAAGCAAGTAGGTTAGCTGCTATCCAAACCGAACTCGAAACAACTTCAGCCCTAGGGTGCCAGCATCATCATTATAGCTAAAACGTTATATGGTTCCCATCTTTCACAAACACTTGTTTGGAGACAAAAATTCCTCTATATTGGATCAAAATGCCCTCCTTAATAGCTGAACTTCTACTTATGACTTTTGGAGTATTCCATCGTTTGTTACCAATGTGATACTTATGAATAGATTTCCACAACCCAGATTCCTCCTATGCTAATGCCGTTATCAGATTCCCATCAATGTTGAATTCACCTTCTTTATGGATCGAATACCTAGGTCTTTTACCAAAGTAATACAGGCAGTGTTTTAAAACTCAACCGAGTTCAAGTCGATTCAGACTCATACATGATTTAATTACTGATGCAGAACGGGCTACCACTCCACCACTGGTCCCACCCAACATAGTTTTAAGGATATTTATTTTTTAGTAGCTTTCTAATTTTATTGTAATTAGGATTAGCATTTTGATTTATTTGGTTTCCTAGTTTGATTAGGATAGTTTCTATTATTAGATTAGATTTTCTTAGGCCCTAAGTTTACTTTGCCTATTTATATTGCATTGTAGAGATGATAATCTCATATTTGGAATTGAATAACAATTGAGATTTTCCCTTGGAGAGGTTTTCCTCGTGTTAGGAATCTCTGCGGAGATAATTTGAGGTGTCTATTGACACGTGCTTCGGCATCGCCCTAACCCTAGGGCCTACATTAGTTGGTATCAGAGCGAAGATCGACGTTGCTCCGATCCATCTCCGGTCACTGATCGGAGCATATCCATTGTCCATCCCCATCCATTCCTCTCCGACACACCCCACTGCCAACACGCCCAACCCTTGCACAAACCAAATCCCATAACCCAAATCCTCTATATTCCCCAATCCAGATCCTCAACCCATCCTATTGCTTCACTTTCACTCCAGAAACGCACAACCCCTGTCATCGTCCCCTACCAGAACCCTCGACAGCAAACCCCACCCATATGACACTTAGAATCCCCAATCGAAACCCTCGCCATCAACCCAGCCACCTTGCTGCAACCCTAAAGTCCACATCCAAAAAAAAAAAAAAAAAAAAAAAAACCATCTTCTGCCCTGCTGCCCATCTCAAAGAACCCAACAACCATACAAAAAAAAAAAAAAACCCATCTTCTGCCTTGCTGCCCATCTCAGACAACCCAACAACCATAAAAAAAAAGAACACAAAGCAGCGGAAAGAAGTAGCAGATAAAAGAGCACAGAAGAAGAAGAAAGAAAGAGAAGAGAAGCAGACAGAAGTAGAAGAAGACAGAGAAGAATCTGGAAAGAGGAGGCATACTGTGCACCGAGGATGACCGTCACCATCAGCTTCGTCGCTGCATCTTCTCCATTGAACCGCTACCTTCTTTGTTCCATTAAGAGCACTAGAGGCACACCTTTCTTCAGCCATTTTTCCTTCTTTCCTCCCTGCACGAAGCCCGAGGCAGCTCCACACAGCCCACTGCGACACGTGACAGAGTTGAGTGTTAAGTGGGCCTGCACTAGTTGGGCCTAGATCGGGTCAGTTCAGGTAAGCTTGACCCAACAACAGAAAAGAAAAGAAAAAGTTGTGCTGACATCATCCTGCATTTGAATACTCCGATCAACGGCAGATTTCACCAGATCAACGGTTGAGATTTCTTTTGACAATATCGGGCTAATCTACCGTCAGATTTCAGATCCGTTTTCGCCAGCGTGATCGTGGAGAGCAAATTTATACATCAGGTCCGTCCAAAATTTTTGAATTTGCATTAAAAAAATGCCTCCCAAGAAGCATGTAGAAGTGGAGTCTTCCTTTAATAATGATGATGATTTGAGGGGAACCGTTGCGGAATTATCGATAACTATTAATCAACTATTTGTAGCGATGTTTCAAATGCAAGAGACTCTTGCAAGGATTGAAATCCGATTAACCAATTTGGAAACTAATCGGCATGAGGATAATCATCGAGCATTCAAACTGATGGAGGACATAATCGGAATCAACGAGATCCACATGCAGTCAATGTTGATTGTGATTTGGGTATTAAATTCGTGATTCCCGAATATGATGGAAAATTGAAACCAGATGAATTCATAGATTGGTTAGTGTGTGTTGAAAATGTTTTTGCACACAAGCCAATGACGGATAGTCATAAAGTCACCTTGGTGGCAACTCGATTTTGCAATTATGCTGCGATATTGTGGGACGAGTTACAAAAGGAGAGAAGAAACCAACAAATGGACCCCATTGACACATGGACTGAGATGAAAAATCTGATGAAGCAAAAACTCCTTACTGTCAATTACTCCAGATACCTGCGTTCAAGTTTTCAAGATTTGAAACAAGGATCTAAGACGGTTATTGAGTATTCTGAGGAGTTTATGACCATGCAAGCTCGTTGTGGTTTGAATGAAGATGATGATGTATTAGTTGACAGATACTTTACTGGGCTTACACTTGACATGCAATATATCCTCACATTCAAGCATTTTGACAATGTTGATGAGATTGTTCAGCATGCTATCAAACCTGAGGGGATCGCAAATCAGCAAGCCAGAAAACTTAATGCGTCTAAATGGTCTGCGCAAAAGACTCCATCAAAGTCAGATTTTAATCCAAATGCTAATTCCTCAGAAAAGTTTTCCTCCAAGTTTGAAGATTGGAACAGATTCACTTGTTGTCATTGTAAGCAAAAGGGTCACCGTTCGTTTGAATGTCCAAAAAGAATAAATTTAATGGAAGGTGTACAAGAAGAACCTGAAACACAAGATGATCTTAAAAGTGAAGAATCCGATGAAGTGGAGGAAATAGCAGCTGAAATAGATGGTGAAATTTAATTGGTGTAACAAGAGTCTATACCCACTGTTGAGAAGAAATGGTTGCGGAAAAATATTTTTCATTCTATAGGTACACTGCACTGGCAAATTTGTACAGTTGTGATTGATGGTGGAAGTTGTGAGAATATTATCTCCCAAACTCTTGTTCATCGCTTGAAGTTAAAGGTTTACAAGCACAATCGTCCCTACTTTGTCAAATGACTAATGACAGGTGATGAAGAGCAAGTGCGGCATACATGTCAAGTTACTTTTGTAGTTGATGATGATTATTAAGATACAAGTTGGTGTGACGTGTTACCAATGGATAGTAGAGATATCTTATTGGGTCGCCCGTGGATGTACGACAAGAATGGAACTCATGGGACAACATGTACACATTCAGGCACGGCAGGATGGAAGTTACACTCTATCCAAAGAAGCCAGAATCACCGAAGAAGAAATCAAGGGCCCATGCTACAAAGGAAGTGCTTCACGTACATCATATATACAAAGGCAACTTGAAGAAGACTCGAGTTCGAGGTCGAACTCTTCTTTCAACCTGGAGGGAATGATGCAGAACGGGCCACTACTCCACCACTGGTCCCACCGAACATAGTTTTAAGGATATTTATTTTTTAGTAGCTTTCTAATTTTATTGTAATTAGGATTAGCATTTTGATTTATTTGGTTTCCTAGTTTGATTAGGATAGTTCTATTATTAGATTAGATTTTCTTAGGCCCTAAGTTTACTTTGCTTGTTTATATTGCATTGTAGAGATGATAATCTCAGATTTGGAATTGAATAACAATTGCGATTTTCCCTTGGAGAGGTTTTCCTCGTGTTAGAAATCTCTGCGGAGATCATTTGAGGTGTCGGTGACACATGCTTCGGCATCTACGGAAGCCCTAACCCTGGGGCTTGCATTGATTACTTTGGAGACAATTCACCTGAGTTTTATTAAAGGGTTTTCTATTTTCATGTAAAGGAAAGAGGCAAAGGGTGATGGAGGTGAGGCTGTGAAGGCAGATGGGCTTTGTGGCATAGGTTGGGTTTATGTGATGGAGATGAGGCCGTGAAGGAGGTGGGGTTTTTGTGTTTGTTCTAGGAATGGATTTGGGTGGAGAAGAGGAATCGACAAATAGGGTCTGGTGATGGAGGTGAGGCCATGAGAGAGGTTGCGTTTGGGTTGGGTTGGGTGATGGAGGAGAAAAAATGGGTTGTAAATGGGATGGTTCCGGTTCGGGTCCAGGGTGGAACCGGAACCGGAACCGTTTTCTAAGAGGAGGACCCGGAACCGGAACCGGACCCGGTTCGGAACCAGAAAACTGGTTCCGGAACTGGAATCGATAAATATTAATGGGAACCAGAACCGGAACTGGAACCATTTGTGAGGCGGGTCTGGTTCCGGTTCCGGATATGGTTTCGAGTCTGGACTAATACATGTGTTTTTCTTTTTAAAAAAATTATGCTTTTTCCATATTTCAATTGGATTTGGATAACCTGCAAACACTAATGTGATTTTTGTCTATCAATAACATGCACTTTTAACGAAAAAACTCAGAAAGTAGAAAAGTAAAAAGGCATCTGCTTTCATATATGAAAGTTACCTTATGTTAGTGTATATTAGGTCGGGTCTCGGGTCCACGGGTCTGAGCCACTGTGGATCCGGAACCGGACCCGTTTAGGTATCGGTTCCAAAAAAAGGATCCGGAACCGGAACCATTTGCTTTTCGGGACCAAAATAAGGACCCAGACCCGGAACCTAACGGGTCGGAACCTTCGGGTAATCGGATAATCGGGGACCCATTTACAACCCTAAGAAAAATTAGTGAATGAGGTTTAGGTTTGGGTTGTGGGTTGGGTTTGAAGAGAAGGGGAGGATGAGGTTTGGGTTGGGTTTGACTTTGGTGAGGCCATGAGCGAGGAGGAGGTGGATGTGGGGTGAGGGGAGGTGAAGGAAGAGAGCGCAGGAGGAGAGAGGTTGTGTGGACCCTTCAGATTGATCATCTGGTGGGCCCATGATTAGGTGATCATCCGTGTGTGTGTGGAGAGAGAGAGAGAGAGAGAGAGAGAGAGAGCTGATCCAATGTCGACGACGTGCACGGATCTTACTGTGCACAACTCGTAGTGGGGCCCACCCAGTCACCTATCCGAGGATGCCACAAAATCCGAAGCCTGCCCCATAGTCACCGGATCCTGGGGTTTGCACTCATTCAAATGGATTGGACCTTGAATCGACTGCACTTTTTTAAAATGTAAAACCGTTGAAACTTGTGGGTTGATGATCAAGGAGTTAGGATGACCAGTTGTGACGCAATGCGGGTAGGGAAGTGTGGCCAATGGACTATCCAAGCCAAATGTATTGGTCTCACACTGAAGACAAACCACCGAGAGAAAAACTCAAGGGAGAAATTCTATTAATCAATCAAAACTCATCAAATGAGAGGAATTACATCTCTTTATAAAGACCAAAGGGCTTTTCCAGTCCACGTGCTTTGTGCACATGAGAAAGAAAAAGGGCTTTTACAGCCCCCTTTTCGTTGTTGTGGCAAGATAAGACGGAAGGGAGTTTGGATGGAGATTTTGGGGTTGTTTTAGGGTTTGGGTTGGATTAGTGCTTTGGATGGAGACGGAAGGGAGTTTGGATGGAGACGGAAGGGGCTTTGGGGAAAATTGGATAAGACGGAAGGGGCTTTGGATTACCCCAAACTCCCTTCCGTCTTATCCAATTTTTGAGGTTGTTTTAGGGTTTGGGTTGGATTAGTGCTTTGGATGGAGATTTTGGGGAAAATTGGGTTTTTGTTTTGGGAGATTAGGGTTGAGAGGGTTTGGGTTTTTGTGGATTGGGGGAGCTTTGGTTTTGGCGGTTTGAAGAAGTTGGGTTCCAGATTTGGGTTTTGGGACAAATTAGGGATAGGATTGGGAAAGGATTTTGGTTTGGCAAGGTTCGGCATAGCTAAGATTGGTAGTGGGTTTTGGTTTAGGGAGTTGTGGGTGTAGGGTTTTGTTGGGACTTGGTTTTAGCTGGTTGAAGTGAGCAATGTGTTTGTGGTATGGGCGGATGGAAGGGTTTCGGCTGTGATGATGGGTGGGGTATGGTGGAGGATGATGGTCGAATGACGATGATGATTTGGATGATGAAGTCAACGGAAGCAATTTAAAACGGGATTGGATTCGCTGTTACCACGATTGGCGAACGGAGCGGCAATCTGAGAATGGATCTTCTCTTTGATACTAATTGACGCAATGCGGGTAGGGAAGAACAACCAACGGACTACTCTCCAAGCCCCAAAGGCTTAGGGATAGGATCCATAGGATCTGGATGTCTTGGTCTTACACCGAAGACAAACCACCGAGTGAGGAATTACATCTCTTTATAAAGACTAACCCTAATCAATTGTTGAAACAATTCTAATTAAAATAGATTCTAAATAAAAAAAGATAAAACTTTCTGATTAATCTCATAACCATCCCTAAAATTCAGCTACTACTAGCAAACAGGAAGAAGTCAACACAATGCATGCTTTGGAAGTCTCCTTTTGAGGGCCTTAATGGCTTGGGCCCCTACCTGTAGATTTATGGGCTTTTGAGCTGGGCCCAATGGGCTGACAGATCATGGATTTGGCCTGCATCAAGTTGGCCCCCCAAATTTTTGTACACAGGCAGGCCCCACCTAGATCCTCAAATCCCTCTTGGTCCCATCCCTAGCTGATTCCCACAGAGAGAGATGTGCATTGGAATGCTTGCACTGGATCAGTGCTCCATGTTATGCACACACGCACGTATAGGGTGGTTATCCGATGCACGTGGCGCGCATGAACAACACTGTGGGGCCCACATGCTGAACCACTTCGGGGTGGGTCCTGGGGGGATTTGGAGATCTGCCTGAGCCCCTCCTCCTATGTACATAAAAAAAAAACCCCATCCGATTATCCTAACCGTATCATTTGGGATCTAGTTTCAGTCCATTCGGATAGGTGTGTGGTCGATCCATCGGTCCAGTCCATTTGGATCTATTCAAACCCAAGGGCATGTGTAATATAGGGGTGGGGTTTTTTTTTTTGGTCCACTCGGATGGACCAGTAGGTGGGCTCCACTAGAGGTGCACATTATGCTCATCGGGCATATGGGATAATTTTTCCTATATATGTATATATTTTGCTATTCGGCAAGTGATAGGCAAACTTGTGATTCTGCTGAATCTAAGCACAGTTCACTTACATGGTGGATGGCGAACCATGTGCATGTCTAAGTGTGATTGTTGTTATTATTATTATTATTATTATGTGTTTGAAAGCACCATGTTTTTTTAGTTACTGGATATGAATATAACGTCAAGGCACAGTCTGCCTTTTATATCTCAGGATAATGCGGCGAAGGCACTTGGTATCTGCCTCCGGCTCCTTGAAAATAACCGATCTTCTGACAGTGTGCGCAAGTAAGTTGAATTGTGTTGAAATTTGTAGAGTTTTTATTAATTATTAAGTTATTAAGTTGTTCCTAAACATGTGAATCTTTGATCTAGTACTGCTGCAGCCACCTTCAGACAGGCAGTTGCTTTGATTTTTGATCATGTTGTTAATGCTGAGTCACTTCCTTCTGGTAAGATGGGCTCTGGAAACCAAATTACCCGAACCAGCTCTGTGACTGATGATGTTAGCCGCAGTATCAATCGTTCAGTGTATGTTTTTGTTCCTTGCATGCACTCTCACATGCACAGAAGTCTAAATATTTTCATGAGCTGTTCATCTTGTACCACTATAACTAATTCAAGCATTCACAGGTCATTGGAGAGTGAATTTATTTCTGGAGGGCCATCATCTATGCGATCAGGCCTAACTAAAACCGGAAAACTCGGGCTTCGTCTGCTTGAAGACCTGACAGCTCTTGCTGCAGGTGGATCTGTATGTGTTAAATAGATGCTATTAGCCTGTTTACTAACTAGTAACCACACCATATGTCCAAGTCTTCAAGTATCTTAAATCTCACTCAGTAGATTCTTTAATGTTTTCTTATGATATACAGTTCATCATGTATGATTCCAGTTTACTTTTAAGCGGTTCTGCTAATATTGTTGATATTCTCACTGATGAAAGTTTCTTTTAATAATATCCACAGGCCGTCTGGTTGCGCGTCACATGTCTTCAACGAACATTTGCGCTTGATATACTTGAGTAAGCTTTCTGTCTGCATTGATTATTTGTGTTTCGGTCAGTGAGATTTCATGTTTATTTCTTTATGATGCCTTATGTGTTGTTGGGAACAAGGTTGAAACAATCAATACTGGAAGGCGTATCAGCCAGTCAAAGTTGTACATATCAGTAATGCCAGAACTCAGATCTGCATTTTTATTTGAAAAAATATGGAAAAACCTCAAAAATCAGGAACATTAGAAAATGCAAGATTTTTATGTTGATTTGCATTAATATAAACATGTGTTCGACTCTAAAATACCATGCAGGTCACTAATAGCTGTCTGATTTTAAATGAATATGTTGAATTTGTAAAGCTTCAGTCATGTTCTTCAAGCTATTGATTTAAATTGCTAGTTGGAAAGCTTGTTCAAAGAGAAATACAAGCTGTCAAATACTTAATGAATGCTAAATAGTAAGCAGAACTTTTACAAGAAATAAATTGTTATGGTACCTATTAGTATTACATTGAACTATTGAATTGTACATATGGAGTTGATCTTTGCTTTGGATCTTTATAAACTACAGATCTGGGCATAATGAGCCATATGAAGTGACTGTATGCAGGAACATTGCACAATATTTCATGACAAGAGCCCATGGCACAGCCGAAGGTGCTCACTATTGACATTTTGAGGTTGTGGGTTCATGTCATGTTACCAATCAAAAAAAGAAAAAAGAACATTCCACAATATTTCTATAAAATGTGGAAAAAAATGAAACTTGAAGCATGAATAATTTCAAATAATGGGAAATTGAGCAAAACATGCTCTTAAGTTTCAGTTTTTTTTTTCCAGAGTCCGCACCATTATTGACAGGAAAATGTAAATCTTTATTTACTTATTTATTTCTATCAGATGAAAATGCTTTTAAATTTTTTGAGAAGGCCCCACCGTATCAGCTTTGATTCGCTGATTTGGGGCTTCATATCTTGTCTTGGATATCCATTTCACTGTTCTACAACACTCATACCTGTTTGTTTACACGAGAGTAGTAAAAGAGGAGTCAAATCATAAATAAAGTTAAAAGGGGAGGGGGGTAAAGTAGAAAATCACTATAGGGCAAATTTTTAGTCCTACCCACTGTAAAATGGGGGTAAAATCCCTACTTTATGTCACATCGAAACTTTACCCTCCCCTTTTTTCATCCAAACATGATGCAAATCCTAGGGTTAAGATTTGGATCATAGGTGCTGCGGCACAAGAATAGGTTTCCGCAGAAATAATCTCACAATGAAGACACTCTCCAATGACCTAATATCCCAAAGGGAAGATTGTATTAAACTTCAACTCTCTCTCTTCTAATTAGGGGCTAAAACCCCTAAACAAATTAGGAAACCAAGCAAATTGGATACTATCCTAATTACAACTCATCAATTAAAATTAGAAACTAATAACAATTAATTAAATAAAATGATAAAATCTCTATACTTCCTTGGGTCCTACATGTGGACCACGGGTCTTTTTGGAATGATTTATTGCCGTTGCTGAATTAAGACACCTATATAGTAAAACATTATGTCACATCAGTTTTACTCTACTTATACGTAGTCCATACAAACACCCAGAAGTAAACTTTATGTCGCATCAGCCCCTTTTTGCTCTACTTTATTTCCTACTAAACAAACAGGCAAGGTCTCTCGCTTTCTCTCTCAATGACACACTGCAACAAAATGAAGTAAGATCTTAGTCCTGTCGGGAGTCATAGAAATAGGTGCAACACAAACTCATATTATTGGCTGATGTGGGTGGTAGTGGTGCTACCGTGCTACTATCATGTGTAGTATTTACACCACCATTGATATTTTGAACCTTAGTGGGTATGAATATATGATGTTTTATGATCTTTTGTTTTGATCGGTATGATGTTTTATGATGTATTGAACTGTTTTTGTGTTGCTGATTCTGTTTTCAACTTGCTTCAAGATATTACTTTCTTTTTGTGATGACTGTTGACATTTAAATTGTATTCTATAATATCGTCCTGTCACTGAGCCATGGGCATACTAGAAATGGCATGAGTGATCTTTTTCCCTGTGCCTTTTATTCTAATTACTTAATTTTTTACTCACAGAAGAACCGAGGGTTTCTGTCTGGAAGTTGCAATTCATCATCATCATCATTATCGTTGGATCTAAAAGAAACTAGAAAGAAGCAGCAACCACCCGGCTCACACAGCGAAGGCCCCGAATCCCCCCTTCTCTCTTGGGCTGTTGAAGGCCGGGCTGGGCCCAGCTTCTCCTTACCCTGCCCTTGATATGTGAGGCCCGGGCCAGTGTGGGCTAAATCCCATCATTTATCAGGGCTTGAGATTGATAATGCTTGCAATAAGAAATATGGCGGAGTTATTATAAATATATTTTTTTTGGTCAATTGACTAGTGGCAGATTAGGAAAACCTCTCTCCCATCATGGAGATCTTTGGGACACCATCATTGTCTAAAAGTACCACTTTTGAAGTGTAATTCTGAATGTGTACAACTTCATTGTTCTATACCAAACCAAACCAAGCCTTTTCCCATTAGGTGGGGTCGGCTATATGGATTTGACGACGCCAATCAAATCTGTTTGGGGCCATGTCCTTCGTTAGATCCATGTAGGCAAGGTCATGTTTAATAGTTTTTTTCCAACTTCTCTTGGGTCTCCCTCTCCCTCTCCTACTCCGGACAATCTCCATGCTTTCACACTTTTTAACAGGTGCCCCCGTTGGGCGCCTTCTAACATGGCCGAACCATCTCAGTCGATTTTCTCTCATTTTTATCTTTAATCGGTGCTATTCTTACTTTGCCCCTAATCTTCTCATTCCTAATCCTATCTCTCCTTGTGATCCCGCATATCCATCTTAGCATTCTCATCTCCACAACTTCCATCTTCTTAACATGATTATGCTTTACTGCCCAACACTCTGATCTATATAACAACGCTGGACGTACCGCCACCTTATAATACTTTCCTTTAACCTTGAGGGAGACTTTCCGATCACACAAGACCCCCGAAGCACTCCTCCATTTGGTCCATCCGACCTGAATTCTGTTACTTACATCATTATCAATCTCTTCATCCTGTTGCACCATAGATCCAAGGTACCTAAAGTTTTCCCTTTTTACAATATTTTGTGTGCCCAAACTTACTTCTAAGTTACCAGGTGTCCTACTTTGACTAAACTTGCATTCCATATATTCCGTCTTGCAACGACTTAGCCTAAACCCTTTTGTCTCTAACGTATTCCGCCACAATTCTAGCTTAGCATTCACTCCTTCTCTCGTCTCATCCGCTAAAACAATGTCATCTGCAAATAGCATACACCACGGCACATCATCCTGAATATGTCTTGTAATCTCATCCATAACTAGGGCAAATAAGTACGGGCTTAACGCTGAGCCCTGGTGTAGACCAATCGTGATAGGAAACTCTTTAGTCTCTCCGCCAGTCGTTCTTATAGATGTCACGGCTCTATTATACATATCCTTTATCGCCTCAATATATGCGACACACACTCTTTTCTTTTCCAGTACTTTCCATAGAATCTCCCTAGGAACTCGGTCATAGGCCTTCTCCAAGTCAATGAACACCATATGTAAATCTCTCTGACTTTCTCTATACTGTTCTATTAATCTTCTCAGGAGAAAGATAGCCTCCATGGTTGATCTCCCAGGCATAAAACCAAATTGATTCTTTGAAATGTTTGTTGTTCTTCTTAGTCTTCTCTCAATAACTCTCTCCCATAATTTCTTTGTATGACTCATCAATTTAATCCCGTGGTAGTTCTTACAGTTCTGAATATCTCCTTTGTTCTTGTATATGGGTATAAGAATACTTTTCCTCTATGCATCAGGCATCTTCTTGCTCTTTAGCACTACATTAAAAAGCTTTGTCAACCAACTCTTGCCATCCTCCCCCAAGCACCTCCAAACCTCAATAGGGATACCATCTGGCCCAACCGCTTTTCCATTCTTCATTCTTTTCAATACTTCTTTAACTTCTTCCCTACTGATTCTTTTATAGAGCATATGATTCGATTCTTCCCTAGAAATGGTAAGTTGCTCCAATTGTATGTCACTACTACTGCTATCGTTAAATAACTTGTAGAAGTAGCTTTTCCAACTCTCCTTTATCTCCTCATCCTTTACTAATACCTTTTCATCCTCATCCTTATTGCATTTTACTTGGTTTAAGTCCTTGGTCCGCCTATCTCTGGCTTTGGCAAGCTTGAATATCTCTCTTTCGCCTTCCTTAGTGTCGAGTCGCCTATATAGCTCCTCAAAAGCCTTTGCCTTTGTTTCACTAACTGCCTTTTTGGTTTCTCTTTTTGCTTCTTTATACCTCTCCAAGTTCGCTTCATTTCGATCATTTTGCCAACTTTTAAAGCACTCTCTTTTAACTCTTATCTTGTCTTGGACGGCCTCGCTCCACCACCATGCCTCTTTCTGTGCCGGAGTGCCCCGTTTGGATTCTCCTAAGACTTCTTTCCCTACCCTCCTAATACACTCTGCTACCTTATCCCACATATTATTTGCTCTCTCATTTACCGCCCAAACGTCTTCCTCTAGTACTTTTTCCCTTAATGCTAGTTGCTTATCACCTTTCAAGTTCCACCATTTAGTCCTTGAGCATCTATACAACTTCTTTTTTCTAGTCCACCTTTGTAGGTGCACATCTATGATCAACAACCTATGTTGGGAAGTCAAGCTCTCCCCCAGTATAACCTTGCAATCTTTACAAGATAAGCGGTCTCTTTTCCTAGTTAAGAAGAAGTCAATCTGTGTCCTTGAGGAGCCACTCTTATAAGTCACTAAATGTTCCTCTCTCTTCCTAAAAAAGTTGTTAGTTACCATGAGATCATAAGCCACTGAAAACTCCAAAATATCCTTCCCTTCTTCATTTCTATTACCGTATCCATGTCCCCCGTGTATTCCTATATATCCATCTACGTCGCGTCCTTTATGACCGTTCAAATCTCCTCCTATGAAGACCATCTCGCCTTGGGGTATCTCTAGTAGCACTCCTTCCAAATCTTGCCAAAACTTCTCCTTATGTCCATCTCCTAAGCCCACCTGGGTGGCATAAGCACTAATTACGTTCACTATCTCTTCTCCTAACACTAATTTAATTGCAATAATCCTATCTCCACATCACTTTACACTAACTATATCTTCCTTTAAGTCCTTGCTTACCACTACCGACCCCATTCCTCGATCTATTAAGTCCCGTATACCATAACTTATACCCAGTCCTCTCAATCTCTTTAGCTTTCTGTCCCACCCACCTTGTCTCTTGCAAGCAACCAATTGCGATTCGTCTCCTTTCCATTGTATCCACCACTTCCATAAGTTTCCGAGTTAAGCTCCCAATGTTCCAAGTACCTAATCTCAGCCTTCTATTTTGGATTAGCTTCCTTACCCCCCACACTCGTCCTAAGTGTGAGGACCCTTGCCTATTTAGCACTGCACCCGGGCGCCGATGCAGCGGTCCTTGCTCACTTATCATTATACTCGGACCATACAGCACGTCGCTAAGTAGGGGACGCCCCTACGGAATTTCATTAGGTCTCAAATCCTTAAAGAAATCCGACTGAGTATTGTGCTGGCTGTCGGCTACCTAACGCACAACCCTCCTCCTTTGTCCGGGCTTGGGACCGGCTATGTCAAGGATACCCCAACATAGGCGGAGTTACAACTTCATTGTTCTATATCTTTTGAAAATTACATTCCACTTTTTAATTGTAATTCTGAATTTGTACAGCTTCAATGTTGTATATCTTTTGAAAATTACTTGCTTCGAACCTTTGGATGATGGTGATCCAAACTAGTTGATCAACAGCCTACAAGTTGATCCCCCCCAAAACGAGTGCACCGTCGATCCAACGGTTGAGTCAATTTGGATGGGTGCCAAACCCTAGGACTGGGGACTGTTCAGAGAGGGAGGGAGGGAGGGAGCCGGGAGGTTAGAAAACCTCATTGATCAAAAGGAGGTACAAATGAGTATTGATTGGTGCTGGTGTTTTGGCGGAGTCAAACTTTGGAATTGGCTGATATACTTAGATGTAAAGCATATTGCTTGCCTACCAAAAAATATTTTGGATTCCTTCTAGGCTAACCTAAGAGCGACAATTGTGCTATTTGGTACTAAGAATGGAGAGCACGCTAGCACCCTGGAAGTGAATATATTTGTCATTAGGGGGGTGCATTTCCTTTATTCATGTTATAGTCTAACTGCAGCAATAAAGAATTAATGTAAACATAACCAGTGAGTTCTAAACAATTTGAACAAAATATTTATTGTTCAATAAAATGAAATGAAATCTAATATAAAGGAGGAAAATCCTCAAAACTATGGTATTGCGCCACTCAGCCGCATGTCAAAACCTGGCTCTTGATCATCGCTGTTTGCTATGACTTCTATATGCTGGTTACCTGATAGGGTCAAAACAGGGGTCGGTGAAAACTGAGTGAGGAAACATCACTATCTAGTTATGTACTCATCATAATAATAAACAATTTCATAAGAATATAAATACATTAAGGCAAACCATTTCATAGTTAGACAAGTGAGTCAATTCATGTCATAAGACAACCTCCTAACCACTTAGTAGCACAGGCCCATTATCACTTTCATCTTAAGGATGCCTTAAATAACTTAATACTATTATCACAATGCATACACTTAGTTGTATGACCAATGACGGTCCGTCATTTATCATTTGACCGTGGGTCCTTTAAACATCATTGACCACAAGGGTCCTTTAAACATCCACATGTGGCCTTGTTATAGGGACACCCCCCCCCCCCTCCCCATACATGGCTTGCAGTCTAGGGGTGTCCAATGGGTCCTTACTAACCAAAACTAGGTCAACCAACTGATATCACATTCACCTGGTCCAATTACTCATCTTCTTGATTTACAACTTGGTATCATCATTGTTCTTAACACCAATAGTTGGGTTGGTTTCTGCAATCAACCCCACACCCTCCTTGGATTTTACTTGCCCCTATTTGTTTCAGGCTTGGTTTCCACTGTGTGCGAAGCTAACCACATAGCCACCCTTTTATGAATGTAGGAACTATTCTTAGTTGTCAAGTCATATAACATAATGTTTCACATATTTAGCAGCGAGGATATCACATAATTTTCATCATAGTACCAACTGTAAGGAGTTATATCATAGACCCCAAATTACATAGAAAACACTTAGACATTACAATCACATGTATCATTGCTCATCGGTTTTTAATTGTCAATGAGTCCTCCAGTGCTCATGATTTCCAACTTTTGATGCATCATAAATCCTAAGAGATGGTGTAAATGTGAAAGGTAGTAATAATCAACACAAACCATGGACCTAGGAGGTCCTACAAACATTCGGCCAGCCCCAAAACCCAGGCTTAGGGTTTGGCCAACCTGAAAACTCCATATGGGAGTTCTCCCACTGCACCATGACCCTAATTCATGGTTCGGTCAAAAGTATTTCTACTTGCATTTATTTTTATTTATCAAACTCTTGCTATCATATATGAATTAACTAACTTTCGTACTTTCAGATTCATTGTTGGTTTCAATCTAGGCTAGGAATTCATAGCAAACATAGAACGTTTTTAGGTCTCTTAAGATGTTCTAATGCACAAAACTTAGAGAAAACACTAGTAGATTGGATTTTCCCCTCACCTGGTATTAGCCCTAGTTTGGTTGCTGACTTGTGGAAAGATATATGTCTTCAACTTCCCACGGGTTGCTGGTTCCCTTCTTCTTCCTTGCATTCCTGCTTGATTTCCCTTGAGTTTCCACTAGTTTTTGGTATGGAGATTAGGGTTAGGGTTTGAAGTTGATGAAGAGAGGCAAGAGCAGGAGTAGAAAGGTAATGAGGGAGAGGGCTAGGGCTTTCAAATGTGATTAATGGTAAAGAGGGTCATGCGACCCCCTTTTAATGTCTCGAAGTGTGCGTGGCACTTCAAATTCTCTTGGGATTCTTGTGCTTACACTAAGCGCACAATCCCTCCCTCTTTCCTCCTTTTCAACTGCTATTACAATAATAATGGGCCCCATGTCTCGTCAGTATAAAATTTAAATCCCATTGGTTACACTCCTGGGTCCCAGTAAAGCTCTTTTAAACTCTTTATTTGGGCCCAATTAAATGCCACTAAGCTTTTAATGACAAAGGGTCCCATCTAACTTAACCCCACAGATTGTCAAACTAATTAATTAATAACAATGAAAAAAAAAAAAACTCACCATATTTCCACCAAATTCTTAATAACAGAACTTGGAGAAAGTAGTTTAAATCAATCAAATAAAATTCTAATTACTTAAATTAACAACATAGGGTTCGCCGGTTCGGGTTATTAAACTATGTACTTGGAAAAGTTAAAAGTTAAATGACATTGTCTTTGGGATGGAAATAATTTTTAGAAATTAAGATGCACTTTGAAATGTGAGCATGTAGCAAAATTAAAGTCACAAGGATTGGGGTTGGTAGGGATTACAAAGAAACTGGACTTTGCTCAGCAGTCAACATGTGGTGGTGGATTTTTGAAGTAGAGAGAAGGCACTGTGGAGGAAGGTAGTGGCACAAAAATCCTATATGTCCAAATAGGACTTGATCCTATAAGGTGGACTAATGATGGGAATGAAAGGGTCTTGGTAGAAGAAGAGGAGTTCAAATACAAGATTTATTTTGAAACCCTATAAAACATGGAATATGCGAGTGGAGTAAATCATGATTTACGAAGGAATGAGTGAATGACCCAATATGATATCTAGAATAAAGGTTTTTCTTTTTTTTGTTTCGTTCTCCTAGAAGGTAACTAACAACTAGCTTAAGATGAAAAAGAGAAAGCGGATATTTAGCAGCTATTCGTCCTCGAACAAAGCTTTGATTTATTGGGTGAAACTAGGGATTGCGAAGTGGGCATTGGTAAGAAGGGAGTTTATTAACATTAAGTTGAATGATATCCTATTCAACTGGAAGCCTCCGTGGTGTGTAGTGCGGTTAAGGAGAGGAGAATCATTCCTTGGTCTCTACCTCTACCTAAGGTTTTAAGGCTCAACAGTTGATAGTGCATTTAGAGGCAAGCCAGGGCTAGCGGATATTGGAAGTGTTCTTTGCAACAGTGAAGCTAAGCTGAAGGCCATTTTTTTTTGATAATGGTTAAATTTTATTCCATAAAAAAAAAGAAGAAAATAACAAAAAAACAACTACCGAACAACAAAGAAGAAAACAACTAAAACAAACCATACATAAAAAATGATAGAAGATCGAGAAAGTCCTTCCCTAGCAAGACCATCCGCCATTGAGTTACCAAAAGGAGCACCAATTTTTTTTAGAAATATCTTGCACCTCCTCTACCCAATCCGCAATCCACCATGGATAAATAGCCTTTCCAGAAGCCCACTGAATTGTTGAAAAAGAATCTCCTTCTATAATAGGATATGAGCCACCTATCTTTTCCAATTCATGTCACCCAATACGAAGAGCATACACTCTAACTTCATTAGCATCGAGAGCATTCACAGGCCCAGAGAAGCTTCTAACAACATCTTCAATCCAATTTTTGATCACACCTCCAATACCTCTTTGATGCGTACTCCTTAAAAAACTGCCGTCGAAATTCAACTTGAAGGTTCCAAGAGGAGGGCATATCCATTCAACTCTATGAACTGCTTTTCTACGGCAATGCCCTTTTAAAACTGCATACCAAGATCGATTCATATTTGTCGTAGAGATTCCTCCAAACTCCTTCCTGATACATGCCCACTCTGTTTCATTCCAAACGATGGATTGAGTGATCTCCTCAATAGATTTACTGACATTTATAAATACTTTTCTATTTCTTTCCAGCCAAAATTTCCAAACTGTATCATATAAAACTAATTTTCATAAAATTTTACCCCTCCGACCCTTCCCAAACGCCATTGTAGAAAATGATCTTCGACCATACCTAGCATAACCCATTTCATATCAAAGCAGTTAAGCACAAAGTTCCAAACTTTACAAGCAAACTGACAATGGATTAGCAGATTATGTGTAGTTTCCTCATCTTGTAAGCACATAGGGCAAGCATTAACTATCACATGATTTCTTTTTCTCAACTTATCAATCGTCAACCCAAAGGGGTTGGCCGAGTGGTCAGGACCACGGTTCCTCCATCTTTCGGAGCTAGAGGTCTTGGTATCGACCCTCGGTTCCCCGTTCTTCAGGAATCGAAGGTTGAGTCCACTAGTGCTACCACCTTGGGGCCACAGGGGTGTTTACTCGGCTTCCCTCTGGGCCCGGAGGGATTAGTCCAGCCCAAAGGGTTGGGAACCCTTCGATAGGAAAAAAAAAAACACCTTATCAATCGTCAAAATCTTATGCTTCATTGCCCTCCAGATTTTTCTACTTTATTTCAGGACACTCTAATGTGGAGAGCGATTCTTATGATTTGGTTGCATGGGGTTCTCGTAGTGGTTCGAAGCCTTGGAAGTTTAAGTTTCATCTTAACAAGTTCTATCATGAGATTAGATCTGCCAACAATATGGCGGATGTTTTAGCGGAATGGGGGTGAATAGAATATCTCTGTAGGTGGGATTCCTTACGTAATTGTTTTCAGACTGCGGTATAATGCTCTTGTATGCTTTTTTCTTTTTTGTGTTTGCTGTATGATTTTTTTCATTTATAATAAACTTTTACCTATTACCGATAAAAAAAGGACAGAAACGAACAGCCAATACACAATAACCAATCTACAAGATTGGAGCTCAAAGGTATAAGAGCATCATACTTAACCAAAAAAGGAAGAAACTTACTAAGCAGGAGCAACGGAAGAAATCATCCTATCCACCCGTTGTCTGGCCCAAGCATCAGCCATCCCATTAACAACTCTTCTCACATGCTTGATGCGTGCAACTGCAGATTAGACTGAGTGCCCGACAGTAAACATGCTATTTTTATTGGAAGAGTAATAACTAATAACCATCTGTTGAAAGGCTGCACAAATAAATTGGACTATTTCTTGATCTGACTGGAAAACGCGTCCATGAGCTGACCTCCAAATTCTACAACATTCCTTATGCTTGGGATCATGGACCTCTATTTATGCCTTTTGAAGTGTACTAAACTCAAGTGCATGCCTCTTAGCCATGCTACATTATTCTATTTGTTTATAGTTCATTGACCTGAACCTGGTTTATATTTTAACTATTCCTGCATTCTCTTTATTCTGTTCGGCTTTCCTTGTTCTAGTTACTAATTTCGAGCTAGGTTTCTAAAACACTCATTAGTTTCCCTAGAAGTATCCGAAAGTAGATGCTATTCACTATTTATGTAAGTTTGTTTAAATGATTTGGTTAGTAGTGTGGGTGCTGATGCTTGGTAATCTTCAGATTCATTCTTTCCAATTATGTGGCTGTCTTTCGAACATTGGTATCATATGAACAGGTGTGTTGCTCATATTTCTTTTGTTTGGGTTGATTAGATCATGTGTTGATTGGGCATATTATCAGACCTTAATGGCTTTACTAAGGTTGTGTAAACACTTGTCAGGTCTTACGTCATCAGATTTGTTCACTACTCATGACTTCACTTCGTACGAATGCCGAGGTAATTTTCTGATTCAGAAATAAATGGTTAGATTGGTTTGATCATTTTTTTTTGATCGGTATGGTTTGATCAATTTTGAACATATTTTATTCTTTGCAGTGAGAACGGTTATCTTGAAACTTTGTTTTTTTTCCTTGTGTTATCATCAGCTTGAAGGTGAAGCAGGAGAGCCTTCTTTTCGCCGCTTGGTCTTGCGATCTGTTGCACATGTTATCAGGCTTTATAGTTTATCTCTGGTTACTGAATGTGAGGTGAGTTATTATACATAACAGTTCTCTTTCCATATGCCCATAAAATACTATTTTTGTGTCATTGTGCTGTCAATCAAAGGTTGATTAGAGCAGTATTATGCATTTTAAATTTGCTGAGATAATGATATGAACAAAAGAACTACAACAAAGTCAAATTAATAATTTATCCAAGGCCATCAGATCTTATTTTCTTTATCTAATCAGAGTAAACAATTTCAACTCAATACTTGTAATATTGGAAATTTATTTTCCATTCATTTACTTTGATCCTCAATGGGGAGGGGGTGGTTCAATTACAATATGAATATTTATAGTTTATAAACCAAACCAAACCAAGCCTTTTCCCACTAGGTGGGGTCAGCTATATGGATTTGACGACGCCAATCAAATCTGTTTAGGGCCATGTCCTCCGTTAGATCCATGTAGGCAAAGTCATGTTTAATAGTTTCTTTCCAACTTCTCTTGGGTCTCCCTCTCCCTCTCCTACTCCTATTCTGGGCAATCTCTATGCTTTCACAACTTTTAACAGGTGCCTCCGTTGGGCGCCTTCTAACATGGCCGAACCATCTCAGTCGATTTTCTCTTATTTTATCTTTAATCGGTGCTATTCCTACTTTGCCCCTAATCTCCTCATTCCTAATCCTATCTCTCCTTGTGATCCCGCACATCCATCTTAGCATTCTCATCTCCACAACTTCTATCTTCTTAACATGATTATGCTTTACTACCCAACACTTTGATCTATATAACAACGCTGGACGTACCGCCACCTTATAATACTTTCCTTTAACCTTGAGGGGGACTTTCCGGTCACACAAGACCCTCGAAGCACTCCTCCATTTGGTCCACCCGGCCTGAATCCTGTGACTTACATCAGTATCAATCTCTCCATCCTGTTGCACCATAGATCCAAGGTACCTAAAGTTTTCTTTCTTTACAATCTTTTGTGTGCCCAAACTTACTTTTAAGTTACCAGGTGTCCTACTTTGACTTAACTTGCATTCCATATATTCCGTCTTGCATCGACTTAGCCTAAACCCTTTTGTCTCTAACGTATTCCGCCACAATTCTAGCTTAGCATTCACTCCTTCTCTCGTTTCATCCACTAAAACAATGTCATCTGCAAATAGCATACACCACGGCACATCATCCTGAATATATCTTGTAATCTCATCCATAACTAGGGCAAATAAGTACGGGCTTAACGCTGAGCCCTGGTGTAGACCAATCGTGATAGGAAACTCTTTAGTCTCTCCGCCAGTCGTTCTTATAGATGTCACGGCTCTATTATACATATCCTTTATCGCCTCAATATATGCGACCCACACTCATTTCTTTTCCAGTACTTTCCATAGAATCTCCCTAGGAACTCGGTCATAGGCCTTCTCCAAGTCAATGAACACCATATGTAAATCTCTCTGACTTTCTCTATACTGTTCTATTAATCTTCTCAGGAGAAAGATAGCCTCCATGGTTGATCTCCCAGTAATGAAACCAAATTGATCATCTGAAATGTTTGTTGTTCTTCTTAGTCTTCTCTCAATAACTCTCTCCCATAATTTCATTGTATGACTCATCAATTTAATCCCGCGGTAGTTCGCACAGTTCTGAATATCTCCTTTGTTCTTGTATATGGGTATAAGAATACTTTTCCTCTATGCATCAGGCATCTTCTTGCTCTTTAGCACTACATTAAAAAGTTTTGTCAACCAACTTATGCCATCCTCCCCCAAGCACCTCCAAGCCTCAATAGAGATACCATCTGGCCCAACCGCTTTCTCATTCTTCATCTTTTTCAATACTTCTTTAACTTCTTCCCTACTTATTCTCCTATAGAACATATAATTCGAGTCTTCCCTAGAAATGGTAAGTTGCCCCAATTGTATGTCACTACTACTACTATCGTTAAATAACTTGTAAAAGTAGCTCTTCCAACGCTCCTTTATCTCCTCATCCTTTATCTCCTGATTCTTTCATAGTTTATAAAAGAATAAAATGATTGTCTATGGTTTTTTTTTTTAATTATCTTTTTTTAATCAGTTCTTTTGTGAGGGTTGTTGTTTTCCTTTTATTTTCATTCGAGGGCCACTCGGGTAGGATTTTTTTTCTTCCATTTTATTGACCTTTGATCAGTGTTTGATGGAGGGGGTATCGTTTTCCTTCTTTGTGTTATTTATTTTGCATGGAGGCCACTTGGCCATTTTATATATAGTTCGTGTAGTTATTGTTACCATTTTAATGAAAGTTACCATTCAAAAAAAAAAATAAGAAAAAAAAAAGAAAAGAAAAAAGAAAGGAGTTATTGTTAGAATTTTAAATGGCGTTTAATTTTCATTAGAGCAAAAAAACAGTATAGGGTAGTATAATTGGTTGGTTTATGCAATCAACTCTAAAATGTTACGACAATGGAAAGGAATCATGAAGAGGCATTTAGCCGGTTAAATCCTTCACAGCTGCTGTTTATGCATTCTGCTGTGTTTCCTAGACCCTAAGGTATGGTGCTATGAAAAACTATGCGCGCGTCTCAATTCTTATTAGTGCATTCTTCTATTCTCCACTGAAACCTCGATCCACATTTAGCCCATGATATTATGCTAAGTGAGTTCCACCATCAATTATTTGCAGTGCTTAGTGCTCCAAACCTGTTAGTATATCTACAGCACTGGTCAAATCAGAATTTCCTACAAGGCCCAAATAGATTTTGACTGTTAGTCTGTTACCCTTTTATTTTTAATGAACTACCAACCCAAGCTGGGCCTGGATCTGGAGCTATTATAATTGTTAGGGTCGCATTTGGCAGCCAAATCCTTCGGGATTCCTCACCATTTTTCCTTGAAGATTTGGAAAGCCCACATTGGCAATTGTAAATCTTCGAGGATTTGGGCTGGTGGGCCAGTGGAAATCCTCATTTTGATGATTTTCAGGTCCGACCTACCCTCATAGCATTTGCAAATCCTCAATTTTGCGGATTTATGCACCATTCTCATCTCTACACATTGATATTGATGTGGAATCCTCTGCTATATAAAGCCTTAGTGAGGAATCCTCAAATCCGTAGATTCCTCATGGACTCCTTACCTGTTACCAAACGTGCCCTAAGAAACAGGCTTTTTTTTTTAAATTTCGAAATTATAGGGTTTTTTTTTTAAATGCAGTTAACTAGATTTATTATTAGTTTTTTGAGAAGGTGTAATAAAATAAAAGCATACAGATGGTATCCCAACCTACGTTGGATGACCATCTAGTTTTCCCTTTCAATCTGTTTTTCTATTTTCTGATTTCCTTTTATTTTCTCTTCATCTTTTTTTTCCCTAACTTTTTTTTTGATTGGTTTTTTCCCCTAATTTTTCAGCTCTTTCTACTGAAAATCCAACAGTAATTCAGTTCAGAGATTCCAGTAGGTGGGCCGTGGGGCCATCCAAAACCTTAGAAAGCCAGCCAGTGAGAAACCCAATCTCAGTATCAGAATGATAGATATTAGAGAACTCCAGGCAGGGAGATATCCTAATGTTTTTTTCATTCATGAATCTGGGCAGTGGACGTAGGTTAAGTATCAAATTGTCCATTTTTCTTATATGCTTCCTTCACGTACTCCACAATACTGCCACTGTTTTTTTTTTTTGAATGGTACCATGCTGCCACTGCTACAACCTTATAAATTAGTTTTCCTCAGATTGAGGAAAACCCAATGTTTCAATCGTTATTAAGCTCTCTTACAGGGACTTGCTTGAGTAATGGGGGGATACCAAGATTTTAAGCTCTGGTGCCTGTTGAAATGTGTAATTTTGATGATTTAATTGGATATTAAATCAATTAGAGAGACATTTAGATTTTCTAAAGGGAAGCACATTATTCTGGAAGGATCATTTATCCATTTAACACATACTGAGCATCAAATTGTCATTATATAATAACTAGTGGTAACTAAACACTATGGACCATAGGAACAATAAAATGACAAACTACAAACCATAAAATAAATTGAGGGATGGAGACCTGTTGCCATGGGGGCAACCAATTCTTCAGCACCTCATTCAGTTTTAAGTTGTCTTGAATCTATTGTCATCATCATTATCATAATCTCCACTCCTTGTTGGATACCTATGTGTATTATCTAAAATTATCAAAGAACTCCAGCTCCATCATTGTATTTGATAACCTGTAGCATTGATTATCGATCTGTTTCTATTCACTACCGTATCTGCTTTTAGGCCCAATTATGCATATTGATGAGTATAAGATTTTGTTTTGGGTGCCATATTGGCACATTTACCTTTCACTTCAAGGTTCGAAGTGGGAAAAAAAGAAGAAAAAGACGAGTTCCTATATAATTTTTTTTGGTTGAGTTACTGTTTGACAATCCATACCAGCCCAATACTAGTCTGTGCCAATCTCATGCCAGTCTTCACCAGTTGCTTGCAAGTCTTTGTTTGTTTGTGTTAGTCTCGTGCTGCTCCACTTAATTGAGTTGGTGCTAACTTGGTCGAATCGGGTCTTGTTAGTATCCTAGTCTTAGACTAGTATTGGTACTGATGATCTACTTCGAGTCGACTCGGTGATGATGGAATTTCAAACCATGGGGGGTCATAATGAGAGAGTTAATGCCTTCACCTTTTCTTTTGATCGGTAACGCGAATTGAACCCCAACCTCAAGGCTGCAATAGAGAGTACCTTCCACTGCGCACTGGCTCTTGTTCACTTGAACAATTTTCTACACTGTCCAGCAAATTCTACAAATGAAGAGGCTCTGTGTTTTGTATAATTCCAACAGGAGGCATAAGCACTTTTCCTCCTAATGAGTCAGTTGCCTAGTAGAGGAACATGATTCCTGTTGTGTCATTTGCTCTTGTATATTCCGCTCTGTTTTTCCCCCTCTATAACACTATAGAGCGGTCAAGTATGCTAACAGATGCTCCATCGATTGGCATACTTTTTTTTCCAGTAAAAAAAGGGCATGCTAAAAGACGAAGCACCTTCCTAGGTGTGGCTATAATGACACGATGCTGCTCTTGTTCACGGAACTGGTTTCCAGTTTGTGTTGTCACTGTTGTCCACTCATGCAATAACTTTGTGTGCTATACATACGCCAGTTTATTTATAAGCATATTTTAGTTAATTATTATATTGCTGGCTCATGGTCAAGGTTGTATTACCGAAATTCACTCAAATTTTCCTAGATTTTGCACCTACTTGTACCTTCAGTAAGATTATTTGTGGATTGCAGGTTTTCCTCAGTATGTTGGTGAAAGTTACTTCCATTGATTTGCCACTATGGCATCGCATTCTTGTTCTTGAAGTCTTGAGGGTAATACCAATAGCCTTGTGTGAAAAGTTGATTTAGTATGTTGTGAACCATTTATTTCATAATTGATTGGTAGTCATTAGTCCATCAGGTGATGACAGATGATAAATGTCTTTGTTTGACAGGGCTTTTGTGTGGAAGTGCGGACTTTGCGTCTTCTTTTCCAAAACTTTGACATGTAAAGTTTCTTCCATTTGAACTGTTGTGGCTGTCATTTTGATATTTGAAAATGATTTATTTTTTTCAGCTGGGGGTACTGATGGCTATTTTAAGTATGAATATTTTCCTGTGAATTTGCTAATGTTGATTTTAGTTTGACCTGTGTGTTTTTCAATTTAGTTGTCAACTTATACCATTTAGAGTAGCCACGTATTGTTTCCCAAAGGTCTTGTCTCGTTATACTTTTTTCTGGCAAACATAAGAAATTTATTGCTTCCCCAATATGCTTTAAAAAGAGTTCCGGGAGGAAGAAGTCAAATCAGCAGTCTTTAATCTTGCTAGCGACAAAGCTCCAGGCCCAGATGGTTTTCCTATGTCATTCTTCCATACTTTCTGGGACCTACTCAGAGTTGATGTTATGGCCTTCATGAAAGAATTTCACTCTAGAGGAAGGCTGTCCAAATCGATCGGTGCCTCTTTCATCGCCCTTATCCCAAAGAAGACCGGGGCTGATAGTGTTAAAGACTTTAGGCCAATCAGCCTCCTAGGCAGCATTTACAAAATACTGGCTAAAGTGCTAGCTTCCAGACTCTAAAAAATACTTCCTTCCATCATCTCTCTCTCTCTCAAGGAGCCTTTGTTCAAGGCAGACAGATCTTAGATGGGGTTCTTGTTGCCAATGAATGTATCCACTCTAGATATAAGGACAAACTTCCAGGCATCATTTGCAAACTCGACTTGGAAAAGGCCTTCGACATGGTGGACTGGGACTTCCTCATCTACTTGATGCGCAGGATGGGCTTTCAATCTAAATGGAGGTCTTGGATCAAAGAATGCATTTCATCTGCTACCTTCTCCATTCTTATCAATGGCTCCCCATATGGATTTTTTCCAGCTGAGAGTGGCTTACGCCAGGGGGACCCCTTGTCTGCCCATCCACCTTCCTTGGTCTTCCCCTATGCCTAGACAGAGTACCTAAATCTGTTTGGAACCCAGTACTTGAAAGGATTGAGAAAAAGTTATCTTCTTGGAAAGCAAAATATTTATCCTTGGGAGGAAGAATTACGTTGATCCAATTTGCCCTTGCAAACCTTCCCATCTACTACATGTCCATCCTCAAATGCCCCGCTGCAATCATTGATCGCATTGAGAAGCTTCAAAGAGACTTCCTCTGGCAAGGCAGTGAGGATTCTAAAAAATTCCACTTGGTTAATTGAAAAACAGTTTGCTCCCCTAAAGACTCTGGTGGTCTCGGAATAAGACCTTTAAGGATCATGAATTAGGCTTTGCTGGGTAAATGGCTTTGGAGACTTGGGGACGATTCAGAAGGTCTTTGGAAAAAAATCCTGGTAGCAAAATACAAAGTGTTACACCCCGACCCAAACTAATCACGATTAAGGCTAATTAATCGGGATTAATGCTAATTAAGCGTGAATAATTGTGTTAATGAAGATTAATGACCAAAGAGAGACAAATTAGTCTCAAATGATGCATTAAGCATAATAAACTATAATTGAATTGGTTAAGGTGAGTTTAAACTCAAACATGTTATGCTAAGGACTTTTCCGTAAATACGAGTTTTTGCGTATTTCGTCAAATACGGAAACCCTTGATACCAACGTGTGTATCTCGAGTAGTACGTCAACTTTCATAATAGACACGACTCCATTTGACATCAAATGGACCAAATGAGGTTTCATTTGACTCAGAATGTAATAAAGGTAAATGGGAGGGGGCTTTAGTGTGAGACACCCTTATATTAGAATGAAATGAACATTAGCCTTCATTTCCACCTCAAGAAACCCTAGAGTCATTTTCCTCTTCTCCCTTCTCTTCCATTTCCTTCATCAAGTGTAAGATTAAGAAAGGTGCTGTGGTTTGGTGTGAGAGGCATCAACTTCATCTTCTTCCTCAAATATTTCCCCATTGTTGAAGAGAAAGAGTTTGAGAAAGACCTCAAGGTTTCCCTCTTTGAGCCACAAGTGAGTAGTTACTCTCCTTTTAGGATTTTTCTAGTTTTATTGGTTATTTGAGTTGATTCTAGCCCAAATAGCTTATGGGTTTGTGTATTTCACATTTTCATGGAGTTAGGGTTTCATTTGGGAATTTTCATCTCAAAGCCAAGCTAAGGAAGAGGGCTTTTGCTATTAAACTTCATAAGCGGCAAGTATAAACACTTGCTTGTGATTAGTGTTAGACATTGTAAAAGTTTATTGAGTTTGCCATGGATTGGGGTTTATGCATTTTCCATCAAGTTTGGAAACTTGTTTTTAGATTGATTGGATGATGTATGGAAGAGGAACATGAAGTTCCATTTTCTTGTAGGATTAGAAGTGATTTGAAGGTGTAAAAGAGAAGAAATAAAAAGGAGAGAAAACTGAGGTTTTCCGGACCTGCAACACGCCCAGGTCCGATCGATCGGACATACAGCCTATCGATCGGACTGTCTTTTAACTGAGGGGTTTTCTGGCCGATCGATCGGACTGTCATCCGATCGATCGGACAGGCTCGTAACTGGGAGCTGTTTCGAGCCGATCGATCGGACCTGACGGTTCGATCGATCGGGGGACTCAGTTTGAGTCCAGTGGAATTTGAGAAATTTTGGGAACCAAATTTGTTTTCTATGATTAGTAGGGGTCTATAAATTTGTGTTGGAACTAATTATGCCCTAATCTAAGATTATCGAGATTAAGGAAATTAAGAGAAAAGAATAGTGACAATTAAGTACTAATTCTTCAAATGGTTGTCTAAACCTATATGAGTGTTAGCTTAGGTTATTTGAATGTACAAACTACTATAAAAAGTGATGTTCATCAAGAATAACACGTACATTAAATAACAAGCGTTTCACCCATTTGTTTGGTTTAGAAATTTGATTGTGAACTTGAATAGAATTAATAGATATGATGCAAATTCTGAATGTGGCACTACTTATTGATCCCTTAAGCTCGTTACTGAGCTGAACTAAGCAATATAATGAATGAATTAATGAATAAACAGTTACTAAAGGTAACAATGAAATGAATAATCCTGCTGCAGCAGATGGATTTGGGGGCGTTCCGGAGCTCCGTGGTGATGCTAGTTGTCCCTGGCCCGGACACTAGTAAGTCCCACATATTCCGATCGTATCTATGGATATTGATTGATGCCTTCCATTTGGAAGATGAATCCTTCCTTTGAGGGAAGATGGTAAATGAAAGAAATGAAATGGAATGAACGAAATGGTAAACTAAACGAAACGAAATGAATGAAAGTTATGATAGTGAATGTTTATTGATAATCTCTTATGTTATCTATTGTCATTATAGGAATTATCTAGATTTGTCTAGAATGGTAATTGTTACCAAATGAAGTAAATGACTTCAATATATGTACTAACATGAGCTATTACAAGAATTGTTTATACATTGTTGAACCGTCGTGTTCATTAGTGTTGTTGATGACATCACAGACCCGTTTGCCATTGCCAATGCGGCAGCGCCCCCGGCGCCAGCGGAGGAGACCCCTCCGGTTCCTCCAGGAGGTTTGAACGAGTGGAATGGCCGGAATACCGTTTGATGGGTATTCGAGTGCGAAAAAGGATTGTAACATTTTGTGAACGTTTTGAATAGTCATTTTGTACATTCATTTTTGGAATGTAAGTAATTGTTATCGTATCGTGTTGGGTGTGCACCAATTGACGAACCATGTTGGAAATGATACATGTATAAGGACTCGATTCTTTTTGTATACATGTAAAGTGAATTGATATTGTCAATGTATATGTTTCCGCAAAAATTTGTATATTTAACAGGTTATTGAGATTGATATCCCTTGTGGATTCCGTTTTAACTTCGGTTAATTCGGGGTTTATGGGAGTAAGTATGGACCCACGGATCGGGGTTACCGTAATTCGGGCCTGGGTCGTGACACAAAGTGAGAAGATTTGGCTGGGAAATCTCTCCTCCGCGAAGATGCTCTAAATTCTGGAAAGGGATTTACAGTTCAAACACTTCTTTTACCCAATCCATCTGCTACCGCGTTGGCAATGGGGAGAAAATTTCCTTCTGGCATGATGCTTGGGCTGGCGATTCCACTTTAGCGCTTCAGTTCCCTGTTCTCTACAGATGTGCCAGAAACAGAAATGCTAAGATTAGAGATTATCTCGACACAAGCACTGACAATCATTTGTGGTGGCCTATTTTCAGAAGGAATCTTTCTGAGGTAGAAGAATCTAATCTTTTCAATCTCCTTGAGGTGCTCAATGGCATAGATAGCTCTAGAGAAGGGCAAGACAACACGATATGGATCCTTTCTCGTGATGGCTCTTTTTCGGTATCTTCCTTCTCCTCCGCTATATCAACCATTTCAGTGGCTTCTCGAAGTTGGCTAGCTTTATGGAAGATCAAGGCCCCTCCCAGAGTTATTGCTTTTACTTGGCTTGCCCTCCGTAATAAAATTCTAACAATGGATAATCTTCGCAGAAGGCATATCACCCTTGTCAATGCCCTTCCCCTCTGCTTAGCGGACGAGGAATCAGTTGATCATCTTTTGCTCCATTGCAAGCAATCAGAAGCCCTTTGGTCTGCAATCCTGTATGAGTTCAATTGTAGCTGGGTCATGCCGCAGTCCTTATAAGACTTGTTTCATCAGTGGACTACCCCCATTAAAACCTCCAAAGCGAAGATCATGTGGCGGGTATCCTTTTTGGCTTGCATCTGGACGATTTGGAAAGAGAGAAATAGAAGATGTTTCGAGGGGATTACTTCCTCAAAAGAAGACTTAATCCTTAGATTGAAACTCTGCGTTGCCTCGTGGGTCTCTTACCTTCCAGATTTTTGGGGCTTTTCTTCTAATGCAATCGTGTTCAATTGGAGGGAAATCATCTCATCTTGACTTGATTCTCTCTCCCTCTCCTTGTTTCTGTTTCCCCTCCTTTTGGGAGGTGGCTGTTTTTTGGGGTTTTACCCGGCCGCTTCTCAGTATAATTCTTTTATACTGTAAAGCTCTTTTGTAATTTCCTTTTTCTATCAATACAAGTTACCATTTCAAAAAAAAAAAGAAAAAAATTTCTTTAAATTTATTGCTTCCCCAATTCAACTTTATGCTTTGTAATAAGCAACTTGTTTGGTTTGTTAGCAATTTAAAGTCTAATTGATGTAGTTTATCCTAAGAAGACAGATGCATGGAAACATTCATAAATAAACTCAAAAAAGAAAACTAAATCTAAGTGCATTTAGGTAGGATTCCCTGCGATTTGGAAGAAAGAGTGTTCAGTCAATCTCCTTCTCGGGCCCTCTGGGAGTTCAATCTGTCAATGTGGCCATGATGATGATGACGATGACTTTGAGGACTAGCCTTTGCAAGACGTTTTTTATTTTATATTTATTTTTATTGTTAATGGAGAAATATTAATAAAAATTAGAAATTGCAACAAAAGGAGCTCAAATGGACATGAGCAATGTTCACTAGGTCATACAAGTTATATACCCCTACGCAATGGAAGCAATCCAAGGAGCAACCCTATGCACCCCCTATTAGCCCTATTAGCTAGAATGTCCGCTATACTAGTTGTGGCTTAAATTTCATGATGACATACGACATGAAGATAGGAGCAGCTGCTTGATTTTGTTGAAGTAGAACTGGATCTTCCAGGGTGGGTTCTCACTGCAGTACACCTGTGCAACCATGTTAGATGAATTCCCTCCACAACTAAACCCTCTCGATAGCGATTTGAGCAGATATGAAGTGCTTCCAAATAGCCATCTCCTCTGCTTGGCTGGAGTCTCTAAACTCCTACATGCTTGGAGATCATAAGAACTTCCTATATGTCATTGCGAAGCACCTTCCTGATACCTATTGGTATGGACTTCCCTCTAGCTGCTCTATCGACATTATATTTTAGAACATCCAGCTGTAGAATTGTTGGAAGCATCCTCTTTCTCTCCTTTGATGGCCCACAAACCATGCTAGCTTTCAAGTGGGGTCTTGCTCGCCCAAAGAAAATAATTTTAAAATTTTAGTTTTTTTTTTTTATGATGAGGGGATTCGCAGCTCTGGGTAATGCTGTGACATAGTAGAGGAGAAAGAGAAGGTAAGCCTGCTGCTGATCCCGCTTTACCTTCGCCTACCGTGAAAGAAAGTCCCCTCAAGATAGGTCCTCCCAACTCCTTATGATTAGGGAACTCCTTCCAAATGGACACCCTTTTTGTAATTCGTCGAGTAGCAGCCGAAAGGAGGGCCTGCATAAAGGACGATGCATCTTTAAAGATCCTGTCACTCCTTTCTATCCATATGGTCCAAAGGATTATGAAGGGGACCTTTCTCCGAAGCACCAGCCCACACTGATAAAAAGTCCCCAACCTCCATGCCTCATTCACCTCCGGTAAGGTAGCAGGGATGGTGGATACAAGCCCACATCTATCCAGAAAATGGATCTTTATATTAGAAGCTACCTCACAATGAATAAATGATTGATCGACTCCTGTTTCTTTCTGCATAGCACCCAGATATCAGAGATGTTTTCTGCCACCAAGCTCTCCTTAAGATATCTGCTTTAGACACCTTCCCTGCTATTGTCAGTCAAGAAAATGCCTCCACTTGATGAGCAAAACCCAACAGAACCAGCGCACAAGGGGATCTTGGTTGAGTTTGCACCACCCATGTGAAGAGGACACATTATGGGCATGATATATCTCTTCTTTACACTCCAAAGTAGAATTCCCTCGCTTGGTGCAATACGTTGTTCTAACGTAGTCAGAGACACAAACCCTCCTTTCCTCTGCCTCCATCTTAGTGCCTAGAACTGGAGAGAGAGAAGCTGATTCATCGCCACTTGCCATGTCAACTTCCCTATTCCAGGCACCTTCTTCAAACTCGGACACTCCTTCCTCTCACAAGCCTGCATCTGAAATCCCCAAATTTTCTTTGCCTTTACTGCCATGACAACTGCCTCCTCCCTTCGAGACTCCTCATCTGAGCCTTGTCCCGTCACCATGTTGATCTCTAGCTGCTCTTTAGCACCAGCCAATGCCTTCTGCCTTCTTCCTTTTCCTCACTGAGATCTGAAAAAACCATCCACAGATTTCATGCTGCAGCTCCTTATAAATGCATCAATGGCCATCTACCTGGATGTTTATCTTTGAAAATTCTATCATCAATTTTTCCGCAGTCTCCTTTGCAAGTTGCAACTCGCAACACCTTTCCCTCCTCTTCTCAATATCTCAAATTCCTCCACCTCCCAGCTATGCAGAGGAATCCCTTAGCAATGCACCCAAAGAATCCTTATAGTGCAGGCAGGAGCAGGCAGCCATTGTTCCCAGGAAACAAACTGCTGGTTAAGTTCAAAATTGAGGTTCTTAACTACCTACATGGTTAAGCACCTAAAAAGAGAGAAAAAAAAAAAAAAAAACCTGCATAGCTTCCTCAAGATTGCAAAAGGACAGCAGTACCTTGATGCCCCCAAGCTTAGCTATACCTTCACTTCCTGGATTCTGTATGCTTCTCACAGGCCTTTGATTGAAGCTATGGCACCTTCCCATGCAACAATTTCAATCTTGCTATTTTCATGACATCCTTCCAAACTACTAACTGATAAAGGGGATCCCTTATTTTTACATCACCTTTGCATACGTCAATGTAGCTTATCCTCTACCTTACTCTTTGACACAGTCCCGATTTAATGCAATTGGACTAAGGGCCTAGATGAACCATACCAGAAAATATTCGAGCCACTCCAGAATTTAAAAGATGCAAGGAATCAAGTAAATAAACCCAAAACACTGAACTAGAACCTTTTCAATCACCAAGCTTCAATGCACATGATACAAGGGAGAGGAAAGGAGAACAAAAGAAAGGCATTGTTTTACTTTCTTTATTCAGTTTCTGTAGCAAAACTAAATAGTTGAACATCTGTATCCTAGGAGTCGACTGCTGCTACATATAAATAGGCAAACAACTTCAAAAACCTTAAATTTCTTTCTATAATAGCCCTATTATAATTAGAAATCTCAATCAATGTTTCTAATTAGAAAACAATAAGAAATTTCTAAAGAATTTGAGAATCTCCCGAATCTGGTCTTTCCCAGACATGCTTTACGAGAAAACCTTGTGGACCGCACATGGCCCACCTAATGAGTATGGGGACCCCATGATTTTAAAGAGGGGACTTGGGTTGCCTTGTTGGAGTGATCACTGTGTGGGTTAGGTTGATTCTGACCCATGAAACTGTGGGCTCAAATGGAGGGCACGTCCAGTATATATGAGGCCTCTGAATTTCTGGAAATTAAAAAAGGCCCCTGTTTCTTCTTAACTTCTCCAAACAGCCCCTGAAGTTCAGTTTTCAAGCAAAATTGTGGACTGTTTGGTTCTAGTTCTCGATCAAAACTTGTCAGGACCCTTGCAGGCCTTCTTGGGATGCTCCCATTCCAACATATAAGCTTCGGGTAACTGAAATTCATGATAAAAGCCCAATCTGCATCAATTTCCCATGGTTGGAAAGAACTCACCATCGAGCTTGCGTTGTCATATTGCCCCTCATGTCGGGAGTTGGGACTTTTTCTTCTTGTGAACCTTCTGCGGAGGAGGTTGAATCTCTAACCTTCGCTTTTGGTAGATCTCTAAGTTTCACTTGAAACTATCGTCATGTTCTCACACAGCTTCTATCGCAGTTGATGAAATTGAATTTCCTACTTGTAGTTTGATTTCATTTGCTTGTTCTGATGCTGCTTCCTGTCGTTGTACAACCTCCCAATATGGATCAACATATTCAGACTTAAGAAGAGCTTCAAGAGTCATTCTTGCTTGGGCGCAAATTCTGACGCAGCTTTCACAACTGGTGGACTGTACTCTGGCTTCCACATAAATCCTGGCACAACTTGATTTTCAGCTACAACCACCTACTCTTCTTGGTCTTTCTCAAAAATCTGATTTTCTGTTTGATTAAAGATTGATGTTTTTTGGGCCTACAAATAATCAGATTTGGCTTCCCTGGCTGCCTCACTCTTCCACTTATTATCCACTTGAGGCGCTTCCATATTCATCCTTGTAGGTCTGGCTTCTAAGAGGAGATGCTCCCTTCCTCATAAACCTGCACCCAATACCCTCCTTATTTCTCCTGTCTTTATGGAAACCACCCATATTTAGCAAGATTTCCCTATAATCTTCTTCTACATAGGTTACTACCATTCAATGCTTTGAAAGCTCTGATTACCGACCTTCTTTCCTTAAACCTTGCAAGGCCAAAGCATTCCCCTTATCCTCGCCTTCTTGACGCAAGAATGAAGTTATCCAAGATTTTCCTGAAAGGAGAGTGCCGATTTTGGCCACTCCATTGATGTTTATTCCAACATATATCCCACAAACACGGAAACCAAATCCTCCATTGCAGCACACTTGTCTCCCTTCTCCTGTTCCTATCCACTTGCAGCCACTTCCCCACGATTCCTCTCTCTCTCTCTCTCTCAAATGTTATGTCTTCACAAGGCCTCTCTCCTGAATTGTTTCCACATAATAGAGTCATAAGAAACACTTTTATACACCATCAAATGGGCCAGTGGCCAGAGTTATGTTCCATGGGGATGGTGGATATGGAAGAAGTGGTTTACGTTGCTCAAAGCTTTCATATCTTACTTTCTCATGTTAAAAAGAAAGCAAACTCAGTGGCTATCTACAATGCTCAAGTAGGGATATGGGTACAGACATGGGTATGGGGATTGGGGATAGTAGGACTCTGCACTTTTGAAAATCTAGGACATAGGTATGGATACTGCCATTCTAATCTAGCACTATGGCTATTAGGTTGTCCTAAGTAGTAGTGTGTCAGGCTTTGGGTTTTGTGATGATCCTATAATTCCACTTTAATTGGCTTGTCTATTCCTTTATTCTGATTTTAAATTTTGGCTTTTGGTGCAGTGGGGCTGGTTTTTGTTTTGGTTCCTAGCTTCTCATTATCTCTCTTAAACTTATAGCTTCTTTAATCTTTACCAAGGATGAAAATATCGGTAGCGGTGGGCGTAGCGGCCCGCCGCCAAACCGATACGAAGCGGGCGATACGTAGCGTATCGGAGATACGTATCGGCGTAGCGGTGCGATTTTAAAAAATCGCCAAAAAAATCTGAAAAAATTCCAGAAAATTGTAAAATGAAAGAAAATGTGGTTCTTTTGCAAAAGTAAGTAAGAAAAGGGGGCGTATCGGTGCCCTCAATATATGATGTCCTGTATCGCTGTATAAATAGAAAATAATAATAATGATTAGTTTTTTCACATGTATTCATGTTTCTTAGTCATGTTAACTTAAAAAGTAATGAAAAGCTCATTAAAAAAAAATTAGAACATGAAATAAAGGCATAAGAATTAAGAAGACTTAAGAGTTAGGTCATTAGTGAACATTGAACAATCAAATATCAATACTTCAGCATTCAAGGTTCAAATTCAATCAAGTGAATGAACTATGAAGTGATCAACAATCAACATTCAGCACCAATTTAGAAATGACAAAGGGAGTAGAGAGTTAGTGAAAGAAATAGGAAATTAGGAATACCTTGATCACCACCAAAAGGGATTTGGGAGACACTTATATTCATACATTTGAACAATATGTAATGTAAACATCATGATGGTACTATTAGAGCCAAATATCAGTGTTTAATTGTTAGGGTCACTGTGGTGAGACCTAACCCTAAGCATAAAACTTTGGTGATCAAAATTAGCTTAATATGAATATAAACATTATATGTTGTATGCATTCATGATAGATCATTCAATATATGAAAAGTACTGATAAAGAGGCCGAGCCCCGGAGGGCTGTCCGACGGCTCTTTGGGGCTGAAAGCCCCATGCCGTGGGACTGCCCGACGCGGGTTGGCCCTCCGGGCCGCCGACCATAAAGGCGGGGTTCGGGGCGGCAGCCCCGATTCAATTTTTTTTTTTTTTTTTTTTTAACTTACGCAGGATGGACCACAAAGAGGTGAAAACAGCAACCATAGAGGGGAAGAGATGAAAGAGAAGGGTAAAAAACCCTAAAAAGTCCAAACACCCCCCCCCCCCCCCCACGTGTATCGGCCGCCACGTATTGTGGCGGTATGTATCGGCCGATACGGGTTGCTACGGGTGCGATACACCCGTGGCGGCCGATATTTACTTCCATGATCTTTACTAATGATAACTATTAAAAAAAAAAGAAAATTTAAAAGAAAAAGATCGAAGATTGTATGTTTGCAGTTGGAGTGAACATTACATGGAAAGAGGATTTGATGCTTGGTATTTTTAGACCTGCATCATTATTTGAGTAGAATGATGTAGTGGGATAAGCAACAAAATACACATCAAAGTTTGTCCATGTTGCTCTTAGTTTGCATACTAACTGACATGAACACCCTTAATGAAACTAAATACCCTTATAGTGAATTTTATTCCCAATTGATATATAATATTAAAATTTACTAAGTAAATTGAAAATGTAACAGCTATGGGTGCAACGCAGGTGGGTCAAGTTGGGTGGCCCAGCTTAAATCTGACTTACCTGATTTGCCCACACGAGCATCCAATCTAAACAGTATTTCAACCCCACTCCCCAGTTGCACTCCTAGTATATATATTAGGGATGATCCCATCCATTTATAATGGGCGATGACAGGCTAATGATCTTGCTAAACAAGGTTTTATACACACACACACACAACACTCATCATGTATAACATCACCGGAACTCGTAAACTCCTGTGAAACAAGGTTTTGCTCACCCATCTTAAATGTTTGAAAATGTAGTTCTTACCAATGTAATTGCTGGTGTTGGTCTGTATTGCTGACCTTGTTCTCATGTTGGGGGTGAGGGAGAGCTGCTCCGAATGCTGTGGCTTTGCCTTTTATTTGTATCATCTTTCGTTCTAGTAAATACTTAGATTATTCAAAATAATGTGAACGTATTATCTGTTATTAAGATTATGTATTGAGAATATTTAGCTTGGATAAAACTTTTTGCTTTGCAACCTAGTTTTATTTCTTTTTGTAAGATCAACATTTTTTTCCTTCTCAATTTGGCTTGTAGGCACCCCAAAAACACTAATGTTGTGGAGAGTATGGTAAAAGCACTTGCACGAGTGGTTTCAAGCGTACAGGTGGAAAAGACTATGCATTTTTTAATTTATTTTGTCTATTTTGATATTTTGACTAATTCATAGTTGTGCATTTTATATTAAGGAGAATCCCATCAATAAGCAATCTTTAGAATTGATGTCAAAGTGAAATTAGTTCAAAATAACTTTGTACATGGTATCATTGGGATGGATTGACAGTGAAGATTTTAGGGTATTGTATAGGTGAGGTTGTCACGACCCAAATTCTGGGGCCCTGTCGGATATCCGGATCGTGATAACTTGGTAACATTTACCATACATTTATCAAATAGTTCTAGCAATAAGGTAGACATTTAAATCAAACCATAATTCCAATTAAATTATGAAAAGTCAGTAACACCAATAATCTATGCATAATAAAAATCCTGACTGAATCTATAATGTACTTAAAATATTAAATAAATTCCCTAAAACAAGAGCTAATCTCTCTGACAATTATTTAAATGTTTCTCGTTCTCTCCTTTCAGCTACGCATTCCAAAATCTACGTGCTGAACGCCGTCCTGTTTAGGCTCACCCGCAATAAGATTACCTGAAGGGGGGTAACACAACATTAATATTTACTGGTGAATGAATATTCCTAATTACACAAGTCACATATAACATTACATCACATAAACAACAAATTTGAATCAATAATCAAATATTATTAAAAGTACATTCATATACAAATCCGTGCCCATGCACATTACCACGCCTCAAAGGCCCATCGTATACATGTATACCGGACACCATTATCCTGTCTCATCAGACACGTCCACTAAGGACCAGCCAACTCAATGGCCATTCACATCCACTAAGGACCAGCCGCTATAACGGCCTGGACACTAAGTCCAACATCCCACGTTTGGGACACATTGCACAATATCTCATAATCACATAGCAACCAGAATTCATTATCATGAATATCGGAGTGACCCACCTTTACAGAATATTATTCAAAGTGACAGAATCATGCCAACATTCCAAAATAGTCCATACAATTTACTGTAACTACATAAAAACCTTAATTAATTTGGATGAAAGGTTACATGGTAATTATCTACCAAGTCTAGGGCAAACCCCAATTACAAATTTCATCCAGCCACATCTAAACATATAGAAATTAGCACAGGAAGTAGTTCACGCCTGAAAATCATCTTGGCCTAAGGTACAACGGGTCCCACTGGTCTAAATCATGATCAGGTCTACTCTCTAGGGTCGCCGAGGGCTAAGTTTTCATTCCAATGGATTGGATTCACCATCAAGCATCCTTACTGAGCCCCGCAGTCTCAACAACACAAATAGAATTCATAAATAAGCCTCACGGTTAACAAAATTGAAGTTCCTGGATAACTGGGCAGGTGGAGACCAGGCCACATAGGAGCACCACCATTCAGGTCGTCCTTGGGCCCCCTTCAAGATGTGGGGTCCTAATCTCTGATCAACTTAGGTAGTGGGTCGAGCATGGATGTCGACCTTCAGCCCTTTCTTCATCAAATTCACGTCTGATACTCTTTGATTCTATTGGACAGTGGGTCCCACTGGTCCAAACTTCAGATGCCTTGCCTCCCAGGGTCGCCCAAGGGTCCCCTCCAAGATGTGGGGTGCTGATCAAAGATCAGGTGGACCCAGTGGTTCCATAGCCCTTGCCGACCCAAACTGTTTCTTCTGCCTTGTTCATGTGTCTGGAATTCAAAACACACAGATGGCGGCCCAATTGGGGCCCACCTCACATGGGTCCAAGTCCATCTTGGTCGACCATGAGTCTGCCTCCTACCATAAGGTCCAGATCATCCATACAGTGGGCCAGGGGGTCCCATACTCCCACAGCCCTCCACTGTCAATTTCACCATTGACGCCAGGTCTCTGTTTTTCACCAATTTCACATCTATTCGATGGATATTCATGAATTCACACACCATAACCACTGTAACATTCTAACAGCCAATTATATGATTACTTTGACCCAAATCAGATCTTTAAATACAAAGTATGTGCATCACATCTCAATATTAGATCTCTTAATACAAAGTATTCAATTCATAACTCAATATCAGACATCTTACTTAACCAGCTAATTAATCAGGAAGATTCACTCACCTTTGGTAAACGATCATCTCCTTTGCAATATGTGGACGTGAATAGGACATCAATCAGCCTTCCTCTCCTTCTCCTAAATTGCAGCCACCAGATTTTCTCTCTCAGAATTCTCTCAAAACCAAGGAGGAAATTTTATGATACACTAGGGTGATCGATGGTTGCATATATATAACATAGAGTCCTATTCCTACTTTCTCTTCCTTTTTCTAATTAGAGTTGCCATACAACTCCTTCCTTTTCTAAAGCTCTACACGTGGGGCAACTTCTAATTCCAAATTAAACAATGCTTCTAATCTCAGGATCCCAGGGAGCAGGGAGCCTGGGATCCAGTGGTCCTCATGGGGTACCGGGCCAGAATTCGGTCCCCCATTCGGTCCACATAGCACCACTGTTTGTTTCAGCCGAAATTGGGTAGTTGCACATACAGGGAAGCTATTTCACTTTTGAAGTTTTTTAATTTTTAATTTTTAAAACAACCCTAGAGTAACTTCTGATCATTTGGTTTGTGTCCTTTTCGCATTTGGTCCAACATTAAGTCTCTTTAAATTGGGTTTTTTTTTTTTTTTTAAAAGAAAAGGAAGAAAACCTTATCTCTCTTGCTTGGTTTTGTCTTTCTACCAAAACAAGAAAGGCCGCCACCATAAGTGGGATTTTTCGATATATATATATATATGTTTTTTTTTTGCTGATGGAGAAATGATTTAGAGATTATATGGCCTAAACTGATTCATTATCTTCCTGTTCATCCTGATTTTGAAGTAATATGAGCTGTGTTTTATTAATTTTGGTGATCCCTCTTTATCTCTCTCTTGTATACTTTGGGGAAAATCTACAATTAGTAAGTTATATGGACAAAACAACATATCCTCATTTTTTTATTCTGTAATATTAGTTTTTTAATTTTATTTTTCTGATACGAAACAGCTAAATGGAACAGTAAGGGGAGTAAACTGAGATGGGGACTGTTAGGAAATTAACAAGGGTCGATTTGATGGCATGTGCTGGGGAAGAAACTCTTTTAGGTAAAATTTTCTGTATGGTCAAATCTGATAAGCTAGACTCAACAATTTATGTTTCATTTGACGGAAAGCCATTCAAAATCTTTGTGTTGGTGATTACCAACTGTGCTTTTAAGAGAGAGAGTGCTGAAGATGGTCAAAATATTTCCATACTGACAGACTGGGAGAATAGATATCCTTTTAAAGCCTTAAAAGTGTAAGATTCTTACGCATCCCTAATTCTCATTTGATAGCAACTGAAATAGTGATTTTATCCTCTGTAAGGCCATATTTTTGCGGGTCTTGTCATTCCCATAGGAGAAGGATGCATATCTGTATCAATACCCCTAAGCGTAACCACTGTCTTGGTCATGACATGATGTTCATTGTGTTCTCGGGAATTTCACTGACTGAATCCATCCATAAACCGAGACCTCTGTAAACTAAATAGCTAAAGCACCGGGACATAATCCAAACGATGGTGACTGTTGGATTCATAAGTTCCTATGAAATCCAATCCATATGGTTGTGGTTGACCTTGAATAATCATATTTGCACATTTGTGCCTGACCATTGCCAGATTTGAAACAGTTCTATTTAATGTTTTACCCCTTGTCCCGCAGTGGGCTCAATCCCTGCTACAAATAAGCAATCCCCACTGTTTAATTAAGTAAAAATGCCATTAAAGCTGCTGGAAATTAACGGTTTGTTTATCATTAATTTTTTCCATGTAGTGGAGCCAACTTTTAGGAGACTAAACTCTCCGTAAAATGCACTATTTTCTGCCCAATGACTATATTTTCTGCCTAATAGGAGTTATTGTCACCATTGAATCATACAAAATTTTGATTTAGCCATGGTTTTTACTTGGCTCATACCTAATGTTCTATCATACTGCAAATTACATGAAAATTTTGGCATATACTAGTAATGGAGGGCATGGGTCCATGTTAATGGGGCGCCATTATGATATCAACTTTAACCTTTTCTAGACTATACTAGGTAGGATGAGTTGTTTATGTCTAGGCCTCCTCTCTCTCTCTCTCATGAAATTTTTGGCATATACTAGTAACGGAGGGCATGTATCCATGTTAGCGAGGCCCCATTCTGATGTCAACTGTAGCCGTATCTAGACTATACTAAGGTAGGACGGGTTGTTTATATCTAGGCCTCCTCTCTCTCTCTCTCTCTCTCTCTCCCCACAGATTTGTTAATTTATCATGAAGGGATCAACAACAATATTATCAGTTTTATCTTACCCTATTTATCTAGGGTTGACTCTTTGGGTTCTACTTGACGCAGAACCTTATTTTAAGCCATGCTTATTTAATTCCAGAGTCTGTCATTCGCTTTGGATCCCATTCCGACTCTGGACTGGAAAGTCTTCGTCGGTTAGGCATTTCAGTGTGAGGTTTGTTTTGGATTTCTTTTTAAAAACCTATGAATTTATATAATTAGAAATACGGAATTAGTGAAAAAACATGAGATTAACATATATACTATGTATATTTAGTTCATTCTTCTAAATAACAATGCAACATGTTACTTTTCCATGCCAAATGAATAATTTACAAGCCATGTTTTTATGTGGAAATGTGAAATCATGATATCCATTCTCTGCTATCATTTCCAGTTATTAATGTGATAGCCTAAAATATCATAAACTAAACACATTCTCACACTACAATATGGCACTAATATATCATAAACTAAGCACATTATCATAATCACTACAGTACAATGGGGCAAACTAGTACCTAAATGAAAAACCATGGGTCATTTTGCTTAAAAATTGGGAACAAAAAATTGCAGTATGGTCCCAAATTGGCTGAAGTCTGGACTGAAATAGGCAAACAGGTCCGAATTCTGGAGCAAAATTTTATACAGGGTTTTTCTGATTAGCAGACAGGCCAGTTTTGGCTTGCTCAGCTGAACCAAACCAAGATTAACAGTTCTAGACCCATATCCCTTTTATGTAGCCACCTCTCTCCTTTTGCTTCTGGGACTGGTTTAGGAATAACAAGCAGGTTCATTTTTCACTTTTGTCTGTATACTTTCCATTGTATAGCATTATTTGTATGTTGTCATATACTGTGCACATTTATATGTGTGTATAGATTTATCCTTCAATTAATGAAGCTCTCTTACCATTCCCAAAAAAAAAAAAAAAAAAAAAAGAAAAAAAAAATCATTTATGACGAGCTCATCTTGTATGCTTTTAGATCCATTAAACTTGCATTCTGCTTATGCTATGATCTGCTAATTTGAATCCATTCGACTCTAAAGTCTTTTTCCTAAGTTCTCACCTATTCTATACTTGCTTTCCTGTCTGACAAAAAATTAGAAATCAAGGCTTTTTGGATTGAAGGTAGATTAATTGTCTTTGCACATTAATAATATCCATATTTATCTCTATCGAAGATTGAACCTTCAAATATGATTTAAATTGCAAGTTGAACCTTCAAATATGATTTAAGTTGCAAGTAATGTAGAATATGAAGTTAATGCGAAGTATGGAACTTAAAATTGGCTGTCTTATTCACATTGTCCTTTTTCATCGCTTTCTTTACCAAAACTGACAGGCATTCTACTGAAAGCACCTTCATTGGATGAAATGTGAATCTGGGCCTTTCACTTAAATTTTGTTTTTCTGTTGTTTGATAAAACCTGGTTTCTATTCTAGGTACCAGATTCCAGTGAGGAGAGCCTTGCAGCAGTGGCAGGGATGTTTAACAGTAAAGCAAAAGGTATTCCATTTCTTACATGTTAATCTATTAATTTTATATGTATCTTGAAACTATTTACTTTTGTTGCATGCTTTGATTAATACCCAGTTTAACAACATATTATAGACATCTAAAGCGAAGAAGAAAAAAGATATGTCTCAAAAATTGTTTACCCTTTAGGTGGACATTAGACGAATAAATTCTTACTTTTATACTTTGGAGTAGGAATGTTGCAGAAAAGAAAAAGAAAAAGAAAGATAATGTTATTATAAATTAGCTGAATCAGAGTTAACTCACCTGATATTACTTAATAGATGTCCATTTAGTGGCATCACTGTTATCAGTAAAGAAAAATGGTCAATTTCCCCAGCAGCAACAACAAAAAAAAGGTCATAATTGATCTTAATATGATGTAAGCCTCTTTCTAGTTGCACCTTATCATCATTTAGATTAATCTATTATATGAAAGTCTACATGTAGTTGACTTCTAGACTCTAATGCATAACCTGTTGTGTTCTTTTGATGAATTGCTAACAATATTGAGAGGAGGCCTTGGTTAATCATTTTGTAGTTTATTTATCCTGCTTCAGAGTTCACAAAACGTATTGGATTGAATATGAGTAACTAAATTTTATGAAAGATTTTTGTATATCAGCATATTTCATCCAATTTCTGCTGTGATGCCTGTAGGAATTGAATGGAGCCTGGACAATGATGCATCCAATGCTGCTGTTGTGGTTGCCAGTGAAGCTCATGCAATAACTTTGGCAGTTGAAGGACTGTTGGGTGTTGTGTTTACTGTGGCTACTTTAACAGATGAAGCTGTTGATGTTGGTGAGGTGAGACTTATCTGTTTCTTTGTTTTTTTTTTTTTTTTGTTTTTTTTTTTGGGATTAACTTCAATTTAGTACTAAGAATTCTTTTCTGCTGCTACATTCAGATCGAATCCCCGAGATGCGTTACTGATCCTCCAGCAAAATGCATGGGTGAAACAGCAGCTCTCTGCATATCTATGGTTGACTCAATGTGGTTGACAATCCTGGATGCATTGTCTCTGATTTTGACGAGGTAGAGGCTGTTGTGCAAAGCGCTATTGTTTAAGAGTTGCGCATGAATTTACGTGCACCCAATATCACAATAGCCTATTATATATCACTATTTTTAGCACATTGGTAATCCTGGTCACAATTTTCCAAGCTCCTCTCTGGCATTCAAGTGCCACTTTTGTTTGTAACTTGACCTGAGGTGATTGCAGATGTTAGTGCTCCTACTTCTCCCTCTCCTATTTCAGACTGGGGGAACTTGCCTCTAGCTTGCATAAACCTATCGAAGACAAGGTTTATGAGCTAATTGGCCTCTTCAAGCTCAATTTTGATGCATGTGGCCTTGGAAACACGGGGGTAGCAGGGGTTGGAGGATCGAACAGTAAGGCTAATGGGTCGCTCGTCCTTTCCTTTAAAGGGCCAGTGTGGATCTGCAGCATCAATGAAGCGGAGGCTAGAATCATGCTTGTAGGGGATAGGGAGGCGAGGAAGTTAAATTAATTCCCCTTGGTCACTGAAGGTGGTTTTGTGTGCGATATTTCATGGGCCGTCGGGAACTGTCCACTGTTGTGGAGGATGGCTTTGGTTGTTGATGATTTGATGGTTCTTCTTGAAGGCCACACTGTATCCTTTTCTTATGTCCATAGAAAAGCTAATCACGACATGGACTAAATAGCTGAAGGATAGTGAGTGCGAGTGTTACATCCTCAGATTCTAGCTTCGCTTATTCTTTTGCATCCTTAGAAAGGAAGACCACCTTGCCTGATTTTGATTAGTTCATTTTTAGTTTCTTCTTCAATAAAATCAGTTACCATTGAAAAAAAGTGCTCAAAGCAGACCCTTGGTGTAATTAGCTCCAACTGTAAACTTGATGTCGCACACAGTCAAACTCATTATTCCTCATTCATGCATGCATTTTTTATTTTTTATTTTTTATTATCAGCAATGGGTAGAAATTATATTAGAATGAGGAGAAGCTCCTTCATACATGTCTTATATGGTTTTGAAACAAACAAGTGGGGGTGAATTTTTTCTTTAATTTCTTCCAGATTAACTATCTGGATACTTTGCTTACTTTCTAGATCATTGAAAGCCATATGTAAATTCCTCGTGCTTATATATAAAGCTTATGAGATGTCTTATTAGGAAATGGCTTTTGCATTATACGTACTAGGAATAATTTCAAATTGGTTCTATGAAGTATTTGATTCTTGTCCAGGGCATTGCTCTGTTACTCTCTCCTAGTTCATCAAATGGCTTATAAGTTTGATTGTTCGGTAGTTGCATAGTTTTGAATCTCCCTTTGTTCATGTAGAAAGCACAACAGTTCGCTTTCTCTAATCATCAGATATTCTTGTACTGCAAAATTTATTGAATCATCCAGTTAAAAACTGGACCTAGATTTTGCCCATTAAAAGCCATATTTCTTTAAGTATGCCATCTACTTGTAATGCTCTATTTTTTCTTCATCTTAGCAAAGGTTGTCTTTATGACCTTCCTTTGGTTTTGTCTTGACTTGTTTCTACTTCATAGTTTGCTTAGCTTAATAGTTCGTTAAAATACATGCCCCACTATCTTTAATTTCCTCTTCTTTTACCGAGACATAATTCATATTTATTAGTTCGTTAAAATACATGCCCCATCTATCTTTAATTTCCTCTTATTTTACCAAGACCTTCTATACACTATATGAGCTTATCTTGTGGAGCTCATCTAGTCTTACTTTTCACAGATCCCCTAACTTTTCCATCATTATCAATGGTCAACATTGATCCCAATTGAAGTTACCTAGTTAGATTGAAACCTTGTTTTCCTGAGTTTTGTGCCGTTGCGTTCTGGGGTTTTAAAGTCCATGCCGATGATCATCTCATTAAGTTGATTTCTGAGGCATCCCTAATCTATTCTCAGGCCTTCTCTCCAACCCCCTCCTTGTATTTCCTCTTGATTGGTATCATGCCTGGGGGCCCTCATGGAATGCCCCTCATATGGATATATGGGAGGCATCCCTTAAAAGAAAATTGCCCTTCACAGATTGTTCCTCTTATAGTAATAGGAGGAAACAGTGGCTCAGAGTGATATTGAAATTCCCATAATATCTTTATCACTTTTGACTTCTTAATTCTTGACTCTTTTGTTTTGAAGGTCTCAAGGAGAGGCTATTATATTGGAAATACTGAAAGGATATCAGGCGTTTACTCAGGTAATCACAATTTGATGGTGCCCCCTCCCACACAAACTCTGTTCACTTTTTAAAGGTGGTTGCTCAAAGCAATCACGATTCACGAGGAACTTCTGTTCTGTAGTGCAACTTTTTTTTGTCATCTTATGTATATGGTCTTGTGACTATCGATTTGCAGCTTTGCTATTCTCAGAGGAATGGCTGATTTTCTTAATGAAACTTTGCAGGCATGTGGTGTTCTTCGTGCAGTAGAACCATTGAATTCATTTCTTGCATCCCTCTGCAAATTTACAATGAGTTTCCCTAGTGAGGCTGAAAAAAGGAGGTAGATAATCAAACTCATGGGTTGAATTTATTGAAATTTTAGTTTCATCTTTATTTTGAAACTATAGTAAAGTTTCACTAAATGCATTTATATGCATCTATTTTAGATGATGGCAGTGATTTATGAAAGATTTTCGCAATCATTTTAACATTGCAGTTATTGTATTCAGTCAAGACTTAATTGCTACATGACGTGTTAGTTGGTCTTGGTAGCTAGCTCTTCACAGATAATTTCACAGAGATTAATATTATTGGATATTGATGGTATCAACATTTATGTTGTTCTCAAATATAGGTTTTCTGACACGAGAACTTCAAGAAGCCTGGTCTGCTGATTCGATGTAACTCATCATAATAATAATTATCATTGAACCTTTATCCCATTTATGTGAGGTTGGCTTTGTGAGTTCTGTTATTGATGCTGATGATTTTATTTATTTATTTATCAGTAACATGACTCGAACCCACAACCTCAAGGTTGCAACAGTGAGCACCTTCTACTGTTGCATGGATTCTTGTCAGATTGATGCTGATGATGATCACATACAAGTATATTTAATTGATAGAAAAACCAATTTTAGTTATATGTATATTAGACATCAGAACAAAAACAGATATACATAGCCATGACTATAGTTTGTCATATACTGACTATTGTTTTCTTAGTATCACATTTAGTTTTGCCTTGTAGTTTTGGACCAGTGTACTTTGATCTTGTTTGAGTGACTCATTTATTGTACATTACGTTATCTTTCTTTGTCTCTGTGTTTTTTTTTTAGTTCATTTGATATTTCTAATTAGATTCACTAGACCAGCCAAGTTTTTTGTTGATTCTATGCTCAGAGATGCATCATTTCGATATGTATTTATTCTATTCTTCTTCATGTTGCTTGGAGTTTAGGTTTTAGAGTTTTTCAAGTGCTGGTGATGATGACAAACCATAGCCTGAGAATTTCTTACTCATGTAGTATTAAATGAATTATTACGGCCACGGGTCCACATTTCTTATCTGTGAAAAGAAGGGGACCTGTTTAAGGAGAAGTTGTTTTTGCATAGCTTGCTGGTGGTGATCATATTAACTGGCCAAAACAACTCAAACAAGATTCTTGATTTACCCTTAAATCTTTTTATACTCTGTTAGATATGTTTGGATGCCCTTTAGTTTTGTAGTCTGCTGGTGAAATCTAATGTTCTAGTTTTCACTTCTCATTGCTAAATTGTTGGCCACCTCAAATGGACTTGACTGAGTTTTCATCCCGTATGGCTATTTCATATTCACTTGCCTTTTGACTGAGTTTCCATCCTGTAAGGCTAGTTCATATTCACTTGCCTTATTGTAAGCACATGTCATTATGATAATGTGTTATTTTTGTACATGGTGTGAAGGTTTGATGATCAATATCTGAAGGTGGAGTGGCAGGTAATGAAACTGGGTATTGATACTTTTGTAGAAAGTGATGGTGGAGTTTTGCGAAGATTTGTAGTTCTGGTACTAGCTAAAAAGTGCGGGGAGGAAAATATTGGGTATACTTTAGGTAGGGTGGCTTTAGGGGAAAGCTCATGGTTGTATTTAGACATCTTTAAATTTGGTTAATGGAATTTAGGGTGGTACAAGTTTTTGCTGGGAGGAAGAGATTGTTGGTTAAGGGTGAAATCATTTGTGTCAGTGGTTTTGTTTTTGGTGTTCTTCTTTTTTCTTTTTTCTCTTGCGTAATTGACTTCCACATGGTATTTTTCCCCTCCTATCATTTGGATAAGAGGGGTGATGATTCTTGACTGCTATGAAATAGTTGAAGAGGTTTTAAACTTGTAATTGTATGTACTATATGATTTAGAGGAGACATGATGGACTCCAAACTTGTTATGGTGGAGGAGCTGTGAAATGTTTTGATGAGGTTTATGTTGTGCTTGTGCATGATCTACGTGATCCTAGAACTTGGGCAGTTGGGCTTCTTCCATGTGAATTTTCTCGTTCATGTAAATACTGTTTTTATCTTTGATCAAGTGTTTGGCATCTATCTTCCTCCATACTGCTATTTAGGAATCTCTGGGTCCATCTAAGAATTGTGTCTTTCTTGTTGGATTGCCACTGGCAACAAATTTTTATATGTAATGACACCCAAGCAAGGAAACACCCTCTCTACCCCCGGTTTGCCTGAGGCATCCATTATAGAGCTTGGCCAATCTAACTTCATGATGAAAAGAAACATTAATAGTAGAAGATAGCTCCAGAATTTTATTTAAATACTGACAGGCTAAAACCGCCTGTCAGTACTGCCTGCTTCTTTTAATGAAAGTAATCATTCAAAAATAAAAAAAAATTCATTTAAATAGAACTGAATGAAATTTCCAGGGCCTCGCTTTGCGTTCAAGACACTGAAGCGACTGCATTAGAAGAATCACTTTCCACAATAAACCTGTCATGGTTAACCCTTGGAAACAACAGAAGGGCCTCCAGGATAGCCAGCACATCCACTTTGTTAGAATCGCAAAACGCCCACATGCTTGGAGAACATAAATTTGTTGTCCTGAAGAACACCTCCCATACTCTTCAACCCTGGTTTGTCGATTCTCATACTTGTCGGTTCCAGTTTACCTCTTAACAAATTCATTGGCATTGAATTTCAGCACCCTGGATGGAGGGGAAGACCAAGGGACCTATCTTCTTTCCTTAGCTGGTCCACATCCCATACAAGCTTCCCAATCGAAGAGAATATCATTCATCTTGATATTAGAAAACTCTTTCCTGATCACAAGCCATGGAGCAATCCTCATGGTTGTTAAGTCTGACTAGCCAATACATTTCCACAACTAAGGCTGTTAGGAAGCGGAAGACAAATCTACTTCACACCTCCCCTCAAATGGGACGCTATTAGAAGTGACAACCCACACGTGCCTACCCAGGCGATCTGGAATGGGTAACACCTCCCCGAGTTTTGAACTCACGACCTAGCGTGACTCTGATACCTGTAAAGACAGGAGTAACCCACATGGGTCAACTCAGCCTATTGGGTCAGTCCAAACCCAAAACAGCAGGCCCAAATGACTTAGTCATTAGACAGCTTATGTACAGCTAGCTGCATTGTAATCTTTAGATTAGTTTCCTTAATATCTGCATATCACCCTAATCAAGGGATATACTTACTGTAAATGTACACAGCATATTATATAAGACAAGTCGATGCTATCATCTTGATCATCGAATCCATTCCTCAATACAGTAATCTTCTTGTAGCTTCTGTAATATGGTATCAGAGCTAGATCAAGCTCTCGGACTCTACATGACCTTCTTTCCATCATCATCTGTCCATCATCTTACTGTTTAAGAAGATCAGTGCAACCTTCTGTGTCTGCATGCTCCAGAAAAGGCTCGATACTGTCAGATAACTGGCTGTGATCAGGCGTGGCCCACCTGGGATCATTCCAACCTCAACAGCCCTCGCTGGGTCGTCTGAATATTCTGAAATTTCTGAAGATTTTTTCAAGATTTTTGATCCATCCGAGGTAGGCCATTAGACCTGATTTGTGGATGTCGACTTTTTGGTTCTGATTTTCATCAAATCCGTTGAACTTCTTTATTTCTTGTTTGTCTGGAGTATAATACACTTAGGTAGGATCGAATTTTGTTTGGTGAGATTGCTCTACGAGCTGATCCCTGTTTGATCATCATCTGGGCCCCACGTGATCAGCTTTTGCCCTTCCAAAGAAGGTCGACTTGGCTGTTTTTTGTCTTTTGTTCAGATCTGAACCTCTGTATTCAGATCTGCACCATCTGAACTCAGATCTACACATTCTAAGAGCTATTTGGGGCCTTCTGTCTTGTTTCAAATGCCTTCTGACCGTGCTACCGGGATTACTGTCATTCTTGATGGGACCAATTATGCATATTGGTCTCATCTGATGCAAAATTTTCTGAAAGGACAAAAGCTTTGGAAATACATTGTCAGTATCATAGCCCAACCAGATTCTAAAGACAGGAAGTATGAAGAATGGGAGTCTGCCATTGGAAAAATCAATTCCTGGATTGCTAATTCTGTCATTCCCTCTATTGGTAATCAATTAGCTAAATTTGATTATCCAAAAGCAGCTTGGGATTATTTAGCAAGACTCTACACTCAGACTAATACTGCTCGTCGCTATCAGATTGAATGGGAAATCAAAACTGCTGAGCAAGGAAACGATTCTATTCATGATTTCTATGTTAAAATGACTTCTTTATGGGATCAACTTGCTTTAATGGAGCCTCAGTTCAAATCTGCCGATGATACTGCAACCTTTCATACATATCGGGAAGAAACTCGGCTAGTTCAGTTTCTCATGGCTTTACGTTCTGATTTTGATCATGTCCGTGGCTTATTGTTGCATCGATCTCCGCTTCCAGCAGTTGATATGGCCTTATCTGAGTTGTTAGCAGATGAACAAACACAAAGTTCCCTTACCAGAAAGAAACATGTAGATCCTGAACATGTTTTATCGGCTCATGCACTCCCGCAGAAAGCTGAGCGCTCTGTTCCTCCTGGTGTTTCAGACATCTGCAACTACTGCAAAGAAAAGGGCCATTGGAAATATAACTGTCCCATTCGCCCAAATCGGCAAAATAATAAGTCCAGTCGGACTTCTCAAAAGCCCAACTTTCGAGGATCAGCATATGCACCTCCTCCAAACATGCGCCCAGCAAACCAGAATCAGTCCCATCAATCCAAGCAATATGCTGCTAATACAACAGACGCTGCAGAGGTTCTTTCCACTTCTCAAATTCAGTCCATGATTGATGAGCGTATGCAACAGCTGTTTCTAGCATTAAGCTGTTCGGAAGCGGAAGACAAATCTACTTAGTAAGGGTCACCCTAGAAATCAAATTATCTAAAGAAGAGGAGTTGCCTCTAGAAACCAGCAATCAAAATCTAGTCTTGTTGGTTGTTACAAAGCAGTTTTTTAGACTTGCAGTAGAATCGAAACACTTTATAGTGGTTTAAGAGGGAAAAAGTAAGATAAACTGTTACAAGTTAGAAAGCCTCCCTTCTCTCCTTTTTAGATAATAAATAATCTTCTATATATATATATTGTAACTTTTTTCTTTTTCCAAGTGTTGTGAACAAACTGACTTGACTATTGTGGATGTCCTTTTCATTTGTATTTATCTGATTTTAATTTTATTAATTATCATACTTAAGATCTATTTGCTAAATTTTCTCGTCAGCGATTATTGCTTAAGCTGTATTACCCATTGCCTATTTTTAGATATTAGCATTCTGACAAAATTCAAACCAGTTTCTTATTATTGTAACTATCATCAGTGCATTATCTCCTGCACCAAAGCGTTCTGAAGCTTTACTTGATCAGCGAGATAACATTGTCCTTACACCAAAAAATGTTCAGGTAATTCGTTTGGCTCTTTTTTTTTTCTTTTCCCGTGCTTAATACGGTCTTGTGCACTTCTTCTTTGCCTTTTTGATGTCATTGATTTTTTACTATGTTGGTCTTATAGGCTTTGAGGACTCTCTTTAACGTAGCACACCGGTTGCATAATGTGTTGGGTCCATCATGGATTTTGGTATGGGTGCCATAATCTTGATAGCCATTGTAAAGTCTGCTATTTGGCTAATTGCTGATTGCAATTGTCTAGGTACTGGAGACTCTAGCAGCTCTAGATCGTGTTATCCATTCTCCACATGCTGCTACACAGGTTCCAATGAATGCAAAAATTTCTTTCCAATCAATGTTTTATCATTTATTTTTTTTCTACAGAAATGAATATATCATTTATTGTTTGCTAGAATTCCACTGAGAAAATTCTTCCTGAGAGTTATTAATTGCGCTTTAGTTCTGGTCAATCAATTTTTTATTTTTATTTTATTTTTATTTTATTTTATAACATAGTGTAGTCTCTGGTATGTGAGTATGCGAGTTCATTGTACTTATACTCTTCCTTTAGGTTATAATTCTGCTGTTTTCCTCTCGAATCCTCCCACATTCCTTCTATTTTTTTGTCCTATGCTTCCTGTCCTTAGTCTAATTATTGATCTTGCGCGTGATTCTTGCTACTAGTGGGCTAATTCTAACAGAAGTCAATCTGATTTTCAGATCCTAAATAAGTCCAGCATTGAGTTTGCAATTCCATATCTAAAAAAATGATGAAACTATTTTAAAGAAAATCATGATACCATCTATATAATGCTGTTTTTTTTTTTCTGTGCAATATGAAGTTATTCTTCTAAACAATTTCCTGATAGCTACGCTGTAAGAGCTAATGCCTTGGTCATAAAAAAAAGTAAGAACTAATGCCTTAGGTTTTTTTGTGCAGGAGGTCTCTACCCCTGTTCCAAGGCTCATGAGGGAAACATCTAGTCAATACAGTGATTTCAATATCCTCTCTTCTTTGAATTCACAGGTAATTGAGGAAGTCGGAAACTTTGCTATGTTGACCTTTTCGACTTAATGTGTTCTAATGTATCTTTGATGTCTATTTGGCAGCTGTTTGAAAGCTCGGCACTGATGCACATATCAGCAGTTAAGTCCCTGCTTTCTGCACTCCGCCAACTACTGGATCAGTATGTGCCAGGAAATTTAAGTGGTTTAGGACAAACTTCGAGTCTGCAAATTGGAAGCATCACATTTTCGGTGGAACGGATGATAACAATACTTGTAAACAATCTGCACAGTATGTGTTCACTTTTTCATTTTTGTTATGCAGATAGCTTTTATGCTTAAACATGGGTGTTACTTGGAAGGTACAGCCTTTTTTTTTGAATGCAGCATGGTGCTGTTCTGCTTTGTGCACTCATCTTTGATCTTTCTTGTAAAGAAAAAGTAGGAGGTGCTGCATGGCACACTCATTTTTAAATTATGCTGATAAATCCTCCATACCTGCTGGCTTGGGTTATTGGATTTTAAACTGAAATGTGGAAAGGAGTTTTTTCTTTTTCGGTTCTTTATTATGTTTAGTTGCTGCCCTCTTTTTCTGTGATTGTTTCCTTTTTCTTTTTAGAGGGAACTGGCTATTATACAAGTGTGCCATAAAGCTTGAAGATACAATGGAGTGACATGCTTGGGGAACCTGAGGGGAAGAAGAGTTGTACATAGAAGGAAACAGGGTGGTGGTTTCCAAAATTTCAAATTCTGTTCCTATAAAGAAATAATTGTTTGAGGAATGGTATAAGATGAGAACAGTAGAAGGTCTAGATTGTTATTAGTAAAAGAAAAGTGGAGCTAAGCCACAAGTGAAGTCAAGTATGAAGCTTATGACATTTTGTATGTTGGGAACTAAAATGTTACCCATCCAAGGATTTGGTACAGGTTAGACTGGAATGGTGAAACAGAATTCATGTAGCGGACCCCAATATAGTTGGTAGAAGGCTGTGATGATGGTAAGTTGGGGACTAAAGAGGAGGAGAACGTTATCTCTAAGATTTGTGAAGATCAGACAGGAAAATTGGCGACTTCAGATCGCGTAAGGTGCATTAAAGATGAAAAATTAAGGGTCTTGGTAAAAGAGGAGGGTAGAGATATAGTGGGTATGTATTTTAAGGGATTTCCTAATTACAGAGTATTCAAGTGAAATAAACTATGATTTAGAAGCAAAATAGGTACTTATTGGGGAAAAATCTAGAATAAAAATAATGACAACCTTAGCTAAGATGAAAAGAAGTATAGGACAATAAAATAGAAGTATAGCATTAGCATCTGGTATGCAGTATCTGGGAGCAACTACGGAGGAAAATAGATGGATTGAGTTTGATATAACAAATAAGGCAAGTTTTGAATAGGCAAGGTGGGGACAAACGAGTGGATTGTTATGAGTCGCAACAATGTAGTGAGACTAGTTACAAACTTTCCTTCCTAAAGGGGGAAAAAAAAGGGAACTGAAAGACTAAACATATCTCTAAATTCTTACTTCTCTTTTCTTTCTAATAAATGATTCTCATATTTCTTTTATGAGTCCCTTCAATGGAAAATAAACCTTAGGTCCTCAACAACTTTTCTTTCCAATTAAATGCACAATTGATCATCCTCTAGTCTTATCCGATGGGGACAGTGGAGGGAGGATGATGCGGGTTGGACGAAAGAGAATGGAGATAGGGGAAGGTTGAGCTCTCATCAAACTCCGATCTGGAGGCATTACTAACTTGGGCTCTCACCAAACTTCAAACAAGGAGGCATTAGAGAACTCGAGGAGAACTCGAAGAAACTCCATTTCATTTATCATTAACCATTCTTTTTTTCTTTTTTGGCCAAAGAGGCTTTGCATCATTATATAGGAAAAGAAATAACCCTAGAACTAATTTGGACCATCCAAACACATTGATGGTCAGGATTAAAGCATCCTACTAAACAACTTAAAACATAATTAAAATATCTAAATAATATATAAATAACATAAAAATGAATGGCCTGGGCCTGGTTAAGACAGACGGGCTGGGCCCATTGGCGGGTCGACCCATGGGGACTATGGGTCTGTCCTGCATCATTATCCTAAACCTTTCATTGAGATTCTTTTGCTATGTAAAACAAGTCAAGAAAGTGATGCTGAAGTTTTTTATACCAACTTAACATTCCATACATGTAGCACATGCTTGGACATCTATGTATGCCTTTTTTCTTTTTGAGATGGAAATAGTCGTGGAATTAGGGTTGCAAACTGGACGGTTCCGGATGGGAACCATAGTGGACCCGGACCTAAATAACAGTTCCGGATCTGGTTTTGACTCGAAACCTGTTTGTTGGTTCAAGACCCGGTTCCGATAGGAAAACCCGGATCCGGTTCCGGAACCGGGTCCACCTAGAGGACTGGAATCTAGTTCTAAACTCGATTCTAATTTATCTTTATTCTGCATTTTTCTTAAAATAAACATATCATTCAACTTATAACAGTGCATCAAGTCTACTACCTCCAGTATTATACATAAAAATGTCAAAAAACAGAGTTGATTTTGAGGCACAATTTGCATTATCTTTGCTCATATGTCGGGCCCTTGGTCTACGGGTCGGAACCTATATGGACCTGTTGCCGGGATCCCTTTATCAATTGGAACCTAACTTGGGTTCCTGACCCGAACCTGTTTTTGAATTGGAACTTAAAATAGATTTTTGTGGGTCAGAACTTCTGGGTAATCGGAGAATTGATACCTGTTTGCAACCCTACGTGGAATGTATTATATATATATTTTCATATTTTAATCTCCCTTTTTCCTTCTCTTCTTTTTCTCCAATGGTAAATGGAATTTTCTTTATTTTTCTTTAGTCTTCCCCCACTTTAACATTATTTTAAAATGTTCAGGTGTGAAGCAATGCATTCCTTTTGTTCAAAGCATGAGATGTAATGAATCAGCTAGGGCCGACTTGAGTTTGATATGGTTGAAATAGACTTTGTTTTTAAAAGAGATTTGATGTTTTTAAAAGTATAGTTTGTCCCGCCTTTTTTCTTAAAAGCATTGTGTTTTGAGGATCTACTTTTTTCTTAAAAAGCATTGTGTTTTGAGGAGTTGTATTGTATGCCCCAAATACAGATCCTGCCTGAACAACATGCTTCATCTAGAGTGGACTCCTGAATTATGCCTCATACTATGTGCTGTCCCAAATGCAAGCTACGCCTTTCACTTAAGCCATGGGATGTTTTGGAATGATTCACCCCTAGCAAGCCTTGTGGTGTCAGCCTTGAACACTTCTAAAAGCCGTGGACTTGCGCTCCAAGGCTTTTTGGGAAAGCTTTTTTTTTTTTTTTTTCCTGTATGCTTGAAATGCTTCTAGAAACAGTGGTTTTGAATGTAGGTACTAGCACCAAATTTATCGTAATTGTCTATTATTTATTCTCTAAATGGGTTTGGATACCCTCGTATGGGAGAACATGCATGCGCGCGCACACATGTATTTATTATTTATATTTAATCCAGTCTGACCCTTGCATTTTCTTTCAACTTGGACAACCTATAATCCAGGTTTAATTTTCTTTCAATCTCTCACATTCAATTACCCCCATGTGAATTTACACTTGCTCCAATTTGACACTAATAAGAGTAATGTTGTTTGTTGGGTGAAACCCATAATATCAATGCCTTAAAAATCCTTAAAACTTTGAGGGCCAACAAAGATTAAGGGGAGGATGATGTGATGGTGCTAGTTTTTTGCACAACCCTTTAGTCTCAATGAGATCTTTCTAATCCCCTCTACCTCATTGATGCAGCCCAAGAAGGCTGCCACAATGGGCTTTTGGATAATAGGCAAGATCCAGCCAAAGGCCTGCAGGTCTGGCCCATGAGCCAAATTCCACTCTTGTATAAGTAGAGGCCCATGGCCCTCCATACCTCTAATTGCCAAATGGAGCCGGTTTACTCAAGTGTGCTATTCAAAACTTGTCAAATGTGTCACATAAGTGATATGGGCCCCATCCAACTTGTGTGCTAGTCATGTGTTACTACCTCTGATTGCAAAAAAATTCTATTGTGGACCAAAAATAAGATACTGGTGATGCATCCTTTAAGTGATTAAATCTCTTACCAGTTTTTTTTTATTTCTTTTTTCTTTTTGTCTTTTTTTTTTCAACTATGATTTGATCCCTTTACATGAATTCCTTATATTGCAACTTTGTTTGATATTTTACCAGGGGTGGAACCCTTTTGGGATCAAGTTGTTGGCCATCTTCTTGAGGTGATCAGTACAGTTCACACATTGTAAGTTTATTCTTAATATTTTTGTTTTTGACATGTCAATAAATATATGCAGCTTGCGGAGAACTCCAGCCCACTATTGCGCAATATGGCGCTTGATGGATTAGATCAATGTATTTGTGCTGTCTTAGGTTCTGATCGTTTTCAGGGTATTACCCCTAGACACAATCTGGCAGATCATCAGGTGAGAACTATTTTTCGTAAGTTAAGGTTCCATACCTTACTAAAGAGAGGGAATCTAAATCTTGTAGTTACTATTCTTATCCTCCCTTTTTTTGCAGATGGAAACCATTGATGCAGAACTAAGATCATTTGAATGTTCTGTTATATCTCCATTAAGAGTCCTCTATGATTCTACTCTAAACCTTGATGTCCGTGCTGGATCACTGAAAATTCTTCTGCATGTTTTAGAGGTACCTTATTTTTGTTGAAGGCAAAAGGTTTGGTGAATCTAATAAGTTTAATGGTTTAAATTTCATGGATTTTGAAATTGCTTTTCAGAGACATGGAGAAAAATTGTACTACAGTTGGCCTAATATCCTTGAAATGTTGAGGTCTGTTTCGTAGTTGTTCAATGTTTGCTTTTTTCCTTCTGTGTTATAAATTTGTAATCTTATGGCATCTATTTTTTGATTCGTCTTGCCTTTACTCTTGTTTTTCCCAGGTTAGTTGCAATTGCGTTAGAGAAGGATCTCATCTCCTTTGGTTTCCAGGTATTTAATGAAACTAAAGTGAATCCTTCAAATTGACGGTAGAGATTATGTAGTTCTTGTATTGTTTATAACATTTGCATTTGATGCAATCTAAGTATGATACTCTAAATTGAAGTTTTGGGATCAATTGAAAATAGGATTCAGAAACTGAAAGCCCAACTTGCATTACTAGATATCCCAAAATTCCAAAAGAAATTAAAGTAATTGAGGTCTGGGGGTTTCAGATAGTTACAATTGGCTCAATTTTGGAAAACTTATTTTATCAGTAAAAAAAATAATTCTTAGACCAATCAAATCCACTAAAACCTTAATGTGTGCAACTTAATATAAACCCAATTTTCTCCTGAAAACCAAGTTTTGAGATGATTCTTGTATTTTGAGGAAAATTGTAGCTTTTGCTTTCTCTACTTTAGGGTTCTAGGTTAAGTTTCCAATTATGAACTTAAAGAAAAGTATTGTGTAAATCAAATTTGAACTAGGAAATCATACTTATTCGATGTGAAACAAATCTTCCGTTTTTCTAATCTCTAGAGCAATTTTGGATTGCATCTGGACTCTGGAGTTTTGGAAGCAAACGCAAGGGTATCTGTCTGTTATGATCACGAGGAGTAATTTGTTTGGTTTGGTAAATTTTCTCATTGATCTTTCCTTGAGTCCCGTATGTAATTTCTAATATATAGCAGGCTACTTGTAATTGTAAAATGTAATTACATAAAATTTATGTTTTGAATCTTATGGGATTGTGCAGCACTTGATACCTACATGGTATGGGTGTCTCTTCTCTTAAACTCTAGCACTCATGCACCTGATCATTTTCTCCCTTCTTCCAATTAAACTTTTTCGTTCTATTTCCTTGTTTTATCCATCCTCTCTTCTTTTCTCTTTCTTTTCTTTTCACCACGATGAAAGGGTACAGGCTTCCAGCCGCAGCAGGCAGACCTGCACAGTTGAAGCGCAGGCCTGCGTACAACTCAGTTTCAGCATGCAGTAGGGCCCACTGAATATGCGGTAAAGGTTGCAAAATCCAGGCTGTTCAGTTTCTTAGCAAGCCTGTTTTATATGCAGTAAAGTTTTGCAAAGACTCTAATTATTGGATTTGTCTAATAATCTTTCAATATTTGTGTATGGTTCCCTGCAAGGCATAGTTTGAGTGTGCTGTAATAGCCTTCGCTGAAATTGTTAAAGATTCTTATCATATTGAAGGTAGTGCATCCTATTTTTCGGTGTGATGAATGCTGATTGGGAATGGCAGTGGTATTGGAATCATGATAAGAATTAAGAAGTCTACATTGTTTTACCTTGTTGCTTCTTGGCTTCTATAGATTGTTGCATAATTCTCAAATTAGTTCTCATGGTATATAATGGGTGATTCGTCCTCATCAGATGTTAATTCTAGTGATCATGTTGGTACTAGAAGTTATAGTAATGAGAACGCCAATTTCTTCATTACTTATACCAACCTTACAACCACAACATTTCTATCAATGATGGAAAGTGGTAGAGATATTTCTTTGAGGCAGATCTAAAGTAGGCTATATTAGTGGGAAGATAAAGAATCTTTGGATGTCATGGATGTTATACTCTATGGAGTCTGATGATACAAAGGGCTTATTCAGGTTGACCTTGGCCAAGGAGCTTTGGGACACACTTCATGAGCTTGACTTTGATAAAACCAATATGGTTGTACTATATGAACTGAAGCAGGCTATTGCCTCTCATTGACAAGGTGATACAAACTGGCCGAGTATTATACTGTGTTGAGAAGTTGCTAGCAAGAGTTGGCTTACTTTGATTGTACAGGTTTCCGTTGCCCTCTAAATGTGGAAGAACTGAAAAAGGGCTAGAAGAAATCAGAGGTTTGAATTTCTCATGAGACTCAGTCAAGAATTTAATCCTGATGGGTCATAAATCCTTGGCAATGTTGAGCTGTTGTTGTCGTGGTGCATGTCTCTTGTGCTCCAAGGCTAATGGTGTGTGGAAGTCATGCCCATTTCAACATCTGAGATGTCTGCTTTTGCAACAAAAAATAAAGGGTGGCATTCCTGGCATAGGTTGTGGTTTTGGAAGAGGACAAGTAGATAAAGACGGTGGCAACTTTGGTAGAGGTAGTGGAGGAGACTGGAATTTTATCTATTGTGGTTGACGTAATTATATGGTGTACACTTTTGGGACCTTCATGGGTCATATCAGTCAATCTGTTGTCTATTAGTGGCCTTGCTAAGCAACTGCAATGTACCTCCTGCGTCCTTTTTAATTATATTTTTCGAGAATAAGATCTGCAAATGAAGAAGTTTATATAGAGTAGAATAGATTGCACATATTTCATCCTTCCTTGAAGGACTCTTAAGTCTTAACGGTGGTTACTATTGTAACCAAAAGGACATTTGTAAATGATATTGTCAGATACTGTCATGATATTTAATACCTTGTTGTGGCATGCGGTTTGATATCATGATTCTCTTTATTCTCTTGTATCTTGCAGAACAAGAAGGGTTTAGAAAAGGAAGAGTGAAGAATAGTAAAGCGGGGTGGGGTTCGAATCTAAGGTATGGGAGGAAGTTTTGAAGAGGGGTGTGCGTTTCAAAATTGGAGAGGGTGGTATATGGTAAGGTTAGGTTTTCGGTGGATGATTGGTTGGGGGTGAGTTCTTTGTCCTCTTTCTATCCTTGGTTATTTAGGGTGGCGTTTAACTAGTTGGTGAGTGTTAAACATTGTTATTTGGGTGAGGGGGGTTCTGTGGCTTGGGATGTGTCCTTTAGGAGGGCTATATGTTCTTGTGAGGTATCAGTTTTATAGTCATTGTTAGTGGTCTTGCTAATGTGTTTATTTGCAGGGAAGAGGTGGATGTGCAAATATTTCCACCTTGGCCGTCAGGAGAATTGTCAATGAAATCTTTGTATCGGGAATTGGAAGGATTATCAGGTGCTAAATCTGCTAGCTTGCTTGTTTGGTTGGGATTGGCTCCCTGTAGCGTGGGGGCTTTCTGTTGGCTAGCCATTTCGGGGAAGGCGTTGGCTGTCGACAATCTTAGAAGAAGAGGCTTATCTTTGGATGCTATTTCAGATCTTTGCTCTCTATGTGATTGGTTTGGATAATTGGTCGATCATCTTTTCTTAGACTATAAGTTTGCTTATGCTCTTTGATGCTGCTTCCTAGATCGATGTGGGGTTTGGTGCTTGCTCGATTCTTTGATGGCTTTAGTAGAGTCTTGGAAGATGGTTTCTTTTATTGTATGTGGAGAGGTTCTTTGGATGCTTGTGCTCTTTTCTATTCTTTGGTCAGTGTGGAAAGAAAGAAACGATAAAATCTTTAGAGGGGTGTCTTCGTCGGTTGATGATCTCCTTCACGTGGTTACTTTGAGGATGGCAAAATGGGCTTCTTCGAGGAAGGAGTTCGACTCTCTAAAAGTGGGAGGCATTTTGCATAATTGGGAAGCATCTTTACTTTGTGTGTCACGTCCCCCAAAATACGAATTGGGGAAAAACGTGAAAAATTAAATTAAATTCAAATTTCCTGTGTTTAATACAACACAAGGTTCTAAAAAGTGGACCCACAAAAATTTCAACCTGTGATGAGTCGAAATAAATTTCATTAAATGCAGCGGAAGCTTATTAAATTGGTATTCAATGATTATAAATAAGATCCAACACGAAAATCAAATAAACATTAATTGTTAAAGTTGCAGAATGAATAAAACAATTACTAAAGAAAGGTTTATCATTAAAGAAAGTTCATCTAAAGAATTGCTAAGATGACGTTCACTCTCATGCAGGCTTAGACGGCTCGGAAACCGTCTCCGGCATCCCACTCGGGTTCATCAGTTGGCTCAAACGTTTGAAACGCTTGATCCTCCTCCGTCTCTTGGGTAAAGTAGGGCTCGATACCTATGCACTAAATATTACAAAGTAAACAACAAGTACATAATCATAATTCGAAATTTAATACAACAACGAGAAGAATATAGACGAGAGTGATCATATAGAAGTAATGACAGTAATAATTATAAGAAAGAACGTAAGCATAATCCAAATAAAACAAAAGGAGCAATATGATTCACACGAAAACAAGTGTCCCCGTTTTGGGTGGTCAGCCCTAAATAAATCGGGAGAGCCCGTCCATAACGTCGGTGGTCATAAACCGATCGAATTAAAAACAAATTAGGATAACCTGTTCACATTCAAAGTGGATTATAAGTGATCCGGTCACATCGGTGATCAACCGTCCATATATCGATCTACAGTCGTCCATAAATGACCCACATAAACATATATGCATAATAGACCTGAATGATAAAGCTCCGACACAAGAGTCCTAAGTCAAAATAAAGTGACGGCCATTCCACATCCCATATCATAATCAAATCGTCATACAAATTTTGCCGAGTCACTTTATAGTCCATAATACACAATAGGGTATGCATCTAAAGGAGTACATATCCTAAATCAACATAGATATGCATGCGAAGGTTAAGACATAGATACGAATCGATCCTAAGGTCAAACATAAGGTCTCGTACCCCACAACCATAGAAATCTCTAATAAATATAAGATCAACGCATCCCTTTTCCATCAATGGTGCATAAACCCACTTAAGGGTTTTCCAATAGAGATGGGTTGAACTTGAATTCATTAGGATTTCCTCGAGGTCATACAAAGTACTAAACCCCATGCCCGGACGGTATTTACTTAGGTCCAATGATCTAATTTATAAAAATATCATTTTAACACATTAAAACTAAGATGCCATTTAATATTAATTTGCAAATAAAAATAATCTTGGTCTATAATTTTAGAAAACTCAAGGACCCACCTAAGATATCTCCCAAATCAATTCTTTATAAAATAAGTTAAAGGGGTCTAATTTGAATTCATTAAAACTAATGGTTCTCTTTTTAAATTCAAGATCTAATGGCCATAAGTTTTAAAAGTCAAAAGGCATGTACTGTCACAACAGTTCTACAGGACTCATCACTCTTTTTTTTTTTAATGGCCAAGTGTTAGTTATGATCAACCTACCTCATCTATCCCCCCACACGTCTCCATCATTCCCTCTCTTTTTATCCCCCTCACATCATCATTTTCTCTCTCCTTATCTATCCACAGTCCACATGGCAGCATTCTCTTTATCTCTTCCTTTGCATATGCTACAGTTCATCTTCATTTCTTCCTTACACAAAACCGAGTTCTGTCATAACCAACGATGCACTCCAGTAATGGCCCACTGATCAAGAGCCCACTGGTCAAGAGCCCATGATCAGCCCCCATCAATATGGTCGCCCAAGCCTACTCTTCAAGATGTAGGGACCCGATCAAGATTTAATGGCCCAAGTGGGCCCCACAGTCCCAAAAATGAAAATAACTCAAACCCTCTTCAATACCTTCAGCCCTCCTCTTCAGTTGCTGGATGGTGGACCAAACTAGGCCCACCTCACATGGGTCTGTCATTTATAGGGTCGCCCAAAGGTCCACAAGTAGATCCATGGACAGGATCTCTGATCAAATGGCCCACCTGGGCCTACAGCCAATGCACAGAAACATATGCCTCATGGTTGTGCATCCTTGAACCTGTGACAGGTCCGATCCTGTTGGGTATCGATGTGTTGTCCATCTACCTTGATGAACAAATCTTCACAATCATATGAGTTGAAAAACGGTTTGAAAACCAGTGGGGCGAGTAATGGCTGAAAGGAAAACCGATGGAATCACCTTCTAATCTCCAGTCTCATAATATAATAACATAATCAAATGAAAAAGGGCATAAAAAGGATTTCTATATGCATCAAACAAACTGGAATCAACGACAAACATATGTATTAAATTCACAAATTATGTTTAGGTACTTGCCTTTTACTGGAGTTTGAGGAAAAAGCAACAGATCCTCTCCAATACCCAATCCGAGATTACCACGGCACTCAATCACAATCCTAACACCAATCTGATATATGAGATGAGAAAGAGATACCCAGGTGATCAGATCTATGATATTCCTACCCAAAACCTAGCATTGGAAAGAAAAAGGGGATAACCCAAGAATACAGATCTACTCCTAATGATTTGAGGAGAGGGTTACCTAAGATAAGAAAACCTGACAAGAATGCTGGTATCCTTTGATCTTGATTCTGATGGTTGGATCCTAAAGCTGGAATGGCTTGGGAAGTTGAAAGAGGAAGAAGAGGAAGAAGTTACGGGAGGAGTTGCAGAGAGATAAGTGGGGAGGGATAAATCGTGCGATTAGTTAAAATAGGGATTAGGTTAAAAGGGAATATCCTCTGGGCTTAAGTCATTGGGTCAAAACTACGGGTCAGGTCATCTACCCATTAACCCAACTTACCGATCCAAGAATCCTATCTAACGTGTGACCCACTTAATCCTACCCACTTAAATAACTAAAATACATTAAATTAATATAATACTAATATTTTAATAATAAATATAATTAATGGTGGGGCCGGATCTTACATTGTGGGCTTTCTAAAGATAGAAGAGTTTTGCATTGTACACCTCCTCCAGTTGTTACATTAAAACTCAACGTTGGTGGAGTGACGAGGGGTAAATTGGGGCCTGCAGGGATACTTGGTGCGCTTTGCGTTGGCAATTGGTCAGTTCTTGTGTATTTTTCTAAAGCATGTTGGTGTGATGGATTCAAATGAGTTGGAAGTTTGGAAATTCTTGGATCTCCATTTTTCTTAATGTTCATTTACATTCCAAGCTTATTGTTGAGAGTGATTAAATGAATTTGGTTGCTTGGGTGTCATCTTCTATTGCCTATCCTTTGAGATTTCACTTTCACTTTAATCAGATCAAATTTTTATCTTCTCAGATCATGTTAATTTCAAGCATGTGATGCTGTGGGCTAATGCTCTTGCAGATTCTATGGCTAAATTAGGAGTGGATAGATTTTCTCCTTTTGTTCTTTCGTGATATATTTTTTCTGTTTTGGTTGCTTTGGTAGAACTCTTTTATACCTCTGTTGCCTTTTTATCTTTGTTTGGTTGTATTCTCTTCTCGCTGTTTTATCTTTTCTTCAATGAAATGCTTGGTTACCAATAAAACAAAAGAAAAACAAAGGTAAAGGGTACTAGGGGAGAAACGTATGCTTGCAGGAGTCCTAGGTTGTGACTTGTTAAGGTTGTGGTTACTAGTTATAGTGCCAGGGTTACTATTGTTTCTTCAGCTGCTGAGTTTTTAGTGTTAGTTTTATTAAAAGAAGTTAATAGAGGTTTATGTGTCGCAATTACTTCTGTATGGTCCCAATGGCAATCAATTAAGTTTGCAGCTCAGGTAGATTGAATTCAGTTGATAATTTGTTGGAAGGTTTCTTCGTTCGTGGAATGCGATTTTAGTATTGTAAGGTTCCCTTCAGACCATGAAGAAGGTGTTCCTCTAGCATCTAAGAAAGGATAATTAGTCAATCTCAAGATGGGGTGTCAGCATTTACATGATTGAACAATCTCAGATTTCTAGTTTCTACTAGTTGGTTGTGGCTTATTTTGACTGCTTCTTGACATGCTCTGCCTGGATCACTGGTCCATCTTTTTGGAAGTTGTGGTGGATTCTTGTGGTGTAAAGCCTTTCCCTTTTAGCTAATGTGGTTTGGAGAGTGATGGATAATGATGATGGTGTCTAATTGGTGGTCAGGCTTTCTGTTTGTGTTAGAAACTGAGGATGCTTAAAATGAATCATATTGGAGATATAATTGAGTTTGGGAAGGTTGTAAAAGATGCCTTCGCTCTCTCGGATCCAGAGTGAAGGAGTCAGGGCCAGGGAGACAATAAGAAGGATCAGTGTGATGTCTTGAAGGAAGAATTCAAAAGAAAACCTTTACAGGTAGAAATAAGTTGAAGGAAGAGATCCAGGAAGGTACTAAGAAAACGCTGTTCTATGCTAAAGCTAGTGCATCGAGGAAAGATCTGGATTTAGTGCGTGGAAGTGGATGGAATCGTATGCGAACATTGGAACATTGAATGTCAGATTGCTCCTTTTTATGAAGGTTTGTAGTTGGCTAATAATTATTATCAGCCAAAATTGAACAGTCTCCACTTTGATTCGATGTGCTAAGGAACGGTTCTGGTAGTCAGAGTTTCTTTTCAGGAGGAATTCAGGAGGTTTGTTTTTTATCTTGGTGGGGATCATGCTCCCGGTCCAGAGGGATTTATGATTGCCTTTTATCATAGATTCTTGGGTTTAGTAAATACTTGGCCCTTAATTTAGTAATTTTATTTTGGAACTCTTGTGGACTGAGGCAAGGGGGTCCTTTTATCTCCTTTTTGCTTCTTTAGTTGTTGAAGCCTTGGTTCGGCATCTGAGAAGGGTTAAGCAGAGGGGTTTGTCCTTTTGCTTAGAATACTTAGGGAAATTGAGATTGCTCATCTTCTGTTTGTAGATGATATTACTGCCTCCTGTCAAGCTAATAGAGAGCAGGTGTGGAATCTAAAATGGATCCTTAGTTTGAAGTGGCATCTAATCTAAAGATTAACTTCTATAAAATGCGAACTCATAAGGGTTCATGCGAGTGAAGGTAAAGTGGAGGACCTAACTGAGATTTTTGGGTACATGTGTATTCACATGTTGCAATGTGCCACATATCAACATAGATATACTCTTGTAATTTATGAAGTTGTATTAGTCCACAATATGCAGTGTTTTTTGGTGTTCAAAATTCAAATACTTTTCAGCCACATCTTGCTTTCATGATTGTATTTCATTTGAAAGCTGCTGTTGAAGGTGTGCTTTGTTCAGCACGGAACTTTAGTTGCAACAGGATTGAAACGATAGGTAATGTTCAGAAATTGACATTTAAAGTGATCCTAAAAAACTGCTTCATGTTTGCATTTAAAAATCCTATTACGTGAGGATAAGGTCAAGAATAGCCTAAAAAACTTCTTGACAATTGCCCACCAGTTCAGTGTTCATCTATAACTCATGCTATTTTAGCGTTTACATGTCCTGCTACTCTTTTGTAGTTATTTTTGATGTGGCTGCGGCATTGATCCGGTTTGGAACCTTTCATTTTTGAAGAACATACTAGAATCTGTTTTTCTTTTGAATACTTCTACATGGAAAATTTATTTAATGGTTTGAATTGTCCTCTCAATTCTTACTTTTGGCACATGGACAGTTACTTGAGTAGGCTTATAACCCAATCGATATATTATTATTCTTTGCAGAGTGTACGTGTTATTATGAATGATGGACTGTCAACTATACCTGCACATTGTCTTGATGTGTAAGATTCTTCATTCTTTGATCTAACTATTCATTGGTTTCTTGTTCTCCATTATATACCGCCTAGCACAATATATTATTGACTGTGTATTCATGGGATGCATATATAAAATGCTTCTCTCTCTCTCTCTCTCTATATATATATATATATATATAGGATGCTCCTGTGAGAGCATTTCTCACCTTACTATGAGAGATAAGGGCGGGGGCCCTCACATTTAAGTTGTTGGCATTAGATATGGATGTGAGAGCCCCACCCTATCTCTCATAGTAAGGTGAAAGATGCTCTCACAAGAGCATCTCCCTATATATCTATATATATATATATATATCTATATTTATGTATATATCTAGGTGTGTGTGATCTCGATTTTGCTATATCAGGAAATGGGCACAATTCAATACTGCATGTCATGGACCGGTGTTTCAACAGATTAGTGAGAGCATGTTGAATAGGCTCTTTAGGTTGGGACCTAGTAAACATAGAGACCAATTAATCTTTGGGTTGGATGTATGAAGTAGAAATCTCCTTAGTGGCCATCTTTTTCTTTTTTTTTTCCGAATAAATTGTCATTTGACTTTGATATGCTTGGTTGTCATTAAACAACAGATATTTGGAGATATGTATGGATGCTTGATAATCACATCCTATTTTCCAAGTATCAGAAATTGGTTGCAGTCCATAATGCAGTCTTGTAGAGGGCGCATTGGCCGCCCTCCAAAACGATATGTACTGGTCCTATACATATCAATTATCAGCATAAGGTTTGATCAGGATTAAATCTTTTTTTGAAACTATCAAAGAAGTTTAGAATATTAGAAAGTGTTAGATTTTAATGTTGATTTTCATTTAACTCTAAAATATGTGAGGGTATCAGAACCTTCATTGTCACCTGTCTTATATTGCTATATAATTTTAAAATAAGAATAGTGATGTTAAGACCTAATAACATGTAAAATGTCAAAGATTATTATGTAGTATTTACAATGTTTATAGTATGTACTATCATGACATCGTCAATAATGTCCTACATGCAATGAGCATATGCAGTATACAATTTCTTTGATGCTACTAATTAGTTTTTTATTACTTACTACTAACTGCTTAATATTTAGTTTTTCAACTGACTAGTTAATGACCACACTTAGATCTATGGATCTTTAGGGGTGCTTCGATTGCTAAAGAGGATCTTCTTTCTATATTTCCCTTAAGATTGCTCAGTGGGCTTTGATCAGGAAGGAATTTTTCCAATATTAACTTAAATGATATTTTGTACAATTGGGAAGCTTGCATGCAATCTAGTTTGGGCAAAGAGAAGAGGAAGGTTTTGTGGAGTGCTCCTCTTGCTGTATTCAGGTTTAATGTGTTCAGGTCAGCTAGAGGCAAGTTGGGTCCGGTAGGTATTGAGGGGGTGCTTCATAATGATAAAGGCGATATTCAAGGTATGTTCTCTAAAGGGGCAGGGATTAAGGTCTCCAATCAACAAACAATTGTTACTATGGTGATACTTGGGGGTTGTTTGGTTGGTGTGAATATGGTAGGTGCGTAATGGAATCACATCAATTTATGTTTGGCTGCACTCATTTACACAGCACATGCATACTTGAGGTGTGAAAAGGGTGTGCATTTTCAGCCCCAAATTTTCACACCTAAAGGGATGTGAAACAGAACCGCATATGAGTGAACAAGAAGGAACCAAAAGGTGGTGCTACAGTAAATCACATCAACAATGCCCCGACCTTTTTTTTTTTTTTTTTTGATTTTTCTGGCTTATATGGGCCCCATAATCAAGATCTGAATCGTTCAGGTTCTTTAAAAGGCCAAACACGGCTATTTTCAACCATTGGTTCGTCATGGATTTTCAGATATTTGCAAAAATGTCTAAACATTAAAATCTACCTTTCTGGAGTTCTGTGGGGCCCATTTTCATGATCTGAACCGTTAATCCTCTTTAGATGGCCAAAAACGGCTCAGGGGTGAAATTTTACGGCTTAACTCTTCATGGATTTCAGGAAATCATAAAAGAATTGTTAAACCGTTTGATTGAACAAGCAATCTGACCTGTTTACGGGCGACCTTGACTACCAGTACGTGTTTTCCTTTTGTTCAAATTGGGTGGGCCTTGAAAGCAAGATTTGAACCGTTAGAACTCTTTTGAAGGCCAAAATGGCCATGTGGTCAGATTTCATCCTTTAATCCATCACGGATTTTGAGATATTTGCGAAAGAGTTCAGATTTCAGACCTCAAAATCTACGACTTTGGACTTCTGTGGTTTCCATTTTCATGATGTGAACCATTGATCCTATTTGTAAGGCAAAAATATTATAGAGAAGCAAATTTCAAATTTTGATTCAACATGAATTTTTATAAATTTGAGCAAAACAGTAAGCCTTTGGCCTTTTTGCATGTGGTTTTGAATCGTATGTGAAAATAATAACTAATGGAAAGTGTTTTCATGGGACTCAATTGCATATGGAAATGAATCACATGTGCATACGCAAATTGTAACACCCCGAAACTTGGAGCTCATCAGATTCCGGAGTGTTACTATGAGTGAGTCAAGAATACCACATAAATCAAATTATTACAAAGAATTGAGCAATGCCTCTAGTTTATTAAATAGATAAATTAAAACGGTTGAAGAGTGATAACAAGTCCAATAACAAATAATTCCTAACTCATAAAGAAATCAGTTCAACATTATTGAAAGGAGTAATCCCTCTCTAAAGTTCTAAATTTCATTTTCAATACAATTGTGACGCTCTCTCATCAGCCACGCAAATTGAAATTCAATGGCTGATCTCCATCGTTGCCAATCTCCCCCAAGTGACCCGTACCTGAAGTGTGGGCAAACCCCTTATCAGAAAATTGGTGAGCAATATTCTAAATACACGAATCACTTAATAACATAATCCAATAATAGAAATAATAAGAAGAACCCATGAATTGTTAACAGATGTCCAGTAGAATTTCTTTATCATTTAATGAGATTTCATATTCATCTCTTAGTTTCAGTAAGTTCAATATTCCCAATTATGGGTCCTTATAATACCATTGAACCCTATCATAAGAGTTTCAGTGTTATCAGTCCCTTCCAAAGGAAGTCTTTTCTATAAGTTATTTCAAACTCTCCCTTAGGAGATTGGCTCAATAATCACTGATTCAATCCCTGTCCACCTTATCACTCCATACCCACAAGGGGTTCATTGATCAATCAATATTCAGAGTAGCTGTCTGTACTGATGTTCCAAGTATGGTGTCACTGTCTTGAACCATGTTTATAATAAAATGTCCTAATTACACTAGGAAGTGATCATAGTTCTTTTATGTTTATTATGCATGTAGTAGAACTATTATAGAGTCATATACATTAATTATTTTGATATAGGGCTAGTTCCACATAATTGGGTTTATATATATGTATGCCCCACTCCAATTCAGAATTTGGTACCCGCCTATGTGGCACTACCCTTATACCTTAGTACTAAGTCTTCATTACAATTCCAATCATTCATAAAAATTTCAGAAGTTAAAGAATGATCCTGTTGACTTAATTTTTTGTTTCAAAATCATGTACCGTGGTTTAGGTTCCATAAACATATATCTATAGTAGGTAACTCTAAGTTATACAATTAATTAGGGTCTATACTAGAATTTTGAGAACCATAAACAGAATCTTAAATGGTTACAATCAGTTTATAATTTCTGTGATAGTATAGGGTTCGAATGGAAATTTCTGCACATGATAAACATAAAAGGAGTCTTTGGAAAAATCTATGAATAGCCAGGGTCCATATTGAAAATATTCAACACAGCAACTTAAAACAAATGGGAATGACGATACAGTGCTTTGCACATCATCGTCATTCTCAGAAATATGATCTCACGCCCCCAACACTTTGAGGAAAGAAATGGTGGGTCCCTAGTGGCCAGATCCACATGGGTTTAGACCATCCTGGTCGCCCATCAGGGGCCATGCAGATGGCTGGTCCTGATCATCGATCAGGTGGGCCAGTGGGTCCCGCAAGTCTTATCCACTTTGAGATGTAAGGCCACTGCGGGTCTGGAAATTCTTCCTCTTCCCTGTTTATTCATTTCTCTGCAACTTGTTCCAAGGAATGAATTCTCCACAACAGTAAGGGTTTAATAATTCCATCATATCACATTATAGAAGAAAAGTCCCAGACATCCAAACCTAAACAACATTGACGACAGCAACCAGTAATAGGTTTCATGCAACCAGAAAATGGGTGCTCAGATGGTGGGCCCTCCATGGTCCAACTCACCTGGTACCTGGTCCACCTTGGTCGCCCAACAGGGACCAAGCAGATGACTAGTCCTGATCATCAATCAGGTGGGCCAATGGGTCCCACAACCCAATCTACCAATAAACACAAAATCCCCAAAAGTACCGATATAGGGGTTTTTAGATTCCAGATGGGGGTCAGATTGGGGCCCAGTCCGAGTGAGTCCATCACCATGGAGGTCGCCCAGGGGTCTACTTCCAGATCCCTGGATCAGATCTATGATCAAGTGGCCCACACTATCTCACTACCCCAATCGACAGAATCCATCTTTGTCGACCTGGTAAAAAAAAAAAAAAACTGTTGCTGCCATGAATTTGCATCTGACTATCTCCTCTTTGTATGGAATGTTATCAAGACTCAATTACCACCTCAAACCAAGGGATTATTCTTTATCTATTACCAATTTGATCTGAGGATTTCATATTCTGATCAGACTTCCCAGATCCTCATATAGAGAATGAAATTCACAAGGTTTGCCAGTAATCAAATTCCATTCTCTTGGACCTTTCTGGGGTGTAACCATGATTAATGAAAGTAGATAATAAACCCATGTTTCTCTGTGTATTTGGAATTATTACTCACCTCCTAGTGGAGCAGATTTCGGCATGGTTGATATGAGGTCTCGAGTATTGCATCCACTAGATCTTCCGGCTTCTTCTTCCTAGTGATTCAAATCCTTCTGTACTCTTTCCTCTCTCCTCTTTAACCCAAAATGAAAGAGTCGGAAATCAACGCAAAAGGCAAAGCAACTAAAGGGTTCGTTAATTTGGGATAAAGTCAGGTCTCTACCGTTTGAGAAATCCCCCTTCGGGTATCCTCCTCACAAGGAGGTATCATTCTAACAACCCAACAAAAAAAAAAGAAAGTACTAATGGGTTGTAAACAGGCTAGAAACAATTAATACAACCCAACCCAACCCAAAACCTTATGGGTCGGACGAATATGGGCCTAACCTGGCCCATGTTCTTACACGAATCATTTTCCTATCACATGTGGTTTTGCCAAACAACCCCTTAGAATAATATGTGAAGGCTTTGTGTTTCTTTTTTTACTTTATTCTAAAATCTGAAGTACTTCCCCATGGCCCTTTATATTTTCTTGTTTCTCCATGGTATTTAATTCAATTATAATTTTTTTAATTATAATTTTTATTTAATTTAATTGTTTCAACAATATTTTCCTAATAATATTCTGATAAAATACAATATTTGGAAATTTATCATAATATTGTCCTAACAACAATAATTGCAAGTTGCAACATTGATCTGATGTATGCCTTTATGCAGAAGTGCTTTTGAGTGTTGTAAATGCCTTGACTTTGCGAGTCTTTTTTATAATTTAAAATTCACTTAAGCATACCAAGGTTAACTGTCTATAGTTTGTGCGAAACTGACTATCACAATAGCATGATCAATGTTTGCTCTGTTGTTAATTGTCAAGAAATTAACTTCCTAAATATCTTCTTTATTGATGATCTTCTAGTAGGTCATTGTGTTCTAGTTGAAACTTGCATTTTATTTCAAGCATGTATAAAAAAATGAAGTTGTTTTATTTCTACGTATTGTCCAATGTTCAATGAAATGGCCAATATATTGGCCGATATGGTTTATAATACCCTTTTAGCAACCTTCAAACCCATATTTTTGGGTGTCTTTTTGCACAGTAAAGCTTGGGAAAATGTTAGCATAAGATATTGAAAAAAAAAAGAGCAAATCAAAGATATACATATGAAATTGAAGCCGATGCGCGATACATTACCCTGGCGGTTAATTTTTAAATTAAAAAGGTAGTATTTGAGAATAAGCATAATAGGTAGTTGTTTTTGGGTTTGTTTGGGGTAATCTACCTTATTGGCTGACTCTGCTTCGATATTTGGGAGTTGTTGTGTTTCACTTTCTATGCATTGTCCAATACTTGATGAAATGGCCAGTAAATCAGCCGATATGCTTGATATGGCAGCATAAAATATTGACAAAAAAAAAAAAAAAAGAAGCAAATCAAAGCTGTACATGTAAAATTGAAGCCGATGCACAACACATTAACCTGGGGGTTAATTTTTATATTAAAAAGGTATTTAAGAATAAGCGTAATATGTAGTTTTGTTTTTTTTGGTAGAATGAGTCCTAGAGCATAGTTGCAGCTTAATTTTGCTACATGCATTATTTAGGATATTTGGGAGGATTTTTAGGGGATTTTTGTTTGTCTAACTTACTGGTAAGTACTATGTGGTGCGTACTAATCGTGATGAAATATTATAGTGCATACTATTATGTCTAAGTTGAAACAAGTTTTTATGCTGGCTGTCACCTATCTAATGCAATCCTCCTGTATTTGGGCATGGGACAGGCAGTGAGTGAAAATTTCACCTGTGGACGTCCGCAGGTGAAATGCTGCATGAAAATGAAATTTAGCCGTTAATGTGTGGAGGCTTTTCATGCATTAACGGGCTGGACTTGATTTTCCTTCAGTCTGCTGGAGAAAATCTCTCCTGGCTGTGAAAATTAGCGTAGTGCCTACTATTCATAGTTAGGAAATTTGGTTTGGTTCAGCCAAATTTACCAAACAAATTTAGCTTAGCAACGTGAACCGAACCGAACTACCTGCTGGAAAAACTCAGTCCAGATTTTGGACTGTTTCGACGAAATTGTTCGAAATATGGAGTTTTAGCAGATTTTTTCCCGCATTTTTCTTGAACAAGGACAGCGAGGGGTGCTTGTAGGGAGGGGGAGAAAGTACCTGAACCTGAAGCCCATTCTGTCGCCGCTGAAGACAACAATGAATTCATGCCCTTCATTTTCACAACAAGAGAACAAGCCGAGGTGAAGTCGGGAATGTGTTAAAAGTTCTTGTTTTTGGAACTTAAGTTGTTCATTAGTACAAGAATCAATAGAAAAAAGATACTAAGCTTCCTAGATTTGCTTTGTCGACAGTGTCACTAATGAATTGTTGTTCACACTTAGGAACCCAATAGAATGTGGTTTTTAAGTTAGGATCAAAGAAGTACAAGCCACATTTTTAACAATGAGCACCAGTCACGTTGCAAGACAGAAATCTTGAGGAGGTTTATATTACAATTTACAGTTTTCCCCAGATTACAAATGCACAATCAGCTGGTGACTAGGATAGGAAGAAAGGGACAGATGAAAGAGTCATGCTAGGGAAATAAGAATCACACCTTTACCATTGATGCCGGTAAGCTTGCTGTCACCTGATTTAGTACGCTAGATGTCTTTTTAATGATAGAGAAGAAAGATATTTAATATATCCAACATATGATTAGTAGCCCTCGACTCAGTTGCCCGGGGGCTACGGGATGTATCAAGAAGCACAAAGGATGAACCTGTTTGAGAGAAAAGCCGCGTGGGGCAAATTATCTGAAATGTTGTGACATCAGAGATGTGCAGTCATGGAGTCATTTTCAGTATGTGAGAGTTGAATGATTTCACAAGATGAATTTTATTTTTACTTTTGCTCCCAAAAGGCTTATTGACATGATTTTTCTGATTGCAATGTTTTCAGTTGTTCTTCACTTCTTAGTCTTTGTCTCTACCATGGCTCCTCGAATCATGCGAGTCTTTACGAAACCCTCTACCAAGACTTTTAGTAGTGATCTTCATAGTTTTCAAAATCGGAATCGTATCGCAAATCGTTCATACCCATGAATTGAATCGAATCGTGAATCATAGGATTTTATATTTTTTAATAAAAATAAAAAATAATTAAAAGTTAAAAGAAAAAAAAAATATTCATAACCATCCATTTTCCCATTTATAGTAGTATAAATATTAATAACAAGTCTATCATACAATCATATCAAGGACATCATGTCATAAATTAATATATATATATATATATATGAAATAAATGATGTGTAAATAGTCAAATAAGTTTAATGTATCAATATATATTTTATTATATTTAAATCAAAATATAAACATAAAAAGAAACTCCATACCATCAATCTTACACAGTAGGATATCTCTTGAAGTTAAAAAAGTGTTCATGAATAAAAAAACCAAAATAGATTTAAAAAAAAAAAAAAGAGAAGATATAAACAAGCACCATACATACAGTCGAATGCTTTAGTCAAATTCATGTTCTTTACTCATTTTTAAAACCTTATCAAAGTCGCAAAAAATTCTTAGGAGGTTTCGTTAACTACTAAATAACCTTTTAAAAATAAAAGCGCTAAAAGAAAGAAAGAACAAAAGGTAAAAGATTATTAATATTAATTTACTGGTTGTAGCTATTCTCGCTTAGCCGAATCTCTTGAATTGTAAGATTTGATGAAACGAGTATCGAATCGTAGGATTCACACCTAAATCCTAAGATTCATTTGTAAATGGGATTCATTGCATAGATATGAATCGTTTTCCTTAAGATTCCGGATACGAATCATAGGATTTTGATAACTATGGTGATCTTCATTATATTTGATATAAAACATGTGGCTCCTCTTTGAATCATGTACCAGAGGAGGTAAAAAAACCTTCGGAATTTTCCTTATACTTCTCTCACTTTCCCTGTTTGCTATATTTTATATGATTTCTTTTGTTTCCAATTTTGCAGATGTATTGAAGTTACTGGAGCATACAGTGAACAAAAAACTGAGATAAATATAAGCTTGACATCAATAGGACTCCTCTGGACTGCAACTGATTTTATTGCGAAGGGGCTTGTTCATATGCATAATGAAGAAAAGAAAGCAGGTTCTTGTAGTTATTATTGATAATGAACTTCAATTTAAATGTGTTCATGAAGATCCTCACACATTATATAATAATCCTGTAGGGATCATGTTTGATGTACAGTCTACTCCCAGGCAAAACGAACATGGTGAAGAAATAGAAGAAGAAATGACTACTCATGCTACTATTGATGGTCGTGAAAGAGTTCCCATGATAGATGGAATCGACTGTGGAAGGTTGCTATTTTTGGTGTTCTCTATACTTAAAAAGCTTGGAGGAGATGAGAGGCCAGAGGTTTGGTTCCTCTTCCAATAACTTGCATTTGCATTCCTACTTTTTTTTATAATGTTCAAATCTAGCTGTACTCAATAAACATTTTTTAGAATGGTCTGGCTTTTCCTGTTGTGGGAATGGTCCGGCCTATGTCATGACCCGGGCCTGGGACTTGGAGTGATCTGCGGGACGGGCTATGCTGTGGATGATTTTTATCATGAATATAAGCATTTAGGCCCAGGAAGGACTGCTTTGTGAGCTGGGTCTAATTGCTCCAAATTATACAGTGAAAATCAAGAAAAATAGAGATTTGAAACATTTAACAGTGCATAGCATAAGCCACAGGAAACTATTAACATGTTTAAGTTTGATGTCCAAAATTGAAGTATTAATTTCATCTAAAGGCCAACCAAAACGGGCCATTTTATAAAAGATTTCCAAATTAAAAGCAGTCTAAAAGAAACTATCAGAAAAATTCATCTCCAAAAGCCTGCTCTCTGTGGCACGTCGTCAGCACTCCACTCTCTCAGCCCTGGGGTGTCTCCTTGCCCGCCCCAACATCCTCTGAATAGGATGTGGATCCGTCACCTACATGCCAAGCGAAACAATGTCAGCCTATTGAAATAGCCTCAGTAGTAAACATTATGAATGACATTTCATGATGTATCAATTAATCAGTAAAAGACAGGTCATTACCAAAATATCATAAAAATGTGAAATCACATGTAAATGATGCATGGATAAATAAACAGGATGCATAGGGTTACAATGATAGACTTACATGTGGGGAGAACATCCTAAGCAAAGTGGCATCCGCATGGCTAAGGTCTCCCACTGTCCGGCTGCAATTGGCGAAGCCGTAGTAGGAGCACCACAACAGGTGCAAGCAAGAGTACCATTAAGCACCCCAAGTAGGGCTCAATTTATGGCCATTATGAGTACAAGAGAGAATGATACTAAACGGTGATAAATCTGCGACCGCCAACACACGAACTACACTGCAGTGGGTTAGTATTTAAATAGGGCTAAACCCAAACGCACTTGTGCACGGCTGCACCGGATTGAAGTTAAGTGCAGCAGACGCAGAAAACTGAGGATAAGGGGTGAGACTACACAACTGGCAAGAAGTCATCCTAAGCAAAGTGGCGTCCGCATGGCTAAGGTCACCTACTCTCTGGCTGCAATTAGCAAAGCTGTAGTAGGAACACCACAATAGGAGCAAGCAAGAGTACCATTAAGCACCCTAAGTAGGGCTCAATTTATGGCCATTATGAGTACAAGGGAGAAAATGGCGATAAATCTGTGATTGCCTAAACACGAACTACACCGCAGTGGGTTAATATTTAAATCAGGCTAAACCCAAACGTAGTCGTGCGACTGCATCAAATTGAAGCTAAGTGCAGCCGACATAGGAAGCTGAGGATAAGGGATGAGACTACACAACTGGCAAGAAGTACTACTCCAAGCAACCAAGATTAGCTAATTTTCCCCAATTAGGTTTTAGTCCTATCTAAGTCTTAGACTTCATAGCAGTGTTATGAAATTCGGTTCGTTTCGGCGAAGGATGAAAATAGCGGTAGCGGCCCGCCACCAAAATGCTACGTAGCGTAGCGGTGTGATTTGGAAAAATCGTCAAAAAAATATGAAAAAAATTATAGAAAATTTAGAATATTGGAAAATGAGAGATTTTTTTTATAGCAAAAGTAACAAAGATAAGGGGACGTACCGGTCCCCTCATTGTATGAGGTCCCGTATCATTGTATAAATAGAAAATAATAGTAATGACCATTTTTTTCACATGTATTCATGTTGCTTAGTTATGCTAATTTAGAAACTAATGAAAGGCTTGTAAAAAAAAAAAAACCTATGTCATGAAATTAAGACTTAAGACTTAAGAGTAACTAGAGAGAAGAATACATCTACCAAAGGGGGTGTCTAATAGGATGTATGCCGTATAAATAAGAAAGCATAACTTAAGCCCTAAGAAACCTAATTAAAATAGAAAACTAGAATCTTATTCTAATTACAATAAAATTGGAAACTAAAAGATAATTGCTGAAATAAAAATACTAAATCTACTTGGCCCTACACATGTGGCCCGAGGTCCATCTGCATCACGGACGGGGCGGAAGATTGGCGGTGGTAGTATGAGTAATGATCTGTACACCTTGTTCACAGTAGTAGTATGAGTAATGGTCTGTACACCTTGTTCTTAAATAACATAGAGTCAAGAGCATTACAGGCTGAAGTGGTTGATGAGAATAAAGTGACCCTTTGGCATCCTCGTCTAGGTCATGCACCACTACAGTGTCTTAGGAATATTTCCTTTTTGAACTTTGCGAATAAACCAAATAGTTTTTTGAGGTGTGATACTTGTCAATTTGCAAAGAATAAGAGATCAATGTACTCATCGATATAAATAAAAGAAGTACTTGTCCATTTGATTTGATTCATTATGGTGTTTGGTATGATCCTGTTACATACTTACATCTATTTATGGTCATCGATATTTTGTGACTTTTATTGATGATGCAACTAGGGTGACTTGGGTGTATCTTTTGAAATCTAAAGATGAGGTCTTCCATATTTTTCAAACATATCATAAAATGATTCAAGTTAAGTTTGACCAAAGAATTAAGGCTTTTCGTTCTGAGTCTTCTGACAATGGAGAAGATTATTGTAAGATACCATATACCAACCCGAAAGCTTAAGCTCATAGGTGGAAGGCCCAAACAGGTACATATGAAGCCTTGCTAGAGGCATTACTTAGGTGATATGGGATGTGGGGCTTTACTTTACCAAATGTGTAGGCCCAACATATTTCATGGATGGGCCTGCCACATGGGCTACGAAAGAACGACGGGATCGAAACCCGCTCTGATACCATGTAAGATACCATATACCAATTCAAAAGCTTAAGCTCATAGGTGGAAGGCCCATATGAAGCCTTTCCGAAGGCATTACTTAGGTGATGTGGGATGTGGGGCTTTACTTGACCAACAAGTACACCTCTAACATTTTTCAGAGTTACCTTATAGAAAATGGGATTGAGTCCCAGACCTCATGTGCATATACCCAGAGCATAATGGTGTAGCGGAACGGAAGAATAGACATTTGTTGGAGGTCACTAGGGCTCTTCTGTTTGAGATGAATATACCGAAGTCTTTTTGGTCAGATGTAATTTTAACCTCACATACCTAATAAATAGAATGCCTTCAAAGACATTGGGAGGTAAGAGTCCTATTGAATTGTTGTGCCCCAATACACCATTGTTTCAAGTTCCACCAAAGGTGTTTGGATGTACCTGCTTTGTTCACATTCTGGTGCATCAACAGGATAAATTGGATCCAAAGGCGGCCAAATGCATATTTGTGGGATATCCTAGTTTTCAAAAAAGGGTACAAATGTTATGCTCCAGGGGATAAGGGTCGCCTCTTTGTGACAATGGATGTTAGTTTCCATGAAGATATTCCTTCTCATCAAGAAGTAAGGAATTATTACCAAAAGGAAGTGCACAGGAGAATGTCCCTCTTGCTGATTCTGTGCCTCCCCCATTGTATTCAAGGTCGTCACATGGTGATGGTACATACTCTCTTGCTCCAAAAGGGGGTGAGCAACTACAGAGACCACTGCAGGTGTACTTGAGGAAGACTGTGACGCCCCGAAGTCCCACATGGACTATAGAGAGGAAAGTGAATGGGGTTATATGTAAGAGCTTACACCCTTACCTTGCATAAGGCCTTTTGATGGGTTGAGGCCCATCAGAAGCAAAACCGTGAGGCCCGTGGGCCAAAGCGGACAATATCATGCATGCGTGAAGGGTGGGGCGTTACAAATGGTATCAGAGCCGACTCTCGACTAGTTCGAGTGTGGGTCCCCTGCCGTGGCCTGGTGCAAGTGGGCGGATCTCCATGTGGGCGGGCCAAAAGGGCTGGCAGGCTACAAGGACTGGCAGGCTACTGCACAGGGACGTGCAGCCTTAAGGGGGGTGGATTGTGTCGCCCCGTAGTCCCACATCGACTATAGAGAGGAAAGTGAATGGGGTTATATGTAAGAGCTTACACCCTTACCTTGCATAAGGCCTTTTGATGGGTTGAGGCCCATCAGAAGCAAAACCGTGAGGCCCGTGGGCCAAAGCGGGCAATATCATGCATGCGTGAAGGGTGGGGCGTTACAAAGACAAAAGGAGATAGACCATTACTCTCATCTATACCATCATTTGATGTTTCGCATTTGGGTCCAATCCCTTCTCTGTCTGAAGTTGTTCCCCAATCAGCTATATCTTCCGACTTAGATCTTTCCATTGCCGTCCGCAAAGGAACAAGATCTTGTGTTACTCATCATCCTATTCATAATGTTGTTTCTTATGATCACTTGTCTTCTACATAGCATGCCTTTATTTCCAAACTAGACACTGAATGTATACTAAGCAAATGTCAGAGGCCCTAACTCATCCAAAGTGGAAAGAAGCAATGGCAGAGGAAATGAATGCTTTGGAGAACAATCATATGTGGGAGTTGACTACTCTTCCTGAAGGAAAGCAAAATGTGGACTGTAAATGGGTGTTTACATTAAAATATAATCCAGATGGTACAATCAATAGATACAAAGTAAGACTTGTTGCTAAGGGATTTACTCAATCCTATGGGGTCGATTACTTTGAAACTTTTTCTCTGGTTGCTAAACTAACTTCTATACGAGTGATATTATTCCTAGCAGCAAACTTTGATTGGCCATTGTACCAACTAGATGTGAAAAATGCTTTTATCCATGGGGATTTGAAAGAAGAGGTTTATATGAATCCTCCGCCTGGATTTGTTGTTAAGGGACAGGAAGACAGTTTGTTTTCTTAAAATGTCCTTGTACGGACTCAAACAATCTCCTTGAGCATGGTTTGAAAGGTTTAGTAAAGCATTACTAACTTACGGATTCCGACAATGTTACGCAGATCACATGGCCTTTGGGAAAAGAAGGAATATGAAGGTAGTGTTGTGTATGTAGATGACTTAGTTGTTACTAGGAATAATGTTGATGAAATCTCTAGGCTGGAGGTTTTTTTGAAAAATCAAGGACCTAGGTTTATTGAAATATTTCCTAGGAATTGAAGTTGCAAGGTCCAAGACTGGAATTGTTATATTGCAAAGAAAATATACCCTTGATCTACTTGTAGAAATTGGGAAACTGGGGGCGAAACCTGCGGACACTCCAATGGAGCAAAATCATGGCCTCCACTTTGGCAGTGGAAATTTTCTTCAAGATAAGAGAATGTATTAGAGATTAGTTGGGAGGTTGATTTATTTGACAATTACTAGACCCGACATTTCTTATGCTGTAAGTCTTGTGAATCAGTTTATGCATGCCCCGAGATCTGATCATCCAGCTGCGGTGCATAGGATTCTTCGATATTTGAAAGCGTCACCAGGTCAAGGAATCATATACAGATGTCATGGTCATGCTAAGAATATGGCATACACTGTTGCAGATTGGGCTGGATCATTGATAGATCGGAAGTCTACTACAGGATATTGTACGTTGGTTGGAGGAAATCTAGTGTCCTGGAAAAGCAAGATATAGGTTGTAACTGCTAAATCTAGTGCAGAAGCTGAGTATGGAGCTTTGGCTCATGGATGTTGTGAATTACTATGGCTAAGAATTCAGTTGGAAGAGTTAGGCTTCAACCAAGGTGGTCCGATGAGTATGTTTTCTGAATCTCTGATAGCACTTCAGCCATCAAGCTTGCCAACAATCCTGTCTATCATGATAAAACAAAGCATGTGGAAGTTGACTGTCATTTTATCAGGGAAAAAAGAAATTTAAAAAGAAGATGTGTTGCTTCTCCAAGTTCACACTGAAGATCCATTAGCTGATTTTCTCACCAAGGCTGTAAATAAAGCTAAGTTACATCATGTTTTGTCCAAGGTGGGCATTGAGGGGGGTTGTTATAAGTTAGAGAATAAGACCTGGGTTAGAGAATAAGACCTGGTCAATTATTTATAATAGGCTGGGGACTATGGTGTAAATACCTGGAAGTTGAGGGGCTTTTCCGTAATCTGTAGAAACTCAGATATAATGATATATGAATGGTCGCTAGCCCTAATAGGGATGATCATTCATCTGAGTTGCTCTCTAATTCTTCTTCTTTCTCTATTTTTCCTGTTCTCTCCTTCGGTTTTCTAAGAGACTATACATTAGAACCATAGTTGTCAAGTACGTTTCGGTTTGGACTAAATGTCCGGTTTTCCTTGGTTCAGAGCCTAAACCGAACCGAACATCTCACTTGAAGATGTTTTGGTTTAGGTTTCGTCTGATTTCGCCCGAACTAGAAGGTTTCGGTAAAAAAACCCCAAATCTCAGATGTACAGTAACCGAATCTATTTATTCGGACAAATCCAGAGAGGAACCGTTGAAAGAAGTGAAATCAAATGAAAATAATTTGGGGATTTGGATGAATCTGAAGAGAAATATATGAAATTATCCTACGCACCTTTTCTAATCGAGGAGAAAGCTTTAACAAAGCCAGCGAGCCCTCGTTTCATCTTCTATAGCATGCAACGTTCAAAATCCCAATCGATCTATAAAATGGACTCCAAAGGGAAAATATCATCCATATTATCTCCAAGATCTTCTTTGCCGAAGAGATTGCAGCATTTTCTCCCTCGCCGAGAGTCTTGGGTGCATTGCTGAAGGTTGCCGTTGCTGCGACGCTTTGGTTTCTTGCAAACCAGCTCGCCAAAGAACCGCCAGATATGTAGAATCTCTCTAGTTGTTCTTCGTTTCCCTTCCTTTTGTGATCAATTTGAGGAAAGGGTTTGCCGAAAGGGTTTGAAGCTTCGAGACCTCCTATTTTTTGATGACGAGAGCCCCTTTATAAGGGTCTTGTTTTCACAGATGGGTTGTGAATTGTGATTGAGTAATAGAAAGTGGGGGCCACCCATTTATAATCTTTGATGTTCATCAGAGGGCCACCCACTTAATTTGTAACTGCTCATGTCATGAGCCGGCCCCTCATTTGTAATAGCTGATGTTCATCAGAGGGTCACGTGTCAAGGGTTATTTGTAGTTGCTGATTTCATCAGAGGGCCACCCACTTTATTTGTAAACACTGATGTCATCAAAAGGTCAATTATTTGTAATCGCTGTTGTTCATCAAAGGCCTATTTATTCATAAATGTCGATGAAGACTTAAATTGATGCTACTGTTCAGTATTTAAGAATACCAAAGCCCATTATGTGAGTTGCATACAATGATATTTGATGTTATTAGCAAATTTTATGAGACCATTTTTAAAATATCAATCTGAAATGGGCCATTTAAATGGTTTCGATATTTTTATGTGTCCCACTGAAAAATTTGATCAACATATTGAGCAGTTCTATATGTTTTTAATATATATATATATAATATTTATATTTTCCGAAACAAATTTCCGAATTGGAAAGCAAAATGTCTGAATTGACCGAAATGTTTCATTTTGGAGCCAAGCCAAAACAGCGTCCGAAACAAACTTGACAACTATGATTAAAACCCTAGATCCAATCCAATCTAGGATCCCAACTACATATCCATCATGTGTAATAAATGATGCGTGAAATCAAATATAGTGTAGATGTAACACTCTTGTTGCATGAGACTCCTTTTGGAAGAAGGTGAACATCTTTGGTAAAGGTTTGTGTCCCATCCATTAGTTTAAAAGGCCTCTCAACATTTAACAAGGGCCCCACTACTAATTCCTAGTGAAAGAATACTTTATGCAATTCAAAGGGTCCCACTTACCTAACTCAAAATAACATGTGCATGATGCTTAGTAATATGTTAGGTCCCACAATTAAAAGATAATTATCTAGCAAATGGTCTTATTAGGTTTCCTACTTGGATTTAAGAAATATGGGTTGAGCCACTGGGCTTTGCCCAAAACCCCTTAGGCCATTATCTAATTCAAACAAACACAACTGAAGTCTTGTTGGGTCCTTATGGTTCCTTATCCAAATATGCAAAAATCATGGGTTAGGTCTTTTGTCCTGAACTAGGGGTGGTATTGGTTCTAGTGTTACGAAATTCGGTTTGTTTCGGATGGAATTTTCGAATAGTTTTGGTTCGTTTGCTCTACCGAAACGAACAGAACCCTTGTAATTATTCTTCATAGAATTCGTTCTAATTCATTCGAGTCGGTCCACATTTTTTTATTTCGGTCAATTCGTCCAATTCGTCCGATTCGTCTAATTATTCGTCCTAGCATGTAGGTTACCTTTAAAATAGAAAAAACGAAAATTGAAGGGGCTAAACATTTTTTTTTAACTTAAAAAGGAAAAGTAAGAATACCTTTATGGCCATTTGGCTTAGAGAAATTAGTGGGCTCCACTGTGGAGCTGCCCATCTATTAAAATCTAAATAACTATATGGGCCCTATCTCCCTAATAAAATCTTATTGCAATAAAAAACATTTTTATTATGAATAAGTTAGCCAAGTTTCACTCTAATATGAAATAGCACATCAAATATAAATTTACATATGACATTGATTTAATACAATAGATTAAATGTATCATATATTATTCTTTTATTTTAATATATATAATATATTTTTCCAAAATTTTCACCAAAATTTCCGAATCGGCCGAAACATTTCATTTGGAGGCCAAACTGGAATAACATCTGAACTGAAATTTGTAACACTAACTAGTGTCCACTGAATAATTCTCATTTTTGTCCGTTGTCCCACTCGTCCCATTAGGCCTTTCCCCATTGAACCTGACTATGAATAAATTTTTTTTTTCTATTGGTAATGCAAATTTATTAGAAGCAAATCAGCATAGGAGTCATATAATGAGCAGCAACAAAGGGAAACAAAAGGAAAAAGAAAGCCAATTTTGCAAGCGAAATACAATTATCAATTACAAGATTATCGCTCCCAACACCCAATTTTGCTAGAGCGTCAGCCGCCTCGTTTGAGGACCGCTTAATGTGATTGAAGGATACTTCAAGCTTGGAGACCAATACCGCCACCTCGTCATACAAATCCGCTAGGCGCCAAGGCGGATTAGAAGAACCAGAGGCCCTTCTTATGGCACATAGAGTCCCCTTCCACAATGAATTTTCTAAAATCCAACTTGTCAGCTTCTCGAAGCCCAGTCCGAAGGGCAATCATCTCTGCCTCATTTACTGTTTTAAAACCTGAAGGACCCCAAAAAGAGCTAAGCTTAACCCAGCACTATGTCTGAAAATACCCCCAACACCTGATTGGCCCCGGTTACCAAAAGCACTCCTTTCGAAAATTAAGCTTCTAGGTACCAAGCGGGGGAGGCTTCCTGGTAGGGCAGACCCAGGGAAGAATGGGATGTGTGAACGCCATCTAGCAGACCTAGGGAAGAATGGGATGTGTGAACGCCACCTAGCAGACCCAGGGAAGAATGGGATGTGCGAACGCCACCTCTTTCCAACACCTACTGATATCATCTATAGAGTATTCTTGAAAATTAGGAAGGACAGAGACCCAAGAAGCAAAGAGGTATTTAACCTTGAAAGCCATGTCGTCGTTGGAGGAGGAAACCCCTTTAAAGCACCTTGAATTTCTTTCTTTCCTAAGGGTCCAAATGATAGCCAGAAAAGATGTTTTCCACATTATCTTTCCTTTAGCAAAGCCAATTCCCATAGACCAAGCCTGATAGGAAGCCTTCAGAGTCCTGCGGAACCCAGCAACAATCGAACCATGATAGAGCCGAACTTCATAAAAAGCTAGCCACCTCACAATGCAAAAACATGTGGTCTCTTGATTCAGCATCGTTCAAGCACATAGGACAGTAGTTAACAGTAATAATGTTGCGCCTGCGAAGATGACGGTATCAAGATGATGATGGTGATAATGATAATGATGATAACCCAAATAAAATATTTTTATATATACACACAAAATAGAATAATACAAATATACAAGATAAGTCTAATAATCATATAATTTCAAGAAATCAAGGAAATTAAATATAAAAATATTATATAATTCTAGCCCCCAAATCCAGGTATGGGGCATTACTAAATGAGAGTGAATCCAAGAAAAATAGGAGGAAAAACTCACCAATAGCTGGAAATTGGAATTGGAGGACAGAAATGGTGGCTGGTCGTGCAGTTTTGTGTTTACCTGTTGTCGGAGATGAGTGGGATGGAGATGATGATGGCGGCGATGAAGAGAAGTTAGAGATGGTGGAGATCCAGTCTTTGGCAACAAGGTTTGCTGGAGAAATGGAGAGGGAAGAAGGAATAAGAAGAGAGAAAAGGAGCAGAGAGTTGCAGCTGCTGGAAATGAAAGGACAGGATGGGTATTGATAGGTTTAAAGGGGTTTTAGTGAATTTCCGGAAATTACAAGAAACGGCCTCACAATGAATGGTATGGAAAATTGGGCTTTTGGGGACTTTCTGCTACTCGGATGAGGTCAGGGTCTTAATGAAAGTTGTCCAGAATCACAATTCACAAGCTCTATCTACTAAACAAAAATAGCAAAGTTTCTGAGATTGCAAATACCCCCTAGGGTTCCCTGAAATTACAAGTAGGCTTTAAAACACGTCAAACTTGGTCCGGAAGCTCTCGAATCGCACCAAAACACTATTCTAATTATAAAAACAAATCTAATACCCTCTAAGCTACGTAACTAACAATTTAAACGAGGTTAGTTACACTAATACACAATTAATTACACTAATACATGCTCCATTAAGAATGGAGCCTTACAACTTGTGTGGTTGATCTCCTCCTCCACAACCCCTCTCTTCTCTCTCTCTCTCTCTCTCTCTCTCTCTCTCTCTCTCTCTCTCTCTCTCTCTCTCTCTCTCTCTCCTCCTATTAGTCTAAACCACACACACCAACTATAGTGCTACTAGCCCAATTGTGACATTAATCTAAATTTTGTGGGCCACACAATTAATTAAGAAAAATTTGGGTGAAATCTGCCCTATCTAATGGTTAGGATTTGGAAAACTTTGAAGCCCTCAAAACAGTACCTCCCTTGATTCGATTGGTTTCCATGTGGGCCCCACAGAGTGAACCTTTTCTTTTGCATAAGAACTGCTGAACATTCTTGAATATAACAATACGTGTGTGAATAATCTCCTGAGTGACATCACTCATACATTAGATTGAGCAAGGAGATAAATGCTGTTGGATCTTGGACTGGATAGCTGTGTGTCCAAGCCACGCTGTTGGATTGAATATAACTGCTGTGTGCTGTGTGCATGTGCATGCACCCTGCCTTCTCACTCTTAAAAAGCTTTCCCTTTCTCATCTCCTCACAATTATACATGACATTGGGACCCCTTGCTTCTATCTATGCGCACATTGTTGGATTTGATGTAACAGGCTAACAGCTGTGTGTGCTCGGTGGCCTACCCTTTCATACTCTGCAAAAGCCATCTGATTGGCACTCCCTTGTGATGCAGATTGACCTTAGGCCACATGTGTAGGGCCCAAGTAGATTTAGGAGTTTTTTCTATTAATTTAATTGTTATTAGTTATTAGTATTTGTTTTATTTTATGAGTTGTATTTAGGATAGGTTTTCTATTTATTTGGTTTCCTATTTTAATTAGGTTTCTTAGGGCTTATTTATATGGCATTGTAGATAATTATTTCTGATAGAGTTGATTAATGAAATTGGGTTTTCCCATTGAGGTGCGTCCTCGTTTATCGTCTCTTCGGATATTTATTGTGTCTTCAGACACGTGCTTCGGCACCCATTGTGCTTTTAGCACTTCACACACAAGCCTTAATCCCTAGGGTCTAGATCAATTGGTATCAAAGCCGAACGATCCCCGATCGGTCCGCGTTAGTTACCCTTACCCATCATCCATCGACTCATCCCCGTTCATCTACCCATCACAGAACCCACCTCCCCTCCAAAACCACCACATTCCGGACAATCAGAACCCCCTGCCAACCCTTCAACCTGCTACAACCGGGCCACAACTGTCGTCCACATACTAGATTCCAACCCAGCCACTGCCTCAAACCCTCCCTGCAGAAGCCCTACTTTCGTCCCTGCCAAAATCCAGAACCGATCTTGACTTTTTGAAACTGCCAAACCATCCTTCCCAAATCCCAGCGAACCCAAACTTCCCCGCCAGCAGAAAGTACCAAAGCCCCCTGCCCCCTGCCCCCCTCCTCCAGCAAAAACGAGCCCCAATCCCGCCCTTTTTCCGGTCTGGAAACCTAGCCCAGAAAAAAGGAAAAATAAAAAAAAGGGAGATAAGTAGGAGAAAAGGAGAAGAACGTGTCAGAGGAAGAAAAAATAGATTTTTAGCTTCTAGCATTGTACTCAATTTTCAGGTGGACTGCAGTGGTGAGATGCAAAGAGCAGTTTTGAACATAGATGGCATTACTTGACCCCACACAAACATGTCATTACTTGAGTAGCACTGTATCACACCTTCATTGTCCACATAGGCTTTACCAAGGTGCAAGTTGATTTTTTCTTGAGTTGTAAAATGACTTGACCCACAACGTTGAGGTTGCAATAGGGAGCAACTTCCCTTGCATCATCTCTTCAGGTGTGAACGCATTTTCTGGATTGACTTTGTTTAGTGGAAGCTTCTTTGCTTCTAGTTTGGCTAATTTTAGCCAGTCATTCAAGTCAATTCTGAATGATTTTAGTTTTTTTGCAATTACAATCTGATTTTCTGATTGTATTAGTAGGTAAAATCTTACAGCACTAGCATAATTGGTCTTTTAATGGATTGTGTTTCAGGTGAGAAACTCAGCAATTCGGACTCTTTTTCAAACACTTGGAAGTCATGGACAGAAACTTTCAAGCAACATGTGGGAGGATTGCCTTTGGAATTATGTTTTCCCTATTCTAGATAATGTCACTCACTTGGTAGGTTGATTTGTTAGTATTGTACCATTTAAGTTGGTTTTCTGTGATTTTTCGTAAAATTTTGTGAACCCTTGCTATCCAGGCAGCAACTTCGTCCAGAGATGAATGGCAAGGAAAAGAACTTGGCATGCGAGGTGGAAAAGCAGTTCACATGCTCATACATCATAGGTATATTAAGTATCCATTTCTCGTAACTCGATGTCTCACTTCTCATCCTGACTTTTGAGTCTTGTATTATTAGAATATCATTTTTTTATTAAATATTTAGTACAATTTATCATTATGTGGATTTGCAGCCGTAATACAGCTCAGAAGCAATGGGATGAGACACTCGTACTGGTATTAGGTGGAATTGCACGTATTCTTCGTTCATTTTTCCTGACCCTTAGGAGTTTAAACAACTTCTGGGCCGGTGAGTTCTCCCTTTGGGATTTATGTTGTGGACACTTTTGATTTTTTACAAGTTATTGTTTGATGGACTCTTGCACTCTACTTAAAATGTAATTTCTGTAGGGTGGGAGTCTATACTTCTTTTTGTTCGAAATAGCATTTCAAATGGTAGTAAAGAAGTTGTTCTTGCTGCAATAAGCTGTTTACAGACAACTGTTCTTTCTCACTGTCCTAAGGTAATTTATTGTATTATCTATCTCCAGTACTGATACTTAACTGTGTTTGTTAATTCATTATTTCACAGTTTTATACACACACAGATTGACATTGGACAATTTGATATCTCATTATATATACTTTTTATTTATGTAATTTACTAATTTCTGTCTTGGGACTAAGTGCATGCTTTATGGTAGAACTATGTGATTTATAAGACTTGCATCTTTGTGGGAACATACTCACTTCTATGACTTAACTAGGGTAATCTGCCTATGCCTTATCTCAAATCAGTGCTTGATGTATATGAATTCATACTTCAACGGACTCCAAACTATAATAGCAATGCTGCCAGTAAGGTGAAGCAGGAAATATTGCATAGTCTAGGTAATGTGCTAGTAGATAAAAAGTTGTATTTCAGTACATTTAGGCTCTGTACTTGCTCACCTGATGGGAAATCTTGATTGTTAACTTTGACAGGAGATTTATACGTGCAAGCACAGAAGATGTTTGACAAGGACATGTACTTGCAACTACTAGAGATTGTAAATTTTGCAACGAGGCACCCCAAGAGTACAAGCGATAACTTGGAAGCAGAATTTGTATGTGGATTTATAGGCACATTTACTTGATTTGCGTCTACCTCTTTTGTTCCATTAAGTTTTTGGAACTTGCTGCTTGATTATTTTGTTTGTACCTCACCTGGGAAAAGAGTTGTTCATGTGGCTATGGCTGGTAGTTGTGGTTTTATTCGTCTTTATGTGTTTTTTAATTGTTCACCAGTTATGCTAAGTTTTGCTTTGCCTTTTCCTCAACAGGGAAACATTCCACCCTTGCAGCGTACTATGCTGGAAATTATACCGCTGCTGCATCCAACTGAGCACTTATCCTCAATGTGGTCCCATCTTCTTCGGTGGTTGTTATGTTATCTTGCAGGATCAGAAGCTCTTTTTCAAGTAAAAGGAGCTGATGCAGAAGTGGCAAACAGTATAAACCATAGTTTAGAACTTGTCGAAATGGGATCTCACCCTGATATTAGCTCTGTTTCTAAAACACCAGCAGCTATTTCTGAATTTATGCCAAGAGGAACTCAGAAATTGGCAAAGTCTGATTTTCCCAATGGTACTGCCAGCATCTCCCAGAGTAATACAGAAGATTCTGGTATTAATTCTGTCTCAGCCACCTACAATGATGCAATGGTGGGAATCTCCAGCCATTTGTTTGGGGAAAAGCTCGTGCCGATTTTGGTAGACCTTTTCCTGCATGCTCCTTCTGTTGAAAGGTGTAACATATCTCCTGAAATCATTCAGGGACTTGGCAGGTATGTCATACCCCTACAAGCTTCTTCAGATGTTTTTTTTTTTTTTTGGTTTTAACATATGTTGACACACATTCTCTTGTTGGATTCTTCACAATACAACTGGATATAAGTACTTGTTTAAACTGTGGTAATATACATTGTTACACCGTTCTCTATCAGCTTAAGCTTTTAGAGTAAGCGGTTGTCAGCATGGTATCTGTAACACCCCGAATCCTGGAGCTCATCAGGATCCAGGGCCTTACTATAAGGAATCCATATCACTTCATATATCAAATTAAGACAAGGAGCTGAGCAAGAAATTATTTATTTGAGGAATCAAATTAATTAGAAAAGAAACATCAATAAGTCTGCCAGTCAAAATCCTAAAATCAACATTTATTGAAAGAAGTAATGCTAGTATCTATTCCAGTTCCATTATGACGCTCTCTCTCATCAGCCACGCATATTGAAGTCCAATGGCTGATTTTCCCCGTTGCCAAGCTCCCCCAAACGATGCATACCTGAAGTGGGGCAAACCACTTATCAGAAGTCTGGTGAGTAATATTACCACATACACAGTTCATTGATAAAATAATGAATTGACAAAAGTGCGGAAGCATTCACGATATAATAATGGATTACATAAATGGTCCTTATCGGTTAATTAATGAGGGTACATAATCAGTCTGTAACTTTGATAGGTTCTGTGATTCCCAAATTCTGGGTTCTTATAATAGAACTCTAACCATAGAGTTTCAATACTTCAGTCCCTTCCGGGAAGGAAGTTCTTTCATTCAAAACTCCTAGTAATGGAGTCCATTGCGCAAATGGTATTTCAGTCCCAGTCCAACCTTATTCCTCCTAACCCACCAGGGGTTCAATGTTCAATTTGATAAAACTCAGAAGTAAGACTCTTTTATGTTAATTCAATAGGGTGTCTCTGTTTCATATAAATCCATAGCAACATTCTCAGAGGTGGTGTTCATTAATTAGCGTATATTTATTATGCACTCAGTAACATCATCAAGGAATTACACACCAATTATATTAATATAAGACTAGTTCCACATGATTGGGTTTATACATATACATGCCCCACTTAGATTCAACATTTGGTACCCACTGTTGTAGTACTATTCTTATATCATGTATTCTGTGTTCTAGTACCTGTCTCCTCATATATGTGAATCATTATTTATTTTAAGGTTTTCCCAATGGCTTGGAGACTCAATCTAAGATCAACCATATGATTCTGAATTACCAACATCATGTCAATAATATCAAATATTTATGTGGATATAAATCTTAAACTATATAGTTATCCAAGCCCACACTAAAATACACCCCTGACATACACAGTCTGCTTACAATTTCTAGTATCATCTATGGCTGAGAAGGACTTGATGTATACAACCATCATAAAATGATCTCAGCCCACACTACAGTGACTGTTACCAGGGGCATTTGGACACAATGGGTCTCACGTCTAAGGCTTGGGAAATATTAACCATTTGGGCCCCTAGTGGTCCACTCATCAAGGGTCCAGGGCCATCCTATCATCCACTAGGGATCAAATTTGTTAGGTGGTCCTGATCTTCCATCAAATCCACTGATGGTTCCAGTATCTCCTAAACATTCTTACTTAAAACCTTGTGGGCTGGCTGTGATTCCCTTAATTTCTGTTAATTCTTGCTTCATAAATTACTTCCAGAGCTGGGCTCCACCCTGGATAAGTTCTCCTTTCTACATATCACACTACAAATGTTCTAAGACTCTCAGAACTTGTTACAGTAATTAGACAGCCATATATGGTTCATATAACAGGGAACAGGGCTGATCAGATGGTGGGCCCTTGGATGGTTCAACTCCCCTAGGACCTGGCCCACCTTGGTCGCCCAAGTGAGACCTTCAATTTGGCCAGTCCTGATCCTTGATCAGGTGGGCCAGTGGGCCCCACAATCTAACCATGGAAAAACCCAGAAATTCCCCAATACTGACGCTGTAGAGACTTTGGGAAGAAGATGTGTGGTCAGATGGGACCCACACTGGATGGGTCCACCCACACCTGGGTCGCCTAGGGGTCCACTACCAGATCCCTGGGTCAGATGGTTGATATAGTGGGCCCCATGGTCCCACTACCAATTCTACATACGGACGTCAAAAGCTCAGACTGGACGATGATCCATTCTTTGGAAGTAAATGGGGGCCAGATGGGACCCATCTCCACATAAGGCCATCTAGGCAGTGGTCGCCCAGGGGTCTACTATTAGATCCCTGGGTGTGATGATGGAATGGGTGGGCCCCTTGATCACAGTACCCACATCGACAGATCTTGTATCTGTCGATGTGGTTGAGAACCAAGCCTCTGGCTTGAGTTTCTCCTCCATTTCTTCCTTCCTAATCAAATCAACAGGTGTTTACAATTACTCCTCACATCCAGTATTAATTAGACACCCATAATCCATTACTGATTAACTTTGGGGATTACAATTCTTGGTCTAACCCCAATGGAATTCCCAAGATCTGTCGGTAATCAAGTTGTTTTGATCCTGGTTCCTCCTTTTTGGGTTATATTAAAAAACTACATAAACACAGTATAATCCAAGAATCTACAAATCTATGTATTTGGAAAGATCACTCACCTCCTAGTGTAGTAGATCGTGGCACAGTCGATGTGGGATCTCAAGTGCTACATCCACTAAGCCTTCCCGCTTCTTCCTCCTTCCCACAAGTCTGGTTGGTCTCTGTTGATCTTCAGAAGAGATCTCTCTTTCTCCACTCTGCTACCCTCTTCTTTGGAAATCAAATACAACCCATGGAGATCAATAAGGGGACCATGGATGAAAATAGTGGCTACGCCTGCCGCCAAACCGCTACGAAGCGGGCGATACGTAGCGGCGTAGCGGTGCGATTTTAAAAAATCGCCAAAAAAATCTAAAAAAATTCCAGAAAATCCAGAAAATTGTAAAATGAAAGAAAATGTGGTTCTTTTGCAAAAGTAAGTAAGAAAAGGGGGCGTAGCGGTGCCCTCAATATATGAGGTCCTGTATCGCTGTATAAATAGAAAATAATAGTAATGATTAGTTTTTTCACATGTATTCATGTTTCTTAGTCATGTTAACTTAAAAAGTAATGGAAAGCTCATTAAAAAAAAATTAGAACATGAAATAAAGGCATAAGAATTAAGAAGACTTAAGAGTTAGGTCATTAGTGAACATTGAACAATCAAATATCAATACTTCAGCATTCAAGGTTCAAATTCAATCAAGTGAATGAACTATGAAGTGATAAACAATCAACATTCAACACCAATTTAGAAATGACAAAGAGAGTAGAGAGTTAGTGAAAGAAATAGGAAATTAGGAATACCTTGATCACCACCAAAAGGAATGTCTACCAAGATTCAAGGGGCTATGGTTATCCTCATCCCCATCAGTGTTATCATTTCTATTGGCACCATATTGAATTTGATATTGATGAGTATTGGGATCCACAAATCCAAAGAAGCCAGCCGCACCCACATCATAGGAACTTGGAGGAGGTGGAGGTGGTCCAGGTGGATATCTACCATATTGCGTTTCACCATAGTCACCATATGAGTAGGACCCCGAAGTTGAAGACTGTTCTTCTCCTTGTTGTACTTGACCATATGGAAAAAAGTCAAAATACTGTGAGTGTGAGGGTCCTTGTCCACTGTAACCAGGGTTCCACGAATCAGTCCATGATGCCGCTTGTTGTCCTCCAAAATCTCCACCCATATTTCCTTGCTCAGTACTACCTCCAGCCCAAGGTGGTGAATCTCTTCGGCGCCGTTGATAACCACGGCTTGGATCAAATCTTCCAGATGGAGGTAACTCCTGTACTTCCTCTACAGGAATGACATCGTCTTCATCATGTTGATAGTATTCACTAGTACCACCTGTCCCACTGTCTCCTCCATCTCCTCCAGGACCTCCACCATGGCTACTTGAAGAGACTGTGGTGGAACTAGCTTTCTCAGAAGCAGGTTCTTTCCCACTCCTCCTAGTCCTACTACTTGTACCTTCTCCCTGAGGTGGCTGACCTTCTGCAGGTGCCTCACCCATATCCTCACCTATCACCTCTTGAACCGTTGCCTGAAACCCCGGATCTGAATCTAGCAGTGGATCCTCTATCTCGGCTAGCCATGGGAGTAAGGGATCGTCCTCTCTAAATATGTGATCCAAATCAATGGGACAATAATCAGGACTATCCCTTACCCTTCTCTCCCTAATTCTGTTTCTCAACTTCAGATTGTAATGACAATATACAAGCTTGTTGAGTTTCTGCATGGTAAGCCGATTCCTGACCTTCGTGTGGATCAAAGAGAAAGTGCTCCAATTTCTTTCACAGTTGGAAGATGTTGTAGTTTGACTAAGGATGCGAACAGCCGCACTCCTTAGATGTGGAGCACTCTCTCCAAAATTCATCCACCAATCAGCTGAAATGCAAAAAATAAATAAAGAAAATTAGATCGTATCAAAAGATATCTAGTTATCTACAATGTGGATATGTCTTTTGTTCATAGTCATACCAGGTGGCATCTTTCCAATCGATCGTATCACAAGAGGGTCAGCAAAGGTTCCTCTCCTTTGTGTATATATAGATATCTACAATGTGAAAATTAGATATAAGTTAGTAAACCCCTACAACATAATTAAATTCTCTTAAGTAACCCCCCACTCACCTCTTGTATGGCATCAATTTGATCATCTGGACCTAACAATTTCTTCAACACCTCCCGTAATCCTACCCGCAAGTCCGTATCTATTGCTTCGGTGTGTAGTTCGACATTGCGGTAATAGAATTCGGGATTCAAAAAATAACCTACATTATAAATATGTAGAATGTACTGTGAGCAAACAAGATAATAAATACATTAGTTAGGAAAACAAAAAAGTTTCAAGGAACAAAGATATATATTAATTACCTGCAGCATGCAATGGATGGTGCAACTGATCGTTCCAACAGGCATCAATGATCTTTATATATTTCTCGTGATATCTAACATTTTCCATAATGGATTGCTTTGCCCGATCCATTGCTTCATATATAAAGCCCATTGTCGGCTTGTCATCACAATCTACAAGCCGCAACACTTTAACTAAAGGCTCAAAAACCTTTAATATCTTCCTCACTTTCTTCCAAAATTTATTGTCCCTCATCAGGTTTGGGACTTCAAACTCCGGACCACTAGTTGCATTGCCCCATTTCGAACGAAGTCATTCTTCTGATGCAAACATCTGAATGAGCTCCGTTCTAAACTTTACAAGGCTTTCCATAGCCAGAAAATGGGTTGCAAACCTAGTTAATCCTGGACGCATCAAGGCATGGTTATTTGTATATCTTTTCATCAAGCTTAACACCCATGAATGATCATATATAAATCTTGTAATTCCTCTACATGCCTTGATCAATGAAGCCACTTTTGTCTTCCTTCCAATCTCTTCCAAGATGAGATCTATGCAGTGTGCTGCACATGGGGTCTAGAATAAATGGGTCCTCTTCTCCATTAATTTCAAACCTGCTGCCTTGAAATTGGCACCATTATCTGTAACAATCTGTACAATATACTCCTCTCCCACACTCTCTACAACTTTATCCATAAGACTATAAGAGTATATATATATGTGGCTGTCCGTCTATGTTCAGATGCATCAATGGACTTCACAAAGACGGTCCCAGCGACTGAATACACCAAAAAATTTATTAATTGTGTTTGGGTGCCGCTGGTCCACCCGTCACACATGATGGTAACACCATTCTGTTGCCACATGGGCCTAAACTTTTCCAACCAAGCCTTTATTTCTTTATATTCTTCTTCAAGATATGTAGTGCCCACATCATATACGGAGGGCGCCTGTATACCCCGCCCAGCTTCTGCGGCAACATCAAGAATAGTCTGGAAATATGAGGAATCTACTGCTGTAGGTGGTATGTTCTTGTGAATTAGCCATTTTGCTGTAGCTTTGGCCAATCTATCTCTTGCAGCCTTCATTACCCCTTTCACAACACTAGATATTTTTGGTTGTTTAGCTCCCTCTTTTCTATGTGCTAGAGGATCAACAGGGGGAGGAACTGCTCTTCCCGTAGAGATCAACTCTACATCAACATCCCGTTCCCGGGTGCTAAATGCCCTACGTATGGACCCCACAATGCCCTTACCCCTGCTTGGCACAGAAGCAGATGAGCCCCCTGCATCATAATATCTGCTTCCAGCAAATGCACGACGTTCATGTTCTTCTTGTTGACTCATTAAAGACTCTCGGCGTGCAGCCTCCATCTGTCTATCTTCCTCCTCATCAAAGTATTCATCTCCGAATACATCATAGCGGGCAGCATCAACATCTTGCTGCTTCTTTTCTTTTATCTCTATTTTTCTAGATTTGTTTTGGCCAACCAAAGCTTTCATTTCTTCCCTGATTTCCCTTGGTGCTTCGGTACAGCCAGCAACATTCCCAGAAATGTGGCCCAAATGGTGCTTGAATCTTGTAATGCCTCCATTGGTGACTTTCCCACAAAACTTGCATTTGATTTTCAACCTATTATTATCAACTGCCTCACCAAAGCTCCATGCGGGATCAATATCACGAGGCATTTTAACTTATCAATTGACAAAGACAGATAGTCTGAACTCTGAATACCTGGCTGACTATAAATATGAACAACTGAACAAGTAGTATGTTAAAAATTAAAAAAAACAAAGAAACATGTTAGAGGAAACATATATCACAAATCTAGGAACCATTTTCAAGACATTTGATTGGTATTCAAATATTAAAAATTATTTTTTTTTCAAAAAAAAAAAAATCCGAAAATAAAAATTAGAGAAAAATCAACAAACATTGAAAATGTGATGGATTGATCCATGGGAAACATATATCTATCATTTACAAGCAATTTTCAAGTGGTTTCATGGGTTGTCCATGAGTATTCAATTTTTTTTTTTCAAAAAATAAAAAAACCCGAAAAAAAAAATTAGAGAAAAATCAAGAAACATTGAAAATTTGATGGATTGATCCATGGGAAACATAGATCTATCATTTACAAGCAATTTCCATGTGGTTTCATGGGTTGTCCATGAGTATTCAAAATTTTTTTCAAAAAAAAAATTAAATCCGAAAATAAAAATTAGAGAAAAATCAACAAACAATGAAAATGTGATGGATTGATCCATGGGAAACATAGATCTATCATTTACAAGCAATTTCCAAGTGGTTTCGTGGGTTGTCTATGAGTATTCAAAAATTTTTTTTCAAAAAAAAAAAAAATCCGAAAATAAAAATTAGAGAAAAATCAACAAACATTGAAAATGTGATGGATTGATCCATGGGAAACATAGATCGATCATTTACAAGCAATTTCCAAGTGGTTTCATGGGTTGTCCATGAGTATTCAATTTTTTTTTTCAAAAAAATAAATAAATCCGAAAATAAAAAGTAGTGAAAAATCAACAAACAATGAAAATGTGATGGATTGATCCATGGGAAACATAGATCTATCATTTACAAGCAATTTCCAAGTGGTTTCATGGGTTGTCAATGAGTTTTCAATTTTTTTTTTTCAAAAAAAAAAAAAAATCCGAAAATAAATAGTAGAGAAAAATAAAAATATGTGTGCATGATGAAAGGGAAACATGGATCTCATCATATTACAAGACAATGAAGCTTTTTATAATACCTAGACTCTTAGAAAGAGATGAATAGATGATCTCAATTCTCAAAAGTCAAAAGACTAGAAAAAAATAAAAAGAAAAACATACCTTGTGGAAATGGAATGGAAGCTTGGGCCTTGGATCTTGTAGACTTGTAGTTGTTAATCACTTGTTTGTGTTTGACTCCTTCAAATTTGGCTCTTGTGGTTGAAACTTGAAAATGAGATGGTTTGGAGGCGCACACAGCATATGGAAATGGAATGAAACACTTGGAAATGAGCTAGGGCCGGCTGTCATGTGGCTTTATAAAGCCACGGAAACGTAGCGGCCGCTACGCTTTGTGGCGGTCGTAGCGGCCGCTACACAAAATTATCGGCCGCTACGGTGCGTTTTTCCGTAGCGGCCACGCCCGATATATCGGCCGCTACGCTTCGTAGCGGCCGATATTTACATCCTTGAAGGGGACTAATAAGAGAGAAGAAGAGGCCATCTGGGGATAACCCCAGATTTGATTCGTTGGAAACAACCCTCCCCAAGTTCAGAGATAGCTATTCCTCTCCTTCAGGAATACCGTTCTAACAATTTAACAACACCTATGGGCCAAAAATGGTTTAGGGACAGGTTAAGACAACCCAACCCAACCCAGCAACTTATGGGCCAGACAAACCTGGGCCTAATCTGGCCCAGGTATTATAGTATCATAGAGGGAAGTCGAGTGTTCTAGTCTAGAGGGATGTTTTGTGCCTTGTTGCCTTGTATTTTACCACAGAGGATGTTGTGTGTATGTTCTCGTGTGGAGTCCGCATGTGCGGGGGGTGTTGTGATATACATTGTTACACCGTTCTTTATTAGCTTAAGCTTTTAGAGTAAGTGGTTGTCAATATAAACATTATTTTGTAGTTGAAAATTTTAATTTTTTTTTACTTATTTTCTTTTAATTCTTTAATTGGTGTACTTGTTCTTTAATTGTTGTTATTTTTGCATATGATTTGTTTTTATAAATTTATATTTATTGAAAGGAAAAATACTTGGGTGAGCCGTGCAAACCTCATGGTGGGGGTCCACCTATCACCAATCTATACCGTGCGCCAAAGAGGGACCCCCTAATAGTCATCGATCCCGGGGTTTTGCAGCCATCCGAATGGACTGGCTGGACTGTAGGATGGAGGGTCGAATTTTATTTTATTTTTTTAATATATGGGCCTTGAACTTGTGGGCCACAGATGAAGGGGTTAGAGGCATGGGATCTAGGTCAAACTTGGTACCTAGGGTGGTCCCACATGAATCTTTCCATCCCATGGAACCCTCAGTGGGCAGACAGTTGGTTCACATTGGAAGGTTCACACCTAGATATTTCCCTTATTTAAATTAATTTAAATATTATGTTGAATATATGAATACTATTCTTTAAGTTTTCCCAAATCAGACATCTTGTACTCATTTTGGATTTCATCCCAGAACTTAGCCCCTAATCCATCTAATTACCTTCTGTCCTCCATGCACTGCTTGTACAATATGTTTTAATTAAACATTGCATAACCACATTTAGTGTTTTCCTGTATAGGTGTATGAGTACAAGAAGAGATACGCCCGATGGTTCACTTTGGAGATTGGCAGTTGAGGGCTTCAACCGCATCCTTGTGGGTGAAGTAAGCCGAGGAAATACTGATCATCAGATAGACCAATCTGCTAGGGTTCGTTTGTGGAAAGAAGTTGCAGATGTTTATGAGATATTTCTTGTGGGTTCTTGTGGGCGTGCTCTTCCTTCTGACGACCTTTCTTCTACAGCACTCAAAGCTGATGAATCTCTGGAGCTGACAGTTTTAAATGTTCTGAGTGATACTATTCTCAAGGCACAATCTGATGCTCCTATTGATGTAATCAACTGAATTTCTTTTTATTATTGACAACTGTTTACCCTGTGCTGCTTTTGGTGTAGATTGTAATTACCCTTTTGACATTTGCTGTATGTAGATTTTGGAACGGCTAGTTTCTACTCTAGATCGCTGTGCATCCCGAACGGACTCTGTACCTGTTGAATCTGTTGGATTAATGCCTCAGCACTGTAGTAGATTCTCCTTGACTTGCTTGCAGAAAATATTTTATTTGTCCAGGTAATTTTCTGTTTCTGCAGAGATGGTATTTTTTTTTTCCCTGCCTTTTTTTAGTGCAGTTATCAATGGTACAATGTTGCTAATGGTTCAATCAGCATGGAAAAGGCCATTGTGCAAGTGGCAGATGTTCAAAACTGAAAACATGATGACTTCAGTCAGAAGTCCCTCAGTTCAAACTTGAGGTTTTGATCAATTCTTGCCAAAAGCATGTAAGAGTACTTAGCTGTTAGTAAAAAAATAGACAAGTTAATAGAAATATAAAATATGTAAATGTTTAAATTTTATTTTGAATGATTGAACTTCAAGATATTTATCGTAACTTAATGAGCCAATTGAAGTCTTGACCTAGTTTCTGGCTCGGACAAGACTCAGAACTTGTCCAAGTTTCTGACTCCACTGGTAAAGATGCATAAAAAGTCATAATGGTTTTTTTTTTTTTTTTTTCAATAAGTTTATTTGGCAATGTTTCATTTGGATTTAATGATTTTTACATTGGCTATGTGGGTTGTAAGATTCTCTTAGGTGAACCATCAATTTGTGCTGTGGCAAATATCAGTGCTGGTTGACTGGACCAACTGGAGTGTGCTGGGTCCATTCATGGGCCATGGGCCTAATATAGTAGATTTTGACACCATAGACAAAATCTTGTAAACAAGTGTACAGTCCTTTTTAGATAAGATATTTGATGTATTTGTCCCCAATCAAAGGTGATTTATACCATTGTAATCTTTACAGTTACAGAAACTAATGGTATAGAAATTGAGGAGGCCATCGGATAGGCACCTTAGCTGGCAATTTCGTTTTGGTCTCCATTTCAGTATGGCCTCCAAAATTAAGTATTTCGGCATTTTCGGAATTTTGGGAGAATTTTTCGGGGTGATTTTTAACAAAAAATAAATAAATATATATATAGAAAAATACCATACAATGAATACAAATACATAAATTTACAAATAATATATAAACAGAATAGGTGCACTTCCTATTAGACTGAAATGGCCAAGGCATTTATATGTGATTGCTTGAGTCTTTAATGGTGGGCCTCCCTGTGAGGGCAATGATCTCAGCCGCTTAGTATAAAACGAAGAATAATTAGTTGGGTCCCATCATAGGACCATAATCTCATTCTCAGCTCCCTTAAGTATATAAAAAGACTTTTGAACCTGGACTCTGAAGCCTTCCAAATTCTCATATTACGTGACATGACTCCTTTTGTCCCGTCAGTCGCCGTGTAGCATTCACACCGCTACGTAGCATTTTGGCCATTGGCCACTACACCCACAGCAACCGCTATGTTGATAATTGACCCTATCTCATTCTTTTTATTCCTGACTAAGGGTACCAGAGGACGATATCTGCCCTTCCCAACCCAGGCTTGAACCTAGCTGTCCTGCATCCTCCTTGGAGGACTTTGATGTCCCTTACCAGCTGAGCTGGCAGCCCATGATTGAGACATACTAATTTGGATCATCTTCTTAGAATAAAGCAAGATGTTTTGGTCCCTACTAGTAGATCTCACATCTAACTGTTCACTCAGTCTTTTAACCAACTGCATATATCCCATTTTACCTGTTTATGCATTATCCATGTCGCAATTTCCAGCCCCCTGCATCAAGAGCATTTGATCTACTGCATCTTTGCATTCTGGGAGCGTGCTAACATTATTCAAGATATGCTCCTTCTCAAAATAAGTACCTATCATGATATTCATCGTCCAAGTCAATTTATGTTTACCCCCTAGTAAGCTGCACTTTTGGTTGATTCTTTTCATGCTTCATTGAACCAATAATCAACTTGGGAAGCTTTTGGAGGAACACCACTGATTGGAAGAAACCCACTGCGCCCCCACATGAAAAAAAAAAAAAAAAACCACCCACCCACCTCTTTCCCCTTCTTTTCTGATGGCTTTCTTTACCTGTTTCCTCTTTTTTACCTTTTGTTCCTCTGAGTCCATTATTATTGTTTGTTATCTACTGATCTCTTTAACCTTTCCGTTGTAACTTGTAAGAGCTTCATGCAAATTCATTGATCTGTATCATCTAAATATGGGATCCTCTGTAGATCGATCTTAGCTCCAAAAGAAGATTGATTCAGATGTCTTAACCTCTGAAGACGGACATCTGTTTGTTTATTATGGACCTCTGTTTGTTTCAGTTTAACCGAGCATTTTATACGAAATTGTGATGGTTGCTATCTTAGAACACATAATTTCAAATTATGCCCCATCCATTATGGAGCCCATAATAGTTTAGACCGTGGTACCTGTGTGTGGTATATTGCATGTTCATTGGCAGTGTGCATGTCTCTCTCTCTCTCTCTCTCTCTCTCTCTCTCTCTCTCTCTCTCTGCTGGGAAGTGAAATGCCTCTACCATTGAGTTATTCAGTGATTCGGCCATTTCTCTTCGTAATTATTGTCTTCTTTTATAAGAAAAAGGAAAAGAGGTTATCTTTTAACGTGTGTTCACTAGTATGTTTTCCCATAGTTTTCAAATCGTGAATCGTTAAAGGGGTTGAATCAAATTTAATCACGAATCGTAGGATATTTTCTACTTTTTTTAAATATAGATGAAAAACCTAAAAAATATTGGAAAAAATAGGAAAAAATATAAATGTCTATAGTCTATCTATTTTCCATCCATCAATACATTGCAAGCATTAGCACCTTAATATACTACTAGTTGAATCGCCAAACATATTAGATATCAAGAAGTAACATATTTATGATATCAAAAGCTAAAAACAAGCATGTAGCTTGTAGATACAAAATGCCAAAGTGTTTAAAAGGCAAACAACATATACATTTGACACAAAATTGAAAGTCCATCAAGTGACCAAATTCTAGAAAAATGAAGTTAAAAATTGATGTTTTCATCTTCAATCCCCATATCTAAAATCGCCCTCTTCCATGTCCACATCAATGTCATCATCTTCTTCAATTCTTTCGTCATCAGAGGAAGATTCATCCTCAATACGTTTTACTTCCACTTCATCTTTGTCTGATGAAGCCAACTACGCCACTTCTTCCTCCTCTCCCTCGATATCATTTTTTTTTTCTCTTCCCTTTATCTTTTCTCCTAATTGTAAGCTTTCTAGGCCCTATAAAACAAAATTACAGAATTATAAGTTTTGAAAAGATAAAAATAAAATAATAGTGTCTACACTCTAGCATCACCATTTCGTACTACCTCGACTCTTATCTTGGGAAGACCTGCCACTTCCACTTGCCCTTTCATCCAGAAGATCCATAAAACATTCTCCAAGATCTAACCATGGTGTCATCATCTAAGATTGGACCTTCTTTTTTAGTGATACACTCGTCATCGGAATCCTTTGTTTCTCCTTTTTGAATGTATCTATACAAAATAAACTTAAAATGTTAAGCATTCTCTCTCACATATTTTTAATTGAAATTAACATTTCAAATAGAAATATTAAGTTCTCAAATCAAACCTGCTCATAAGTACTTCAATTCCGTTTACATCCAGATGATGTACAAGTTAGACTTAATATACGAATTGCTAACTTTTGCAATTCGGGGCAATGGTCTCCATAGCTCTCCCACCATATGCTATTTAAAATATATATATATAAATCAAGTTATTTCGTGATCATAATGTGAACCTAATAGACAAAGATAATACAAAAAGCATGAGTGTAGATTACCGGGTTGTTTTGTTTTTATGGTGAGTCGTGCCATTTCTCTCCCAAAGTTGCCTATCTTTTGCTTGAAGTAATCAATTTGTTCATCCACACGTACCTGAGTCCTGCTGTCTTTAATAAACCTCTCAAATGTGTCATACAATCCCGTCTTAACTTCCAAGCCCACACTAAAATTTTCATCATACTGGAATGTGGGGTTCAAGAAAATATCCACCAGTGTGCGAGGGACGATGTAATTGAAGGTTCCATCTTCTATCTATGATCCTCCAGATGGGATCATATTGCTTTTTCACATTTTCAAAATCTTTTGCAATTGCATCTTTGGCCCGGTCCATTGCCTCATAAATATACCCCATGCCGGTCTCTCATCAGTGTCCCAAACAAAGCACTTTGCCCAAAGGAGTTAAACATTTGAGATAATATTTCAGAGGGACCAAAATCCTTTAATTGACAAAATAATATCCCTTTCATCCCATCAATCGTTGTTGAATATGAGCTTTCTTCCCATTCTTTTGATGCAAACATTGTACGCAACGCAACTCTTTGCTCATGTATACTCTTTAGCATCAAAAAACACGTTGCAAAACGTGTCTCTCCGGCCCTGGTAAGTTCCCTTCCATTTGTATGCTTTCTCATCAATCCCAAACGTGTGCATAAATATAAACAGTTATTGCCCTTGCATTTGCTAATGTGATACGAATCGTTTTCCTTGTGATACGACACGAATCGTACGATTTGTATTGTGAATCTTACGATATTGACAAACAACTGTGTTTTCCTTCTATTGTTATAACTTTTTTTTAATTTGTATTTTCAGTTGCAGTTTGGTGATTTTAGATATTTCTCTGTTTCTTAAACCAATCTTTTTGAACTTTTACTCTGACTTCTATTTAACTGCCTTTGACTGATTGTCCGACAGCAGCACACTTCTTGAAAACAATGGAAAACAACTACAAACTGTGTCACTGGAGAAGTGGACTTTTCCAGAATACTTGGCAGTCTGCATAAGTTCAAGATACTAGGATTTCTCATTTACTTTTGGGCATTTCATTTTCTGTTTGTTTTTGTCCTTTTGGGGAAAGGAGAATCTCCATTGTTGTAGTAAAAAAAAAAAGAATTGGTCAAATAATATCCTTTGTCCAGGAGTCAATGAACCCCTTTATTGTATCATTTGCAATTGTCAAAGAATCCTGTCACTCCTGCTTTGGCAAGGACATTTTCTACCTTATCACTCCCTTGAGTCAACTTTGCCCTTGCATCGTTTACTAAAAAGAATACTCTTCTAGAACCTCTTGATTTTCTTTCACCTATTAAAGTGCATTATGATTATGAGCCTCCTTTGTAATTAGCGAGCCTGATTATATTTCAAGGATGGACTAGACCTCCTTGTGCAATCGCAAATTTTGGGTATAATTTCTGATATCTCTCTTATTATTAGTCTCTTACTAAATATCCACTACTGGGTTTACATGGATAGAAAGAAAATTAACAAGATTCCCTTAAATAAAGGAATGATCACCACACAATTAGTCAAACAAATCCAACTACTTAAACTAGGAAAGAAATCTGATCCTATTGACACTCTTACTCAATGGACGATTAGGTTGACAACTCAAGCCTCTTGACTTTTTTCGCTTTCCTAACTTGCTTGCAATCTTCCTTACATGCTTGACCCCAAGGTTTAGCTCACGTGGGCCAATGACTCAACCCCTTATTGTGCAATTGGGCTGGGCTCCTATCATATTGTTCAGTTGGGCTGGGCTCCTATCACAACTTTGCTTTTAATTTACATTATGAGGAGCATTTAATACCACTTTATGAAATACCTTATACTTTGTTGAGAGCGTGACGATGATCTCCCTAAATGTTGAATGCACCCATTTGTTTGTGACACTCACCCACTGAGCACAACAGCTTACCCACCAAAAATAGTATCATAGGTTGATTTGTACTTCCTGTATATTTTCCTTTTTATATAATTAATTGACAAGTACATTTGAGTTGACTGGTTAATGTTTCTTTTGTTCCAGTTATAGCAGTGGAGATGAATGGCATCAGACAAGGTCAAAAGTTAGCAGAGTCTCAATCTTAGTTCTTATGAACAGATGTGAATATATACTGAAACAGTTCCTTATTGATGAAAATGACCTCGGTATCATCTGTACTCTTGTACTATTATTTCAGTTTGCTTGGTTTGCTGTGCTTGGAATTTTGAGTTCCATGCAGATATTATTTCCATTTTCAAAGAACAGCTGGAGAATGTTTTAATAGTCCATCATTTTTTATCTTATTTTCATAAAATTCTTTAGAAATTCATATCTTGCAGGTGAACGGCCACTCCCAATGGTGAGAATTGAAGAAATCATTTATGTTCTTCAAGAATTGGCCCGGTTGGTCATCCATCCAGATACAGCTTCTGCTCTCCTGTTACCGCCATTTCTGAAGGAAGGCATCTCTAAGAATGAGAACTGTAATGGACGTGCACATCTCTTTTGTCTCTTTCCATCATTTTGCGAGCTTGTTGTGTCAAGGTCTGTGCCAAAGAACTTCCTCTTGCTTTTGCTCTTATTCTTAAAGATTCATAGAGAACTTTTCCTAGCACAAATGTGCATTCCAAGTATGAAAAGAAAAACTAAAAAAAGTAGAGGTTAAACCCATTTGCAAGTCCTAACTTGTTTGGATGAACGGTGAATTGAAGTAAAGTGAGGCAAAGCATCAAATCAATAGAGAATAAAATATAAGGGGTTATGATGGTCTTTTGTTTTATGTGGCTTGATAGGGAATCTTTTTGACTTTTTGTGTAAAAAGAGGATTTTTTTTGTCATTTAGTGGAGAAATGAGGTAGCCTTTTGATTTATTTTGAAAAAGGAGGGAATTTTGAATTTATGTACTTTTGATATGATAGGTGGTCTTTTCTTGTCTGGATAATGGAGGCTCTACCTCACTTTACTTCAATTCACCATCCATATATATGATAAACCTAAAGACATCAAGTTTCATATCTAACATCCTTTTTTTTTAATGGTATATCTAACATACTTACATATATCAAGAAACATGTGAACAACACAAAAAACATCTAAATCTCGCTTTCTGATTATGTTCACTTTCTTGGCCCCAAATTCATGATCCAAACCTTTTGGTATTCTCATGAATATGATAAACCTCAATGCATGAAGTTTCATATGTTAGATTCATATAGATTTTGAGATGCTAGATTCTTATACATTTTGAGAAATATGCAAAAAACAGAATAGTAACTTATTCCCACTTTCTAATTTTCTGCACTTTTGTTGGCCTCCATTTCAAGATCTGAACCGTTCACAGTGTTTGCGACCCACTATTTCTACTGTTGTTAATGTTTTGAGGCCCTAGGGCCCAATAAAATGTATAAAAATGATATAGATCCTTTCTTACTCCTTTTTCTGCTCCCATATCATTTACTAATGTGAAAATTGTTCCTCCTAACAAACATGGTAATGTGTTTTTATATATGTAAATTTTATCTATTTATACTTCCGCAAAGTAAATCTTTACATGTGTAAATCCCTTTTTTTATTCCCCATGAGTAAAAGCAAATGACTACATTTCAATGGTGGGGGAAGGGTTGTAAAATTTTTCAATATCGACTATGGGCAGGCCAGAAGGATCTCCATTACATTATCCTAGTCCTTGATCTATGGGTTTAAAGGTCTCAAAGTTCATTGTTGATTCCATGAGCCGATACTGCTCATGGGGGAAAGAGTCCTCTTCCTCTCTCTGAAACCACACACGCACATGGGACCTTCCCCTTGTGTGATCCCTCTGCTGCCATCTTTGAAACTGATCTAAATTGTGTTGACCGTTGGATTTGATATCCTTTTTTTTTAACCCCTGATCTTAGGGGTTCATATATGGATCATCTCTTATCCGTTGGACCTATGGTTTGGTGGCTCCATCTAAACATAACCCTATTCATGCCCCTCATCCAAGGTGAACCACCATGTGCTCTTGCCCTTGCTTACCCAGGAGCTCACACCCCTAGCCCACCCTAATTATCAATCTATGCCCTTTACACTGAAAACCCTTGTGAATTAGCAGTAACCCAAATTTGACACTCATCCGAGACTTACTGGCTTTCTAATTGATCATGAAAATGTTGGGGCCTATTCAACTTTGTCTAATGGATATGATTTGAGCAACCTTGAAGCTCTTAGAATTGTACCTCCTTTGACTTGATGGTGCCAATTTTCCATTCACAGGTAGGCAAGATTGAGACTTCAAACCTTGATCTGACACATAATTGTCATGCTTTGATGAGGGCTCTAGAGGGCAAACTCTCTCATGGGCTGTTTGATCTTAAAATAGATCTGATGGCCACAACTCTCTCACATACTCTTGAGGCTGGGTTCATAGGAGAGGATCTCCTAATACATATAAATGCTCTGGGCATTTAGCTCTCACCATATTACGGTGAGAGGTAATTTACCTGGGGCCCTAATGGTCACAAGACCTTTGGGAATGGAAAGAGCCATCTTGAATGGTCCCAAATATCAAGTTTGGGGTCAATCTCATGCTTCTAATCATCCATGGCCCACATCTTTAATGACTTTATATTAAAGAAAAAAGAATTGGTCGGGACCATTTGGGAAGAATTGTTTGTACAGTTTCCTATCACCAATTGATTTTGGGATTACTAGCTAGCAACTTTGTTGGGGGTGTTAAAAAAAACCGTATACCGAACAAACCAAACGATTAAAAACCGTGTTTCACGGTTTCAATTGCGGTTACGGTTATTAAAATCGAAAAACCGTGCTTTACGGTTTGGTTTCGGTTTTCAGCCTTGAGTTATGATTATTAACCAAACCGAATTGTATTTAACCGAACCGTAAAATACGATTTGATTAACCGTTTTCCCAAAACACACGGTTAACCGAACTGTTGCACCCCAATTTAAAAGACAAAAAAAAAAAAAAGAAGAAAAGGGGGTCTTGTGTAATTTTATAACTTAATTAAGTAGTTGTTTGTACAGTTTCCTATCACCAATTGGTTTTCAGATTACTAGCTAGCAACTTTGTTAGGGATGTTAAAAAAAACCGTCTAACCAAACGAACCAAACGGTTAAAAACCATGTTTCACGGTTTCAATTATGGTTACGGTTATTAAAATAGAAAAACCGTGCTTCACAGTTTGGTTTCGGTTTTCAGCCTTAACTCACGATTATTAACCAAACTGAATTGTATTTAACCGAACCGTAAAATACAATTCGGTTAACCGTTTTCCCAAAACACACGGTTAACCGAACCGTTACACCCCAATTTAAAAGAAAAAAAAGAAGAAAAGGGGTCTTGTGTAATTTTATAACTTAAATAACCCCTTTTAACTTTTGAGCCCTAATCGTTGGAACAAAAAACGAAAGAGGGAAATTGGAAGAAGAAGAAAGGAAGCTGGCAGCTGTTGGAAAAAATGCACTTTATTATTTCATTTGTCCATCATCATCATCATCAAAACCTTGTCCCAACTATGTTGGGGTCGGCTACACGAATTCTATTTCTCCAATCCGATCTATTTTGAGCCAAATCCTCATATAAGTTACACTTCTTCATATCTATCTTTAATACCTCCATCCATGTTCTCTTAGGCCCATGTGATCATTTGTCTATGTGTTAATTTTAATGCTACTTTTGTATTTTGGAATTATGTAATTTGTTATCTAAGATATTTGTTTCTGACTTTTCAATATATAATTTGCATTTTGACAAAAAAAAAAAAACATGTATTTTAAGTGACAATTAACTGTAACCGAACAGTCTAATACGTTTAACCGCGGTTCGGTTTTTTAGGGAACTGTTACGGTTTTTAAAAACTGAAAAATACGGTTCGGTTAACAGTTTTCCCAAAACACTCAGTTAACCGAACTGTTACACCCCAAAACTTTGTCATCATTTAGGGGGTCTCATGTGTGTGGATAGTATCGATTGGTGATAGGTGGACCCCAGATTGCTATGTCTCACCATAAGATGATGAGAGGTAAAATGAACGCGCATGAACATTTTTCTATATATATCCCTCTCTAGCACTCATGTGCTCATTTTTTTGGGTGTGGGTCCCACTTAGAACCCCACCAGGGGATATGGGACTTTCGAATCAAGCACCCCCCTTCCAAAACGAGTGTATGGTCGATCAAATTGTCCAGTCCGTTTGAACCCTGTGATATTAGTTGCATGCCAAAATTATTGGCCAATAGTGCTATTTAAGCCTCTTTTTGTCCCTTTTAATGACTCACACTAAGAAAGCCCTCTCCAATTACTTTCCACCTTCTTAGACCTAGATTTTGTGATTTTAGCTCTAATTTAGTGGTGTTTGGACAAGATCGAAAGTGTCATGTTAAGTGTTCATCAAAAAGGCATGAGTGAGTCTATGCTTTTTTTTTTTTTTTCTTTTTTACTCTTTTGGATTTTCTTTAATACAAGACATAGGAATGGTTATTTTTTGTGAATGTGCAAATGGAGATTTTAGGCTTAATCTATGGAGTAATCTTCTTTTTTGTTTTTCGAATTTTTCAATTATTTTGTGCAAGTTTTTGAAACACTTTTTATTGTTATTTAAATGCATCTCATACTTGCATGATGTATTTGGGTGTATTAGATTTTGTTTGAGAGTGTTCGTCTGCCTTAGATTTAATAAATTTGAGCTTTATTTTCGAGCTTTATTTTATTATTATTGTTATTATTATTATTATGCATTTATGAAGGAAATTGTAGCACTATTTTAAATCATTTGATTTTTCTCAAATTATAATGAAAATGAATGGATGGACTTAATATTACACATCATCTTGTTAAGTCACACAATGTTATCAACTCATCACATCAACTTTTTAAGGGGTTGTTTTTCTAACATTTGCAAATATGTCTAACTGATTCATTAAATTTAAACAAATTGAATGGTTTTTGGTGACCAAAGCTAGATGCACATGACTTTTGGTGCTGATAAGGGCCTTGATAATGGCCAACACACTCATGGTTGAGTAGCGTTGGCACCTCAGTATCACACACATGGCTAGGGATCGATTCTTGGGCCTCTAGGTTGATAAAATCACTCCTGGTGAATACGCCAACCTAGCAAAAAAAAAAAAACCTTAATATTGTGCTCAAGTGGGAAACAATGTGTGTATTATCCTATGTACACAGCAAGGATCAAAATAGCGGTTGCGGCAAGCATAGCGGTCAATGGCCAAAATGCTACGTAGTGGGTGATACGTAGCGGTTGTGGTGATACGTAGCAGTGTGAATTTTTTAAATGGTCAATTTTTTTTTAATCTTGTATAGCAAACAATATTGTATTTCTTTAGTGATTTGAAACCATATAAGGGTAGAGATAACTTTAGGGAAGACTATTGAGGAGAAGAATTAGGAAAACCAGTGTTTAAAACTAAAATTACTTGGCTCTATTAGGTTTTAGACCGTAGCGCCACTATTTTCAAAATAGCGTAGCGGCCGCGACCGCTACGGCCTATAATGCAGGCGCTACGCTACGTAGCTGCTGCTATTTTGAACCGTGGTACATAGCGTGCAAACCATCATGAATTACAATGGATCACTTGAGTTTTCACTAATCCGAATGGATTGGACCGTTGGATTGAGGGTCAATTTTTTCTTTAATATAAAGTCGTTAAATTTGTGGGCCGTGGATGAAGGAGTTAACGACTTGGGATTGACCCCAAACTTGATATGATGACTCTTTCCATCCCCCCAAAGTCCTATGGTCAGTGGGGCTCTAGGTGGACCCTATCAAGTTTGCCCCTCCCCATATGGTGAAAGATGGATGCACATGAATATCCCCCGAGAGATGTAAATTTAGGCCATTACCATTCAAAAAAAAAATTTCTAGGCCATTCTCCTATTATTAGCTTGATGACAACTTGATTTAGATTGTGTCTCTGTGGCAATATTCTACAAATTGTGGTCTTTTAATCCTGTTATTTTGTTAAAATTTTAAAGTGAAATATTCAGTGATTCTTTATTCCTTTTTCTTTCCAGGGAAGCTAGAGTGAGAGAACTTGTCCAAGTGTTGCTTAGACTCATCACAAAAGAGCTGAGACTCAAAAGGCTAACATAGCAGATTAACATTAGAAGAATTGGGCAAAAAACATGGTGTGTAGATTATGCTGCGTTTCTTGGGTACATGAGGGCTACTGAAGGAGCTGGAGGTATGAGAAGGCTGGATTGTTGCCCTTCCATGTGAGTGCATATATGTATTGTTTCTTGATTTTTTTTCATACAGCTGAGGTTCAATTTTCTGTCTATTTGTCTGTACATTAGAAAAATAAAGCTAAATGTTAAATGCTAATCAGAAATTGATGTTTTAATGAATGTGAAAAATGATGTTAAGCACCACATTGAGAATTAAAATAGTGTTTACAATTGGTAAATCATGCAAAGTTTTCACAGTTTCAAGACCATTTACTTGTACTATTACAGTTGAGTACAGCATACTATTTTATTATAGGATGACATTTGTATCTGCTACAATGAAATTGCTAAATAACCTTGGTAGAGATTGGACAAGGGCCTAGTAGTACATTATAGTTTCCCTGGTTGCACTCAATGCTATGGCAGAATCAGTACTGTCCATTACTCCATTTCTGTACTGTTCTCCACTTCGATTAATTTTCGTGCTTGTCCATGTTCTTACAAATTTCTATTTTGTTTGTAAAAAGAAAAAGGAAATAGCTAAGATCATTTTGCTTGTTTTTAAGGTGGGGCCTTAGTAAATCAAAGGATCAGCTATTCAACTCGATGATTGGTGCATTTTTTTCTGAGGTATTGTTCTGAATGGATGAGCTGATCTATGTGGACAGCGTTCCCAATTGCCAAAATGCCACTGGTCTAGTAGATTGGATCAGTTTGAATAATGTAATGGGGATGGCGAGATTGGTCAGCCCTTTTTTGTAGGGAGAAAGATTTGACAGAAGAATGCTATCACCATTTGCTCTGTGAAGGTTGTGAAGGAGGTGGCTCATTGGATGTATCTAGATTTGGGTGGGTTCCCCAGTGCCCAGAAGAGAGCGTGGTGAGGTTTGGGTTGTTTCCAGAGGTAGTATTTGTCAGGGGCCTAGTTTGTCTTCCCAAATTGAGGAAATTTGTGATTGAGAGTCCCTTAATCAGCTTCCTTTATTGATCTTTGTGTTTGTTTCTTATTTTTGGTTAAATTGAATATTGCTAATCCGAAAGAAAATACTACTTTTAAGTACTTAAATTTAACAAAACTTTTAAAATTCCAAATTTTGTTTTTTCAATCTTCAGTCATTTTTTGCTTATTTCCAAATTTGAATTCTAGATAGTTTGTTGGAAAAATGGATAGAGCACCTATGTTTTTGGTCAAGTTTGAGCCAAAATAAAAGTGGGCCCCACTTATCCTTTTAGGTGGGACTACATGGGAATGTGATCTACTCCATGAATAGATTAAGAACATATATTGGGTTGCTCTAATCCATTGAGGAGTGAATTTGAAATTGACTCCTAACACCACTACTGGAACATGGAAAGTTGGAAACACAAGGAACTGGTAAACTCGCATCCCACATTTCTTGGGAGCTAAACATTCTTTTGATATAAATATGTTTGCCTTGGTAGTAAAGGTTGGGCCCCAAAGGGCACCCTACTTTTGTGGAGGGAGGACCTAGAGGTAGGCTCACCACCACACCCGCACGCCCCGCCCCGCCCTGCCTTGGGCCTAGGCTTGGGCCACATGCGAGAGCTGTGCCTGGCTCGGCCCATTTCCCATTTATATTTTTGGAGAAATTTTGTTTAATAAAATTTCTTTTCCAAATGGGGTGTGTCTAAAGTCCAGAAAGGTGTGTCCGAATTCTAGAAATAGTGTCCAAAGAAACGTTGATGTTCTCTGTGTTTGTTCACCATTGAACAGTCACTGTATTGAACAGATGCAACCCATCGATGAAGTCCTGAAGCGGCCTATTTAAACCCATCTCGTCCATACCTTTTTGGTAATTCATTCTCTGCAACTGCATTGCATCTGGGTCATCGGTCAGAGTCTAGAGAGATTCTGTCACGGTTCTGGTTCGCCGGTCACAGTCTGTAGTGCTACTACTGTGTGAAGAAGATCATTGTATCCTGCGAGACAAACGCCACGGAAGCTCGTAAGCACCACTGTGGGGGCGAAATTTGTCTTAAAGACAGTGACGCTAGCCTTGATCAACCAACCTCTGTCCTACTTTCAGATTGCCGAATTACAGTTATCTGGTTTCTGGCTACATACTGTAAATGGATTTACATTTCAGGATTTATATTCTGTTGTTTGTTTACTATTTTATTTCTGCAACCAGTTTTTACAGTACTGAACTAAATCTGTATGTACTCAGACTAACAGGTTTTCCCAACTTCTAATTTCTTTACCTTTTCTTCACAACCAGATCGACCAATAGATTTCAAGAGCAAACACATCAATCCTCGAGACATGTATTTCCTCTAAGGGGCTGTTTGTTAATTGAATATGTAGGAATTATGGTCACGGTCCAATGAAGGATTATTTAAGAGATTAAGTATGAAAGATATCGGTTGGAGATGTGGATGAGACCTTGACTTCCCTAGGATTTGATTTACTGGGGTGATGGCTAGTTTTTCATTCCGTAGAATTCATTTTTGGTTGAAGATATTATTTAATGCTTATCTTTGGACATTCACCTTTGTTTCTTGAGTTTTAACCACTTCTAGAAATACAAGTCTTAGAATTCCTAGTGATTAGATTAGATGAAGTAATCAGGCCCTATAACTGTTTGTTTCTTTTCTAATGCCTTCAGTGTATGGATGGTGGTGGGTATTGGGTAAGCGCACTGATGACTAACAGCTAGCCATTAGGTGAGCCTCGTGGATTTTGAGATACTTCCCCTGGAGGATTCTCTGAGTTGTAATGTCACTTATGATACAGATAGAAGAGTTCCTGAGCAGGAGCCATTGGTTCAGTCATTTTAGGTTAGATAAGTGCTGCCCATGATTAGGCCCACATCCAGGAATCATTTGAAGGCAATTATTTTATAAATTTTCAATAATGTTCTCAATAAGGTCTCCAGGTCCAGATTTATCTACTTTTGGTTAAATTGTCACTTGCTTGCTGGTTAAGCATCTAATTAAATTTACTTGGTGAAACGAAACAGGCTATATTGTCTTCTTTTAGGATAAATTGGTGTAAGTAATTCTAATAGGGTATGGATTCTCACTCATTTAGGGCCTGTTCGTTTGCATGGAATTGAATAAAGGAGGTCAAGATCAAACGGGCTCGAACTAAGGATTATTAAATCATGAAGGGTAAAAGATATAGATGGGAGTGATGGGCCTTGTCTTTCCTAGGACTTGAATTGCTAGGGTGATGATGGTGTTCATATCCCATCTCCCTTTGATTCATTCCATAAAAGGTGAGACTGGCTATTTGATCTTCATTGATTCATTCCAGCAAGATCATTTTTATATATTTACCTTTATTTCTCCAATTTTAAGGATTTCTAAGGGAAAGGAAAAAAAAAAAAACTAGTCTTTGAAACAAACGGGCCCTTAGTCTCATTTTCATTGACCAGGTCTTCTTTTAGGCTAATGGTAGGTATTGGTGATTGAAATAGGGTATGAATTTTGACTAACGAGTACAAAATCATTCTTGTTCCATTTTCTTCCAGAACTGTTTTTTCTTGTTTTTGTTTCTGATAGCTGGACCAGAGACTCATGATGGGAATTCACACATGAGATATAATGGAAACTCACACATGCGGGGAGACAGAGACAGAACTCACACATGTGAGGTAATAAAAAGTTACATATGCAAAGAGGGAGGAGGTCAGGTTCGAACCCAAGACCTCTCAATGAGAACTGTCACTCCTTACCACTAAGATGAGAGCCGTTCTATCCAGAACTGCTGGTTGAAGGCATTCTTGGGAATTTTATCACCTTGAGGGAACGGCAGAGGAAGCTCTGTGTTTCTTTTATGTGCTCACAAAAGCTTCAAATGTATATTGTCTACATTTCTACCAATACCTTTCAAGTTGGGATTTGAATGGGAAACATGGCACTATACCAACTGCAACTCTTAGATGTTGGGAACCTGGTTGGGTGTCTGCATATAATCATTCAATCACCAAGGTGGTGGGATTGCTAGGTTTCTCCCTTGGTTATGGGTTGCATCTATACGAGCATTATATTTATATCATGGAAGATCATTAAACTTTGAGGCCCTAAAACCGTAAATCAAATATAAAAGAAGATATTACCCATTCGAAGATGACACCTTGATGATGGGTGAGAATTAAAAATTCCCTCTCATCACAGTGATTGAGCCTATTCATAAACCCAAAATAAGGCCCACAACTAGATTTATGACTTTCACAGTTGTGGTCGGACTCAACTTGGTTTAGAAATAGAATCAAATCTACTTGATGATCAGTCAAGGTCAGTGGATTGGAAACCATTAGGGGCTTTGAGTTTTACTTGGGACATTGGGCTGTCACCAGAGCAGACATATTGAAGCCAATGCACTGCCTTTATGAGACAGAAACACATCAGGCTGGGAGAAGGGACACGTGGCAAATTTGGAGGAAGGGATACCCTACCCATCAGTGGGCCCACAAAGAGATAATATGGACAGTTCAAGATAAATTTTGCTCCTCTCCAATCTTCAATCTCATATCCTCAAGTTTCTATTAAAATGAATTGGTCTCACAGTAGGATTGATCAAGATGATGGAAACGTGATTAAGTTTTATGTGAAAATGTAGAAATCTTAAATCTTTTCCTCAAGAGTTTGGTTGCTAAACATAACCGTAATGAAAGGCATGATGAGTTTTATGTGACTATAGTAAGGGTATATTTCCATGACAATCATGACATTGCGGATTTTTCCATGATAGTCATTACGGATGGAGCTACACAGGGCTGAGAGGGGTCAATTGCCTCCTCTCAACTTATTCCTTCCCTTAAAATTAAGAGAAAGATATGAATAAATATATTTTGATCCTGTCCTTTTTGCCCTTCTCAACTAGTTTTTCTCCTCTTATTTGCCCCGCAGCAATCTTTTTTTTCCTTTTCATAAAGAATGAGAATTCTAAAACACATACGGGATTTTGGTCTTTCATGATAGAAAGATAACTCAACAAATCAGCAATAAGGTAGGCATTATGCTGTTATTTTTTTACTTTTGAGTTTTTTTGCATATAGCCCTCTAGGGTTTATAGAATTTGTAAATAGGCCCTTATCGTTTTGGTATTTGCATATACCCCCTGTCCTTTCATTTTAATAGCTTCTATGCCCCCAAAATCAATAGTCATAACAAGAATGGGCGACCACCAAAAGATTTATGTTGACTCTTTTTTTTTTTATAAAAATGACAACCTTACCCTTAAAATAATTAAACAAAGACAAGTATGTCATTATTATAAAAATACCATTATTTTGTCCCACGTCCCAATCATCTCTCTCAAATTCTCCCATGCACATAAAGCCTAATCATGTATTTGAGACTCTCATCAGTCTAATAGGGGGTTGTGTATGGATAGAGTTAATCCCTCCCATTAAATGTACTATAGTAACTAGGGATGAAAATGAGTAAGATTTTTAAACAAGGACCGAGTTGCCCAGCCCCACTCCTATTAGGGGCAGGTCTAGTGTTGATTTTCTTGGAACGAGGGCGAGTTTTGGTTTTGTTGATGTAACCTACCCCGCCCTGTATATAAATAATATATATTTATTTATTACTAAAATTATAAATAAAATTCATATTGTACAAGTGGTGTTTGGGCTAAACTTAAAGAATTTTTTTAAAATAAGATTGTATGTTTGAATTCTACAATACTATTTCCCATGAATTTATATATTTTAAAGTTTTTAAGATTTAAATTTGACCTAAACCTTGCACAAATGGGGTAGATTTGGTATCACATGCCATTGACTCATCATGGGGCTTGTCGGGAACTCACTTCATTGTCATCCCTAATAGTAATAGTAATTGTTAATGTTACAAGTTTTAAAGAAAAAAAAAGTCCAAGTTTTTGAACTTATACATATATGGAAAAGTGATGGGCAAAAATGTCGTTTTACTCTAAAAGCTTATGATGACCATAAGGCTACTAATTTTGAGAAGTCCGGTGGGTATATACAAAGATTGAAACCAGAAGGGCTTATTTACAAATCCTACAAACTTTAGGAAGGCAAATGCAAAAACCTCTTTATTCTTTCTTTTTCTTGCTCATTATTGAGCCCAAAATCCTAATCCTCTCAAAGTTTGAAATTCATAATCACCCAGCTCGTTTAATTCATCATCAATTTTTTGAGTTTTTAGCATCTAACCACTAATATCTTAGCCCGAGCCCCTACGGGATGGGATTTGACACGGGCCCACTCAATTTAGGGCCTGGATTGGACAACCTTTGGGAGGCCCGTCTAATATTCGGGACGGAATTGGACAACCCATGCCCAGGCCAAGCCTGTCTCATTGACGGGCCTAATCTTACTCCAGTCTTCAGCCATCTTGACATCCATCCAGAGTTTTTGAGATGCCTTATGAGTTATAAGCACATGGGATGCAAAGCAGCAACACTACTTCCCAACACAACAGCTGCAGCTACTCCCCCAGGATTTGTATTCATTCTGGGATTGTTCCTCAGGCTCAGCTCCCACTACCCCTTCTGAGTCCAGTCGTGTTGCTGCCTTGTCCGCCGGCAGTTTCATCGTTGCATTCTGCATGCATTCAATCAATTCATTCACCCAAAAAAAAAAAAAAAATTTAAAAAAAATCCCAAGAATATGGGAATAACAGGAGATATATTGTCATTATCATCATCCAAATAGGAAAAGCACCTTGAGAACATCAGCTAACTTGGTCTTGTCCTCGTCGCGTATGATCCTTGCATTGATGTTGGTAGCGGACTGGGCAGCTGCAGCTACTCCTCCAGGAGTGATGACAGTGCTGCCCGTGGCTCTCACCTCTGCTCCTTGTATGGCTGCAGCGTCGCTTTGGTCCACACAGGCTTGTCTCCTGCCGTAAGTGCAGTTGCCTCTAGTGCTTGTCCGATTGTAATGGCGCTTGCTGTAACTGCAGTGGACGCAAGTGCAGCAGGAGATGCCTGTTGACAGCAGCCTAGGTTGATAATACTTCCCCACCACCTGCACCCACACAAACCACACACTTTGGTTGTGGTCCTCAAAATAATTTAATCACATATATGATACAAAACGGAAAACTACATTTTGTAATCCATTTCAAATCTGAAACCAGAAATTGGGCTGTGGTACCAACCTTGGGACTCTGACTACCAAGCCAATTGCTGCATATATATATCTTGAGTGACCAAATGGTTTAAATCTTGGTTTGAGCCAATGAAATTACCGAAATCTCCCCGGCTCTTAGATAAGATATCACGTTTATTTCTACCCAAAAAAAAAAAAAGACAGTCGTAGGATAAACGTAATTTTGTCAACAAACAAAGAGTAACAAAGTCAATGCAAAACGAAACATCCAAACCTGGTCGGTAACGGATTCTGTTATGACGCGCCGTCCGGGAGGTCAGATTCCACCACCGTCACCCCCTCCTCTGGGACAGCGTGGGTTGGACCTACAATGTTACTCAGAAACAGCAGTCCGTGACATAAGGACCTAATTTCACCCAGAGTTCACCAGTCATATGCCACTATAAACTAAATCCCACTGTGCTGCCTTGTCCCCAGTTTGAATAGGTTGCACCACCGCATTTAGGTTGGACCCGAGTTGCACCATTGGTCAAGATGACCATGATTTTTCTACGATTTAAATTACTAGAGTGATGACTGCATATTCATTTCTCATCTTCCCTTCGATACAATTTCCACGAAAGTCGAGTGTATTTAATGGTGATTTTTATATATTCACCTTTAGTCTTCATTTTTAACCACTTATGGTGCGGATTCCTGCATATTCTATGCAAACAAACAAGCCCTAAACATCAGTTAAAAGGATGGTATTATTTCTGCCACCTGCGATTTAGATCAGGAATTGGTAGAATGAATGAATATGAGCACCAACTCAAGATATGTTACAAAATATCCGGATTGTGTTAGTGAGAACTGTACTGATTTCAATTTTTCCTGAGCCAATTATGTTACAAAAAAAAATATACATGAATAAATAAATAAAAACCTCTGAGATCATGCAGAATGTCAACCAACCTTGCAACAAATTGGTGCTGCCACATTCTGAGCGTCTTTATCCTATTTCTCTTTGAAAGACATTTGTATAAGTATAGGGAGAAGTATAAGCTCAAAAATGTCACCAGTAATCTCTACAGGAACATTGGTTATCCTTGAAATGATGAAACCGGTTATTGTCCCTAACAATAATCTCCCTGCACACAATTCGTGAGATGAACTTGAAGGCGCTGTGGCAATCCCCACACACCCTAAGGTTCTTGGTGATCCTTATGGGGACCCCTTCAGGTATACAAATCAGCCCAAAGGCCAATGCCAGCTTCTCACTGTGGGAGAACACTTCAGTCTCTTTCTCTTCCTCTTCCAGATCAAAGAGTGCAAAATTAGTGTCTGGCACATAGCCAGCTGCCTTCATCTGTCTCCTCAACTTTGCCAGCATAGCCTGGATTTCAGTGTTCCGATTGTGGGAGGTGTCCTTGGCCTGGAAGACATGGACCTGATTCTTTATGTTGATCCAACTGTACCCTGGCCCCTTCTTTATTCCCACTTCCTTCATCTCCTTCCTTACCTCTGTGGCCTCTTCCCACCTATAGTGTTATATTAGGAGTAAAAGTTAGCTCAATAAAAAAGCTATCAACTCAACCCAATAAAAAAAAATCTGCCAAGCATGATAAAGAAATGGAGGTTCTTCGACATGTGAAGGACCCTATCAAGAATGGAAGATAGACCAAATATTGTCCCACTTAAAGCTGATTCAAGGCCCCGTTTGGATCCTTGGAACACAGTTGCCCTGCATTCAGGTTGCTTATAACTTGGCAAAGAACAAATCAGCTGTAGGTTCCAGGCAACTCAGTTTTTATCCAAACACGTCATTTGTGTATAACTGAAAAAACCAAATGGGTCATAAAAATCCAAAACACTTGTTGAATGTGCGTCAACTGCAACTGCCAATTGGATAATGAGTCCTGGATGATGATGATAAGGGTTGCATCACCGTATAGAGTAAGGCTTCTGTCATAATGATGACAAACTGGAGAACTAGGATCACCGAATAGGGTAGATATTAAAACATGAAGAACATCTTACTTGGCACCAGTGCATAATTCCCACAGAATACCTCTTTCTTTAGGAGGGGAAAAATCTATTGAATACTTAGGATTCCAAAGCAAATGGTCTTCTATCAAGAAAGACAGAATGATCAAAGGTGGGAGATCTACAAAGGACCATCATATTATGTCCTCTTCTCTTTTGAAAGGAAATGATTCAACCACTTGCACGATTAAACACCAGAAATATGGTCACTTGTAGATCTCCACTCTTGAACCCTTGCTCATCACTTCTTGGATAAAAAAGGCTCTTCCTAGAATATCAAGGGATCTTGTAATACTTGCAGACAAGGGTTGCACATCTAATCAGATTTTTGACCTTCTCTGCAGGTTCCATTCCTTCCACATCAATGGAATAAGGCTAAGAGAATAATGTTGAACAGGGGCTGAACAGACACTTTCTATCAAAGGCCCACAATTGCTATTCCCTCACAACAAAGTGCATATGTTGAGCCCATCCTTTTGGATGTCCAAAAGGTTCATATGTTAATCCAGGGGCTGGCATGGAAGAACCAATCATGTACGTTTTTCAAACATGACACTTACCAACTATAATTAAGGGCTCTTTACGGATTAATCCCTCATAAACTTGGGTTCCGCGAGATAATGACAAAAGCTCCCAAAATATCAGCCGTCGGCTGACATTGATTTTAAAAAATGATGATTTTGCCCAAATCCCATGATATCATGAGTCATGATATCATGGGATTTCCACTTAAACAGCCACTGTTTAAAAATAATGATAAATTCCACGATATCATGGGTTTTTGCATGGATTTAGAAGAATTTTTTGCAGATTTCTTGCTCTTACTGAACTATTGCCAAGTATGTGTTTCTTTCCTCAGAACTCAATATATAGTAAAAGAAAGAAAAAAAAATTAGAGTTTTCTTGCTGATTACAGTTTCTGTATTTTCAAAATACTGATAAATCCCACGATATCATTGGGATTATCAGATGATATCGTGAGATCTCTTTACAGAATTAAGGGAAAATTTTTGCAGATATCTAGCTCTTACTGAATGATTACCAAGGATGTGCTTCTTTTCTCAAAACTCAATATATGGTGAAAGTAGAAAAAATGGATTTTCCTTGTTGATTATGATAGGAAAACTACGATATTATGGGATTTGGGCAAAATCATCTAAATACATAAATAATTATATAAGATATATATTATGGAAGGTGATTATATAAGGTCAAGAACATGATGTGGTCAAGTGAGGACTGTCCTATCTTTTAGTGATCCGGATTGTGCATTAGATGTACAGCTTCCTCCTTCACAGCAACATGAAATTTCAGTCCAATTGAAGCCAATCTTCATTTTAAAGCATGGGACCCTCACTGATACATGTAGTACTGAACTGATAGTTTGGGTCCATGTCATGTAAGCTACATTGTATAGAAAATTTAATTTTATTAAAAACTGTGATTAATATGTTATTTAATCACTTTGACCAATACGGTATGGTCTTGATATAGTCATTTTCCTATGCTAATTATATATTTAAGGTAAATGGGTATACAAGCATGGTCCACATAAGACCCAGGTACAGACCAGATTGATAATTCAGGCCAAGAAAAGGGCCGGTCCCAGATTTAGTAGTTGGGGCTCTAGAGTAACTAGGTATTAGGGCCCTGTTTAAGATTATCTCCATATTCATGGGGGATTTAGGCTAGATGAACCAAAATTAAATTGAAGCTGAAACAGAATTCCTTACTAACTGCCAAACATAATTCATACCTGCCAGCAGCTGCAAACATGTTGGACAGAATGACATGGTTGCCTGAGTCATGTGGGTCGAGCTCGAATAACTTCTCAGCTGCAATTTGCCCCAATTCTGGCTTCCCATGCACCCTGCAAGCTCCAAGCAGTGCCCCCCAAACCGACACCGTTGGCCTTATAGGCATCTCCTTAATAAACTCATATGCACGCTCTACCATCCCAGCTCTCCCCAGCAAGTCTACCACACAACCATAATGCTCCGCGCCTGGCTCAATCCCATACCGCCGTTTCATCGATTCAAAAATCTCAAGGCCCTCCTCCACTGATCCTGCCCTACTACACGCTGATAGAACGCACACCATTGTAATGTAATTCGGCGACACCGGACCGCCACTGCCACCATGTATCATCTCCTCAAATGCAGCAACCGCCATTTCGGCATACCCATGGTGCGCATAGCCCCCTATCAATGCATTCCATGTAGTCAAGTTTCTCTCAGGAATCTCGTCGAACACCTGCTCAGAGTGTTTGATGCTGCCACATTTCGCATACATATCGACGAGCGCACTGCCCACGTAGATGTTGGCATCAACACAGGACTTCACAGCAATCGCGTGAACGGACTTCCCAAGCTCAAGCCCGGCTAGCCCTGCACAGGCACTGAGAATGCTGGACACCATGAAATCCGTCGGTTCGACGCCTGCCTTCCGTGCCCGCAAAAAGGTCAAAAGCGCCCTCTCATCCTCATCATACTGCACAAACACCACAATCAGCGAGCACCAAGAAACAACATTTGGGGTGGATGTTCCTTCGAACACCAATGCTGCCGAGTCAACTCGGTGGCACTTTCCATAAAAATCAACCAACCCATTTGAAACAGACACATCTGCATCAAACCCAACTCGGACGACAAACCCATGAAGCTGACACCCTAAACGAAGATCCCCCATATCAGCGCACGCATTCAGAAAAGCGCAGAACGTGATTGAGTCCTGCTGATTGCCCATATCCCGTCTGAAGCTGATAAATGCAAATACAGCTTCTTGGGGCCTACCGTCGAGAACAGAATTGGAGACGAGGGCATTCCAAGTGGGGACATTCCGGTGGGGCATTTCGTCAAACAGGAAGCGTGAGTGCTCGCGGAGGCCCGTTTTGGAGTACATGTCAAAAGCGCTGCAGGCAACAAAGACGTCGTAGAGGAGACCAGACTTGAGGGCAAGGGAATGGAGCTGGAGGCCGGCGAGGGGGAGGCGGAGGGCAGCGGAGGCCTTGAAGAGGCAAGGGAGGGTGAAGTCATTGGGGGGGACGGATGAGCGACGCATAATGGAGAAAACGCGGAGGGCGGAGAGGAAGTGTCCGTTCTGGACGGCGCCAGAGATGAGGGAGGTGAAGGAGACGACGGAGGGGTTGGGGTCGAGGGAGAGGAGTGAGAAGGCGGAGGAGAGGAGGTCGAGCTTGGAGTACATGTTGAGGAGGTGGATGCAGAGGAAGCTTGGAATGGGCTCAAGGGTCTTGAGGATATGGGCGTGTACAGATCGACCGAGGAGAGGAGACCGAGTTGAGACGGCCCTTTCGACGACTGCGGCGAGTGCATTGGGAGAGAGGAATTGCATTGGTGCTGGTATTGGCATGGTGGGTTGTTGCAGAGGAAGATCATTGCGAATGCTGGAGCATGGGAAAGACAAAATTGAGAGTAATCAAACAAAAATGTAAGCTGGCTGCCGGTCGTATCGGCGAAGAGGGAGTGGTAGTGTCAAGTGTGGGACTTTAAATACGATTAGCACAGAGCACTACATGAAAGTGGCGGGAAACGTTTGAATTTGGGAAACCCTTAGCTGCTAAAGTTGTAAACGGGTCCCACCGGACCATAACCGTTAAAGAGAAGGTCAAATTTAGGCATGAAAATCCGGGCCGTGCCGGCACTGGGCCGGGTCGGCACGGCCCATGATTAATATGCAGGCCATGCCATGTCGGGCCCAACCCTTTGGGGTCAGCCCAGCACGGTCCAAGGCACGGCTCTAGTCGTGCCGTGCTGGGCTGAGACTTAGTCGGGCCTCGGCCGTGCAGCCCGTGGGCGGCCTAAAGATCCCCCTCCCCTTTTTTTATTTTTTTTAAAAAAATTTTAATGTTTTTAAGTCTTAGAGGCTTAGACTCTTGGTCTTGGACCAATTTCATTAAAATAAAGAAATTAAGAGAAATAAATAAGTAGAATAACACTAATGATGTTTTGAAAAAATATATCAACTAAATTGTATTTCCTTGAAATTTAAGTTACAAAAGTTCAAAAAATTACAGGTTTGAACTTGGATCAATATATATATATATATATATAATGAAATTCAAACCTTCTAATAAATGAAAAAAGAATTACAACTTTAGAAACATATGATACATTCTAAAAAATAAATTACAACTTTGAAAACCTATGATACATTCTAAAAAATAAATTACAAGTTGAAAGCCTATTATACATTCTAATAAAATTTATACTATGATATATGTAGCGCCGCTAGCTTGTCTTCTATCTCAAACTCATCGGCGATGTGTTATTCCTTATCCTGTATGTGCTTGATACCAATCTCGTAAGCACATGCAGGTCTCAACGGTTTCTTATGTAAGCATAGTCCTCGTGGGTTCAATAAGGCGCCTACTTGCACTAAATGCCTGCTCTGATGCAACTATAGACGCCGATATTGTTAGCATATCATGGGCTATGGCGGAAAGCACATGAAACTTGGTTTCAAATTATTTCCACCATGCTAAAAGATTAAAATCATCTTCTTCTTCATCCGAGATTGAAACAGGATCGCCTCCCAGGTACATTGTTAATTCATTAAGGTTGTAATAAGATCCTCCGAAAGAAGAGGAGTTACTTTCGTAAGATTTCCTCGTAATACTCCAAAAGGCCTTTTTTCCGTTATGTACTTGGGGAGGGCCTGTTGGGACCGTGGGTGCTATGGATCTACCTAATCGGGTAGTATAATCTAAATAAAGTGTTTTTAATTGTGTCTTAACTGTAAACATGTCATTTCTATTAGTGGTATTCATGTTAGAATTTATTTCATCAAGAAGGGTTTCTACACTTTTTAATTTCAATCTAGGGTCTAATGCAGCAGCTATACAAAATGTTAAGGGAGCTATTCTCCAATATTGTGAAAACTTTGCCTCCATTTGTACACACATAAGTTGAAAAATTGAAAAATCTCTATACTTTTTAAATGCAAGACTTATTTCATAAAAATGGGCTAAAACTTGATTTGATGTGGGATAATATACCTCGGAAAAAAACAATATTGGATCATGAAAAACTTCTAAAAAATTTCTTATTATCTCAAGAAGGGTCCATCTATCATCACTTATAAAAAAAAATTCATGCTCCAAATAAAGTTGACAATATTGATTTAATGTCATTTTATAGACACATGATTCTTTTAACATTTTATATGTAAATTTTCATCTATGCTTTACATCTTGTGATATTTTATTTGGTCTTAGACCCAAATTTACACATATATCCCTCCACCATTGTCTTCGCGAGGGAGAATAAAAAATGTATCATACAATCCATTTAATGATTTCTAAATCATCTCTAATAGATTTTACCCCTACTTGTAAGATAAGATTTATGATGTGGCATGCACATTTATTGTGAAATAGATCTCCATTTAAATCAAGTTGAATAGCAGGTTTTAGTAAATCTGTTGCGACATTGTTAGTGCTTGCATGCATTATCTAAAGTTATAGAAATTATTTTATTTTCAATTTTAAATTCTCTATGTTTTTCAAGGATGGTGGACTCTATTCTAGCACCAATGTGTGAGAATTCTTATATAGAAAATGACATTATTCTTTTTTGCATCACCCAATCACTATCAATATAATGTGCTGTGATTGCAATGCACCCTAGATTTTGTTTAGAGGTCCATAAATCTAAAGTTAAAGTCACTTTTCCAGGTATATTTTCAAAAACCTGTTTTAAATTCTCCTTTTCTTTCAAAAAAAGTTTTTATTGCATCATTTCTAGCAATAACTCTAGACATTTTCTGCCATGAAGGAACAAAGGCAGACCTCAAAAATCTTTCAAATGATCGATCTTCGGCAAGTCTAAATGTATAAACTTAATAAGTTGATATCTATCATTAGTAGGGTCATAGTTGAAAACTCCTAAACCGTCAAATGAATCTGTTTGAGAAAGTTGTGTTTGAATCATTCCACCTCTTTCCCCATCATTAACGGTATTCATGTGTTTGCGCACACACTTATTCATGTGTCTATAAAGGTGGCCAGTGCCGCTTGATGATTTGACACTGAGGAGATCTGTGTAATATTTACATTGTGCCTTTTCCTCTGTTCCTCTCTTGGGACTTGGGAAAGTAACTTTAACAAAATAAGATCATACAGGAGAAGTCAATCTTGATTTTCTCTTTTTTTAGTTGTAGAAACCGAACATGCAGGATTTTGGGGACTATTACTATCTACTTCTATGCCCTTACTTTGATCTAAATGAATAAATCCAGGATCTTTCTCATTTAGAGAGAAGTCAATGTTGAAAGGTTGTGATGGTCTAGCCATTTTTCTAAATAAAAGATAAAAAAACTAAAATAAATAATTATGTATAATGTGTTTTTTGTGATAATTTATATAAGAAAGGGGAGAAAAGGAGACTTAATATATAATATTACTATGTATATTATTACTAAATAAAACTCAAAATTAAAGATAATAAATACCTTTATGAGAGAGGGAGAGCTAATGGAGAAGTCCTTCTTAGTTGAATCCTCCACTTTAGAGAAGTCACTCTCAGTCTTCACTTCTTAGAAAACTTTGTAAATAGCTTAGAATTTAGACTGAGATTTAAGAGAGCTTAGGGCCTTAGAACTTTAGAGGGAGTGTGAGAAATGAGAAAGTAGATGAGCGTAGAGAAATGAGAGGAATTAGTACTATTTATAAAATTCCTAAGTGATAAAATGACATAAAATACCCCATCATATGACCGTTTTATAACAGTTGAAGGGTATAATGGTAAAAAATGATCAAAATACACTAATACACGCCCCCCCCCCCTGCCCCAGCTGACCGTTTATAGTTGTGGGAGGGGTTAAAAAGGCACATTTTACCATTTGGGGGTGGGGGGGAAGGGGTTAAAAAGGCACATTTTACCATTTGTGTGTGTGTGTGTGTGGGGGGGGGGGGGTGTGGGTGGGGTGGTTTCAAAAATATGGTCGTTGGGGGCCTTCCATGAGTCGGGTCGGGCCGCTCGCGGACTTGGGGCATTGGCCCAACATGGCACGGATTTTTACCGTGCCCGGCCGGGTCGGTCTCGGGCCCAGGCACGGTTTTTCCATGTCGGGCCCGTGCTGGGCTTGGGTCGCCCGCCCATATTTACACCCCTATCCAGGCCTACAACCGTTTCGGAACCGATTTTTTGGCTCTGGAACCAAAACCAGAACCATATATGGGACGGGTCCGGATTCGAGTCCGGGTTTAAATAGAAATTAATATTAAAAAAATAAGGTTTTTAGAAGAAATTTTCAAAAATTGAGATAATATGTCGGGACTCGGGGTCCAAACCAAGGTGGAATTGGACTCAGACTTATTTACATATCGAGGCTTAAATAAGGACCCAGAGCTAGTTTTTAACGGGTCAGAACCTTTGGGTAATTGAAGAATCGGGGACCCATTGACATCTCTATAGCCGACTCTGAGCACATCTTTAGAGGGACCCCACCTGGGGATGGAAAGTAGGGCATCTCTTCATCTGGTTGGGGCCTACCTATGTATAAAAAGAGCCCCATCGGATCATCCTACCCCCTTCATCAACAACCAACAACTTTCACCCCTTCAAAAATCGACTGGTTAATCCAACAGTGCACTCCATTCGAACCGTGTAAAAAAAGACACCAGTCTTATTCCAGGGGGCGCTCTCTCTCTCTCTCTCTCTCTCTCTCTCATCCATTCCGACGAGTCATTAAATGTGCCCTCTCTCTGTGATCCATTCTGACGACTGACGAGTCATTAAATGTGCCCACCATGAGATGTGCAAAGTGTAAGGTGTGCATAAGATGATTTCTATAGATTATGTATATATACACAATATACATAGGGAGGTCTTTTTTTCACATCCACACCAGCTTCCATGAGGAGGATGGAAAGATCCAAGTGGGACCGAACCATGTATGAAGTTCTAAGTCACTCAGATACCCCTAATCCCTTGATCAATGTCCCATGAGTTTAATGACTTTATATCACAAAAAAAGACCCTGATCCAATGTTGATCGGTGCAAACCAATGGGATCGGTGACTATTGGGGGTGGGGTGGTCCACCCGGGTGGATCATTTAGTGGGTCCCACTAGGTGGTGCACACTCTAAAACAGTGCACGCCAGATGCACAGAAAGATCTGCCATGTATATAATAATATTATAGTATTTTATCATATCACTGGGTCACCAGATATTTGTGTATGGGCCAAATTGACCCGGACCCAATTATCAATCAGGTCCAAAAGAGGGCATGAATCTGGATTTTCCAAATCGAAATCTTCAGGTAATTGGGAAAATGAGGTCCATTGGGAATGGGATCCGATGCATGGATCTGCCTCAGCCATGAAATTTGGATTGATTCTGTACAGGAGAAATTTGGACTAACTTTGTACAGAATAGATTCCCGCACATGTCCGGTCCAAGTTCATAAAACTCCGATTGAAGTATAATTTGAGCTGGTTATTATATCATTTGCACAACAACAGTTCTAGGGTAAATTCCTTGGTGGCAACTGCATTAACGTGCATATGTTCGTGCTAAAAGGACCGAAACTCACGCACTCATGTTTTCTCCTAAATGGGTGGTACACAACTTGTGAGACAATATGCCTATATAGATTGCCTATATAGGGATCGACATCTAAGCAGTTGTGTGAGATGAAACCCGTTGCCACTGGGGTGTCTTGTGTTCTTCCTTTTTCTTTTATTAATTTGATATGCTACGGGTTTTAAATTCTCTACAAATGTTAATAATAATGTGCTCTTATCAAGTTTGAAATTAATTTTTTTATTTTTATTAATTTACTCAATTAGGTTTTATTTAGTAAAATTTAATTTCCTTTTAGTTAAGTTTGCTACAAAGTTTAAATATTATAATTTTAGTTTCTTTACCTAACCAATCAAAGGGATCGCAATTTGAAAGAACTACTTATATGTTTTCCATTACTGTGGGCCGAGCTTATTTGCATTTGGGCCTTTTTAATTTACTTCCAATGGGCTAAAGTGGTTTCCAAATTCCACGGCATGCAAAGAGAGAGGAGTGTGCATGCATGAGATGCATATAGAAAGCCATGTACTACTAAATGGAAAGTAAAATATGAGTAACCTTCCAAAAGCTTTGTAGGGTGTGCACAAAACTCATCTCCAATTAATATATTATACTAATTATAAAAATGATCAGGCTCTCATAAATTACTAGGGATGGCAATAGGGGTGCACAAAAAAACCGCTAAACCGCTCCAGACCGATCCAAACCGGGCGGTTCAGATCGGTTTTGTGGTAAATCAGATCGGTCACGGTTTAGATTTCCTTTAAACCATTCAATTCGATTCAGTTTTCGGTTTGAATGTGGGGTTAAAAGTTCAAACCGAACCGTACCAATTATATAAATATATATATTTTATAAAATATATAAAGGAAATTGAAAAACTACTTAAAGAAGACTCGAACCCTCACTCCGTTACTTGAAATCTAACGTCTCTCACCAATTGAATTGACATTTTTTGCGGAAAAAATAAAATAAAAACAAAAAAACTGTAACCGAATCGAACTGGTTCCTTTTGATTCGGTTCGGTTCGATTTGGAAAAATTGAAAACCAATGGATTCGATTTGATTGATGGTTTCCCCTCTATACCGATCTAAACCGCCCATGTGCACCCCTAAATGGCAACTGGTTCCTTTTGATTCGGTTCGGTTCAATTTGGAAAAATAGAAAACCAATGGATTCAATTGGATTGATGGTTTCCCCTCTATACCGATCTAAACCGCCCATGTGCACCCCTAAATGGCAACTGGTTCCTTTTTATTCGGTTCAGTTCGATTTGGAAAAATAGAAAACCAATAGATTCGATTTGATTGATGGATTCCCCTCTACACTGATCTAAACCGCCCATGTGCACCCCTAAATGGCAATAGGGCAAGACAGGGTTTAACTGAGCCCAATCTAGCTCTGACCGTGTCAGGTGTTATGGGTGTCATACCAAACCTATCCCTTGACAGACCCCCATAATAGACACGGGTCGGGTCAGGTTTTGTTAGTGGTTAACTTACGCTCTTTTTTTTAAAGAATATAAATTTATATACATGGGAAGATCTAAACCCATGACATCTAAGGAAAAAGTCCCTCCTTAACACCACTTGCACTAATGAGCTTTTCTGTATAAAATCTTACTTTGCAATTCATATAAATGGGAATACATATAAAGTGAAGATATATGGGGCAGGGCGGGTTAGGGACACCCAAAATTCAAACCCGCCCTGAACCGGACTCAGGTTAATGCATTGAAAACCATACCTGTCCCAAGCCCTAGTAACACACTACCAAACCCCATTACAGGGCTTCCAGTTGCATTTACATCTGCAAACCGATAAATTTGATATAAACAAAAGGAAAACATCATTTGCCACAAACATGAACACATGGGAGCTGCTAAGTACAAACATAATTTGGAATAATTCTCTCCAAAATCACTCTAAATGGAATAAGGAGGCATTGCAATCCATAAAGGAGGTGAAATTGATCAGCACAAAGTTCTTCAACCGTCCCATCTTCGAGATTGAAAGCTCCCAAATCAAGCATCCATATGGACTACTGTAATATCTTTCCAAAAACATTGCCTGCAAAATATATGTGATTTCCTCTAAATGCCGGGAACTGGGTAGCCATGACAACAATGGGGGAATTATACCCCAAGAACAGGACTGTGTCGCCTAGGCTTTCCACCTTCTTAAACCTTTTCAATATTCCATTATGTACCCCCTCTTCCTCTCCCAAAGGAACCCTGTAAATGTCAAGATGGATCGTTTTGTAAGGAGCTTATTTTTGGCTGGCATCATGATGTTGGAGAAACTCTGCCTTTTTAGTAATCACATACATGGTATTAGTCACAATATGTCCGGAGCCAAATATCCAAAGAGGGAGGAGGAGGTTCCAACTCTGGAGTCAGTCTTTCCCCGTAGGGATGGAAGCCATCGTCAATGTGGAGAAGGTAGACTGCTGCTACCTGATCAAAGGCGTAAAAGTGTCCCTTGTGATATATGACATCTTCCATAAGTGCATCGACATGGATGTCAGTGTAGGCATCCCGTGTTGGAAAACCACAACATTGCCATCATCTGATAGGGTGACCTTACGTTATGTGCTTGTCATGAATCTCTTCCCTGCTGCACAATCCCTCTTTGTAGTTCTGTTGTTTGAAAGTGGACTGGTGATGAAGGTTAAGTTTTTTCTTACACCAGAGACAGATATCCAATTTCTCATCCTCAGTCACAGGCACCTGTTCTGGAAAGAACCACGACAGCGATTGCTGCGTATTTCCGGGAGACTAATGTTGTAGATTTTCTGATTACAGAGACTTAAGAAAACAGGAGTCTGGATCTTCTTCTTCTTTATCAGCAAGCATCATGAGCCACGAAAGTTCAAGGTGCATGCTTTTCTTTAGAATTGAACACCATGGTTTGCAGACCTACAACATTCGAATGTTTTCAGGTGTGATGCAAAAATCCGAGATTTTCTCCAAGAGCTCCTGAGCAAGATCGACCCATTTGGTCATGAGAAATATAAACACAACAACCGATAAACAAAACCAATAAAAAAACTTGTATATAAATTAGATAGAGATCAGGAAGAGAAGAGAAACAGATTAATGTATACAAGGAGAGAAGTCCCAAAAAAAAAAAAAGGATGAAGAAGAGAGGAGAATAGATGAACACAAGGGGGAAAAAGAAGATCTAAAGAATTTAAAAGGAGTCCAATGAGATGTCATGACACGAGTAGATCTACCACCTATGTCATCTATTGAGTCCGTATACAACGGTTTATTTCTTTAGTAGAATTCCTGATAAGAATTTGCTATGTTCTGGTAAAGAAACATGCCCTAAGTCCTCTCAACTCTTCAACTGAGAAAAATCCTCTAGTTTAGAAAGGAGTGAGAGTGAAACTCTAATTGGGTCCCACATACAGCTAATTAGAGCTGCCTGGAAAATAAATGGAGCTGGTAAAAATAGACTCCCTCCCCAACAACCTTTGAGCACCTAACCAACCTGGTAAATTGATATTATGTCCTGAATCTCCTGATTTTTACACCAATCGGAAATTATTACATTACTTCCAAGAGTTAGCATGCTAATAAAAAGTCAAAAGAGAGATAAATAAAAACTTACCAGGATAAAACTTTCCAACCAAAACATATATATATATATATATTATATACCCAAGTGATCTTCCACTTTGAAGAACGAAAAAGAACAATGATAGCTTATAAACAGAGATACACAGAGGCAATTGGCCCATCTTCCTATGGTTTAAGAGTGAAGTCTATAACAACTGTCACTCAGTAAAAGGGGTCAATGTAGTCATAAAATTTATTTACCTTCAGATCATCCGTAAGGCAGCCAACCTGACAATCCAGACCGATCAAGATATCAAAGAGTGGTAATCCATCCAATCAGGTGGATGGGAATTTCAGTCCACCTATTTCAGTTGCTGCAGATCTAGTTCATAAGACAATTTGTTCTCTTTTTTTTTTTTTGAAATGGTTACTTTCATTAAAAAAGGCAAACAGTACAAGAGAAAAGTACTGAAAGCAAAAGACAGCAAAAGCAGAAAAAATAGAAAGGGTCCTATGAAAAGGCCAGCTCTTTCCAAAGATACACATTTTGTTCTCTGTAAGCTATAGGTGAGGAACTTCGATGACTGGTATGGTTCGAGACATTTAGTGAATAGGACACATACAGGCAGTAAAAGACAACAAAAGTGATAGATTCAATAGGCAAGAACTCTCTGATTGGATGATTAGGACTATTTATCAAAAGAGTTTCTATTAGTATCATGCTAAATAGAATTATGACACATTTGCATTGCAACTAAAGTGAGTGGAAGAAATTTCCACATAATTAGGTGCAAGGGATCAAGCTCTTCACTAAATTCCACTATCTGATCACTGGATCTGGCCTCCTCTTCCCTTACTCAAGAGAATTCAAAGGAGGCAGAAAATTATTTTCTGAAAAGCAACTGGCGCACTTTCATGGACACATATGTAAGTTGAAATTGTTTGCTGCAACAGTTCAAAGTACTATGAAAGCCCAGCATTCTTCAAGTCCTTCATAAGCAAATCTAATTTCTCTGATAACTCCGCTCTCCGATACCCAGCAACCAATAAATCTAAAGTAGACTTGGGGAGCTTGTACAAACCACGTATTTGGTCCAAAAACAAATCTAGCCTCTCATAAGCTGCCCGTCGGAAGTATGAACAGATTACTGCCTCGATATCCACTGGGCAAGTAAACAGGATCCCTTCCTTTAACATCCTTTCGATAGAGTGCTCCATATCATCCAACCTATCCCACAAAGCATGCAATCTAATTATCCCAGAGTGCACTTGTGCCAAAACACCTGATGTTTTATTTGACTTCACTAAAATCAGTAGCTCCTCCATCTCTTCAAGCTTGCCAAGCTCAGAATATAACCTCAGAATCTTATCGATCATTACTTCAGTCACATCCCATCCTCCATCCTTGAGAAAGTTAAAAAATTCTTTGACCTCACCAATTTTCTTCTGTTTGCATAGCCCTTCAAGAACAGATCCCAATATAGTTTCATTAAGTGTCATTCCAGACAATATCATCTCTTCAAAAAATCTATCTGCATCATCAAACCTCCCCACTTTAACAAAACCAGCGATAAGAAAGTCATAGGTCAGAACATCAGGTGAACACCCAGCTGCCTTTCCAGCCAAATACCAGGCCTCCATAGCTTTGGCATCTCCCATTTTAGAATATGCAGAAATGAATGAATTGTATGTGGCCAAATCGGGTTTACAGTCATCTGTTCTTTCCATGATCTCAAACAAGCTGAAGGCTGTTATCACATTACCTGCCAACAAGCAGGCAGAAATCAGCGTATTGAAAAGAACAACATTAGGTCTGATTCCCTGGGCCTCCAATGAAGTAAAAACCTGTATAGCAAATGGGATGTTGTGAACCTTTCCACACAATGAAATCAGCTCCGAATAATGGTCGTAGTCTCTGTTGTTCTCCATCAATAACCTGTCCAATTTCCACTCTAAGACCTGGTTCAAAAACGAGTTAAATATGTAAGTTTAAAATGAAAATTTTTCACATGATCACCAGGCTTATATATTCAAATTTCACAAAATTACAGAAAGGAATTGCCTCATATTCTGCAAACAAAAAAAAAGAGATCATTATACAATGTTTTACTAAAGATAATTGGATTTTTTTTTGTTTGTTTGGACCAGCATTCCCTAAAGGGGTTATTTGTTTTTTACTCATAGGATAATGTGAATGAAATTCGCATGTGTAAAATTCATAGATGTGAGTTTTGCAAGTGTAAGATTTACACATGTTGAACATATAACAACAAACACCATTTTCATATCATTTTTATTTCATCATTTTTTTTTTAACTAGATGAGTAAATATACAAAATTAAGAAACTACTATATGAGAGCAGGAAGAGGAAGAAAGGATCTATCCCAATTCATACATTTTAGTGGGCCCCAGGACTTCGAAACTTTTCTACAGATGAAATAGTGGGTCTCAAACACACTAAATGGTTCAGATCATGAGAATTGGAGGCCGTAAAAAATGCAAAAAAACAGAAAGTGAGATTTAGTTGTTTTTGTGTTTTTTCACATGTTACTCAAAATCCTTGAGGATCTAAGATATGAAACTTCACGACTCAAGGTTTATCATTTCTATGAGAATATTGAACGGCTCATATCATTAATCGGGGGCCCATAGTAGTGCAAGAAATTAGAAAAATAGGACTATATTGCTTTTACGAAAATGACTCCAAAGGCCAGGCATCATAGTGAATGAGTGAACACTCCATCCAACATTGGGCCACAGTAGGAACTATGAATAATGATCTCATGGATTCCTTCCCACCCATCCACTCAAACCCTCACCACTCTACTGGTACAAATGATCATGGGCTGATTTTTCTTTCACTTATAACGCCCCCACAAAGAATAAGCAGAGAAATCATTTAGTAACGAAGTCACTACCAACCACACTGACAGCAGCTAATACCAGATGTAACCCAAAGTTTTCCTGATCAAACTCTCTCATATGACACCAACCAAAATTTCACTCTAGGCCGAGTGAAACCCACCATTGGATTTATGAGTGTGAAATATGTAGTTATTATGCATTACAACCAATCAATATCCCACAAAATTCAAAACCCAATCAACCGAGTTGAAATAACAAAACACATTGTTGTACAGTGCATCCGACTTGCATAGCATAACCAGATTGAAAGATCTTATCCGTCCAATACATAGATAACTTCATTTTACATTGAATCTGACTGTTGTCGTTACCCTTTTTTAAATCCTATCCTCAATTTGAAGGTTTTAGATCAGTCAGATTCTCCGATCAACGGTCATTGATTATAGATAGAGAAAACAAGAGCCTAGGGTTTTTAGTTTCTTTTACCAGCTGAGATTTCTTGGGAGAAGAAGATCTGAGAGCTGCAACAAGAGACTCCCAGAAAGATGCATTGGTTTTGGGAATCAGGTCGTGCTCCAAATCCAACGCCATTTTCACGCGCGAATCCGATTCCTGGAGTAATTTGGAGAGCAGACAAGTGGAATCTGAGATGGATTCTTTTCTATTCAAACTTGAAATCTGTTTGGGAGATAAAATTCTCTGCAATTGCAATTGATGCCTTAAACCCCATCTCATCCCAATTGAAACCCTAGAAATCGAGGCCATCTGAACACAAAACCCAAAACCCTATTACTGTCGTTAGCTATGGAATTTCGAAGATAGAAAAGGCGAAGAGGGGATTTTCTGAAATAGGCCCCGCATTGTCATCTAATTATTTGAAAGTCCTCGTTAGAGGGAAAATTATTCTTTAGACCTTCACTTTTATAATTTTCTGAGATAGATCCTTTGAATTTGAAATGCCTCTTCGTTTTGAGTTTCTTTAAATTATAGTTTTCAAGCGTGGCTGTAACATTACTTTTGTTGGGAGAACTAATGGTAGCAATTTTTTACCTAATACATAATTAGTTTACTTTTTAATTGGGTTTAGAGCATCTCCAACAGATATGTCAAATACCACATTGGACTCCCAATCATAAAAGAAGCCTATTATTAACATTTCACTCGAATTGCCTAATCTGATATGACATTTGGCATGAAATATTGAGCTATCAAATTTGACAGATGAAAAGGCAACATGTCATTTATTAGTTTTGAATATTTTATGATGTGGGTCATAATCTTTTAAAAAAGACAAAGAGGTCAAAAGAGGTAAAAGATAAAAAACATAATAAAACAACAAATTTGAAACATCAAGTGGAGAAGTAAAAAAGTTTCGGTAGTGTGATTGTCAGGACCCGAGCACCAAATCTGATTACTTCAGATAAACCCAGAGTCTCGAATTCATACTTACTCCCGTAAATTCGGAATTAACCAAAGTTAAAATGAAATCCACAAGGAATAAATATACATACATACCTGCTAAATGTACATTTTTGCATAATATATATAGGGATTTATTTAGGTGAGAACAGTTCTCACCATTTTGGTGAGAAGTCTCATCCTGACCTTTCATTTCTCTAAAATGATCCAACGACAGATAAGTGAAATATAAGAGAGGACGAAAAAACCCTGCCCGCCCTTCACATTTCACATTTCCCCTAAATCCCCTCCTTCCTCTCGCTCGTTTTCCTCCATCTCTCTCCCTCACCAAACCAGACAGCGCATCTCTCTCTCTCTCTAGTAGTCCGTCATCTCTCCCCCGGTCGTCGTGCACCTCTCTCCCGGTGTCGGGTACCTCTGTCCCGGCCAGGCCTGCCCAGAATTCCATTTTCCCCCAAATCCCCTCCTTCCTCTCTCCCGTTTTCCTCCATCTCTCTCCCTCACCGAACCAGACAGCGCGGTCATCACGTACCTCTCCCCCGGCATCATGCACCTATGTCTCGGTGAGGCCCGCCTAGATTTCTATTTTCCCCCAAATCCCCGCTTTCCTCTGTCCTTTTTTCCTCCATCTCTCTCCCTCCCTCACCGAACCAGACAGCGCCTCGCACATTTTTCCCGGTCATTGATCGTCTTCTTTGCGATCATCTCTCTCCCATCGCGCCGCGCATCTCTCTCATCCCTCTCCTGGCCAGCGCCAAAATACGACCAGGTTTGCCTAACCCTCCTCTTTAATCTTTTTTTATTTTTTATGCTTCTCTCTGTTTTCTTCCCTTCCATTATTCTCTTTGGTCGCGTTCTTGCAATGGGATTTTCATGGGTGAAACGACAATATGAGAGGTCTATTATTCTCTGCCATCCTTGGGTGTTTTGTCCAGTGCTCCTTCAAATCGGTTCTTTGTTGGTGAAGAGAGCTATGTGCCGTTTTACTAGCGCAGCAATCCCATATGTTATATACATGAACTGATCTTGGAACTTGTAGAACATCTTCTTCGTATATATTTCTGACATTTGCTGCTCCATTGGCAAATCTGTTAACAGTTTTGGCCTTCCATTTTGAGTGTCATGATTTTCCTTCAATTGACGATATTTCTGGGTTGCGATGCCTTGTTCAAACCAAAGCATAAAATCGCACAAACCATTCTTTTGTGTCATGTATTGCTTCAAGAAGGCATTGATACTTTCCGATCTTGAAGTTGTAGACATCCTTGCAAAAAATAAGTGTCTCATATATATTGGTATCCACGTGTCACGGATATCGTACATCGCATTTAGCCAATCATTATTTGCAACATCATATTCTTTCAACATATTCTTCCAATCCAATTCGAAATCTTCGATTGTGATGGAGTTGTATGTGATTTTTTTAATGGTTGGAATCAAGTTGCCCTTATGTATCGCAACCCCACCTAAATTCTTCTGTAAATTTTTCGTTATGTGCCATAAACAATAACGGTGGCTGATTGTAGGGAAAACAAACTTGATTGCTTTTGTCATTGCAGGATCTTGGTGAGTCAAAAAAGACTTTGGTGGGTTTCCAGGCATAGCTTCAAGCCATTTTTTGAAAACCCAAACGAAAGTGACAAAAGTTTCATTTGATATTAGGTAACATCCAAATAGTATTGATTGATTGTGGTGATTAACTCCGGTAAACGCACCAAAAATCAGACCATATCTATTGGTATTGTACGTAGTATCAAACGAAACAACATCACCAAATTCCGCATATGATTTCTGAAAGTAATAATCAGCCCAAACAACATGTCTTATGTGGTCTTCATCATCTTTCTCAATAGCAAAAAAATTTCTTAGATCTTTCTCTTTCATTTGATTGAAGTAGCCGTAGAACATGTCACCGTCATTATCCTTTTTTTCCTCCCTTTTGTCTCTAATATGATTTCGAAAATCTGTTTCAATGAAATCAACTTTGTCTCTCCCACCTACTTGGACCACTAATAGCCCCATTTGTTTATTTGACCTTATATCAGCAGCCCCATAAGTATCTATCAGTTTTTTGTTTTTTTTTTTTTGAGCAGTAATGCTACGATGTGATTTTAGCATGTGAGTCTTTTTAGGGGTACCCAATATGTGAGAATGTTCCAACACAACTGTAAATACTATCCACTGCCCCTCTTTATTTTTTTTAAATTGAAGAAAAGCCCCGCAATTCTCTCGCGTATCCGAGGACCGTCTTTACTTTATACTTTCATAACCTATCTTTTCTTTCCTGAGCACACAAATTTTTTCCTCACTACTTCGTTATTGACCCTTGTCTCTGAGCTCCGTCTGATGCTAAAACCTGCCAGTTTCGCGTAATTGCTATAAGCATTATAAGCATCCTCTATATTTTCAAAAAGTTCTCCTACTCTTGGTAATCTTTCATCATCAACTTGTGGTACAAATGTCTTAATTGGTAAGGATGGACCAACGTCATTCTGTAGATGATTTAAGCACGATAATCGCACGACACCGAAACAATACATGCAAAACCAGATTTTAAATTGTAATAAAAAACTAATCAAATACAAGAATTAGGAAAATATGCCAACACCACAACATTGATAATTCCAACCAAATGAAGAAGTAATAGAAAATAAGTAAGTGTTTTGCTCTAATCAAGATTATGCTCAGAAGTGCTATTAAGATTCAAGATAGATAAAACACCTCTTGATTACTTTCCAGGAATCAGAACATTTTTCAAGCTAATTGACAGAGCAAGCTAGATCTCAAGCTAACATTTTTTACCTCATTGACAGAGCAAGCTGGGCTAGAGCAGCATGAAATTGGTGTGGTTGCACTACCCTTGTAATCCTCCACCTAGCTAAGCTTGGATTACAAACTGCACTTGTGGAACCCACTGATATTCTTCTAGCCTCAAACAATAGAAGAAGACTATCAAGAAATGCACACCTATAATCAAACCAGAGGAGAATATGCGTCCATAAGGTTTGACCTATGTTGTGGTAGTGCAACAATAAGTATCTACTCATTCATCTTTAGAAACACACATAAATGACACAAATTCTCGATAATCATCTTACATTCTGAAGGCCACTAATGGCGAGGATATGACCTAAAAGGGAATACCAACCAAAAGCAAGAATCCTTTTTTTTTTTTTTTTACAATGGTATACAAATTTTATTTCACAAAAAAGAAGAGATACAAAGCGAATAGGAAAAAATGAAACTAAAAACAAAGACAAGGTATGGTGCTCATCTACCATAATTTTTAAAGAAATTTTTCACAGAGAGATAGAAAGAGACTAACTTGAAAGGAGGAGCTGGGGATAAACTCCGATTGTGACGGGTTCTGAATCTCAGAGGGGACCGGAAGTTTCGAAGGCCAGAGCTGCAAATCTAACTGTGCTTCTTCAAATGGGTCTTCGTTGTCCATTTGGTACATCGGAGTTGGCGTTGGCCGGGAGAGGGATGCGCTGGCGGGGATGTGAGAGGCGCTGTCTGGTTCGGTGAGGGAGAGAGATGGAGGAAAACGAGACAGAGGAAAGAGGGGATTTAGGGGAAAATGAAAATCTAGGTGGGCCTCACCGGGACAGAGGTGCCCGACGCTGGGGGAGAGTTGCGCGACGACCGCGTAATCTGGTTCGGTGAGGGAGAGAGATGGAGGAAAACGGGAGAGAGGAAGGAGGGGATTTGGGGGAAAATGGAAATCTGGGCAGGCCTGGTCGGGACAGAGGTAGCGACGCCGGGAGAGAGGTGCGCGACGATCGGGGGAGAGGCGACGGACTGCGGGAGAGAGAGAGAGAGAGATGCGCTGTCTGGTTCGGTGAGGGAGAGAGATGGAGGAAAATGAGAGAGGAAGTAGGGGATTTAGGGGGAATGCCAAATGAGAAGGGCGGGCAGGGTTTTTTTGTCTCTTATATTTCACTTATCTGCCGTTGGATCATTTTAGAGAAATGAAAGGTCAGGATGAGACTTCTCACCAAAATGGTGAGAACTGTTCTCACCTGAATAAATCTCATATATATATACACACACCACACACACACACATTGACGAAACAATTAAAAACGTACAACTTCTTGACATAAAAGTAAAGTCCAATATACATAATTCATTTCTCTATCCATGACACACCATGCACAATCAAATACAATGAAGTGACTCCTATTTACATTTCAAAAATGATTAAACAAAAGTATTTCAAAAATGTTCTAGTTCATTCGCACTCCGATTTACGTCCACTCAATCAGTCCTCCTGAAGGAATCAGATTGGCCTCCTTTGGCGGCGTAGCCTCTGCAAGACCGGCACTGACAATTGCGCCTGTAGTGTCATCAATAATACAGGTGAACATGGCAGTTCAATAATGTATACACAGATCTTATGATAGTACATGCTATCTTTCACAATAAATCTGTTCAATTTAATAATTAAACAATTTTATAATCAATTACCAATTCCAGACAATTCTAATCAATACAATAACATGTACAATTGGAGTCAAGTAATAACAAGTACTAAACGACAACTACAATAGTATTAATTTCACTTTCCTTTTGCATTTTTATTTTCATTTTCATTCAGTGCGTTACATTCAGTAACCTTTCATTGATATTCATTAATATTTTTTAAAAGGCTTTTGATTCAATAATCTGTCGGATTTACCAGTGTCTGGAACAGAGATCAATGGCATCACCATGAAGTTCTGGAACACCTCCAGTTCATCTACTGCAGTAGGATTGTTCATTAATTTATTCATTAATTCATTTCAGCTCAATAACGAGCTTAAGAAACTACTATGTAATTCCAGACTTGAGAATCAAATCAAATCAAATCAATAAAATCTATTCAAACTTCTAAACCAAACATTCAGGTGAATCGTTTGTTATCAATGTACGTGTTGTTTTTTATGACGTCACTTCAATCGAAATTTGTACATTATGATATCCTTAGCTAACACCTATGAAGGTTTAGGTACAAACACCTTAACACTAGCCTGAGTTAATAGGCTTAAAAAAAAATCAAACATAAATTGACAAGTTTCCGTAAGTTCGGTTACTTTGTCGGCTACCTGTCGATCAACCGAATTCTGGAATACGGCTAACCGAACCACATTCGGTTCGCTCTCCAGAAGCTTGCAATTTCCGATGAAAAATCCTGACAAACTTTCGGTCACTGTGAATTCGGCCAGCCGAACATTGTCGGTTAGTTCACGGTCAGCTTTCCAGAAGCTGAACTCTATGCAATTCAACCCAGGTGGGATCGGTCAGGTGCCGGTCAACTTTTGAAAAGCTGACTTTCACTGAGAAATCAACCTAGATGAGTTCAGTCAGCTGTCGGTCAGCAACTCGGCTAACCGAACTACATGTAAAGCTTCAAAATTCTACGTTCAAAACTTCAAAATTTCTAAAGAGGAATTTCCGAATTTGAGCTCCTACAACTCCAATAACATCCTAAATCATAAGAAATGAGTATACTTGCCTTGTCTAGAAGATTAATTGACAAAACCTTATTTGCTTAGCATGATTGAGATGAAATCCTTTCAATGGAAACCCTTCTTCAATCTAAAAACCAAAACCAAACCACAAATAGAACTCCTATGAGTTCTTTGTACTAGAATACACTCTTAACAATTCCATGCAACTTGAAAGTTCTATAAATACATCCTAGCACTTACTTGTAACTCTAGTGAAGATAATTTTTGTACTTTCTCTCAATCTCTAACTCCAAGAAATGGAAAACAAGTTGAGAAAGAAGATGAAGTCTCTTCAAAACCACATGCAAATCTTCAATTTCGATGCTTGATGAAGAAAATGGAAGAAGAAAGGAAGAAGGAGCCTAGGGTTGCCTTTTGCTGAGATTGAGTTGAATGAACTCAATTGAGTTCATTTCATCCTATTTAAGGAATCCTTTTGCACTTAAGCCCTCCTCTACTTCTCTTATTTACATTTGAGTCAAATAAAAACTCATTTGATCCATTTGAGGCCAGATGCAATCAAACCTACTATGAAAGTTAATGTACTCTTTGAGATACACATGTCGGTATTAAGAGTGACCGTATTCGACGAAATACGCAAAAATCCGTATTTACGAAAAAATCCTTATTTTCTTTTGTATAAGTCTAAAATCAATTCAAATCATTAAATCTCATTCATGATCATTTCATTAAGCTCAAATCATTCATTTAAGGCTAATTCAATTCCATTTGGTCATTAACCATCATTAGATTAGTTAAACATGATTAATTAGCATTAATTTCAATCAATTAGAGTTAATCTTGATTAACTTGGGACGGAGTGTAACAGTGATTTAAAAGAGAAAAAAAAGCTTCCACCTATCAGGTGGAGTAGAATGTGTAGATCAATCAAGGAGAGTGGCATGGGGATTGGCGATACGAGGAAGGACAATCAAGCTCTCTTAGTAAAGAATTGTTGGAGATGCATGTCCAAGAATTAACTTCTTTGTTCTAGAATCCTTAAAATGACGTATTGCCCAACCAAAAAAATCATAGGATGCTAAGTATATGAAAGGAAATTCATGGTTTTGGAAAGGTTTTTACTAATGCTTTAAATTTCATGAAAGAAAAGGCATGCCACATTAATTATAGCGAATGGAGATCATAATTCTTTTTGGAAATGTAACTGAGTCCCTTATAAAGAGGGACTTCGGAAACTGTTTTTAGAAAGTATAAATTTAGAGCTTTTCATCAAAAGACCTTTGGGATCAAGACAAAGATTGGAATGTAGCGCTTATTATAAATACCTTTAACGATGTTAGGGATGTTGAAAGTATCTTAAGAATCTATATCCTTAGACAAAGCAAGGAGGATCATAAAGGTTGGTAGTTGACTAAGAATGATGAACTTTCCGCCATATCTATTTATATGGTTTATAACAATGCTGACAATTAATGTTGATTATGCTCGCCATTTTAATTGAAAATCATTTTGGCGCATTTGCCTCCCATCAAGTGTTCTTTTTTTTTTTTTTATGGGAATACCTTAGGACTGTGTTTCACGTACGCATATTATTGTTTAATAAATCTCTTAGTAATAATTCTCTCTATCCTATATGTGAAACTTACAAGGAGTCTACAGGTTACAATCATGCTAAAGCAACATGGTATAGATCAAATTTGGGTTTGCTATTGCATGGTTTATTTATTCATTCCAATAAGTAAATGGATCCGGAACTGGACCCGTTAAGGTCACATGTCCAAAAATGGTCCCATAATCGAATCCATTTACTTATCAAGACCTAAATAAGGACCCAAATCCGGTTTTTAATGGGTTGAAACCTCTGGATAATTAGAGAATCAGAGACCCATTTACATCCCTAGTTTTGAGTTTATAGCCTTTTGTCATGTCCCTAGGAACTATAATTTGAAAGCTCGTGAATAGGCTAGGTTTGGCTTCTCACAAGATGGTAACTCTTGTTGGTAGGGTGCTATTTGGAAAGGGACATGAACCTCTTTTGGTGCTTATTATTTTGTTGTCTTCTTTCTCTATTTGTTGTTGTTTCCTCTTAATGGATTTCTTTTTCTACTAAAAACTGTTTTTTTTTTAAAAAGAGAAGAAAATAGAAAGATATGTGTGGCTTATAGTACTATGAGAGCAATTTTCACTATTCTAAAAAATCAGGCTTACTAACTTTATTTATAGTCATTGCAAATATCAAAACACCCCCTAAAACCTAGCTGTCAGGAGCTCTCCCTCTCCTAAACTGCCTAAACTAGTAAGGCATGTTGTACCCAGTTTAGAGATACACTTCGTGTGGAACTACAGTTGATCCGGTATCAACTCCAAAAACTGGATCCAAAGTAAGATGTAGGGTACATTTATATTATAAGAGGGACTTTGCTAGAGAGGAAGTTGTTTTGAGGATTTTCCTCATGAAAAAAGAAAAATATGAGTTGATTTTCTTCGATGGAGAGGATTTCAATTTCGACTTCTTCTTTAGAAACCTCTTCGCACCTATTGTCAATTGAGCTCCTCATTACCAATCCCTATGTACTGTGTAGACTATTACATCTTCATTTGCCAAACATATATAGAATAATCCTTCATAATCACTCTATATTTAAATTTGAACACTCAATCTCCAAATTTTAATTCCAAACCCTGAATCTCCAAATCTTAATCCAAACCCTAAGCCCTAAACCACCAAATCCGAGCATATTTACCAAAATCCAAAGATGACCAAATTCATTCATGTTATCATGGCTTCTTACCCCACTATAATTCAAAGACTGAATTCCACTCTCATTATCCAAAGGTTGGAGGCTTTGAGAAAGTGAAAAAAATGGAAAGGATGAGTGTCCACAAAATGTTCTTTGGTGTTCAGTTTTTTTTCTCACACACCAACTCACCTTGAATTTGCAGTGACCTCCATCGAGCATTGATCACGACATATAAATTTAGTGAAACATGATAATGTGAGTTTGATTATCTAGAATCAATGTTAGAATTATTATTTTTTATCAATCTAAAGCTTTTTGGTACTTCTAATTAACATCCTAACGTCTTCATTGCCCAATCTTCAATAACTTCATGCATCTAGTTGAGCTCCACAATTGGACATTTTCTAAAGAAAAATATATAGGTGCTATTTGGTAATGTAAAAAACTCTGGTAAAATCTAGCAAAATTTTAGGCTCACTTAAATGAAAATCCTAGATCCGCCACTAATGAAAATGGCTTGCGTTCCTCTAGTATTCTTGCCTACTTTAATGGGAGCAAGCTGTTGGTATCATTCATCATCCAAAGCTTGTCATTAAGCATAGCAGATATATAACTTTAGATAATTGCACAAAGACAATTAAATTGTACACCTTTCCTTTTGTCTATGCATTTTATGTGTGGAAAAATGTTACCATTTTTTGCGGACTTCAATTTCCATCATTGATGTGGACAGTTTTTCTTTTTTTTATAAAGAAAAGTGTTATTTTGGCTTTTATTTATTTATTTATTGTGAATCCAAATATATATATATATATATATATATCTTCTATCTTCTACTCTTATAAAAGAGAAGAAAATGCACTTTCCTTTCACTACACACATGGCCCACAAATGACATAACTTGTGTGGGCCCCACTCATATAATATAATAAATATATATAACTTAAGAACAAATGACATAACTTGTGTGGGTCCCACTCATATAATATAATTCTATCTCTATTTTTATCTACTATTATAAAAGACAACAAAATGCACTTCGCTTTCACTACACACCTGACCCACTTAAGAACAAATGACATAACTTGTGTGGGCCTCACTCATATAATATAATATATAATATATATATATATATCTATCTATTCTATACATCTATATCTATACATCTATACACTATTATAAAAGAGGGAATGTTGCATAGTTTTTTCACTACACCACTGTGGGGCCCACACCAAAATATAATAATAAAATATCTTCTACTCTTATAAAAGAGAAGAAATTGCACTTTCCTTTCACTACACACATGGCCCACAAATGACATAACTTGTGTGGGCCCCACTCATATAATATAATAAATATATATAACTTAAGAACAAATGACATAACTTGTGTGGGCCCCACTCATATAATATAATTCTATCTCTATTTCTATCTACTCTTATAAAAGACAACAAAATGCACTTTGCTTTCACTACACACCTGGCCCACTTAAGAACAAATGACATAACTTGTGTGGGCCCCACTCATATAATATAATATAATATATATATATATATATTTCTATCTATTCTATACATCTATATCTATACATCTATACACTATTATAAAAGAGGGAATGTTGCATAGTTTTTTCACTACACCATTGTGGGGCCCACACCAAAATATTATAATAAAATATAATAATATATTATTATCTATCTATTCTATACATCTATACATCTATACACTATTATAAAAGAGGAAATGTTGCATAGTTTTTTCACTACACCATTGTGGGGCCCACACCAAAATATAATAATATATTATTATCTATCTATCTATTTCTATTTACTCTTATAAAAGACAACAAAATGCACTTTACTTTCACTACACCCCTGGCCCACTTGAACATTTTGATAACGTGTTTTTGAAAATTGTAATTTTGACAAACACGGTAATGTGGTTTTACCCACGTCACATTTGCATATGAAAATATTGCATATAAATCTTTTACATCCATAAAGTCCATCTTTATACATTTGTAAAAGACAAATGACTTGGAAGTAGATTTTCCTGTAAAAGACTATTATTCCCCTTACTATTTAAAAAGAAATGGCATTGAAGCAAAATCCTGATGTAGAAAGATATATCATTTTTTGCTTGAGAATAACCTAAACAAGAAGGAATCCAACAAAAAAGCACTATCACCGTTTGAATCATAATTGTGTGGATCTTGACGTGCAATAGACAATGAGCTATGTGGTGGGGCCTACTCATTAAGATATTATTCGACTACATTGGTAAGCCAATTGTGTTTGTATCTATTAAAAACAAATTATTGAAGAATCTATCTATCTATATCTATCTACTCTTATAAAAGACAACAAAATGCACTTTGCTTTCACTACACACCTGGCACACTTAAGAACAAATGACATAACTTGTGTGGGCCCCACTCATATAATATAATATAATATATATATATATATATCTATTCTATACATCTATACATCTATATCTATACATCTATACTCTATTATAAAAGAGGGAATGTTGCATAGTTTTTTCACTACACCATTGTGGGGCCCACACCAAAATATTATAATAAAATATAATAATATATTATTATCTATCTATCTACTCTTATAAAAGACAACAAAATGCATAATATAATATATATATATATATCTATCTATTCTATACATCTATACACTATTATAAAAGAGGGAATGTTGCATAGTTTTTTCACTACACTATTGTGGGGCCCACACCAAAATATAATAATATATTATTATCTATCTATCTATTTCTATTTCTACCCTTATAAAAGAGAAGAAGTTGCTCAATTTTTTTACTACACCACCATGGGGCCCACTTCTATCTACCCACCATAATAAAAGAGAAGAAGTTGCTCAATTTTTTTACTACACCACTATGGGGCCCACTTTTATCTATCTATCTACCCTTATAAAAGAGAAGAAGTTACTCAATTTTTTTACTACACCACTATGGGGCCCACTTGAAGAACCCTTATAAAAGATAATAAGTTGCTCAATTTTTTCACTACACCACTATGTGGCCCACTTGAATAACCCTTATAAAAGAGAAGAAGTTGCTTAATTTTTACACTACACCACTATGGGGCCCACTTGAAGAAATGACCTGTTCCTTTTTTTTTTTTTATGAATGTGAAGAAATGACCTGCTTGACCTTGACCTTTTTATCTTCCCCTTTACAAGGGTAGTTCATCTACACCACCGTGGGGCCCACTTGCTGCATGTCATGTCAAAAGATTTTCTCTACACCACCATGGGGCCCACTTACTATATTTATCAACTACCCTTATAAAAAAGAAGAAATGACATGCTCCATATTTTCTCTACACCACTATGTGGCCCACTTGAAGAATTGACACGTTTGTATCTATCTATATCTATATACTTTTATAAGAGAGAGAGAGAGAGACATAGAGAGAGAGAGGTATGATGTACTTTTTTCACTACACACATGTCCAATAAAATACAAGTTGTGGGGCCCACCCTTATTTAGAATTGATGTACTTTTTTTACTACACAAATGCCCAATAAAATGCAAGTTGTGGGGCCCACTCTTATATCTATTCTATTATTATATTCATATATATATCTCTACTCCTATAATAAATAAAATAAAACTCTTATAAAAGAGAGAAAGATGATGTACTTTTTTCACCACACAGATGCCCAATAAAATGCAAGTTGTAGGGCCCACCCATATATCTTTTCTATTCACTACACACATGTCCAATAAAATGCAAGATGTGGCCCCACTTAGTATTATTATTAGATATATTTCTATATCTATATCTATATATATATATATACCGTTATATAAAAGAGGGCAAAGTGTAGTACTTTTTCACTACACACCTACCAAATAAAATGCAAGATGTGGGCCCCAAAGAGAGAAAGAATATGTACTTTTTTCACCACACACATGCCCAATAAAATGCAAGTTGTGGGGCCCACCCTTATATCTATTCTATTATTATATTCATATATATCTCTACTCTTATAATAAATAAAATAAAACTCTTATAAAAGAGAGAAAGATGATGTACTTTTTTCACCACACACATACCCAATAAAATGCAAGTTGTGGGGCCCACCCTTATATCTATTCTATTCACTACACACCTGCCCAATAAAATGCAAGATGTGGGCCCCGCTTAGTATTATTATTAGATATATTTCTATATCTATATTTATACCCTTATATAAAAGAGGGCAAAGTGTAGTACTTTTTCACTACACACTTGCCCAATAAAATGCAAGATGTGGGCCCCACTTAGTATTATTATTAGACATATTTCTATACCCTTATATAAAAGAGAGCAAAGTGTAATACTTTTTCACTACACACCTGTCCAATAAAATGCAAGATGTGGGCCCCACTTAGTATTATTATTATATATATATTATCTTATAATTCTATACCCTATTATAAAAGAGAGTAAGATGTAGTACGGTTTCATTACACACCCAGCCCAATAAAAAGAGAGTAAGATGTAGTAAAGGAGAAAATAGAATGAGATAAAGGAAAGAGAAAGAAAAGAGATAAGAAGAGTGAATCGGATGGATAAAGATAGGGACATAATGAGAATTTTCCAATTTGTCTAAAATTGACTTTGGGTCAGGCTTGGATTTAGAGGGGTTTTGAGGATCCGGATGAAGATGAGCTAGAAGACTAAAGTTTAGGAATTAAAAATATCTACCCAACGGTACCATAATGTCAAAAATCTAAAATTACGAAAAAGCCCTCTAAATTCTTTGAAAAATTGCTAACTACCCCCTACTATACCCAAATGAACCCGGATCTAGACCAAACTTGGCACACACGATCCTAATAATTTTTTTTTATCTTTTCTATTGAGTAGATACTGATATTTTAAACGTAATAAAATTTTGTTTTAGTAAATTCCAATAAATCGAGTAATTTTTTTTCGATTTCTTTGCTTTTTTTTTATAAGGTGGTTGAGAAAAAAAAAAGGAAAATGTGGATAAGATTGGAATTTATCTCAAATCAATATCTCAAATGTTGTTTTTTTCCCCTCTTCTTTTTTCAATTTTCTTGTAACATTCTTCTCATTTAGATACTTCAAGATTTTTAATGCAGGAAATTTTGTGGGTATGAGGTTTTTCCTCTGTGAGTAATTATGTAAGGAAGAACATGACAGTTTAACAGTTTCTTCATTGACTCTTAGCTTCTGTTGGAATGGAGAGAGTTTTCATGCATGTAAGTGAGCAATGTCTACTGAAATTATTATTGTTTGATTGTGTCTTCTTCTTTAAATTTTTTTAATGTTTCAATAAAATCTTCATTCTAAGAAAAATGGGTGCAACCAGAGTTAAGAAAATGACGATGAAGAGTTAGTTTTTTCTTTCACATTCCTGTGTGGGCCAAAGTTAGGCCCATTGATAGCCTTCGTGCTCTGATAATTTTAATTATATGTCTGTTTTATTTCTTTTATCTTAATTGCAAGCTTCCAAATTGTGCATGTTTCATGTTTCCTTATGGTAGAACTTTGTATTTAGTTCTCACTCTATGTTTGGAATATGAATCTGTGCATATCATTTAAAATGTAAAATTGATACCGTTTTGTTATGTGAGATAGGAAAATGAAAAACTCAAACGGAAAGTTTCCTGGTTGAGAAAAACAAAATAGACAATAACTAAAAGGACGATGCTATGAGGCATTGAAAAGCATTCTATTATTTGTCAGAATCTATTTGCCTTCTCCATAGAGTCGAAGGGGAAGGGCTTTTTTTTAAAGCAGTATAGGAGCTACTATTCAAAAGGCCAAAAACATAATCCATATTTGCATAAGAATCTGTCATTTTACTTTATTTTTCTTTCCTGTCTTAATTTATGTTAGTTAAATTCTTACGCTCTAAACCAATGCCTCTTCAATTGTCACCCTCCAAACCCCTCAAGAGTGGGATAAGACCAATAAGCATTCATTCGTGGTTCTCATTGAACCATTTTGTTCACTAATTTTCAAATTTTTATTAGGTTTTTTTTTCTTTTGTAAAATTAATTGTGAGATATGGTGCTATTAAAGAATCATTTCAAAGGAAAAATATTTCAAATTTAATTATTCAGAAAGTTTTTTTATTCTTTCTTAGCACTGTTTTGTCTACCCTGGTTAATAAACTAAGCCAAGTTGGGAAAAATAAAAAAATTTGACTATGCACTATTTACTCCATTATGTAGTTCATGGTGTACATACTGTCTTTTAACTCTGAAAACTTAAATGCCATGTACTTTTTCAATAATAAACCTTGAACTAAGACGAGATGAAAATAAAAAAGAAAATAAATAGTATATTTTATAATGGTATCAAAAGAAAATGAATCAAGTGTATTTTACTTACTACATTTTGGTGTTCAATACTTACAATTTCGTGGGCACTTTAAGGTTCTTAGTTTTATTTATTTATTTATTTTTTATAAAACTGCAAGTTATCAATTTGACTATGCTTTCGATTGGACTCCAACTTTAGCAGGTCAAGTCTACTAGAAAACTGATAAATCGACCTGACAGGTTAAATAAAGTAAACTGAAGTTTCTTTATACACATTCATGATAAAATATCTACAAATATATGATTTATATCCTCAAAAAGTTATATAGATTCTATATCGATTGTCTTTTGAGATCTTATTTTTCTCACTATATCATTGTTTTATTATTTTTCAAATGTATAGGAAAAAAGTAGTGTCAGCTGTATTTGGACATTGCACGGGCCTTGCAATTTACAATCACTCATTTTCTGTTGAAATTTGATTTTTAAATGTATTGAAGCTTCTACTAGAATTTTTAAGAACTTTATTTTTTTAAGATTTTCTTAGTAAAACTGTGTGTTTGGTGCACATGCATTGCACGTGCAGGGCTCCACTAGTATGTATATATATATATATATATATATATATTACAAAGGGAGTGTTGGAAAAGATTGTGTCCCGAAGACAAGTCTATTATTTTGGCTCTTTATTCATTCATTCATTCATTTTATTTATTTGAATCCATAGAGAAAACCTTTCTACTTATAGAGAATGTTAGAATAAACATTTTTTTTTCTTTTTTTTTTTAACGGTGGTAGAATATACAGTGTTATGAAGAAACCTCTTCCAATTTAGTCTTCCAATCTTACAAACGCTGCCTAAGGCCAATATTTTCAAAGTAAACTGAAAGTATGCGTAAACATCAAGGGGTTGAAAGCTCTCCTGAGGTCGTAATAAGGAACATTGGTCCCATTACCAATGTAGCAAGGCATAATGCCAACAGAGGTCCCCTCATGAGGATGGGAACAATGATGGTGATATTATCAAAAGGACAGCTCTAATCAGTTTTTATCCATAAAAAAATATATAAAACTTAATCATCATCATCATCAAAGCTTTATTCCAACTATATATTAGGGTCGGCTACACCAATTCTATTTCTCCGTTCCAATCCATCTTAAGCCATATATAAAACTTTATATTAGATTGAAAAAATAGTTAATTATCAGTATGAGAAAAATCTCCTAACGGTAGATGACTGAGATGCTCATTCCCAACTGTTATTCTAGAAATGACCAATGAAAGTTGGACTCAAGAATCATAGGTCGAGTCCAAGAAGATAATTGGACTCTAGTAGAGTTTTTTAAATTTCTAACAAGACAATTTTGGTCAGAAATTGCTTGTAACCAAAATCTTCCCAAAGGGTACCTTTTTTAGATGGAATTGAATCCCTACAAATACTAGAGAGAGAGAGAGAGAGATTGAGATTGTCATCTTAAATCACATGGCAACACAACAGTTACCAACGGAAAACAGCTGTAGGATTGCAATACCATTAAATTCCCATAAATGTTCCCGGGTACTTGGAAACCTACCTCCTTCCAATTCAAGAAAACACCTTAGTCTCATTTCCTATGCTGAATTGCTTCATGCATCTGGGTGCTTCCTTCTGCATCAATGGACAGCAAAAGCTCTCAATTCCTTTCTCTTCTTCTCCTCCTTGCCATCTTTTCTCTGTTTTTCAAAGCTCCACTCTCCCTAGCATCTGACACCCTCTCTCCTGGCCAATATCTCTCTGGAAACCAGACCATAAGCTCCCAAGATGGAAGATTCGAACTGGGTTTTTTCAAATCAGGTAATTCCACCTCTCAAAATTACTATATAGGCATCTGGTACAAGAAAATCCGACAAAAGACAGCAGTTTGGGTGGCAAACAGAGACAACCCCCTCCCTGATACCTCCTCAGAGCTAAAGTTTTCAGAAGATGGGAATCTAGTCCTACTGTCTCAATCAAAAATCCCAATCTGGTCATCGAATTCAACCTCTAGAGGGTCAAACTCAACAGTTGCTGTGCTTCTTGAGACTGGAAATCTTGTTTTGAGAGATGGGTCTAATTCTTCTGATATTTTTTGGCAGAGCTTTGACCACCCAACTGATACATGGCTTCCTGGAGGGAAGCTAGGATTGAATAAAGTCACTGGAGAAAATCAGGTTCTTTATTCTTGGAAGAATTCAGAAAATCCTACTCGTGGGATGTTCTCTCTGGAGATAGATTCAAATGGAAGTAGTCAGTATTATATAATGTGGAATAGGTCTATAAGGTATTGGACTAGTGGTGTTTGGAATGGAGAGACTTTTAGCTTAGTTCCAGAGATGACTGCAAATTATCTCTATAATTTTAGCTATGTATCAAATGATAAAGAGAACTACTTCACATATACTGCCATGAATAGCTCACGTGTGTCAAGGTTTGTGATGGATGTTTCGGGTCAGATTCAGGAATTGACCTGGTTGGAGCCATCTCAACAGTGGATTATGCTTTGGTCTCGCCCGAGTGACCGATGTGAGGCTTATTCGCTATGCGGGGCATTCAGTTCTTGCAGCCAGACAGCATTGCCTTTCTGTAGTTGTTTGCGAGGTTTCACGCCGTGGTCTCCAATTGATTGGAATTTGAATGATTGGAGTGCTGGCTGCTCAAGGAGAAGCCCTTTGCAATGCGAAAGCAACAGCTCTGGCAATGGGAAGAGAGATGTGTTTCTTATGATGAAAGTTGCTAATCTCCCTGAGAATCCACAGTCCTTAGCAGCTGGCAGTGTCCAAGATTGTGAATCAGCTTGCTTGAACAACTGTTCATGCACTGCTTATGCTTATGGCAGCCAGTGTTCTTTATGGAATGGAGATATATTTGGTCTGAGACCCCTGTCTATTGATGTGGGTGATGGAAATCCTCTGTATATCCGCCTCGCAGCTTCTGAGCTGCCAAATTCCAATGGAAATAAGCGAGTTGTTATTGGAATTATAGCAGGAGTTGCAGGTCTTGTAGCTATATTGAGCATGATTCTGGTGCTGATGTTGTGCTATCGAAGAAGTAAAATGATTGCAACATCCAAAAACATTCATGGTTTGGTGGCCTTCAGTTATCGGGATTTACAGAAAGCAACTAAAAACTTCTCTAAGGTATTGGGGAGAGGAGGTTTTGGTTCTGTTTTCAGCGGGACTCTGCCTGATTCAACTGCTATTGCTGTGAAGAAACTAGAACAATTTGGACAAGGAGAGAAGCAGTTCCGGGCAGAAGTTAGCACAATTGGGACAATTCAACATGTTAATCTTGTTCGCCTTCGTGGGTTCTGCTCCGAACATTCAAAAAGGTTGCTGGTCTATGACTACATGCCTAATGGTTCTTTAGATTCTCATCTGCTTCGGGACAGTGCAGAGACTTTAGACTGGGGAACTAGATATCAAATTGCACTCGGGACCGCAAGGGGACTGGCATATCTCCATGAAGAATGTATAGATTGCATCATACACTGTGACATCAAGCCGGAAAACATACTTTTGGACAATGAATTTTGTCCCAAGGTGGCAGACTTTGGCTTGGCAAAGCTTCTTGGACGAGAATTTAGCCGGGTACTTACAACTATGAGAGGAACAAGAGGCTACCTTGCACCAGAATGGATTTCGGGTCAAGCCATCACACCCAAAGCTGATGTTTTTAGCTTTGGGATGATGCTTTTTGAAGTTATATCAGGAAGGAGAAACTCTGAGAACTCTGAGGATGAGAAGATTGTTTTCTTCCCCACATGGGCTGCAAGAAGAATGGCTGAAGGTGAAGTTATCAGCTTATTGGATTCTCGATTAGAGGGGAATGCTATCGTGGAAGAACTCCAAAGGGCTTTAAGAGTTGCTTGTTGGTGCATTCAAGATGATGAGAATCATAGACCATTGATGCGGCAAGTAGTTCAAATGTTGGAGGGCGTTCTGGATGTAGGCATCCCTCCAATACCAAGATCCTTCCAAATAATCACAGAAAATCAGGAGCATTTGGTGTTCTTTTCGGAGTCATCATCCGATCGAAATTCTCGGGCAAAGGATAATCTTTCAACTAGTTCTCAACATAAAAGCATGACATCAACAAGTTCCTAGAGTGATATGGGGACCTTCCATCTGTTCATCATCTCCTATTCAGTGAGGTAAATTTTCACTGCAAATAAAATCATCCTAGTTTCATTTGTACTATTAAAGTGGGTATGGTTTATTTACCTCCTCAGTTCTAAGTACATCTTTTAAACGACTCAAATGTTTTGCGTTGTAAAAAGTCAAAAGCTGTGAGAGAAGCTTCACGATATCCAACGATCCTTTCATGATATCAGATTATTAAATCAATCCTTTCTGTCCATCCCTGTGGATCCTTCGTTCTCCACCATCCGGTGCTCGCACAGTTGCAGATCTGTGTGGATCTGTTGCCTTCAACTTCATATTATTTCAGTTGTTCACTGGATTTGTCTGGTGAATTCGTGAGTCAGTGGTTGCTACTACAGACGTGCTTCTTGCTACTCAGCGTTGCTGCTTGTGTGTACAGATCTGAGTTACAAATCTGGTTACTACTACTTGGTGCTTGTTGCCTCGTGCTCCATTTGCTGCCACGAGTGTTGGTGGACAATGGTGGTTCTTGCCACACTTCATTGTTTCCTGTGGCTTGGTGTTTACAGTGGAGGTGTTTTTCTTGTGCAGTGCTTTAAGTTTATTGGCGCTCCTCTACTTGCCCATCTATCTTCGATTTAAATCTAATCAATGGCAACCTCTGTAGCACTGGATCTCACACAGATACAATCTCTATCTCTAACATGGCTAGTCCAATTTCTATAAAACTAGGAAGAGTCAATTTTTGCCAATCCTTCGTACCAATAAACTCCTGAAGTGTGTTGATGGATCAGCACCCTTTCCTTATAAGTTCCTTTATGATAAAGACAAATAAACCCACCACATCTGTAAATTCAGAATATGAAATTTGGATAGAGCAAGTTTCTCTGGGTACTGTTATGAATGAGAGAGATGTAGTATAGGGTACTGTTATGAATGAGAGAGAGATAGTCTAGCTACCATTGAAGTTTCCTAGAATTTGGAAACAAGTCCTTGTAAAAGAAAGATAACGGGTGATGGAGGTGCTTTCCTTGCTTGGTTTCTTTACCCCCTTGGTCACCCTAACATTTTTCTTACTAGTTTCCTACAGTCTTACTGCCTCTTTGGCCTCTTTCTTGTGATTTTGCCATCTTCTCTAATACATTTATTTTGAAGAAAAAAAGAAATTAAGTCTTGTTTCAATTCTTATCGTCCAACATGTGCATCTTCTTCCCAGGAGAAAGGAAGTCCTGCTTGAGTAGTGTTAGGCCCCGTCCCGAGTTAATCACGATTAACTCTAATTAATCAAGTTTATGACTAATTAAGCCGGTTTAAATGACTTAATGGTGATTTATCACCAAATGACATTGACGTGGCCTAATGTAGACTTAATGAAGTGTTAGACAAGATTAAGAACTAAATTGAATTGAAATAGAGCTTAAACAAGCAAATGAAGGACTTGTGTGTAAATACGGATTTATACGGATTTTGTCGAATACGGAAACGTTTGATACCAACATGTGTATCTCGACGAGTACGATGAATTTCATAAAAGACTTGAAGTGATTCGATGAATATTGGATCAAATAGACCTTGGTTTGACTTGAAATGGAATTAAAGAGAATTAATGGGGGTTAAATGCAAAACTGAAGCTTATATAAGCAACTTCTCTTCATTCATCTCATTCCTCTTGATTCAACCCTAGGCAACATCAATGTTTCTTCTTCTTTCTTCTTCAAATTCTTCTTCTTTCTTCATTATCAAGAGTGAATTAAAGTGCTTGAAGTGAGGAGGAGGTGGTCTACTTCATCTTCCTCATCATCTCCTTAGACTTGTCTTGGAATCCAAGCTTCAAGGAGAGGATTTCAACTCAATCCAAGCTAAGAAAGGGGTTTATAGCAAGCAAAGCTTCATTTGAGGCAAGTTATACATGTATTTATGCTTGTTTAGGTAGTTTGTGGATTTTGATAGAAAGAAATGATGATTAGGGTGCATTATGGGTTTCAAAACCCTAATTAGATGATGTATGAAATGTTAGATTAGTTTGAATGGTTGGTGTGTGTGGAGGGGACAGGAGGTCCAATTATGCTTGTAGGTTGTGGAGGAATAAGGGATAAGTGAGTGAGAAAGAAGAGAGAAAGAATCAGAATTTCGGAGGCAAATTCTGGACAGTTCGCTCGAGCGAACAGGGGGTCGCTTGAGCGACCAAGGTTCTGTTTCAGGGAAAGCTAGTTTTGGACAGGTCGCTCGAGCGAACATTAAAGTGCGGTCGAGCGACCATCGTTCTGTGAGGTGTCCGCTCGAGCGAACTTTACTCGCTCGAGCGAACCTATACAGAAACACATATTGATAGTAAGTGGAAATTTTGGCCAATCGCTCGGACCGAGTGAGTTTTGGAATTTTTCGAGAACTAAGATCGCTTACGTGGTCATCAATGGTTCTCGTATAGTTAAGTGATATGTACACCTCCATAGGTGTTAACTGGGGTTATTCGAATGCATAATCAACTAAGTAATGTCATCAAAAGTAATACTTGCATTGATAACCATAGTTACACTCAATGGTTGGTTAGAGGATTGGATGTAGGCTTACTTTAGAGTGAGAATGAGATTGATACGGAGGGTTAACGGGTTTGGCACTACCTAGCGGTTTCATAAACTCATTAATGAATTGAATTGAATGAAATGACTATTCCTACTGCAGTAAATGAGATTGGGGTGTTCCGGAGCCCGTGGTGACACCAGTGATCTCTGATCAAGACACTGGGAGATCCCACGTTATTGGACCGAAAGGTCATTGACTGAAAGGTCATACACTGAAAAGCCATTAATAAAGGTTGAACCTAATGAATAAATGAATATGAATTGCTTCCTTTTGGAAGAATAAAATGAATAGAATGGAGTTGAAATCAATGCTAGTGCAGTTGCCATCTTATTGTTATTGTTATTGTTATTTATGTCTTATGGATTATTGAATACTGTTAAACAATGAATTGCTAGGAAGAACATGTTATAAATATATGTATACCTTGTTGAACCGTCGTGTTCATGGTATTACTGATGATGTTACAGGCCCAGTTACCCGTGCCGGTCCCTCAGCGACCGTCCCGACAACGGAGGAGGCCCATTCGCTACCTCCAGGAGGTCTAGCTGAATGAACGTGATCAGAGCGCGGTTCATTGGAATCTTTTGAAAACAGTTTAGAGAGTGTTTTGTACATTCATTTTGGTATTGTAATTAATAGAAATGATATCCCCTGCATTGTAATGTAAATATGCAGTGGTTGATAGTGGAAATGAAACGATGTAAAGTGAAATATGTAGTTTAAAAGTAAATGTTCTGATTCATTGTGTTAGGTATTGTCAATGTATATTATTTGTATATATTCCGCAACTGTGCATTGACAGGTACGTATGCAAGATTCCTTGTGGACTCCGGTTTAACTTCGGTTAATCGGGGTTTACGGGAGTAAGTATGATTGTATCGCGACCCGGGGGTTAACCCTAATGACTCTGATCTCGGGGCCGGGTCGTGACAAGTAGTCAAACAACCAGTGGGATTTGATCAAGAAAGAATCATGGGGGAGGTCAGATAGATGGAGATGTGTCACAAAGTAGTGTACTATATCCAACTTTAAAACCATAAAATTGTAAATGATTAACATCATGCAAGAAACTGTAAGATAGTTTATATTGTGTAAATAAGGATCCAGAGCTTGATAATCATAATAAAAACAAAATAATGAAATTAAATAGCAACACTGGTATGGCCATTTTGATCAATTTAACAAAGTGGCGCAAGACTTAGCCCAACTTGTAGTCCTTGCCCCTTTCTCTCTCTACTACTCACAAATTAGCACCAAGAATGATGATCCCCAGGTGTATGTTTAGTGTATAGAGAGGGGCCAACAGATGCTGTATTTATAAGACTTCCATAAATTCTCCACAATGAGAAAATCAAAAAGTTCTATTTATATATCTTATGCATTGAAGTTGTTGCCTCTTTGATTGTTCTTTTTTCAAATTTAACTTAATAAGTGGTATCAAGGAGAAACTAGAGAATCGGCAAGGCGGGGTGGATAACTAAAACAACTGTAATGGGCTTGTCATAGAAATAGATTTGTTTCAATGACCAGATTGCTTAGGAAAAATCAGGCAACTCAATGATGGATTGGTACAATACAATAGTCCCAATCAATCTTTTGAAAACTCTTTTATGGTGTCTGAAACTAAATAAGAAACAAAACCACAATACAACATTGATCACCCAAATTATTTTGACCATTAAACAGCCTATGAAGTACTGATTAAAAAAAAAAAAAAGCAGCCCCTTATCTGTCAATCGACCATATTAGACTGTCCAACCAATAATTAATTCACAGTAAGACATTGGTTATCTGTCACAGTCAGGGTATTGAAAACTCTTAGAAAGCTTTGTGGATCATTCTGCAAACTAAAACACAGTACCAGGTTGCCTCCCTAGGATTGAATCTTCAAATGAATGGTGGTCTTGGGTAGATCTTCGGTCTCCACAACATCACAGGAAAGAGCTAGCAACCCCACCGACACTATGAGACACATGAACTAATACTGCTGGGACATCATTCAATCTTAGCCTTTTTCTTTCATGAGATCCATGGTTTTAAAATTTATAGTAGCTTTTGGTAATTTAACATATAGGTGCCAACCCTCCCAAAGTATCTCTCTTTTCTACTCTAGTCTTTGAATGCAGAAATTCATTTCATTACCATGTTTAATACGTCTTTCTTCCAATAAATGATGTTTACTGTACTGTGTTCCTATTCACTGTTGTAACAACGGCACTTTGGAACCTAATGCTGACCAAAAAATGCAGTCCTGTTATATTGGGCTGCCAAGCTTAAAGCAGAACACATTTCTGCCATCCAACTAATGGGCTGGATAAGAAGCAAAAGTTGCATGCAAGGACTCAGTAATGATCATTAGCATCTAAATCCAAAATACTTTTTTTAAAAGGTAATTCAAATGTAATTGTATTTGAACTGCATTGTCTTTATTTTGTAGTCTGTATTTGATTGTTTTTTTTTTTCGCCCAAGTAGTTACCACCAGAAGATATGCACAAGAACCATCCCAACTAAAGTTTTATCCATAAATCTATATTCTCTATAATTTGTGTGTGTGACATCTTTTGCATAAGAATTATATCTTGCTACTTACTGCAGTAGACTATCTGATTTTCATCTTTGCTAAGAATCAAATTGGATTTTCTTTAGTTTTCCCATGAACCTGTCTGTCTAACAAGGGGGATCAAATTATCTAGAGCATTGGTTAACTATAACTTAATAGTGTCCCCTATTGCATTTGGACACTGGAAATCGATATCATCCTCGATTTGGACCTCTCTCCTTTCCATAGATCAAATAGTCACACTTCACATAATGTTGCCCTATAAAACGAACAATTCTAATTATTCTAAACAAAAAAAGTCCAACTCAAAATGGATTGTCTTTTTTACTGCGGCCACCTTTGATTGTTTGTGTCTCTATCTAAATGCTTAACTCAGATGGTACTGATCATGTCATGTTTACCATAGGAAATGAGTGCTAAAATGAAAATGAGCCAATTTCGAGATGGCTAAGGTCATCCGACTCACAAGTTTTACCAGATGCACATTGGACATGTCATAGTAGGAAGTGGTTAGTTCTAATTAATGATTTGGATTGTTCAAATGTCAAGAATAAGTAACTTGTGTGTGCGAGAGAGAGAGAGAGAGAGAGAGAGAGAGAGAGAGAGAGAGAGAGAGAGAGTATTGTTGGTAACATGACACAACAAGGATGATGCTAGAGAGTATTGTTGGTAACATGACACAACAAGGATGATGCTAGAGAGTATTGTTGGTAAGATGACACAACAAGGATGATGCTAGAGAGTATTGTTGGTAACATGACACAACAAGGATGATTCTATAAAGCATATCATTTCAGACACCAAATGGTAATATAGAGTGGAGAAGGAGACACCCAAATAGCATAATAGATTGTGATACAGCATAGAGCTTTATTTGAGCTATAGCTTTAGAGATTTCCCAGCTCTGAAAGAACTAACAATCCCATCAAAGTAGGTAAGGGACGAGATTAAAAATTCAGTAAATCAGTACACTCGGAAAGTAATCTAGCTGAGTAACTAGGATGAGTCTGTCCAAGAACTCATTCAGATTTTGTCAGATCCATTCCACTAGTTTGATTTATCCTACTTGGTGATTTGTCAAGAAGAGTTGACTCACCTGAACTCGGGTGAATCAAAATTGTGTGGGGGCCCATTTCGTGAACCAGTTTCTCTTGGTCTCGGCTAGGGTGTGCTCGGTTAGCTACTGTATGGGGGACCACGTCCCTTGATCTCGGCTACGATCCGATCCACTTCGGTCTCGGCACTACGTGCTGGTCTCGGCCAAACAGTATTCAGTTCGGCCGCACACCCCGTTCAGTCTCGATAGTGCGATCTCGGCAATGCACTATTGCGCTTGGAGCTAACAGCCACGGCCTTGCCGTGGCATGGCCCAAGGAAGGGGTCTGATGGGACCCCAGCCATCATTAGATCTGGGCAGGGTCAGGCCCAATGTGACTAGCATTAAATGCAGCATGGGCTGATCGGATTCGCATTAAATGCAAAGAGGGCTATGATGGACCTTCATTAATGACTTTGTGGGCTGATGTGACCCAGGTCACATCACCAAGCCCACTAGCACTCACCCAAAACTGTTCCATATATAAGGCACGAGCCAAAGGGAGCGAAGAGGTAAGCACTCTCACATAGACACTCAGTCTTTCTTCTTCTTCTTCTTCTTTCTTCTTCTTCTTCGCCGATCCATTGCTGACTTAAGCATCGGAGAGCCCTGCGCTGCCCATAGCCAGGGTCCTCTGACCTTTGTCTTTCTCCTCTTTCAGGTTCATACCGTCGCATGCAGCTATCTCCTCCATGCATTGAGTAAGTCCTAAGAGGCATCCTGATCTTGTGAGTATTATTATTTCTGCACTTACAATTGGCGCCGTCTGTGGGAGACGATTTCTATAATCTTTCCTATTCCTATTCCTAAACACCATGACGAGGAGAGCTGCGAAAGATGGAGAAACTTCCAAGACAAAGCATGCAAGGCCGCCCCCTGCCAACCAGAGGGCTGGGAAGCAACCAGTCACAGAGGACGATGCTGAACGTGCTCTCATCCGGATCAACGTTCAGGAGCGTGACCTCCGCTCGGAGTCCGCTCCCGGGAAGGGAGACACCCAGCAGCCTACAGGTCTCCTGACGGGGGGAGACCAGCGGGATAAGTCTCCAGTGGCCGATGGATCACGTCCCCCTGGCCAGGCGGAGGACGTTGAGGGCCGGGTGGAGGACGTTGAAGATACTGAGGATGAAGACTACAGCCCTGATGACGACTTGGACTCCACCCTTCTGGAGATTAAAGCACAGAATGAGGCCATCGAGGAGAGAGACGCTCTGATCCTCCGGCTCCAGCAGCAGCTGGAAAGAGCTACGGGATCAGCGGGGCTTCGGCAGCAGTCCCAGCAGCAACGGGCTCGTCGGGAGCAGTCCCAGCAGCAGCGGGCTCGTCGGGAGCAGTCCCAGCAGCAGCGAACTCGTCGGGAGCAGTCCCAGCAGCAGCGATCGCCACAACACGAGAGGGGAGTTACTCGTGTCACGCGCATCTCTTCCTCAAAAGCGGACCTGAGGGACCGCTTGAACAGGAAAAGGGACGACCGAACCCGAGATGAAGGCTCAAGCACTAGCCGTAGCTACTCGAGGAAGGCGTCCGAGACCATTCCGGAGGGTATGTATCATAATCAGGAATGGCTGGACGCGCACATAAGGGAAACGGTCCAGCACAACCTGGAAGTAGCCGGCTTCGTCCGAGACCAGAAGAATGCTTGCTGCGACCCCGTTGATCTCGGCGCGTCTCCTTTCTCCCAAGACATCAGGAGGTACCCCTTACCGAAGAAGTTCACCGTACCAAGATTCGTCACCTATGATGGGGTCTCGGATCCAGCTACGCATCTCAGACACTTCTCTCAGAGGATGTCTGTCTGGGGAGACGAGGGCCATCTGAACTGCCGAGTCTTTTCCTCCAGTTTAGGCGACCTCCCCCTGAAGTGGTTCTGTGCGCTCCCAGAGGGATCCGTCTCGAGTTGGCAGCAACTCCAGCAGTCCTTTATGAATAAGTTCCAGGCCTACAGAGTCCTTCCGAAGACAGATGCAGACATCATGGCCATGAAGATGAAGCAAGGAGAGAACGTCACCCAGTTCGCCAAGCGGTTCTGGGCGGTCTACAGTCAGATCGAGAACTCCAAGGACGATGTAGCCGTCTTCGCGTTTCGGAACGCCCTGTTGCCAGACAGTGACCTTCGCAAGGAATTGGCCAGGAACCCGGTGTCTTCCATAGCGGCGCTCATGTCCATCGCCAACCGGTACATCGCTCAAGAGGATGACCAGGCCCGTGCTCGGGAAAGCCATGGAACCGTGCAAAGAAACCGAGACCGAGGTGAGAGGCCCCCCAAGAAGGACGGAGGACCGTTTCTGAGGGATGAGCCTCGGCGAGACGAGCGACGAAGAGGTGACTCAGACAGGAGTTGGATGCCTACAAGCTCGGCAAGGACTCAGACGTTCGCCTCGGCAAGGAGCAAAAGGCCCAGGCTATCCGAAGACGCGTATCGGGGGGTCAACACGGTCTTCAAGATGCCGATCCACAAAATCATGTATAAGATCAAGAGCAGGCCGTATTTCAGATGGCCAGAGCCCATGCAAGGCGATCCTTCTATCCGAGATCAGACGAAGTTCTGTTCCTACCACAAGGAGGGCGGCCACAAGACTGAAGATTGCAGGATACTGCGGTCGCATTTGGAGAAGCTTGTCCAGGATGGACACCTGCAAGAGTTTGTCAGGAGAGAAACCAGGGCCGACTCCCGAGCCCCGCGCCGAGAGGAGGGGGGTCACGACAGCGACGGGACAGAGAAGATAATAGACGTTATCCATTTGGCACCCCCGCCCAAGGGGAGCAATCAAGCCCGTGCCGAAGCCAGGAAAGCCGCTCACGGCAAGCAAGTCATGGCCGCCGAGCTCGGCCCAGCACAGAAAAGGGCTCAGAGGGAGCGTCCCGAGATCAAGTTCACTGATGCAGATCTGGAAGGGGTGCAGCTCCCCCACAACGACCCCCTGATCGTCACTCTGAAGTTTGACTGCTCTAAACAGGGCGTGAAGAATTGCACTATGAAGAAAGTCCTTGTTGACCCCGGCAGTTCTTCCGAGGTCCTCTATTTCGACAGCTTTCGAAGGATGGGACTGACGGAGAAAGATCTGCAGGAGGCTCGAGTTCCCCTTATCGGCTTCAGCGCCAAACCAGTCTACCCCAAGGGGAAGGTGACTTTCAGGGTCGAGGCCGGTGGCGCGTCTGTCATGGCAACCTTCATGGTGATCGACGCACCCTCGCCCTACAATGCTATAGTGGGCAGGTCTTGGCTCCACAGCCTGGAAGCAGTCCCTTCCACCCTCCATCAGAAGCTGAAATTTCCGTGGGAGGGAAAGAGCGGCCGAGTTGAAATCATCACGGTCAGAGGAGATCAGCAGGCAGCCAAGCAGTGCCTGACCGCTGTGGTACCCGGGGAGCAAGAGCCCAAGGAGGTCAATGTGGCCGAGATGGAGAAGAAACTGGAGCAGGGGCTGGATGAGCTCGGCCAAGATCCAGGCAGGAAAAGCGTGGAGGAACTGGCCGAAGTCAGGATCGACCCAAAGGACCCGGATCGGTTCTTCCTGCTCGGCAGCCAGCTCGGAGAGCCGGAGAGGTCCGAACTAGCCCAGTTCCTGGTGCAGAACAGGGATGCCTTCGCCTGGGCACCTCAGGAGATGCCTGGCGTTGACCCCGAGGTAATGTGTCATAGACTGAATGTTGACCCTAACCACAAACCTGTGATGCAGAAGGCACGGAGGACTGGGGTCCCGCAGACCGAAGCCGTCGTCGAGGAAGTGGATAAGCTGCTTGAGGCCGGCGCCATCAGAGAGGTTCAATACCCGACCTGGTTAGCCAATCCGGTGGTCGTCAGGAAGAAGACTGGCAAGTGGAGGGTGTGCGTCGACTTTACCGACCTCAACAAGGCCTGTCCCAAGGATAGCTTTCCCCTACCAAAGATTGACCAGTTGATCGACGCCACGGCCGGGCACGACAGAATGAGCTTCCTCGATGCCTACCGCGGCTATCACCAGATCCCACTGTTTGGGCCAGACGAAGAGAAAACAGCTTTTATCACGCCCAGGGGAATCTACTGCTATAAGGTGATGCCGTTCGGACTGAAGAATGCAGGAGCCACCTACCAGAGGCTCGTTACCAAGATGTTCCACGGTCAGCTCGGCAAAACCGTAGAGGTCTACATCGATGACATGGTGGTCAAATCCAAGCAGGCGCGGGATCATCTGTCAGACTTGGCCGAGTTCCGGCTGAAGCTTAACGCCTCGAAGTGCGCCTTCGGTGTTGGCTCCGGCAAGTTTTTGGGCAGCTTGGTTACACGCAGAGGCATTGAGGCAGACCCAGATCAGATCTCGGCTATCCTCAGAGTGCAGAGTCCCACTTCGGCCAAGGAGGTTCAGAAGCTTACAGGGATGGCCGCGGCACTGAATCGCTTCATTAGCAAATCTTCAGATAAGTGCCGACCTTTCTTTCAGCTTCTTAGAAAAAATTCTAAATTTCAATAGACTCTAGAATGTGACCATGCCTTGCAGCAGCTCAAGGTTTACCTTTCTTCACCACCATTGTTATCAACCCCGACCCACGGGGAAACCCTGTATTTATATTTGGCGGTCTCGGATCATGCGGTCAGCTCAGTCCTCATCCGAGAAGAGGACACGGTTCAAAAACCAGTGTATTATACGAGCAAGACCCTTATTGATGCCGAGACCAGGTATCTGCCTCTGGAGAAGCTCGCCTTGGCGCTGGTTAGCGCCTCGCGAAAGCTCTCCCATTACTTTCAAACCCATTCTATTGTGGTTGTTACGGAGCACCCACTCAAGTCTGTTTTTAGAAAGGCTGACTTTTCAGGAAGAATCTCCCGATGGGCTGTCGAACTGGGGCAGTATGAGATTCAGTATCAGCCACGGACAGCGATAAAAGCCCAGGTGCTGGCAGATTTCCTTGCCGAATTTGATTCGAGTTCGGCACCAACCCAGCTCGGCACCGAACTGGGGGGTGAGGAGCATGGGACTTCCACGGGTTTTGAACAATCACCATGCCAAGCCGAGACCCCAGTTTGGAAAGTCTTCGTCGATGGATCTTCCACCTCGAGAAGAGCCGGAGCAGGAGTTGTTCTCCAATCGCCAGAAGGACTGGTCATCGAGCAGGCTCTGACCTTAGACTTCAAGGCGTCAAACAATGAGGCTGAGTATGAAGCCCTTTTGGCCGGACTGAATAGCGCCCATATCCTCGGAGCTCAACAGCTGGTGGCCTTCAGCGATTCACAGTTGGTGACAAACCAGCTGACTGGGGACTATCAGGCTCGCGACGACCGGATGGCCACGTATTTGGCCCTGGCCAAGAAGCAGCTCTCTCAGTTCCACACGGCCGAAGTCAAGCAGATCGGCAGAGAAGTAAACTCTCACGCAGATGCTCTTGCAAACTTGGCCAGCGCTGTTGAGGCAGGAAGAAAGAGGAGCATCGAAGTCGGATCGCTAGCTGCACCCAGCATTGAGCTCCGTTCACCTCGGGAAGTGTTATGCATCGGTCTCGGCCCGAGCTGGATGGACCCCTTTATCACCTACCTTAGGGACGACAGGCTTCCCGAGGACAGTGGCGAGGCCCACCGGATCAGACTCAAGGCAGCTCGGTTCTGGCTATCTCCCGAGGTCAAGCTCTACAGGAAATCGTTCTCGGGACCGTACCTCCAGTGCGTCCATCCAAGCAAGGTCGAGGACCTCCTTTTCGAGATACACGAAGGAATCTGCGGGAGCCATATCGGAGGAAGGTCCCTAGCCTACCGAGCCATCAGCCAGGGTTACTGGTGGCCGTATATGCAGAAAGATGCGCAGGTATATGCGAAGAAGTGCGAGAAGTGCCAGAAGTTCTCACACTCTCTCCATCAGCCCGCGCAGGATCTCAGCCCGCTCTCTAGCCCGTGGCCATTCGCCCAGTGGGGGCTCGACATGGTGGGCCCGCTCCACCGAACCCCAGGGAACAAGAGATGGCTTATTGTGGCGACAGATTACTTCACCAAATGGATTGAAGCAGAGCCACTTTCATCCATCACAGAGCGAGACTCCAAGAATTTTGTGTGGAAGAATGTCGTCACAAGGTTTGGCATTCCCAGAGCGCTGGTTTCGGACAACGGAACTCAGTTCGACTCTAAGCTTTTCAAGACCTTCTGCCAGGAGCTCGGCATCCGAAACCATTATTCCACTCCAGCCTACCCACAGAGTAACGGCCAGGCCGAGATCTCCAACAAGGTGATCCTCGATGGGCTCAAGAAACGGCTGGACCAAGCAAAGGGAAGATGGGTGGAAGAACTGCCGAGCGTCCTGTGGGCTTACAGAACTACTCCGAGGCGTTCCACTTCGGCTACCCCCTTCTCGCTCGCCTATGGCATGGAAGCAGTCATCCCTCTGGAGATCGGCCTCCCCACTTTGAGGTCCGAACTCTTTGACCGGGGACAGAACGAAACCAATGTGGCCAGGGAGCTAGATTTAGCGGACGAACGAAGGGAAGCAGCTGCAGTCAGGCTAGCCGTTTACCAGCAGCAGCTAGCCAGGGGCTACAACCAGAACGTCAGAGAAAGGAAATTCTCTGTGGGAGAACTGGTTCTCAAGAAGGCTCTCCCAGGGGACAAGGATCCGAATCAAGGGAAGCTAGCGCCGAATTGGCATGGTCCGTTTAAAGTCACCTCCGTTGCCGGACGGTCGGCTTATCGGCTCGAAGACATGGAGGGACGGCCGCTACCGAGACCATGGAACGCGTCACATCTAAAGAAATTCTATTTTTAAGCCTGTGCACCTGTACAATGCTTCTGGATTTAATGGAACTACACTTGTCCTCGATTTATAGCAATCTGGTGACCTGACAGTGAATGATGTGAGGGTGGAGGACCGTCTAAGGTTGGCACTCAGCCACCTAGACGAGCTACCGAAACGGCCCATATCTAAGGCTGGCACTCAGCCACCTAGATGAGTTGCCGAAACGGCCCATGTCTAAGGTTGGCACTCAGCCACCTAGATGAGTTGCCGAAACGGCCCATGTCTAAGGTTGGCACTCAGCCACCTAGACGAGCTGCCGAAACGGCCCATATCTAAGGCTGGCACTCAGCCACCTAGATGAGTTGCCGAAACGGCCCATGTCTAAGGTTGGCACTCAGCCACCTAGACGAGCTGCCGAAACGGCCCATATCTAAGGCTGGCACTCAGCCACCTAGATGAGTTGCCGAAATGGCCCATGTCTAAGGATGGCACTCAGCCACCTGGATGAGTTGCCGAAACGGCCCATATCTAAGGATGGCACTCAGCCACCTAGATGAGTCGCCGAAACGGACCATGTCTAAGGTTGGCACTCAGCCACCTAGACGAGTTGCCGAAACGGCCCATATCTAAGGATGGCACTCAGCCACCTAGATGAGTCGCCGAAACGGACCATGTCTAAGGTAGGCACTCAGCCACCTAGACGGGTTGCCGAAACGGCCCATATCTAAGGATGGCACTCAGCCACCTAGATGAGTTGCCGAAACGGCCCGTATCTAAGGCTGGCACTCAGCCACCTAGATGAGTTGCCGAAACGGCCCATGTCTAAGGTTGGCACTCAGCCACCTAGACGAGCTGCCGAAACGGCCCGTATCTAAGGCTGGCACACAGCCACCTAGATGAGTTGCCGAAACGGCCCATGTCTAAGGTTGGCACTCAGCCACCTAGACGAGCTGCCGAAACGGCCCATGTCTAAGGTTGACACTCAGCCACCTAGACGAGCAGCCGAACTGGCCATGGCTATGGTTGGCACTCAGCCACCTAGATCAGCCGAAACGGCATCAGTCGATGATGGTACCCAGTCTACCACCGCCTTGACAGGTCCGATACGGTTCTCTGGTCTCGCCGAAATAAAAGAGGCCTCCAAGGGGTCAGAGCGCTAACAGAGAACCCTAATCTAACCGGTCCACTCTAGTCCGAACTCACACCCAGATTCATAACACTCACGGAAAGCGTACAAAGGAAAGCAGATAAAAGCCACACCACACAGGAGACAAATATGAGAAAGGGCCTTTCATTGATAACATTGATACATACACTGGAGCTTACATTGAAATAGTTTGAAACAAAGACTACATTTTATAAGAAGAAAGAGGAAGTCAAGTCGACGGCCCTGCTTCTATGTCTTCGATAACGACCACGGCGGCCTCGGCTTGAGGAGCTTCTTCAACGGGGTCAGGCGTTGGCTCGGAAGGGACTTCGGCCGGAGTGGCAGGGGTCTCGGCCAGGGCTTCATCTAGGGGCTCATCTCCGAGCTCGGGGAGATTCTGATATATCGGATCATCTGCAGGAACCCCCATCTTCTTCAACACGGCCTTGCAGCCGAGTTGGTACAGCTTCGGGCTGAGTGCCGTGATTTGATCAACATAAATTTTCGCAGCTTCCTCAGTCCCCTCCAGGAAGGCGGCATCGACCTCGGCTTTTTCCGATGCAAGGAGTTCCTCCTTCGATGCAAGAAGTTCCTCCTTCGCCTTCCTTTCCAGCTCCAGCTCGGCCTTGAACCCCGCCGACCTCTTTTCCTCTGCCTGAAGCTTCGTTTGCCGCTCGAAGCTCTCTGACCTTGCTTTGCAGAGGTCGCTGGCCACTATATCTGATTGAGCATTGAGCTCTGCAGTCTTGGCCGCCTTCAGTTCGGCTTCGGCTCTCTGCTTTTCCTTTGCTAGGCGGGCCAGCCGGTTGTCCTCTTCCATTATTCTGTCAGCGACTATCTGGAGCCTTTGGACAGCCTGCAGCGGAGCAAACGAAAAAAGCTCAGCACGAAAGCAAGAAATATCAAAAGATAGAAACACCTGTGACCAGGAAAGTCGGGCACTTACAGCGAGGGAGTGCTGTATGGTCCTCATAAGCAGCAGGGGGGAGTCTTCCGACCTGTGCCTCTCCATGTCCTTGGGGAGTGCACAGGCTCGGCTGAGCGCCGCAATGACATCTGGGCTCCCCACCAGTCTGTCCTCAGCATTTAGGGGCCTCCCCTTCCTCAGCTCCATGTCCGGCCTGAACTCGGCCGGTTCGGCACCCGAGGACGTTGCCGCCTGGGGCTCGGAGCGACTCTCCACCAGAGGAACCGCCAGAGTGGGCATCACGTCCGCTGCCCTCTCCCTCGCAGCTTGGGGTGAACGTTGCCGTGATCGCTCCTCCTGATCCAGCCCCTTCCCCTTCGCCTTTTTCCTCGGCCTCTCGCTTTCCGAGTCTGGGGGAGGTCGGGCCTCAACTCTGGCAGGGACGATGGTCCCGAAGGAGGGCGGGGCAGTGCGGGGTGCGGCAGCCTGTCTACCGCCACCGAGGACGGTGTCCGCCAGATTTCGCGGCTGAAACGCGGGCCTGCGCCTCTCCATATTGTCGGCTTCGGCCTCGGCTCCGGAAGAATAGTTCTCAACTTCCCTTGTCGGAGAGTCTACCTCGGCTCCGAAGGTATAATCTTCAATTTCCCTTAGCGGGATGCCCGCGACCACGGCCAACGTTGGGGACGCTCCCGCAACCGAGACGGTCCCGCTGGTTTCTGCTAGATCGGGGGCGAATCTCTCCGGGTTGCCGGATTTCCGTGTATAAGACACGTATCTCGGCTCGTACTTCAGAAGAGAGTAGGCAGCTCTTGTGTAGTGGCCGTGGTAGCAGTACACCTTGTTCAGCCAAGGTGAGTGCCTTCTCCAACCGTTCAGCTGGGCTTCGCGCTTGCGCTGAGAAAGGTCTGCAAAAAACAGCCGAGTTAGAATCCGGCAGCAGAGATCAAACATAAGAAGAAATCCGAAACCCAGGGAGTTAGGTCTTTACTCGGTGGAGTCCCGAAGCGTCGAGGGACTCGGACCCTCCTAGCTGCTTCGGTCTCGGTCTCGCCGAACTCCCAGTTTCCCGAGACGAGCAGGCGGTCATCTCCGGCGTATTTATTGGAGTCCTCCAACGCCGTGACGAGGGGTTGGCACTTGGCCTTGACACGAAGATAGTAGGTGACCCCCTCCCTGGACTTGCAGAGGTCATATATATCCTCTATATCATGGACGCCGAGGCCGATGTCTAGAATCTTATTCAGCTCGGCGATGCCCATGATGATTTTATACCCATTGGGCATCAGCTGGCAGGGGCTAAGGTTCCAGGTCTCCAAGCAAGACCTAAGAAGGGGGGCCACGGGGAATCTGACCCCACCCTCGATCACGGCTATCAGGGGAAACGGCATCCAGCCGTTGTGAAATGAGTAGATGGAGGAGTCGGCTGCCATGATCCGGACATCGTCCGGGATCATGTAGACTCTCCTAAGATTTGCCAGGCCGGCCTGGGAATCTATCCAATGGGTGAAAATCCCCATCTCTGAATCTAAGGAACCCTAACAATCTCTAGGGGTCTGAACTGTGGAAGGACCTGAGGGACGGAGCAGATCCTAGGAGGGGTTTAGGTCAGAAATACAAAATGGAAGAGAAAAGAATCGAGGCAGGGAGACTCACAGACTCGGGCGAAATCACAACTCAGGCCGTTGACCCCTCACTGGTCCTGGAGGAAGTCCTGGACGAAGCTAGGAGGCGACGGAGGTGGTTCTGGCAGTGAAGGTTCCGGCGAACAGAGGGTCTAGCAGAGCTTCAACAAGGTTCGTTTGCAGAGATGACAAAGGCAGAAGACAGAAGTGAATATAAAGGGGAGGAATGGGCGCCATTCCGGAATTCGAAGCGGGACACGCGTGAGATGTCGCCTCGGCTTGCGTCGCACGCCCCCCTCGAAAAGACAAGACAGCCTACCAGGCAATAACGCGTGGCGCTGTGGCAGTGATGGTTCGCCTTCCCATGCTAATCATAGCCCCCGCATTTATTACCCCCTTTATTGCCTCTGGCAGACGAAGCAGTGACGGCGTCTGGCGCCGAACGAGTCACAACCCTTGACCAAAAGGCAGATGGAAGGCAAGCACTATCCGTCTCGGGAGATCGGTCCAGCTCTTAACCCTAGCGCCCGAGAAAGCCCTAGAGGTCAAGAACTGAGGGGCTATTGTGTGGGGGCCCATTTCGTGAACCAGTTTCTCTTGGTCTCGGCTAGGGTGTGCTCGGTTAGCTACTGTATGGGGGACCACGTCCCTTGATCTCGGCTACGATCCGATCCACTTCGGTCTCGGCACTACGTGCTGGTCTCGGCCAAACAGTATTCAGTTCGGCCGCACACCCCGTTCAGTCTCGATAGTGCGATCTCGGCAATGCACTATTGCGCTTGGAGCTAACAGCCACGGCCTTGCCGTGGCATGGCCCAAGGAAGGGGTCTGATGGGACCCCAGCCATCATTAGATCTGGGCAGGGTCAGGCCCAATGTGACTAGCATTAAATGCAGCATGGGCTGATCGGATTCGCATTAAATGCAAAGAGGGCTATGATGGACCTTCATTAATGACTTTGTGGGCTGATGTGACCCAGGTCACATCACCAAGCCCACTAGCACTCACCCAAAACTGTTCCATATATAAGGCACGAGCCAAAGGGAGCGAAGAGGTAAGCACTCTCACATAGACACTCAGTCTTTCTTCTTCTTCTTCTTCTTTCTTCTTCTTCTTCGCCGATCCATTGCTGACTTAAGCATCGGAGAGCCCTGCGCTGCCCATAGCCAGGGTCCTCTGACCTTTGTCTTTCTCCTCTTTCAGGTTCATACCGTCGCATGCAGCTATCTCCTCCATGCATTGAGTAAGTCCTAAGAGGCATCCTGATCTTGTGAGTATTATTATTTCTGCACTTACAAAAATGATCTTTTTTAAGCTATGGCTGAGGGTGATACCAGACCAGACCACCAATCTAAGATTCTGAGTTCAGTATATTGTATTTACATTAGCAATGGAAGGAGCTTTTAGTCATAAATTAGACAAGCTTGGGGCTGAGAAACCTCAGGCCCAAAAGAACTATCTGGCCCCAGCACTGCCTTATTGCTGACTCTAAGTGGTCTGCACTTGAAATCCTCACATGGGCACCCCTAATTATTAACAACAATCAACATCAATCTCTGTACCTCTTTTATTTTTTCTGAAGTCGCCTTCCATTAAAGCACCATTACTTAAAGCAACATGATTTAAACCACTTACTTGGGCCCCTTACCCAACTTTGAATTGACTCACAACATATATATGAGAGTGTCATTATCTCACATAATGTTATTCAATGGCAAAGGAAATTATATTGATTAATGGGTTATTCTAAGATAATTTGAATTTAAGCAATCGGGTCTCTAACTTTTGAATTTACAAAATTCTAAAACTATGATTTTTTTTTAATAGTTTGAATTGTTCAAATATGTTCTGAAACAACTAAACTGTAATGAGTTAAAACCCATGCACCTGTTTTTATCTTAGATGATTGTGATGCCCATATTGTGATTCTTTTATTGCAAATAAGAAAGAAGCATGGAAGAAAACCATTCTTCTTCATATTGCTAAATTATTATTGATGATGGAAGGAGCATACTTAAAGAATCAGAAGGGGTCATTATTCATTAAGCCATCTATTTCCTAATATATCATGAAAAGTGGGTGCACATGAACAGATTTGGCTTGGCCTCGTTATCATGTACAGTCAGTTCTCATAACAATTCATTAATGGAAAAAGATTGAAAAAGAATATAAAAAAAAACTAGTTTTATGAGTATCAGTTTGATCATTTTCAAAGGTCATGAAAAAAGCGCACTTTAAGAGCTTGTTTGTGTAAGAAAGGACTCCATGATTGGATTTTCATTTTCGTGCTAGGGAGGAATCTCGCTTTCCTACTACCCCCGAAAAAAAAAAGAAAAAAAAAAAAAAACAGCCCCATCAGACTATTCTAACACTTGAGTTAAAAGCTTCAAAAAAATGTTTAGCACACTTTCAATTATACATTTTTTAGGTTCAATCAAATGGTGAGTTAAGTTCAGATTTGTGTCAAATTAGGCCTGGTGCCAGTCCATGGTATTAGTGAGGGTTAAGAAGATATACTGATCAAGGTCGAGCCCAAGTGGGTCCCTATGCATCTGGAATGGCATTTGAACAGCATTCAGCCTGCTCTTAGGTAAATGTAAATATTTTTGCTTAGTGTAAATGGCCCGGCGTTAAATTGTTCAGGTCTATCATCATGTAAACAACATGTACAAATCGATGGGCAGTCAGAACACAAGTTCAACTGTCCACATGAAACTACAATGTCTGAACTAGCTAAAAAATGTACCAGTTTGATTTTCTGGGTCAATTTAACTTCAGTAATGGTTTGGATATATCTGAGTGTGAAGTCCAAGCAGTCTCAGTCAACCCCATTGAATTGAAGAAGTTACCATCCAAAAGAAAACTGGGACGATGCACAAATCTCCATTGAGATAGCATCTTTTGTACATAGCAGAAGGGAAAAAACAAGGAACAAAAAGCAGAAAGGAAGAGAAAACAGAATAGCCATGGAAGGCAGAGATTATTCCCAAAGAAAGCATGCTTTAATTCTAAAGCGAGATAGGCAAGATTTTCTACTTTGTATGTGGTAGTTGATCTCATGTACTTCTCTTCAATGAAGATGATGACGATAAATTTCCTGTTCTCTTTCTAAGCATCTGCTTCATGCCATCGGCCACTTGAACTGCTGGGTTTGATTTGAATTTTCTGCAAAAGGACATGTGAGCCTTCACAGCTTCTTCCACCCCACAAGCCTTCTTCTTCCCTACTCCCTTACTCAGCTCATATCTCACAGCCTCAGCGCACAACCCGCATAGCCATTTCTCGTCGAATCTCGCCTTCACCTCAGTAATGTAATCTTGGGTGCAGTCCTCTTTCAGTCCACAACACTCACATCTAATCGTTTCAATTTCCATGTCTTCTCTGTGGAGCTCTCTGACTAATAGAGATCCAAATTCTCAACTGATTAATTTTGGTGAATTGTCACAAAATGGGCTATTTACTTGAGTTGATTTGAGTAGAATTGTGGTAAGGAATGGGAGTTGAGTGTGTTGTGCTCATAAGAGAACCAAAAACTAGTGATGGAGTTTTGTGGGGGTGTTGGATGGGTGTCTCTGTAAGTGGGGTGTTGGGTTATATCATGGGAGTTTTTATGGTTGGGGAGAGGGAGGAGTTAGAGGCAGACCATCCAGTTATTTATTTATCTTTCCCTTCATGTTCTTCCTAGGGAAGGAGAACATTTTGGTTGGGGGACTCTCATGGTAGGCCTTTCAAGCATTTAAATCAACATGATGAGTTTGGAACTAATGGGAGCTTGATTCTCTCTACTTGATGTCATTTCAATTGCTTGTCACTTTTGGGTAGTGGTGGTTGTTATCTCTCTGCTGGAGCTTAGCTTGGCTTGACTGAGCAAAGGTGAATGGCTTGGTTTAGGATGGCCATCAACTAGAGTGACTTACTTCAAAATTTTAATAACAAACTTTATGGGGAAAATATTAAATACATGTACCTACTGTTTATTATTGGTGTTCTGTAAACAATACTCAAAGAAAAATAAAAAGGACAGCTCACGCTTGGACCATCAAACGGACTGTTTTCTAGGTGTTGGGCTCTCCAATGGTTGATCCAATCCATTCACATAGGCACCTTAGACTGATCCAATTCATTCACATAGGCACCTTAGACTGATCCAATCCATTCCCATACACACCTTAGAGTGATCTACATTTATCCATTTGTTTTCTAGAACGTGAAAAACTCAATGGTGTAAATCACTCCAGTAGTGAGATTTGGGGCAGTGGCTGGAAAGGACAGGTCATATTTGAATGGGTTAAATCAGCCAAGAAATGGGCCCTACAATTGTCAACTAGGTGGTCTAAATGATCCTAGTGTTATTACTATTTTTTAACAGTTTGATTTGGCCATTAAATATCAGTTTAGTGTTAGATCTAATATGGTTTGCAATTCAAATCAAACATATAGATCTTGATTTATGCATTAACAATAGATAATCTAAAATACTAAAAGCATACCTTGTGTCATGATCTTGATGATGAGTAGATCTCATTTCTCAAACAATGTTTTTTCCTTTCTCCCTTATCACCCACTCCAATATGCGTAAAGTTGATGGTTACTTTCTTTTCAAATCTCGTAAGTTAAGAGAGAGGACCGGAAAACCATATATATATATATATATATATATATATATAGATAAGCCCTCGAGAGATTTCTTCCCATCAAAGAAATCTAATAAAGGTAAGTTTCCTTAATTCCCTCAAATTAGCCAACAAGAGTCCTATTTGATTGTGCTTGCTAAAATTGAATCCAAGATAAACTTAGTAAAACTAAAAACTAATAAGAGGAAAGTAACTTAAATTAGTAGTGGGCTTAAACCGTAAGTCCCAACAGTGTTGCACATATGGTCATGAGGACCACTCACTTCTAACATTTAATAGCCACCATTTCCAATATTTGGTCATGAATGCTCCCAAAAGCACCATTATAATCCAGTTTTCACCACTTTATATTAGTTCCTAAGTTTTTTTTATGCTTAAACAACCTAGAAGTTGTTAATGTGCAAGAACTTAAATTAAGGAATGAAGCTTTTTTTTTTTTTTTTTATCACTTACCATTTACATAGTTTTTTTTTTTAATAAAAGAATGTTGATGCTGCAACTGTTATAACACTCCCAATCACTTGATCTCGACTAGGGGCGTGTTTGGTATCAGGACTCACATGGCCCTTTCTTGTTCTTTCCGTATAAAAAAGAAACGAGGCAAAGTCTCATAAATGGGTGAAAGTGAAAGCAAGTAACATATGTCTAACTTGAGCAAAAATTTCCACTCTTACCAGACAACATTTAATTGTGATGTTCATGTACAACTAAAATGTAACTGCAATACCAGACACTAATAATACAACCCAAAATCTAGTGTTGAAGAAGAGTTTAGAAGAAAGTCTGAATCTAACAGGTGATATTTATATATCCTAACAGAAGGCCTAATATGATCACCTGCATTTATGAGACTGACTAAACCTACAACTTTCCTAGGTGCCTCCTTAGTTACCCATCTGGATTGCATAACAATCCATTGTCCCTGTCCGAATCCTTATGGGTTTTGAAAGTGGACCCAGGTCGGAAAGGCGACTGCACCCAAAAGCTTTTATGTAGGTCTGGCCTGGTTGGAACTCAGTTTCCATGTATACAAGTTGCCAGCATACTGCATATCTGAGAACCTGGAATTTGTCATGGCAAAGAATAAAAATATATGTGATTTAAGTGTAATTAAGGTTATCCAAATTATGAACCGTCATTTATGCATATATAGAGAGAGTTTATTTCTAGTTGGTTAGTGGTGAAGACCAAAATGGGACACTATGATTATAGCTTTAGGACCTTAGAATTTACTAGTTGAAAGAGTATTAAGTACTTGTGGAATTAATCTCCCAATTATTATATTATATATGAAGCGAAATTAAAGAGTTCAATTGAGAAATCAAGGATCAATTTTAATTTGATTTTGACCAACTCTAGCTAATTAATGTTGACATTGCATTCCCTTCTCATTCTTGTCCCCACTCCCCTCCTTTCTGTTTCCAATTTAGTTTCTTCTAATCGTAACTTAAATGTATTTAAGTTAATTGACATTTAAGTATCCGCAATATTAGCCCAGATCAATTTCACTTTAGCCCGTTTCATCTTTATTTGAATTAAGTTGCAAGTTGATAAAATGACCGACTCTCTTCTTGACTTATATAAAAGCACGTGTATTATGTAGACAGAGGCCCAAAACTTTTCCCTTTTCTAATAATTCATGGCAGATGGGTAACAAAGGCTTTCATAGTTTCATATCTTCTCTAATGTCTATTGTACAATATTTTTTTTAGCATGGTACTTGAGTTATTTGAGTTACTTTAGCATATCAGCTTCTTGTGGAGATCCTGCTTCTTACATCTCTAATAAAATATACAAAGAATATTCCTTGAATCCTTCAAAGTAGCAATGAATAGTAAGACTTTGCCCCTCCCTATTATTATCCAATTTTTTTTTCTTTTTTTGAGTTTTCGGGTTTTTAAATTCTCAAGTGTCTTTTCCTCGCTAACTACCTCTTCAAGTTCCATTAATCAGAAATTCTTCAATCGGGAAATCATGCCTTCTTTCGAGATTCGCAATAAATCAATCTTTTCCTTTCACTTCAGCTATCATGCTTTTATTTTCTTTCGCTGGAAAGGCAAATTAGAGTTGTTAACATTTGATTTTAGAGACGAGGTTTTGTCCTTTTGATTCTCTAAATAATTCTATGCTAATAGATTAGTTCGGGATATTAGGTTTTGCACATTTTGCCATATTTTTATAATTTCAGTATGAATGTGGGTCAAAGTTATAATTGAGCCCTTCCATGTATGAGTTTGTCAAGTTAGACAGTTGTATTAAGATGCCTAATTTGCATTGCAGCTATCCAAAATATATAATACCACAACATGTATAAGGGATCATTATAGAGAAATAATATAAGATCACCATGTGAAGAAGATGGCTTAAACCCAACACCGAATACCACTTTGATCTGGGTGGTGTTTGAGTTTAATATGGTTGATGTTGGTATTATTTATCCACTGTTACCTCGTGGAAGAAGTGCCCCCACATTGCAAATTTTTCTGGCTTGTATCACAGCATATGGTGTTTTTGTATTCTTCTTCGTAATCTTGTGAAGTTTTTTGTCACAAGATATAATATATATGTTGGTTCGATTTAATGGTTCTCAACAATGGTGAAGATGTTTGGTTCCTCCATGTATAAAATGTATTTGTTTCAAGTTCTATTTCCTTAGCACTTGTCAATAGAAAAAAAAAATGTACGTGTACGTGTTAATACTACAGTACTACAAAAAGCACTATTAGTATCTCTCAATCTGTTCAGGCCATTTTTTAACACCTATTGCATTGATCTTTCCTTAATTTTTAAGGCTATTTAATCAATTTTAAAATGAACAAAATGGTAGTGGCACTCATAGGTAATGCTGGCTTGAACAACAATCACATCATATTCAGATGAAGATGAATCACTAAGTTTCGGTTAGTGGTTTTCCAATTGCAGTAGCAAAGAGGGTTAAACTTCATCTCGGGTTAAAGCCTCAAAGGAAACATTTCTTTCTTTCCAAGATTGTAAGTTCTTTAACTACAAAAGATTCACCAGTCCACCCCTTTGCTTTCCATATATTATCTAGTTTAAAAGACAGAAGTGTAAGTAAAACATAGGATCCTTTGTTATATTTTACTCTAACTAGTTTCCAGATTCATGAAAGTAAGAAAGGTTAAATCGACTTAATACTTTTCCAACTTTCTTATTTACCTTATGGCTACGAAGTTGATAGGAATCCTTTTATAGATATATGATCTTTATATTGGGTCCTGGACATAAGGATGATGATAAGAAATTTGAACACATAATACAAAGTATGTTTGAAGATCTACCAAGTTAAACTCTCATGGCTTCTCTTTCAGTTAGGTTAACTTGATTATACAAATCATTTTCTAGGGTAGGAGGCAGTAGGTTATGCCTTTTTTTTTTTTTTTTTGAGAAACTTACCTATAATCAATTCAACAATTGATAATGGATAATAAGCGCCTATAAAAAATGGTTAATGAGCCATCAACTTTGCATTCTCAACTGCTAAAATATACAAAAAATCCTGCTAAAATACGCACATTTTGTGTAAATACACATAGTAAATACAAAAAGATAAAATGCAAAATTAAGGATAAATCAGACGAGAATTTCTTGAGCTACTCAGTGGGCTGACCTACTTATGAAACATCTCATTCATTTAAAAAATTGCCCCTTTTGTACAGTATTATTCAATTTAACTAAAATGACACACTTTCATCTTTTCTTTTGTCCTTTTTTTTAAAACTAAGCTAAGGGGGTTGGGACCCAAGAGAGAACTCGCACAAACACGGGAAGACATCTCGCACAAGTGAAAAGAGGGCCTACAAGAGTGGAAAAGGACTCCGCACAAGTGGAAAGAAGTGGCGTACCTAGGGTTCCAACCCTAGGCAGTCAGGTGAGAACTGCCGTAACTCATCAATGAGATAAGTGGCCGCTCTCACATAGATGACTTTTACAACACCTTCATCTTGATGACTTTACAGAACTCAAATTAAATACTCATCCTAGCCCCTTGGATATTGAGGAGTGATATAAATGGGGTTGATCTCTAATATATGATTTTTGAGTTGCACATATGCTAAATCCTACCATATATGCAAATCAGTCCTCACATTGCAACGGACCAAATGAGCAAATGTTTTTGTAATCTTATACAGTATAGGAATCATGTTTTATAAGAATGGATCAAGTAGAACCTTTTTAATATTCTTTCACACTCACCAACAGCATCCTATAAGGCATCCAATAACATTAGGTTATAAAAATAAAGGGCTTGTTTCTTTAGCAGAATTCCTTACGAGAATTTGTCCTCATCCAATCACTTTCCTAATTTAAGAGAGTGAAACAGAGATTATTTGGTATTTGATGATAAATATTGCTTAGCACCTAAATGTTATGAGTGTAAGTAGGTTCTAGTAGGTCTAGTAGAGCAAAACCATGGTGTATCCAAAATCTGAATCTAATTTATATGGTGGATCCATCTCCAGAACTAGATTCAATTCCTAAATGGATTCTGTGTGGCAGGTCCAGATCTAGAATTAAAAACAAAACAAAGGTCTGATTTTGTTTAAGAGAGTTTGTTCTCCCCTCCATCCCCATGCTAATCTTTGTATTGAAGGACTGGCAGGTTATGGGTTTTCTTGGTTGTTTAATCCAACTATCTCGCAATGGGACTTCAAAAATATTGTTCCATGATCCTCCTACATCCTTAGGAGTTTGGTCATTCGATGGTCGATCAGTACCATTACTCAAGCAAATAGGAATAGAATTAACCACCTTCTCTCTTACTGCTAGCCTTTATTTCTTGTCTGTTTTACTTTTGGGTTGGTTTGGCCTGTGGGCTCCAAATAGGGATAGAATTAACCACCTTCTCTCTTACTGCTAGCCTTTATTTCTTGTCTGTTTTACTTTTGGGTTGGTTTGGCCTGTGGGCTCCTGGGTTCTCTGTCTTTCCTCATCTTTGCTTCCCTGTTTTAGGTCATATGTTGTAGGTCACCGTGTGCCTCAGCATAGTTGTTTGCTTTATTGGGATGGCAAGATAGTAGGGTAAGCTCATAATCTGTGTTTTTTCGGTTGGCTAGCTGTATATGGAAAATTGCATGATTCTGACATTTATCTCTATGATAAATTGGCTTTGGGGTTTTTTGATGTATTTTGGTTGTTCAGTCTTTTCTTGGTTTGTCTCTCTTTGATTAATGAATTCTATTTACCACAAAAAATCTCTATGATTGATGTCAAACTGAAAATTTTAAAAAGGAATGTAAGAATATTTTGATTTCAAGCGGTGACAGAGAATTAAAATGGCACCCACTTAGTATTTATTTATGTATTCTTAAGATGACATCTACTTAGTTGAAAATCACTTGAAAATTGTCTTTTTGTGATGGCCTTGTTAGGCTGGGATTCATTTGTTTGTCCAACACCACAACACGTTACGTTGGGGGCGGCTTTATCAAATGGCCCACAGTGATGTTGGGCCTGCTCGACTTTTGGTTGTTTGGTGTGTTTGTGTTTGTATAGTGTACGCTGGATGACTGATCAGCCACGCACCATGTGCATCTAACTATAGAAAAAGGAGGGAGGGATCTCCCTCTTATTTGCATTTTATATATATATATATATTAAAGTAATTGAGAGGCATGTTCTGGAGGATGCCACGTCAGCACTTTCAAACCTCGCGGCATAAGATTTTTAATAGGGTTGCAAGCGGGTTTTGGATCAAAACCATAGTGGATACTTAAAAATATCTTAAAAAGTTGATTTTGAGGAGCAATTTGCAATATCAAAAGCGCATATGACGAGTCCACGGGTTAGAACCTATATCGATCCGGAACCAGACCCGTTTATCAATCAGAACCTAAATTAGGTTCCGGATCCAGACCTGTTTATGATTCGGAACCTAAAATAGGTTCCAGACCCTACTTTTTATAGGTTGGAACTTCTGATTAATTGAAAAACCGGATATCAGTTTGTAACCCTAATTTTTAATTTTTGACTAAGTTTAAGAGTGTTGCCGACACAAGACCGTAAATCAATATCTCAAATGTCTCTCACATTAATCTCTAAATCCACTCCTAAAATCTCTCAAGTCAATTCTCTACAAAATTGGAAATAAACAATATCTCTCATATGACCTCTAGCCCCCATTATGGAACTTCATACATTTCTAGGGATACCGATTGAAAAAGAAAAATGGAAGAGATCTTACCAATGGAGAGATAATACAACAAGAAAAACAAGAAATCCTCAACTTTCAAGTCATCCAGGGTTCAGCCATCAGATTGGTGATGGTCCATGTCCATGACCCAACCAGAATTGAGGCAGCCTTTGCCAACTCCGATGAGTAAGGAGGCATTCCATTCCTTTATTCGGGTTCTAGATATTTTTAAGAACATTGGATATTTATGAATATGGACATCTTATTGTTTGGATAAAGCCTCACTTGTGGCAATAAATTGTGATTGTCTCAAACTGAATTACAACACCTAGCTGTCGTATGGTCCTATACAAGATGGAGTGTGCGATACGAGAAAAACCTTAGCAAGTAGTCAAAACCGTCAGCCATTCAAGCAATACAGTGATGCAATCACTTCAAAATGATGTTATATACTTATATGGTGTCCAATGCGTTTGGGACGCGAAGCAAAATTAAAGACTAGGTCACATGCAATACAGTCCTTAAAAAAAAAGTTCGAAAATCACAGTTTCATGTCATATAACATCATGATCCAATCAAATGAACTGCAGCAGTCTGACTTCTGTTTGATTCTTAAACTTCAAAGAAAACTGAAAGAAAACTGAACAAGCTTGGTCATCACAAGGTCTTGTCTCTTCATCTTTGTTCTCCATGTGAGCCTAATAGGTGTACCCTCTTTTCCCATGAAAGTGAAGGTCTTGTGACATGTAGAAGGTCCACAGATGCACATTAGCCCTCTACATGCTGTTCCTCACCATCTGCATCCTTTTGTTGTTGACAGAACCACTTGTCATGGTCAAATCATGGACAAGTGGATTCTTGTTGGGCAGGTGGCAGACAGTACAAGTGGCCACTATACCATTGGCCATACCATGTTTGATGTCGGCAGATGTTTGCATTTACTACCAAAACTTATTATACGGCCAGTCTAGGCCAAGCTATTGATGGGTTAGTGGTAAATCATCTCCCTTTGATTGGGACGGCTAGGGTTCAGTTTTTATAGGTGCTTTTTTAGTTAGGGACTTGCACAGTATATGAGAGAGAGAGTACTGAGTACATAAGATGAGTATTTACTTGAAAAAGGACAAATTTTTATACAAGAGGAGAGAGGCGCGGATTCGGTGAGAAATCTCTCCCAGAGTGTTCCTACATGCCAGAATTTTATTGGCCTTTATTAGAAGGGGCCTCGCTTTTGTGGACGGTGGAGATGGAAAATCCAGTAGTATCTTTGAACAGGACACCCCTTTGAAAATTCCACTAAACAAGATTACAGTTTCTGTGAGAAGGGCCATTTGAAAATTCCACTAAACAAGATTACAGTTTCTATGAGAAGGGCCAGGCAGCAGCCTAAGGTTTGAATCTTGAGTACGCCACCTTCTCCCACTTGTGTGGGCATTCTTTCCACTTGTGCGGGCACATTCTTGCCACTTATGCGGGCTCTTTTCCCATTTGTGTGGGTGCCTTTTTCCCGCTTGTACGGACTGTCTTCTCATATGTATGCGGGCTTCTTTTTTCTTTGTCCCTACTCCCATAGCTGAGTTAAAAATTTTAAAAAAAATACAGTTCCTGCATTTGGAATGCTCTGAGTTATAAGTAAGTCTAAATTTCTACTATCGTTGTTAATGTTTTTCTTTATTACAACCAACTAGGACATAAATGAACTACAATAATAACAAATAACCTAAGTACCCCAATACTTGAACAGGTGTGTAATTGGACCCACGGTGCCAATTCAGACCTAAAAGGGAGGGTGGGTGGGTGGGTGTTTTATAGGATTAGAATGTTCATTAGAGGCCCCCATTACTCAGAGTGCTTTTAGTCTAAAAAATTTCCAATCTCTTTCAACTAAGCACAGAAGCTCAAGCCGGAATATTGAGCCATGGTCCAATCTCATCTTTCATGACTTTATTATATTCTTGTGTTAAGGGTTTTACCCATTTCTTTTCATATAATCAGTGACACTATTCTTTTATATCATCATGGTTTTAGCTCTAAATCCATTGTTCGGAGCTCAATGATTTTTCACATGGGCAGCGTCGCTGGTATTGTTGGGTTCCCACGGGTTCCCACATTATCATATGAATAACATAGATTTCATGAGTGCTACCAATATTTAAAGCTGGGCACATGCACCCCACATGCATCCTCTCGAAATTCCAAACATGGATTTTCTCTCCTCATCCCACTAACAATTAATCATTGGGCACTTTAATTACACTAAGATTTGATAAGACGTTTATCTTTTCCACTTATATATATCTAAGCAATAATTGTATGATATTAATTTTTTTGGGTACCCCAAGCTAAGTGGGTTGGGACCCAATAGAGCTATTGGGTGAGGGAAGTAGACCTCAAGTGAGGTAAGGAACCCTCGGGTGGGTGAAAATGAGGCTTTGGGTGAGGTGAAGAGCCCTCTAATGAGGGAAAGTGGCATGATCAGGTGTCGATCCTCAGACGGATAGGTGAGAATTGACACATCTTATGACTGGAGTAAGATGTCATTCTCCTAATTGTATGATTAGATTTTGAAAAATGAGATGTATTTTATGGTTGAAAAATTATTTACGAAGAATGTGCAATCGAGAAATCAAATAAACACTTAGAGTAAATAATTAGTATAAACAAGTGAATGTGAGAAATTAAATAATAAAGTAAAATAAAAATGGGTAAGGCACACCAATTAAGATGCTTTCTTAAAGACAATAATTTTCCACATGCAGGTGGATTTGATGAAACTCTACCCCAGTATATAATTCCCAACTCTGATTCAAAGTCTGAACATTAAAATAAAAAAATATGGAATTGCCCCAACTCTGATTCAAAGTCTGCACATTAAAATAAAAAATACGGAATTGCCCTTAAAATCAAAGTAAAAATAAAATATGAGAAAATGCTCGAGACAATATTACACACTAGAATGCATTTTGCTCATTCTGAATGTTCAAAGAAAAACCTATCTTTAACCATACCTTTGCACAATGTGTTATTCAAAATGGAATGTCGTGGTAGTGCATTCTGCAGATTGAATGGCTAAAATCTCAATGTTCAAAGCAAGTTGCTATTTTTTAAATTTAATTAGTGAATAAAAGTGAATGATAGTGAATGGTTTCTCCACCTTTTGTCCTCATCCATACACTCACTAAATTTCTAATGCATAGAACTCTATTAATGCAACCATATACTAATATTGTAACGCCCCAATTCCAGATACCGATAAAGTCGTTTGAATATCCGAAGTTGGCGCGCTACTTCCCGGAAAGTCCGAGAACTTCCAAGATCGTAAGTCCGCAGTGAGGTCCAATTTAAAACTTTTGGACGATATACTAACATTAGTTAAATTGCATAAGCATAACAAATAATGCAGAAGCAATGAGTATCAATATATGTATTAAATGAGAGCTAAACAGCAGTCTAGTTTAAAGGTATTAAATGTTAAGAGCAAATGTTAATTACATTTATGATAACTACCCGGCTCACTACAAAATTTCTCTCAAAGCCCAAAATAAAGTGAACTCTCAAAACCCTGGTAATAGCTCTCCACCCTCCGGCTCGACATCTGGGTCGGTCGGGCCCCACGCGAACTCTCCAGCTACGGGCGCTTCTACGAGCGCAAGCGCATCCTTTGCGATATCGGGGTCAAGGCCTAAGCACCAAAGATGGGTCAGATCTAAAAGATCTGGCAAATCACAGTATACTAATAACATAGGACATATATATCAAATGAATAGAGACAGGTATATAAATTTAAAGAATAACAAGGTAAATGAACTAGGCAGTTGAGCAAAATAAGCATAAGGAATCAGGATAAATGTACAATATCTAATCTACTACAAAATGGCACATTCACACAAGCTGGAATACCACGGGATATTATGCCGCGGCCCTCCCATACTGAACACAGTTGCGACGGGGAATCTCACTAGTGCTGAGAATTACTAATCCCGCAAATCACTCATCAATCTCATCACACTCATCACTTGAAGACCGGACTAGGTATCACACCGTCCGTCTTAACAACATAGCTCATCATGATAGCCTCTCAACACTCATAATAGCTCCTACTGGGGATGATCAGTCCACAGGCTGAGCTTAAATCAGTCGAGTGAATGTCCATGCCGACTCAAGAATAACTCTAAGGGTCTGTGTCTGTCTGGGCTTTGCCTTGCGTGAACAAGGTCATAACCAAATCTCTAAGAGGTTTATATATCCATCCGTCCATGGATTACCATCCAAGTCCGAGCCCACTCATTGGATCCATACCGAGGCTCATCAACACATGGCCTGGTCTAGAATTGTCCAAACGAGGCAACATATCCATTTCTACTGATAAATATCTCATTCTCAATCATCATGAGTTAAAATCCCAATGTATACTACCTCTCCAATCTAAGGGTTCACATAACCATACTTAGGCCCAATAAGGGCCCGCCTAGCCACAGACACGGGTCAATATTCTCCAAATCATACTATCGGGTTACCTCTAGATATCCTAGGTTCAGGTCATCCATTTCCATTAATTAACAGTTATTAACTACACTAAGGATCTAAGAATGATAGTAATAAACAAGGTGAAGTGTGAACTTCAGTATGAGAATCAATAGGGAAATACAACGGTCCAATCCTAAGTAGTGGACCACATGCAGATTCAGGTCCATCTCCGGTAATTAAATCCCTAAACGAAGTCTCAAATGCCAAAGGATATTGTGTTTGATGCTCCTGAAGTTACGGGCATCATTGACAACGTTTAAAGCTCTAATCATCTTAGATTAAACGATCAAAATCCTAATCAGTGGTCCCTGCGAGTCAAGGTTGAGCCACACCGTTGACTCGGGCTTAGTACATTGATAAATGTCCATTTGGATGGTCAATGGGCCCCACAAATGATCACAACTCCTAAATGTTGAAAACTGGAAAATCAGGGTTTCCCAGTGTGCTCGGTCGACCTGGCATAGGCTGGGTCGACCCGGCACACTGGGGGTTGACCCCCAAGTTGACCTGATGTGCAGTGTGCTCGGTCGACCTCCTGGTCTGGTGGGTCGACCGAGTGCACTGGAAAAACTATGTCAAGCCTCCTGGAAGACTTAATTTGTTTTCAAAGGTTCTCAGCGTGTCCGGTCAACCTCCTGGCCTAGGTGGTTGACCGCATACACCAAAAACCTTGGAAAGAGTGATGTCCCAGCTTTCAGACACTTTCCACTGCATTTCATGTGTTTCAGGAGAAAAATCAACTTTCAGTCATTTTCTACAAAAATAGTGTACCTGAGTCGACCTAGGCAGGGCCAGGTCGACCTAGCAAACAGGATGTCTTGGTTCAGGTGAAAGACCAACTCTCAGTTGATTTCTGCAGAAAACAGTGTGCCCGGTCAACCTGGTACACTGAAAAACTCAAACCTGCAGAAAAATTAACTGGGAGCTGTTTTTCCCAGATTTTTAGTGTTCCCGGTCGACCTGGGCATGGCCAGGTCGACCTGGTACACTAAAAATCATTCCTGCAGGGTTTCTTAACTAAGACCTGTTTCTGTAGTTTTTTTAGTTTGCCAGGTCGACCTGGAAAATTGCAAAATCTGCAGAAACCCAATTTTCGGGTTTTTTTCCATTTTCAACCCGTTTTTCCACCAAAACACCTCCAATCACTCTCAAACTTCACCAAATCAATGAAAAACATAGAAATACTCCAATGCACCTCCATTCAACACAAAATAAGCCCATTGATCTTCCAAATGGGGTGAAACCCATCCATCAATGCCAATCATTCATCTAACATAACTAAGCTCCAGGTAGTTCTAACATATGAAAATAACTGAACTATATATTAAATGAATCAAATAAAACAGAATATACAGCCTAAGTTAAAAGTATAATGCACTTGCCTTTGATTGTGTGAGAAGGTTGTAGAGATAGAGAAGAGAAGAGAAGAAAACCAAGCCAATCCTTTTGAAGAAGAAGAAGATGATGTAGCAGCTCCTAAGGTAATTTCTCCAGCACAACAGTAGCCTAACTCTAGAAGGGAAAAAAGAGAGGAAGAAGAGAGGAAGGAAGAAGAAAGGAATAGTAGTAGGGTTTCATTGGGATTAGTGCTGGTTTTATAGATTTTGGGGGTGGCTAAGGACTAGAATGCCCTTTAGGGTTGTATAGGATTAGGGTTAGGGCTAGGGGCAAATGGGTCTTTAGGTGGGAAAGTTCTAGAAGGTGCTTTTTGTGAAAACCCCCCTATAGTTAACTCTATTAACTACCTAGGGCCTCCACTCACAATTAACCTTAGAAATTGCAAAAGACTCCATAAAACCCTAATACTTAATACAACTAAAATAGTCTAACACAAACTTAGGAGAATCTATCCAATTACCCTCACTAACCTATTAATTAGCATAATTAGCTAATAATTAATATTAATTAGTATTTCAAAATTCAATTAGAGGGCCCACAAGGGGTGGGGCCTCACAAATACAGACATACAAAAGCACAATTAAAAGAAAAGAACATATACGCAGTGAATGCATTGCAAGTGTTTGCAAGCAAAATATCATATAAAATCGTGAACATATTAATGCATATATTGACCTCATCATCCACTACCGGTCAAATTCATACTCATCAAATCAAATACCAAATTTTTTTTTTCAAGTTTAAATATTCACAGCTACGGCAAGCATCTATGCATTTATCATATATATTTCATATATGAATTGAAATGAAAGCATGACGTAAAAAAATTATATATATATATATAACTTATAACTTCATAAAAGAAATAAATACAATTCATAAGATAAGTCATTAAATGACGGTGGAAGATATAATGTTTTTACCTTTTTATTACTGCGAAATGTGCATGTAGGCAAAAAAAATGTCATCGAGCTCTAACTTCCACTATTAAATAGGAGCATGAAATTTAAACATATGAGTGATCACATGTACCTTGAATGTGACATAAACATCTTAAATTTACTTACCAATAATTGCATATTTAGAAGAACACTTACACATGATTGTGCATTTCTTCGTACGTGATAAGGAGAATTGTTGTCATTAAACTATTGGGAAATTACTTACGAAGAATGTGCGATCGAAAAATCAGATAAATAGTTAGAATAAATAATTAGTATAAACAAGTGATGTGAGAAATTGAATAAGAAAGTAAGAGAAAAATGGACAAAGCACAGCAATTAAGATGCTTTCTTAAAAATAACAATTTCCCACATGCAGATGATTTTGATAAAATTATATCCCTAGGATACAATGCCCAACTCTAATCGATTCAAAGTCTACACACTAGAATCAGAAATATGGAATTACCCTTAAAATCAAAGTAAAAAAAAATAAAAGATAAGAAAATTCTTTTAGACAGTGTGTTTCTAAAAACACTACAATATGCTCATGTTGAATGCTCAATGAAAAACTTGAAAATCAACTTAATTTATAATGTTGGAAGACATCCCTTATAATTGGATCACATCCTTTCGAGTGGACCCAAGAGACACATCTCATTGAAAATGCACAAATCACTTAATTTTGAAAAGACACATCCAAGTCTCATGTGCCTCTTGAGGTTTATTTTTTAATTGTGGGTTTTTAGAAAATATCCAACATTTTAGAGGTATGTCAGTGTAACCAGAGAAGCTACAATGCTAAGGCTAAGTTTTCTCATCTGAAAATGAGCAGTAAGTTGAAGGGCTTGTGGGCCCACCAAATTTAAGAAAAGGGTAAACTAGATATCTATCAAGAATTAGTATATCTGACACTCTTTATCTGCTAGACTAAAATTCTAGAATTATGATAAAAATAAATAAAGTCACTATAAGCTCTTTTGTTCTCATGGGACTCAGTTCCTAAGTATTTTTTATTTTTAAAAGTGGCTAAAATTTAATAAATAAAGGTGAATATCCATAAACAATTATCAAATAATTTTCTCTTTAATTAAAAATGAACTATGGGTACATGGTTAAAAAAAATAGATATAAGAAAATTTACTTTATAGTTAAAAAAAAAAAAAAAAAAAAAAAAAAAAAAAAAAAAAACTATATAGAATCTACACCAATCTATACTCCAACGACTGGGGGCACACAAACATATATAAGGAATACAAATTCTAGGAATTTTCATTTTCACTTGTTTTTCGAAAATATCCTTTTCAAATTTTTTTTGACCATTTTCTTAAAATCACGCTGATACAACTGATAAGTTGATAAGGCCGATATAAAAATCAATACGGATCTGATGCTGAAATTCAAAACCATGGTCCAGAAATTTTAACTTTCAAATTCTATTATCATGCATCCAATCTGAACATCTCCCAATTCCAATATCTGGTTCTGTTCTCCCTATTTCTCAGATTAATTATTTCAAACTATTCACATCCCTAAGCATCTTTGAAGTTCAGATATGCCCAAGCTGGGTCTCTAGGAAGATGGAACATATGTATTGTACTAATGAGATTGTTCAAGCTTCAAACTGTGCAATTGATGAATATCAATGTCAGATCATATTTGGTGGTTGGAAAGAAAATGTTTGGCAGCTCAAATCTGAGGACTATTTTTTGTCCTATTATTTTTATTCATGCATCATGCAAATTGGTCATAAAGTTCGGATTGAAGGAATCCTTGAATTTTCTTGGAGCATCACAGGTTGGGCCACATCTCATGTTTGTGGGGCCATCTAACCCATGAAAAAAATTAAAGTCTTCTAGAAGTTACGTCTTTAAGTTTTAAATATAAAACTAATAACTATATTAAATTTTAAATTTAATTTGTCACATTTGATTTTTTTTTTTTCAATGTTATTAATTGACCAGTTTCTAACATTCAGTTGTTGAACCGTACAGTTCCATGGTTCATCAATTAAAGGTAAGCGGTTTTGGTTCAACCAAACTGCAACATGTATTGGTTCTGTTTTAACCGGGTTAGATCTCAAAAGTATGGGCTATGGAGCCATATGGGAGTTGGACCTCACTTTTAGTGTTGGGCCCATGGCACAATGGCATGGCCCTCAATTGATTCCCACAGTTAACCCCATGATACAATTTTAAGCCATTTCTATTGTAATTTTTTATAAATTTAATCATTTTTTTACCCAAGTGGACCCACCAAATTTTCCTTTGAGGTTCACCCACCATCAAATTGATCATGAGTATAACACACATAATAATGAATAGGAGGAACAAAAAAGGATCAGTAACTGATTCAAGAACATTTTAAAAAAAAATTGAGTTTGTGTCTTATTTTTTATTATTTATTTATTTATTTATTATTATTATTATTATTATTATTTGTAACTGCTAATGGATTTTGTAATCTTTTACCTAGTGGGTTACCAAAAAACAAAACAAAAAGATGAGAGTATCCATTCCAGACTCCTCATTCTTAGGCTCTCATGTCTTCATCTAACAGTCTTGCCAATCCTGGCTCCCCTCTTTTGTTCGCATGGGACTCAATCCCTAGGTATTTTAAGAAATTTATTTTTAAAAGTGACTAAAATTTAATAAATAAAGGTGAATATCCATAAACAGTTATGAAGTAATCTTCTCTTTAATTAAAAATGAACTTTGGGAAAATGCTAAATATGAAAACCAAGCCATCACTCTAGTCTATCATTTCATATAGTCCCTTGGTTTATTTTCCATTAAAAGGGTGATTATTTTATAACTATATATGGATGTTCATCTTTGTTTCGTCATTTTTAGCCACTTTGAGAAAAAAAAATTACTAGAAATCCAAGGAATTGAAATAAACATGCCCTTAAACTTGTTCTTTTAGATAGTTGATCCACAGTAACCCCTATGTTTTTTGGCGTAGACTACCGGGTCAGTCAATATGCCAATGTATTTGCTATTATAACAAGTTGCATTAGCTTTGAACTTAGACAAAAGTTTTTTTAATTCCCTAAACCTCAGCAGTGACAAGGGTACATGAATTTCTAAATAAGAGTATTGGCATTTACAATTGTATTGTTAAGGAATTATTTGCCTTATACACATGGGATTGGAAAATGGGATTTTACACATGCACATTTTCATGTTTGTCAAAATTACCAATTTCGCATAAGTAACCGAGCACATCCAAAGATTTTAGATGTAATTTGATTTTTATGAGACTTTTCACAAATTTCACGAATCCCATGAAGATTGTGTGGCAGGTCTGATCTTCTTCCACTAACTTTCTTTCCTCCATTTATCTTCTTTCCACTTGGTTGTTCTCATTTCATTTTGATTTCTTTTCCATCTTCCTCTCAATGGCCAACATGGTGACTCAGTGAGGCACTCGCAATTCTCTTTTCCCGTCTTCTCGCCATTGTTCTTTGAAAATCATTTATAATTGCGCCTAAGTTCAAGATAGGTAGGTAACTTGTCATCCTCTTTTTTTCTCGTTTTTGTAGTTTTTAAGATTCATTTGTGTAAATAAATGAAACTTTCAAAATGAGGTCATTTGTTCTTTTCCTTGTAATAAGAGGATGAGAAATGGTATGAATCTTTTTTACCTCATTTTCATAGCTTGCCAAGGGTAAAGAATTTTGAATCTTGGAAACCTCTTTTTTGATAAATCTTAGACAAAAATATAAGCTTGTATTGATGGGAGAAGAGTGGGGTCCACATGCCGCTTTGATGGAGTCAAAAAAATGGAGATCAAAATGCTAGGAAGAAGAGAAATGATAGAGACTTATATTGAGAAGCGAGAGCCACCATTATATTAAAAATGGCCGCGATATCACAATAAATGAGCAATTTTGTAGTGAGAAAAGAGAAATTTGGAGAGGCTCTCTAGTGTTAATATTTGAAATTTGTTCCTTCCACTTTTTATACAAGGATTTAAAAGGTACTTGTAAAGAACTCATTATTCAAAAGAAGAGATTTTGGTCACGAAAAGTGGTAACTTACGACTTAGGAGGCTTCATTCTACATGTATGACTCCACAAAAGAATAATGGTTTGGAAAGCTTTCCAACGGGAAGATCCTGCAAAGCCAACTAGTAGAACAAAAAATGCTCGACCATATGACATCCATACCACAATCTAGGAGTAAAGAAAACATAGATACCTTACTTGGGTCGCGGTTTAGTTGCAAGAATTTCTAATAGGAATTCCCCTTCATAGGAATTTTAAAAGACAATATAGGTCTTGTCTTGGTGGAATTCCAAATTCAGCATTTGATTAATAAGAATTCATACCATTCAAAAAATAAAATTAATAAGAATTCATAAAGCTGGCATTCCAAATGTAACTTTGACCGTGCGGAATTCCAGCATTTTGAATGCTAGACAAACCCTTAGCATTTTGAAATTCCATACGGTAGAAGTTTGGAATTCTCTAATTGCTCCAGAAAAGAAATCCCCATATGCTTGCTATCAAACAGATCCTAATAAAGTGGAAAGCCAAAAAATGTTGAAATTTCTAATACAGACAAGAGCATGGTAAACATCTTTATCTGTCCTCTTGAGCCTGTTTACGCGACCACCGAAAGGGTCTTTCAGTCGGCCGATGTTTCAGCTCATGAGACACCCAAGAACCTTATTGGTGTCCAAACTTGGACGGGGCACCGAAGGATTTCTCAGGCGGCCGAAAGGGTCTTTTGAGCCACCGAACCTTATGTTTGGTCCACCGAACACATTGAGGAAGTCTTAAATCAAAGGGGCTTCTCAAGCTCACTAAGGCCTAACAATTTTTGCCAGTTTAGTTCAAGGCCCTAAAACAATTGTATTTACTGAGGCCTAGTTTTACCTGATAGATTGGCACATATTGGAGATATAACTCTGATTAGCAAAGCCTTCCATAACATGGTCTTCTGAACTTGATCTGACTTGAGTAACTTCCATACGGAATTGCAGATTTTACTTATGGCACTAACAAGACATGAAACCAACCCAAACCCAAAGCATCTGCAACCTCATTTTTAATCAACCCATAGCCTAAATCCTCTGCAAAACACAAGAAAACAGTAAATGGGATGATTTTTACCGGCAGTCTGCAGTCCATTCTAATCCAGTCGTCCTAGGACCTAATGGTAATTCAGGGAGAGGAGACTGGGGGACAATTTGGATGAGTACCGTGCACAGGAGAAATATTTTCTACAAAATGTAGGGTTCTAAAGAAAATTTTCCATGTATGGTTCCAGTCATTAAATTCTTATTGATCGTTTAATTTAAGCATATCCTTAAAATAATAATATAGGACAGGGGCTAGAGTGCTTTTATCAAGAACACCCCTGTTTTCTTGCATAGAATACATAGGAAGAGGGTGGAGAGGTGAAAGATGAAAGATATCATGCAACGGGTGCAGGATAAAAAGTACCGATGTAGATGGAACCCTCACTTTTCTACGATTTAAATGACTAGGGTGGAGACTGGGCATTCATTTCCCACCTCGCGTTGATTCATTTTCGAGAGGGAGATAATTTGATGGTCAATTTTGAAAATTCACATGTTTCTTCAAAAAAAAAATTCAATGTTTAGAAATAAGTCATATAATTCCTATCTTTGAGTTCCAACTTCTAGCATGAAGCCACCTTCAGGCAATGTTGCAGATACCGGCCATAAAAGATCATATCATTATAATATAATATAAAAAAATGTTGAAAATAAAGTAATTTTTCAAATAATTTAAGATTGAATTGAAAACTAAAAAACCTTAGAAACCCGTTTTTCTGAATAGATATTCTTGAAATTTATCATGTTCTTATCAGTGCAACTATTTTTTTTTTTCCCACGTTGAATTGAACTATCGTTATACTACCAAATAAAGATATTGTCAAAGAATTATCATGACAAATTCAAAACATCAGTGCTGCCAGGGTTGGTTCTTAGGGACACTTTTTAGCATTCTTCACTGCCCTACGGCCTGTTCCCCTCAAATAAGGGTTAGCTCAGAATGACTTGGAACTTTCTCCTTTGGTACACAGCACATCATTATGTAAGAACTGTTTAGGTAGACAGTGGAGTTTCAATTGGGTTTAGATTACACCAAATGTTGCTTTTAAACTCCCATTTATATACCTTGGTTATCAACACCTCATGGAATATTGTTTGTACATGATTATGAAAAACTTGAAGTTAGAAGAAAGTCTCTAGAGTGTGTGCTTTTTTTGGGGTAAAAGTCTCTAGAGTTGAATGAATTGAAAATTACCACACAGTCGGCAGAATCTATGACATGCAAAGTCAGCGGATTTGAGAAAAGGAAACATGATTTGACAAAACAATACAATTTAATACCTCAGAGTGAAACAAAAAATGGAGGGTTTGAATTGGATACAGAATATAGGAAGAGTATTGGGTGGGTCACCGTGGACAAAAGAGAGAAGGCCATGTGTTATCATAATCATCGAATGCCATTTCAGTTAGAGGGGGTTTAGAGCATCTCCAAGAGGTACTTCAAATTTGGATATGTTTTTTAAAAAATGAAGGCTGATGTGGCATATGTATTTTGGCAAATGTAACTTGGCAACTCCAAGAGAGATGTCAAATGCAAATGTAAGTGGGCCTATGATCATTATTTTATACAAAAGAAATATCTGCACTCAAAAACTCAAATGCAAGTGGGCTTTCACCATTATTTTATTCAAAAAAAATAATTTGAAGTATGTTTTATGGTATGCCAAATTTGGCATACCATCACATACTTCAAATGCCATGTAGGATATGAAGTATCTGTTGGAGACAATCTCATATGTTAAATAGAGCTGTTGGAGGCTGACATGGCCATTTGAAGTGTCTGTTGGAGTTGCTCTTACAGGACACCAATTAAGACTATTAGAGTGTGAATTACAAAAAAACAAAAGAGTTGAGTAATGAATAAGAAGCGGAAGTACACGCAGGAAGGTTCTTAACTATCTTTGCCAACACACCAAACGACACCCATGGATGAGTGGTGTCAGCACCTCAGTATCACACATGCATAATGATCGATCCCTAAAGCATCACTCCTGGCAAACCAGTAGCTGGCAAAAAAAAAAAAAAAAAATTCTTCTTAGATCTTTTATGATTAGGTGAAGCTTTTTCATTGGAAATTTGGATGTTTTTAACCTGTGCGCACTTTTACAGTATATACCCGAGAGAGAGAGAGAGAGAGAGAGAGAGAGAGAGAGAGAGAGATTGATTTATTCAGTCACAAAAATCGACAGAAATAGAAATAGCTTCGGATAACTCTAGCTGAGAAAACCAAGTAATATATTGTTTGAAATGATTTAGGGGTTGTTCAGAACCCTGTGATACATATTGAATAGTTACATGTTCAACTAAAGCCCAGGAACAACCCCTGTGATACGTATTGAATAGTTACATGTTCAACTCAAGCCCAGGAACAACCTCTGTGATACGTACTGAATTGTTACATGTTCAACTAAGAAAGAGACCAGTAAAGACCTTAAACAAAGCGGTGGGAATCAAACATGATAGACTCTGGCGTTATTAAAAACATGACTGAAAATTGTGTAGAAGGAAAAATACAACTCATAAAGTCAACTGTAGATTCTCTGATGATTAGGAAAAGAGTTTAATGTTTGTAATAGGCGTCAACTTCTTGGTTTGCTCTTTCAGAGGTTTTTTGTTTGAGTTTCTTGATCACTTTTCAGTAAAATTTGAGAGCTCATCTCTCCTATTCTTTTATTACTGGCCGTAGAGCCCAGTAACAATTTCCATGTGGCAGAACAATATCTGGCCACCGTGGATGTACATGATTGGACTGTACAGATACAACTCATCCGCTTTGAGAGAGATCCTGTTTTACCTCGTGAATACCTTCAACCTTTCATTTTGAGATACAGATAATGAGACAACACTGATGCCAGACGACACCACCAGACCGTTGAGTTCGATCATATGATGTTCTTCCCAGTTTAACACGTCTCAGTTCCTCTTTGCCCCCTCGATGTCTGCATCTCCTCCGGTTAGGGAATCTGTATTCTCCCTTGGAAGGAGGCCAAGGAGTGGCAGAGGCAACAAGGAGCTTAGACTGCATAGAATTATTAAGAAGGCTAAGTTATCAAAGCTGTCCTTAGTGACTCCAAATAGCTGAGTTAGAGCTGCACCCAACAATCCTCCAGCAACACTGCCTCCATTGGAAATGGACATGAGGGTGGCAAAAAGCGTGGCCTCCATGCCCTGTGGGCACAATCTTGCAGCCAAGACCAGGACAGGCATGAATGATGCCTGCACAAGAATCCGTAACATAATATTCAATCACAAATGAACAAAACCCTACTAATAAATTCTATAAAAAGTTGAGTTCTCCTGAGTGCGCAAAATCATTTCAACAAATATATATATAGAGAGGGGGGGAAATGTTCAAGTGCATCCATCCCTCACCATAGGGTGAGGGGTGCTTCCATAAATGGAACTTTTCAAGTACAAAAGGGGGATTTCAAATACATAGGGTGAAGTACAAAAGGGGGATTCATGTGAAAAAAAGGGAAAGTGCCCTCACCCTATGGTGAGGGATGGATGCACTTGAACATTCCTCTCTCTCTCTCTCTCTCTCTCTCTATATATATATATATATATATATATAGTTTTTTTTATTGGTAACATGGCTCAAACCTAGCAACCTACCAACTGTGCTATAGGCTCTTGTCAAGAAATATACAAACCTGGGCCCATAATGTTGTTCAGTTTGCCCGAGTTGTCATTTTTGTAAGGGTCCCATTATTAGTGATCCAAACAGGTGTATTGTGGGTACCAATGCCGGTGGACAGTAGGCCCAGTTGTACACACTGAAAAGCCAACTGAACAACTTTATTGTCCATGGTATGATGCAGTAATACCTCCCTCAACAACAGAAGAAGTATCACATGACTAGAACAGAAAAGACTAGGAACAGCAGGACTCTGAGAATTATTGCAAACATGTTGCTAAGTTCTCTGCCACGTTAATCTGGAGTTTGCTCTGAGTACACCCCACTATATATAAAATCCTACAAAACTGTTCTATCTTTACAATATCGAAAAGGCATTTGCTCCTGTTAGAACCTCTCTCTCTCTCTCTCTCTCTCTCTCTCTCTCTCTCTCTCTCTCTCTCTCTCACCACTCACACACAGATAGTTACTAGACCTTGTGGTTGACACCCACCAAATGGACTGTAATCAGTGGAGCCCTACATGTGCCCCATCCAGCTTCCTCTCATGGTACCATGAGAGATGTACTCAGCAGCAGAGCCCTATAGAAAATATTTTATAATCTTTTTAGACTGGTCGACGTAATGTGTTACTGAGTTTTTGTTTAAATGAAAATGCACTTAAAAATGCAATGAGTAATTTATCTTGGGCTTTAATTTGCTGCCTATGCTTCTACTTCATTAGTGTCTTATTTCCCAATCAGACCTGAAATCAGAACAAGAATCTCACCATCGTTATTTTGCAAGACACCGCCAATGCCTTGGGAGTTGGGACCCAATTCTCCTCTAGTAACTCCATGTTGAACAATAGAAGGCCTTTTTTCTTTTTCCGTTTCTTTTTTTTTTAATGACTTGGGGTGGGCATCCTTGAGATCTTTGACCCAACAGGACTAACCCCCAGGTGGCACCCGCTAGACCCACACAAATGCACACCGGGCAAATCTAGGGCGGTTTCAAACACAAGATGTAAGGAGCAAACCCACACCTTATGCCTTGCAGAGGAGAATTATGGAAGGTTAGCACCAAAAGCCTTCTATACTATATACATAACAAGATAATGTCATAAAGATTCAGATTGGCTCTAAGTTCATGCTTCTCGAGGAGAATTATGCTGTCAAAGTTCTGCTTTTCCTTGATCACTTACGGTCAACATTAATGTCCCCCATCCAACCTCTAAGTTGATTGGCATACCACATATTTGTCAACAAAATCTAACAAGTTCATCAACAATGTTCAAAATCTAAATAACTCAAGGAAGGCATTCTCACAAGAAATGATCAAAATAGAGGTTGTAGCGGGCGTACTAGCCAGTAGCCAAAATGCTATGTAGCGGGCGACACGTAGTGGTTGCAACAATAAGCAGCGGCGTAGTGGTCTGAATTTTTTAAGTGGTTAAAAGAATTCAAATCTTGTGTAGTAGTCAATCTTGCGTTTTTTTAGTGATTTGGAACCATATAAGGATAGAGACAGCCTTAGGAAAAGGCTACTGAGAAGAAAAATAGAAAAAATAGTATTTTAAATTAAAACTACTTTGCTCTACTAGGTTTTAGGTTGTAGCGCCACCATTTTTATCCACATTGGTTAAGAAGAATCCATTCTTACATATCCTTTTCTCACTTCTACATTAAATTCAAACATGTGGGAGATTTTGATTTAAAAAGAAAATCCAACCAAAACTAATAGTGTAAAGTTTTGCTTTTCCTTCAGGATATAGAAGATGACCAAGTCTCAAGTAAAAAATCACCTGACTGAGGACTGTTATAACTAATGAATCCCCAATAGCAAACCATTCGTCGCTTACACCGAGCTGCCGATTTAGTCCAGTAACAAGGAAAACCTGATATGCGATGGCATCATATAATTACCATGATTGTCATAAAATAGTTCCTTTGTAGTTAAAATATTGACTTAAAAAATTTCCCCTTCCCAATTCCATAATCATTGGATTAAATCTTAACTAAAGGAAAAATCGACACCTGTGTCATCCCAAGAGCTGCACCAATAATAGTTGTCAAGAGAAATATCTTCCGCAAAGGAACGCTCTTCAAGAATCCATTATATATCCCAACCCCTAGCAAAGATGCCACTGAAGTAACAAGCTTGACACGTCCTAGAAATTCCGGAGTAAAACCAAGTTTATTCGTTCTGAAATCCAAACAAAACATTGGAAACATGTTCTAAGATATTAAGATGCTCAGAATTAATAGATGACAAAACAAAGAAAGTAACATGCAGGGGGAAAGAAAAACTATAGGCAAGTAGAAGCCATGAAAAAAACAAGGGCATTAACCCGTATTCCTAATCACAGGCTACTATGGACAGACTACTAGACAGAAGTCAACACTAGCTATGAGACATGATATGATATGCAACCAGATAAAAGATTATATATACATATATATATTACACTTCCATGATATTTTGACATTTAACTAGAAGTATGAAAAAAATTGTAAATGAATTAACTGCAGTCCCAAGCAAACGGAATTAGTGAATAACCACAAAATGAACTATTGAATGAGAATCTGAAACATGAAAGTTATTTAACCTTAGTCCTTAGGTACTACAAGCCCAACATATCCGTGTCGGACCAGTACGATACTCATATTGATACCCAATACTGCACCGATACTTCAGGGTAAAACTTTTGCATAACCTACTTACCACCCATCATTCATACTGTCCTTTTAATTTTCTTACTTCTGAAAATAAAAAATGTTAGAAAGGAACATAAAAAATGATAATTTCAATAATTCAAAAGTAATCAAAAGAAAAAAAAAAAGGACAACGATATCTGTATCCATGTCCTTGATTTTCAAAAGTGCAGAGTCTATTCCCAATCCCCATATCCATATCTGGGCACAACAGATCAAGAGCCATTATAGGCTTCTATGAACAATGGCACAACCTTACAACACCTCAGATCTTAACCTCAACATCATGCCATACAGTTTACGGTGTAGCAGATTTTTAAAGAGAACAAACAGATATTCCTATCTCTCAGATGATATAGGTTGGAAAAGTAACCGCAAGGATAACATTGTTTCACCTGTCCTTGAGGACTGCAATCTAATAATATTTTTTTATTTTTTAAAAACCACAAGTTGGTGAAAGCATCACCAGTAACTTTGGGCAAAAAATTAGAGAACATACCAATTACATGTAAAAGCATCACTACTACAAAATTACGGCAAACTTCTAATATTTCATTGTGGCAACAAGCATTAGCTGAAAATAGCACTTGGTGAAGATGATAGGGTGTTCCCTAAAGGCAAGACAAAAATAAAATAAAAAATACACTGTCGTCATCATCATAAAAGCCTTGTCCCAACTATGTTTGAGCCAGTTACATGAATTTTGTTTCTCCATTCCAATCTATCCGAGCCAAATACTTAGATGCCACTTCTTCAGTTCTATCGTTACTACTGTCATCCGTGTCCTCTTTAGCCTATCCCTTGTCCTTGGCAGCCATATCAACCTGCATCGAAAAAACTTTTCCTTGACGGTGTCGCTGCTTCCATGCATTGAACATGTTCAAACCATCTCAAATGAGTCTCTTTTACTTTATCACCTATTGATGCTGCCCTAAGTACTCCTAAAAGTGCTCATTTCTGATTCTATATTTCTTAGTTTTACCACACTGCATCATTACCACACTGAATTTTGTTTCTCCATTCCAATCTATCCGAGCCAAATCGTTAGATAGATGCCACTTCAGTTCTATCACTACTACTGTCATTCATGTCCTCTTTAGCCTGTCCCTCATCCTTGGCAGCCATCAACCTGCATAGAAAAAACATTTCCACGACGGTGCCGCTACTAGCATGCATTGAACATGTTCAAACGAGTCTCTTTTACTTTATCACCTATTGATGCTACCCTAAGTGCTCCTAAAAGCGATCATTTCTGATTCTATCTTTCTTAGTTTTACCATACATCCATCTCAACACTCCCATTTTTATTATCTGCATTTTGTGCACATGTTACTTCTTGATTGACTAACATTCTGATCCATTGGTCATAGTTGGTCTTATCGATATCTTATACAATTCTTCCTTAAATCTTGTTGACATGCAATGATCACAAAGCACTCTAGAAGCAAGTCTCCATTTCAATCATCCCGCTCTTATCCTATGTTTCACATGTTCCTCAATCTCTCCATTCTTATTAATTTTCCAGCCAAGGAATCGGAATGAATCTCTTTGACGTATCTCTTGGGCTTCAATTTTCATGACTTTTCAGCTCTTTGCACATACCCACTGAAGTTGAAATTCTTATATTCTATCTTTGTACGACTACTTATTTTAAAGCCCTGGGAAGTTTGCAATCACACAAGAAGAGTAGCATAAAAATATCATATGATTAGGCATTAAATCATCTTCAGTTCAGCTGTAGCATGTTCAATGAAAAGATAACTTTACATGGAAAAATTAGCCAAAATTCAAATGAGTATCTAGAGATACCTCTATTTCACATCATAAATTGTTAATTCTCCAAGAGTATGAAATAAGGTGATGGAATCCAGAGAGGACGCTAAGCACTTGTGAAGGATGTCTGAAAGGATGGGCACACAATGATAGAGTTGGAGACTTACGTAAAGAAGAACATAGCAGAATCTGATTGCGGTGTTGCTTGCCACAAGAATATAAACATCGTAGGTAAAAAGATGTTGGGCTGCCTGACAGCATCCCACAATTGAATGATATTCTGCCTGGAGGTTTCAATAAAGCCTGCATTGATTAGAGAAAGATTACGTCCCCTAACAGCTCCCAATATACGCTGTTCACTAACGAGAATGGCAACTGCAGATGTTATCAAGGGAAGAAATGCAGTGACCCCAAAGACAAACCTGCAATGTACAAAATGACAAATATTGGTTGTTAAGATAAACACTTTGCATTATAAGAAACATTGCATACTGAGAGCTCAACTAACATGCCTTTTTTACCCAAAAAAAAAAAGCAACTAACATGCCTTACACCATAAGTATCCACCAGGGAACCACTGAAGTATGCGCTTACAATTCCTCCAAATGCTGAAGATCCCCAACATAAAGACTGGAGAGAACCAGATGTACTTTGAGACTCACCACGAGCCCTTTCAACAACCATAGAATCTACAACCTGCATCATTTGTTTTAGTATTCTGAATGAGCTTGTGGAGTATGCCATAGAAAGGTTTGATAATATGATGAATTGCCCTTTCTGCAGCTGTTGCCATGTGTCAGTACATCAGATGTGTACATATCAGGTAAAAGTATCCACATCACTAGGACCCCAATTGTATGAAATATGTGGAACATTAGCAAGAGTGTTTTTACAAATCTCCCACTTTTTTCCTTCAAATCTGAAACCTGTTTATAATTTGTCGCGTATCTGTATGGTGGGCCATAACTGAGACTTGAATTGGATGCAGTACACTGTACACTTGTGCAACATCTACAAGCATGGGACAAATGGAAATTGGCAAGGAATAGCCACATGCAACATTATCACACCTCAGCCAATATTAAAGAGAATGCTTTGTCATGGCAGAGTTGTGAAAACTACAAGGACGTTTCAGGAACATCAAGAGTGCAATATCACCGCTTCGTCAATAATGGCAGCCTAAACCAAAAGTTGGTGAACAGTGTTGAATATTTGCTACATTTGTCCAAATGAAAATTAAATTAAATATTCCCCAATAAAATAGGAGCAAGCTGTTATACTCTCAGTATCCCCTTCTTGTACTTGGCATTTGTCACATCTGAATAAAATTATCACCATTTAAAAGAAGCAAGAGTAGTAATTGTAAGAAATTAAATTTCAATGCTGGAGTCCAGAGTCATCGCGAGTATTGGTACAACTTGACCAAGTCATGCCATTCAAAAAGAAAAGAAAAAAAAATTCTGTTAGTCCCAAGGATTTTTGGTATGGTACCCTGAGGAATAAAGCCCAGTGCCAGTGACTAGGTAACCACCAGTACCAGTACGAGTTCACTGAGTCTCACATGCAAGTGGGTCAAATTGTACCAACATGTTAAGTACTGGTACTGGCTGTCGAGTCATTTTGTCATCAGCAAGATTCTTCATTCTGAGTAGTCCCAGAATAAGTTGTCATAAGTTTTATATATATATATATATATTTCATAAGGCTTCATTCTCTCTTTTAACCATTAAAAGGTCCATGAGAAAAGGGCAAAAGCATTGTAACTTTTCTCTCTCCACATTCAAATCAACGAAAGAGAGATGTTTCACACTCTTTTCTTGAAGCATGTCTCTACTCTCTATACCACGTGGACCAAAATTACATGGAGACTAAAGAAAAGGAATGGTGGAGATGCTTCTCCTGTTTGATCTCGTGAACATGTGGCAGGGCTTTTATGTTTTTTACAGAAAAAGCCCTCCTCACATGCCACGTCTTTTCTCCTTCCTCCAACGATCTCGCTGAATCATAAAGACACACAAGCAAGAGAAAAAAGGGCGGAAGAAGAAACTTATGACCCACCTAATCACAAGACCCATCCCACGATCTAAACAGCAAAATATCATGAGATTAGGCTCTCATACCAATCCTCTTAAAACTAAACAAACTTGAAATTTTTAGAAATAATAGATGCATTACAAACTGCAACGAACTAGGCACTTTGCAGAAAATGAATTTCATCAAATCGAACTCCAAATTGTTCGATTCTTATAGTACAGGATTCGCGGCCCACATCTCACCGAACTAGATAACTATGGTTTGTACAGGTAGTTTTGTTGTGCTCAGGATCTTGGGAAGTTTAATCGAGATGTTCAGAAATTCAACAATAACAGACTTAGAGAATCAGTTTTTAGGAGTAGATATCTGTTTAGATTTTTATTCAAGTGATGTAATGGGGTCATTGGCAATTTTCTATCAGTATCGTTTAAGCTCTATCAGTATTGTTTAAGCTTAGATTTATCTTTATTTAATAAAGAATTTAATTAAGCTTTGTGATTTGACAATGATCGTATTAAGTAGGACCTGTAGCGTGTCGAGATCCAAGGGTCCTAATGATTTTGGATTTCGGGGCATTACAGATATATCTTCAATATAGGAAGGTAGACACCCTCCTTTGCTAGTTCATCCACCAACGAGTTAGTGCTTCTATTAACTTGATAGAAAGAGACCTCGAGATGCTTGGCTAGATCCATCACCTCTTTGACCTCATGGAGTAATTTTCTTGATAAAGAAGATTTTTCTCTGTGATAGATTCCCAATCAAATGATTAGCCTGAGCAAATCAATGATTCTCACATTAGTGACATCAAGGATTCTGTCACTGCCAGCTAAGTGGTTTCTAGACTCAACATCCTACCAAGAGTAGAATTTTCTACAGCTATCAATTACCTCGTTGGCTATCAATTACCTCTCGGCCCATTTCCATTTATTTTATCATCTTTATTGCTTCCTCCATGAAACTCAGATCTCATGGCTCACCCTCACAACATCACTAATGTATCAATTGAAGCCCAATGGCTCCTTAGGTATGAAGCCATCTTGTTGCTTTGGGATATAAACAAGAGACTTTCAAACCATTAGGCACGATGACTACTTTTTGGTCTCGTATACAAATCTCAGAAGAATGAAAAAAATCCTTCCAGCATTGTGATCTCACAGAGAATAAACCAATGCATCCTCCTCCCAGCTTTCAAATCTCAGGTCCCATTTATGTTTGCAACCTTCAGCTTCCAAATCTATCAGCACCAAGTAGTTAAGAGGTACAGAAGAATCTCTGGCTAACATGTGTTTGCTAAATGAAGAGTACCAATGGTCATTGAGTGATTATACAACATTAATAAATGCTTAATACTTACAACATCTGAAAAGGCAACTGAAAGAGATCCAAGTAGAATGCAAAATGCAGCATCATATTTGCTGTCAACAAAGGTGGCCATCATAGTCCATGAAAGTGCTCCTAAAAGCCCTGAAAGAACAAGATACGACCTTCTCCGGTAGCCAAAAAGAGGGAATGAATCACTGCCATAATTGCCGTAATCAAGTATTTGTTAGATATCATTAAAGGAACTTGAAATAAATAATTAAAAAATGGGTAGGAAAATAATTAAACTCAAACCTGATGAACCCATAAAGAGGCTTTATAAGCCATGGTAAAGCAGACACACCAGATATCACTGCTGTCTGAACTAACCAGACATGTATAATTAGTCAGTCTAGATAAATATTCTTATTGAAACTGCTACTAACATTTCATAAACTGCAAACAGAAGTTATATAGCAAAATGGAGAAAAAATGCCAGACATAAAAATGAACGAAATTATGAAAAGAAAATTTATTAGAATTTAGAGGTAATAAATGGAAGCAAATAAGCCACTAGCCATTTGATCATGTAATGTTCAAAGTTGGCACAGAGAGAGAGACTACATCAACGGCATTGACCTGATAAACAAAAAGGAAGTTGCACAGACATTTAAAAAGAAAAAAAAATTGGCTCATTCATTTTGGATATTCATTATAAAAGCTATATGACGAAGAAAGGAGTGATGCATCACCAAAGAATGAGGTGGTGGAATTTAGAACAAAAACAATTCATAAAACTGGAAGAAGATTACTAAGACAAGGCAACTAGAATTGGAAATTAGATCTAATGAATTGCAGGTTGTAATCATTGTCACAAATCTTGTTGCCGGAAATTTACCATCTCAGAAAATACTGTGACATTTTCAAATTTTTAATTTTTCTTTGATATTATTGGATAATATTAATTAAAAACTAAAAATATTTGAGATAAATATGTGGCTGACCCATGAGAAAAATTAAATATATTTAGTACTCCCTTGTAGAGAGAGCATGAAACTCTCTTCTTTTTTTTTGCTCCAGTAAATACTGACACCCTTACAAATGCCAAGGATCCATGGTCATTTCTATGGATACTGAGATGCGTAACCACTAAGCCACCAGTGGATTAGCAAGTGTGAAACTAGAAAGAGAGTGAAAAGGTATTAAAGAGTGTATAGGTGAGAAGCTTGAAGGGGTGACTCAACTGTAGTCTTTAGTGTTCACTGCACATCATGGAACAAAATACCATCCGCCATATAGTGTAGCAGCCAATATATTGGGCATGGCATTCATGGCCGCTATGCTAAATAGAAAATACCACCATTACGACTTGGTGGGTATAAAACCCAACCAATCCAAGAAATTTTCATTTAAAATGCTATTTTCCCTATCTCTTGTACCCAAGAGCCTTTTCATAAAGTTGTCTCTACCCTTATATAGTTTCAAATCACTAAAAATAAAAGATTGACCGCTACACAAGATTTGAATTTTTTTTTTTTTCACTTTAAAAACTCACACCTATGCGCGGCTGCATATCACCACAGTGTTTTGGCCGACGGCCGCTATACCCCCCACAACCATTATTTTGATCCTTGGTTCGGACACATTAACCAAATCCTTCTTGAAGAATCAGATGAGAACTATTGTAGATAAGATAGGCATGATTGGAATATATGCTCCAATTTGAGGAGTATTATAGCACAATTTTGTACATACGTGTGGAGTATAATAGGGTTTTCTTATGGTTTTTACTTGGTGTTTTCCCCTTATAATGGGACTTTTCTCCACTTTTAAAAAGATTTTATCAAAACCGATCAAACCCATTATTAGGATCTATTCTATTCTCCCAAAAATTAGCCCCGTGTCTGCTCTATATGCATGATAGGTAAACTAATTCATCTTACTATTACTCAGCCTGTTTACCTCAAGGTGTGAGTATTGCCGTCCATCATCTGCATGTTCCCCAATACTTCTGATCTTCAAGTTTTGAGCCACGTTCTTTATTATCTCACTCTTGGTATAGGCATTTTATATGCCTTACATGGACAATTATAATGTTAAGGGCTATCTCATGCTGATTGGGTAGAGTGCTTAGATGATCGAGATTCTACATCAAGATATTGCAGGTTAACGTGGATATATTGCTAGTTTGCTACTTGGATTACAAAAGAACAGTCATTGATTATTCTTTTGAGCGCTGAATCAAAGTATAGAGCTACGGCTCACACTACTTGTAAACTACTGTTGTTGAAGCAACTTAGGGAATATTGAGTTTTCTCATAACTACCTCTATTCAAATGCATTCTGACAAGTCATCTCAAATCTAATTTACCAAGAGCACGTTTAGCATTTCAAGGCATATTGTCATCTACTCCTAGAGTTGATAACTACTGGTTTTATTATACTTAATATATCAAGTCAAAGGATCAAGTTGCAGACTTACTATGGGGCTCCCATATCAGTTACATACCTTGTGAGCAAATTGGTCATGACTGGTCATAATGGACCAGCTTGAGGAGTGGAGTAAATTTTACTGTTTGCATTAGGAGTAAATGCCACATGTTCACATGAGTGACTGTAAACACGCCCAATTAGATTCGTTGTATCTAAAACAAAGTAATGACTAATCCTCTAGGATAATGAAAGATCTTCAAGGATCTTTTATGATGTGTATAAGAAATATGTTTCGCTATTTTTACAAAAGACATTAATAAAAGGAGATACAACCACAATAACATGCATCACGTCTCTTCTCCACATCTCATTTCTCTCCTCTTTGTTGTGTCTATTCTTCCTCCATTATTTCATATTATCATACAAATAATGGAGATTGTAGATAAAAGAATAGAACATCACTGTATAGAGAATTAAAGTGTTGCAAGTATAGGGACTACAAGAAGGAAAAGACTAACAAAGGCTTGCAATCAAGTAACCAAAGAAAAGACTAACAAAGGCTTTGAATCAAGTAACCAAAAGTAGCATGTAGGATCAATCTTGGAGTGACAGAGAACATAGCCTAGTTAGGGTATCAATGAAAAGCCACAAATCTCACAAAAGCCCATCCAAGATAGATGTGGTAACATTTCCAAGTGCAGATGATATGAAAACCTACTGACTAATTGACAATTAAACCAATATATATAATATAATATAATTTGTTAATGACAGGACAAAATATATATCTATAATTCTCCACAAAAAAAAAAAGAAACAAATTGTGTATCATGTGGACTTCCAATTCAAAAAAAAAAAAAAACAAAAACAAACAAACAAACAAATAAAAAAAACAAAACATTTCTCATGTAGACATTTAAGTAATCTAATTCGCCACTAAAAAAGTGGAGCCAAATTCAAATAACTATGATATTATTTCAAAAATAAGAAGAAAATTTTAATTGGACTAGCTTGAAAGAATTTAGGGGTGGCAACTCAGAACAACAGACTTGTATGAATGATCTACAGATCAAGAACATAGTAAATTATTGTATTCTTTTACAACAACTTGCATGTGTTGTAAATGTACATGTTCTTTTAACACAAGCACATGCTTGATGCTTGTATGAAGGAATTTCTTTACGACTTAGTAAATCATCCAACGCACACATTCACATGAACAATGGCTAGTCATATCATTGGAATGATAGCATGTATTACCAAAATAAAAAATAAAAAAAGTAACAATTGAACTGAATTACAGGAGCAAATTAATGGAAAACAAGGATCACATACCTCAGCAGGATCAAGGTGTAGGTCGTCTTTTAAGTAAAAGCTAACAGCAAGTCTAGAAAGGCCTAAAACTCCCTGGACAAAATATACCATAGCAACCGCAATGTTATCTGGGGACAATTCCACCCCAAAAAACTTTAAATTACTCATAAAGGATCTTCTCCTGAAAGGAGAACTTTTACTGCAGTATGATGTTTGTCCTTCAGTATCTATTCTTAGCAACTCTTCTTTCTCTGAAACTAGCACATTCCTTGTCACTGTAGCACCTAGTCAAAGATTAAAAAATACAAACGAAATAAATTGTAAAGTTTGCATATGGTAATAGTAAGTCAGTATATCCTTTAAAAGAAGTTAAACAAAAGAAAAAATGAGATCATGAATCTTAATAGTGAAATTCCATTCATAGGAATGTCTTAAATGAAGTAGTCGAAACACTAGGTTTCATCAACAATGTCCTCCCACAGTCCCACTATCAAAAGCCAAACTAAAAAAACCCAATGTGCATTCTCATCTCTTATTTTCTATTTAAGTTTCTCTTTTTTTTTCACTCAAGTTTCCAAACAAACCACATAAAAGCATACATTAGCAACCGCTGTCCTGACAATCTGAAAACACAAAGTACAAGAACCTAACTTCAATGTTGTGTCTCCTAATTTACATACTTTATGTGCCTTTTTTACTCTAAAATGCTAGCTTTTATTTTACAGAACCAAGAACAAGAAAAAACAAAACAAGAGCTGCAGCAATTGCTACAAATAAAAAGGTCATTACTTAAGTGCAGGTCCGGCCAACGCAGGGTCCTGGGAGGGTCCAAACTGAAGACAGACCTAACCTTTGAAAATTTGCACAAAGTGGTGGCTCGCAGGTCTCGAACTTGCGTTATCATGCATGGCACCCGAGACTTTTACCACCGCACCAAAGCAATGACCCTCAACAATTAGGGATGTAAATGGGTCCCCGATTTTCCGATTACCCGACGGTTCCGACCCATTAATAACCGGATTTGGGTCCTTATTTAGGTTCCAAAATAAGTAAACGGTCAGGGTCTGGATCCTTTTTCAGACCCGTCGCCCGCGACCTAAACGGGTCCGGGTCCGGGTCCTCCTTGGTTCCAGCCTTCACACCCAGGACTCGATATATTACCTCAATTTTCCATAATTCCTTCTAAAAATGAAAAATAAATAAATAAATGCGGCCTGTTACTAGGAATAAGGAGGACAGAAGTTGGCCTTTACTCAATACAGGGTGGTGGAGATTTAAAACTCAGAAAGAAACTTTGTGGAGGAAAATTGGTAAAGAAAAGCATGGGAGGTATGGGGTCAGTACAATTTTATATTTTTAGTGAGCGGTTCTTAAAGAATTAATAATGAAAAAGAGGGAGACGTGGAGGGGGTGTTGGTCTCTCAAAAGAACAATCAAGCGGGCCACAGGAAGGGAAGAGGGAAGTATACGTTCAGTTATATTCTAAAACAAATATGGGATTTCCGCTCATCCAAGAGATTTCCCTTTTTGCAGATTACCAGAGAGGGAAAATCAATGTCCAAACATTTTTAGGATGTTGAAAAGGAATATGTGCTCATTTGTTAACTTCTCTTCCTTCTCCATCGTTTATATGTTTCTGAGTAAATTTATGGACTGTCTAGTTCAAGTACATTTCTTCTAAGGATGTTAAAGCTTTCCTTTTTGCGCATGAATTATCAAGGGTTGTTTACCAAAACAAACATAGTAATCATAGCACATTCATTATACATCTCTTAAACATCACTTACAAGAAAACAAAACACGTTGATGATTCAAACAAAATTAATGGTACCAAGATGTTGCACAAGCTCTCCAGAAGCATCAATGACGTTTTTGGTTTTTTACTCAAATTAGGGTTCGAAAAAAATCATGACATTGAAGGAGATGTACAAGAAGACCTCGACCACACATGCGCACGTTAGAGAATTTTACCAAGAAGAAGACGAGAGCAAGAAAAAACTCACGATTTCTAGAGTCTTCTGAAGTCGTCGTCACGCGAGCCTCGAATTCGACCGGCTCTAGAAGATTCGATTCCTCCGGCGTGTTCGCCATCGGGACGCCGACGGGTATCTTCCGCTCCGGCGCCTGGCGTCGGGATCTCCGGCGGGATCTAGCCTGACGGCGTCGGGGGATTCCGGTGAAGATGCCGTGTGCGGGAGATTTTCGGCGGGCGGGAGAGAGAGGAAGGAGAGAAAAGGGGTTTTGGTTTTGGTTATGGTTTTGGTTTTGGGAGCGGAAATGGGAGAATGGAATGGAAGGATTAAAGGAAGTAGCCATTCAATAGGTGTTTGTTTTTTAAAGGATATAATGCATTGGAAGTACAGAATGCTTTTGTTTTATTGATTCTGCTGCCGTCGAGGAGTAAGAGCAATCGGTGTGATTGATGGGCCAAACAATTGATAACCCAAATTGTGGGGCTGTAAAAAAAATCCAGTGTCACCGTTAAATTAGACCGAATCTATTAAATCGGGCGGTTTGGATTGATTTTATACTAAATCGGTTTAGATTTACGGTTTTAAAATTGTAGAATCTTCGTTTCACCATCTAAACTGGTCTGACCGGAATATTAATTTGAGTATTTGACTATTTGGATTTTTATTTTTATCTTAAACATTGGAATAAATGCAAAGGATGGGATGTCATCATTTTAAAATTTTTAATTTCTGATTTTTAAAAAATAAAAATAAACGGTTTAACCGACCGAACGAAGGGAATCTAAGCCCTCTCCATCGATCGAATCAGATTGATTCATTAAAAAAACCGATAGGTTCGGTTTGATAGTTGGTTTTAGTGCCAAATCGATCCAAACCACCAATGTGCAGCCCTAGTTTTCTTTTAAAAATTGGGGGTTTCAAATTGTATTACAACACTGAAGTCATAGGGAATTTACCCGACTCCATCGGACCCATAGGGATTGGTTCGGCACAAAAAGCCAGGACACCCTCTTTTATAAAAAAAAAATCGAAGGATTTTCATCTACAAGTAGGCTCAACATCTTATATTGATTATATGAGGTATATAACTCATGTGGCCCACCTAGAGCGTTTGGAGGCTCATAAGGTGTGATAGATAAGGAAGTTTTTACCCACATGAGATGATTTTGTGGGGTTTTTACTGCCGGTCCAAGACCGAATACGAATAAGGAAAGAGAGTTGGTTTAGGTTTAGGCAGGTAGGTTAGTTGACAAGAAAGGTAAAACTCCAATAGAATTCAAACTAGACTAAGAGAGAAGGTTAGTGAGAGAAGTAAAGAGTTTTTCTATTATCTCATTATATCTGTGTACAAATAGGGGAGAGGCCTATTTATAAGTAAAGTAACCTCAAAAGTGATGAAATGACCACCATTCAATGATAGTTGCCTCATTAAAAACATTGCTAAGGAAAACCCAATGAAAAAAAAAAAAAAAAAACCCCAAAGTAAAGAAAAAAAGAGTACAACATTCTTCAAGATCAATGAACCGATATTGGATATGCATAATGTGCCTAGCTAAAAACCTTAACTAGGAAAACCCAGTGGAATAAAACCTAGAAAAAGAAAAAGAGTACGGTGCATAAATGTCTTAGATAGCATACTTCAGGATGCCTCATTGATAAACAACTCCCCCAATAATAGCAATCATTCACATAGTTTGATGATGAACTCTACGCATGCCAATCTCATATACAAACTTTTGAAATATTGATTTTGGCAAACATAAATTCTGAAAAAATAACATTATGTAAAAAGAATAAATTAATATAAAGAGAGAATTGAAGCAGGGACACAGTATAGTTAAGATAAGACTTTGACGATGATGACAAGAGAGTTCACTTAGGCAAGTAAGTTGCCAAGCATGGTAAAACTCCTTCCTAATTCAAACATAAATCACGAGAAAATTACATTATTCAAAGAGAATAAAGAGAGAATTGATGTTGCTAACACAGCATAGTTGTGATAAAACTTTGATGATGATGAACATTTGATTTAATAACTTCACAGTATATTGGTGTTTGGTGTATAGATACTTTTAGATTCAATCCCACGACAAGTAATGAAGGCAACAGGTGAAAGGGGTAGCCCAGTTGGGCCCCATGATGAAAATTCTTTTTTTATGTTTTATACTAATTGAGGCTTTTTTTCCTATAAAAAACCAATAAATCTATATTTTGTTCCCTAAACAACAATACAAATCCAAGCCTTTATGTTCACAGTTCACACAAGTAGAGATAGATGTTTGCATCATTTTTTTAATTATAATTATGTCAAAAGTGTTAGAATGGAAGGTCATGCTCTGGCAATTGTTTGAAGCATTGAATAAGTAGAGAACGGTATAAGTTTGATCATAATATTGTTGCTGGGATTGTCGTATAAAAATATTATATTTGATATCTATGGTTTTTTGCTATCGGAAGGTTCCCAATCCAACCCTATGGGCTGGACAAATCCCTCCGGGCCAAGAGGGAAGCCAGATAAACTCCCCTATAAGCCTAGTGTGGTAGTACAGTTTCGAACCTACAACATTCGGGTATAGACCGTAGCCCTAAGCCAACTGAGCTACCCCTTGAGGTTATTTGATATCCATGTTGAATCACGAGTATCTACATGCCAACAATGGCGATTGATGCATATGGGACCTGTACAATAGGATTTGGGGAGGATCACAAGCAACTTAAAACCGAGTTGTAAAAAAATATCGTAATTTATATATTTGTTGATTGGCTGGGGAAAGTATGGATAGGCTTGTGATTGGGTTCAATATTGGCTATTGCTGGTAACCATAATCGATTTGAAAGATGGTGGTTAGTGCGAGAAGGGCATGTGCCGTTTTCAATTTTGTTGTCTAGCCAAGGTCGAAATTGAGACTTCTACAAAGATCGTAATGTTGTAAAAGATCTTTACTTTTTTTTATCTTCTTGTATCTCTTTGTAAATCTCTTTATTTCTAAATATTTCTCTATCTCATAGTAAGGTGAGAGATGCTCTCATAGGAGCACTTCTCATATATATATATATATATATATATATGATGATGATGAGTGCTACAAAACTCCTCCCCTTTTCTAAGCCTATAAAAGTATAACACATGCCATCATCAAGTTAAATGCATATAAGGAATTTAAAGTTTCAAAATCTTCTTAATTTCTTCTCTATTTCAACGTTCACACCCTACTTTCTTGCCTTTTACTTCTTCGATCCGTATATTCTCTCATCTCACTTTCACTTGTTTCCTTTATTATGTACATTCCAGCGTATTAAAAACAAAGTATAACAAACCAATATTATTTTTAATATAGATGCCCATCAAAATCATTTTCATCATTTTTTAAAAAAATAAAAGAAAAAATTTGGAGATCACAAAATAGGCTCATCATAGAAGGGGCCCAATTGATATTAGCTGACGTTGCCTAATTAATTCAAGTAAATCACTCTAAAAGTTTCCTTTATTATAAATTTATCTACTTATGACTTTTTCCAAAATCTTTAAATTCAGCCTTTTATTTATTTGTTTATTTAAGAAATATTATATGATGGTACTGATTTGGAGTATCATCTTGATGAGCATGGGCATGATAAAATATAAAGGAGGAAAAAAGTGGAGAGAAAATAGGTATTGGACACACAAAGAGAGAGGAGAGAAATTTGGGGTGTGGGAATATCTCCTAAAGATATGTGTATTCAAAATAAGTTGATCAATATGAGATGGCATCATTTAATTGGACAAGTCTAACGGGGCAAAAACCACATTTTGGTGCTTGAGTAATCACGATAATTAACAGTTTTTTGCACAATGCTTTGGCAAACGTCTAAATGATGTAACAATTTCAACATTTTGAAATATTTATATATTATATTTCTAATCACAAAACGTCCTCCTTTATCCATGGAAGTTTTTTCTCTTATTTCTAATCACAAAAAGCTCCCCCCCGCCCCCCCCTCCCGCCCCCCAAGTGAAGTAAATAAAATTATCAAATCTAAAAAGAGGAGGGGATTAAATCAAAAGGTCCTACATAACAAAAAAAACCCTCTTCTTTTTACCAAAATATCCAAAAAGTCACTCTCTCATGGCATTAAGTAACAAGAGGCTGTAAGTTGGGAAAGACATGCTTTTTTTTATCATTTAGTACTTTATCATTTGACTCCTTCTTTTTTTCTTTTTTCTTTTTTTTTTCCTTTTAATTTAATTCTTCACTTCACAATGTGATACAAGTAAATTACCCAAATATGCCTTAGCAGGTCTTTCCAAGTTCCACATGACCACGACGCATGGACCACATAGCACATAAGCACATAGCACAGTAGAAAATCTCCCCTTTATCAAGTACATAATTATCTTATATAATCTATAATATGTAAATGTTTTTAAATAAATTTACATATATAATAATAAGATATATGAGAGTTCCTATCTTATTGGGGGTTATGCAAAAATTGCATCCTACCCTACTCATGGGCATTTTGAAATGATAAAAAAAAAATATATATATATATATATATCATGTCAGACTAGATACCATACAACCAGATACCACGCAAAAGGGCCAATTGAGAGCATACATCGATACACATCTATTTAATACGCTTTAGAAACTATTTATAAATGAAGTGTAAATACAAGTGGGCCCTATCACAAATGCCAATAGAGACTCCCTCCCTTAGGGCCCATCTGTCAATTATAATATATTAAGCTAGGGGATTTTAGATCCAATTTTGACCGTCGGTTATAACTTTGATCGGAAGTTACATCAACTAGCTTCTTTATCTCTTTATCATAATCACTTATAACTGCTCTCCACTTTTCTTTTCTTCTATTTTTCAAAGACTTTATTTCAATCCACACTCTATCATTCTCATTCTACTTTAATTCTCATTTTTTTCATTCTAGGATTTCAATTCTTTGATTATATAAATACATACTCATAATTTTTTTCTTTTGCTTTCTTTCTAGAAAATCTATGAATTTTTTATATATGAATATTTAAATTGCAATGTTTGCCATATTCATGCTAAGCACGGGTAATTTTGCTAGTTTACTATTAAAGTAAAAGTAATGTAAATCCTCCATTTTTCGGATTAAGGGTCACATCAAAAGTACACATCCTCAAAATCCCCTTATCCTTTAAAAAAGAAAAAGTAAAAAAGCATTTTCCTTTATCTAATTAGATGATAAAAGAACTCACTTTTTTATTCAAAAAGTCATAAAGATTCATTACCAATCCACTAAAGAAAAAAATATCATCATAACCCATTTATATATTATATTCTCTAGATTTGAAGTTTTACTTTATCTTTATTTTACGATAAAATTACCAAATGGGCTCTGCCCATTAGCCACCTCATTTGCCACCAGTCTCTTGACGTGGCAGCAAGAAACATTCAATTTTCTAGCCAATTCAAAGACCTCAACCATTTCTTTCACCTTCAATACATTTTGCAAAGGATATTCCGGGCCTTTTTTTGCTATGTCCACCATTTCAAGTGGCATCCTCGTGACTGACCTAACAAAAATATGACACATGACAATTTTAAAAGAACTCTAATTAATAAAATATTGAAATACCACTCATGTATATATAAATTGAAATATTACCACTCATACATACATAGAGAAATACATAAGATGTGAAACGTCCCAAAACAACCTCTAAAGGGATCTACAAATAAATAATTAATCAACACTCATCTACATAGGATAGACTATCATCACTCATGGCCCGGCCCACAGATCAGATTCAGAAGCTGGTGAGAGTTGAAGCATATGATCCAACAAAGAAAAGGAAGAATAAAATAGAAATGGGCAACGCCGTAGTACTTCCATCTGATGAATCCCCTCCTGTTGATGGAACAGTTTTAGATCCACCCCCTGCATCCACAGTCACAGTAACATTAAAACCCATATAATCTAGATTTCTTAGTCACCATAATCACAAATCATGTGTTTGAAATATTGGATGAATTTCACCTTACTTCTGGTTGAAGTTTCATCCAAATATTTATCAGTTGCTTCTTATGATAATAGTGAAGACAAACAGAGAGAATTGACACAGATTTTACAAATAAAAATGAAGTCTGTGATACAGCTATATACTGTTACGTAGCCCATTTCAAGGTATATGGATATCATAGATCAGAGGATTAGAGGAAGCATTTTTTCTTTTTTGTATCATTCATAGGATTTTGTGTAAGCGGACAATCTTAAATATTTGTTCTCCAAAGGATTTCGTACAAGGCCTATGCCTAGCAGCATATGTAGGTCCTAATTAACAGTTTGTAGTTGTGGGAGTCCCACAAAATGGACAGTTCGTAGTTGTAAATGTTTCACATGTGCTATGATAGAAATTGAATATTGGCATGTTTGTTCTTCTGAAAAGAAGAAAGAACTAAAACAGAGAGAGTATTTATTCTTTGAGGGGTCTATTTGGATGAGGAGGAATGGTGGAGAAACTGTCTCAGTAGCATTTTTAAAGTTAGTACTTGAATGTCTGCAGCTTAAGTGCAAGTTAGAGTGGGATTAAACTCTTTTGAGGATAGGCAAAGGAGTGGTTCCCAAATTTGACTAACTAGGAAACAGGAGTGATACTTGGGTAGAAGGATCATGCAACTAAGTGTTGGCATTGCCTATGTTTTTTAATTATTTTAATCAAGAATTGAAACTGAATTCAATAATGCACATTTAATGATAGAATTGATTGGATCATGCTTCTCATATACCTGCTGGTGTAGTTGTAGTTGGTGTTCCCGCCGGAGAATCTGCCGGAGAAGTTGGTCCACCAGCAGCTGCCCAAAACAATTTTGAAGTCAGTTAATGAAACAGAGTTTTTATATGTTATAAGAAGCAGCCTTTAAACTTATCCCTCTTTATGGAATCAAAGTTCCAGCTACTTAGAATTACTATAACTGAAGGACAGCTGATTTGCCAGGTTAAGGAAAGAGGCACATGGGCAATGAGAATTTCTCATGGCCTTACCTTTACATCGACTCACTGGTGGAGTTTGGACATTGCAAGCGCTGGGAAGTGCTAGAGCATGAGTTTGGTTGATGGTGATCCCCAGCGAAGAGCCACCGCCATTAAGGACCGTGCAAAGGCACTGCGGCGAGGATCTAACAACACTGGCAAGTTGACTGCAGCAAGAAGATGACGGAGTTGATGAATTCCCCTGTATGTAGTTCAGGCATGGTGACAAGCTAATTAGTGCACTTGTGCAACCTGATTGAGCTGCAGCTCCTGCCCAAAACATGGTTACAAGGGCCATGACCAGGCCCATCTCCGCCCACTTTGGTGCCATTTGGCCTGAACTGTTGCAAAAGGAGAAGGGTCAAGACTCAATACTTGTGTGGGAAATTTGGCAAGAGATGTTGTGAGTATGGAAGGGTTGGGAGTTGAGGGAGGGAGAGGAAATTTAATTTATAGAGGGTGAAGAAGGTAATAGTCATATGGGTTGTGTGGGTGAACAACTTCTCCAACTTCTTGACAGGTACTTCCTATGCTAAAGTTAGTAATTTGATTCAACCAAAAGATGTGTCTAGGTAACGTCTCACCTAAGAAATATATTTAATTGCCCTGGGAAAATAGGAACTGGGACCCTTCCAACAAACTATGCAACATCACAGCAAAAGGAAGAATTCCCCAATAAAGTAAAGCTTTGTGTTACTTCTAGTGCCTGTTTAGGTAGGTGTAAACCCAAGAAAAATAAACCATGTTTATGGATTGTGGTTTGGACAGGTAGCAATTTTTTGGTAGAAAGACAGGTGGCAGTTGATTTCAGTTAGGTAGCTATCTTGGATTCACATCTTTGAACCCTGTGGTTTTTACACGTGAACCTGGGTGGGGTCTGGTTTTAGTATCAGTGTATTCTTGTGGGCCTTGGGTTGAACTTGCTCCAGAAGTAAAGAATCTTAATTCGCAGTCCAGATATGGCTATTTCATGTTGTTGAGTTTTGATCCAATTGCCCTCGGTGCATTCTTGATGTTGGGGGGATTAGGTGAAAACTCAACGTCATTAGCTTATCTTAATCGTTGATTAAATAGGGGTGTGTGGAAATTGGAAAGGACTCACGTAGAATTAGGTGAAAATTCAGCCTGATTAGCATATCTTAACCGTTGATTTAATAGGGGTGTGTGGAAAATGGATAGGCTTCAATGTGTAGAATTAGGTGAAAATTCAGCCTCATTAGCTTGTCTTAATTGTTGATTTAATAGCCTCAAAGCTTAACGGTCTTTTGGTTCTAAATTTTTTCTATCAAATTTTTCTAATGGTGATTTAAGATTTAGAATAAATGTCAAATGTGGTAGATTTATCAATTTGGGCTTCAAGAGTTAAGACTGTATATGAACAGCCATTTTAGGTGAGTAAGGCCCTGGAGCAATCTTACAGACATTATTCTTGGAAAATTATCATCTGGATAAAGTGCCCACATGTTTTTCAAATTTGAGGCTTTCTCAAGATACTATTTGGGGAAATGTCAAAGAAATTAATTAATAAATTGTTAGATAAGATAAATAAAAAAGAAATTAATATAATTTACTGTTAAGACATTAAATCTGTAAAAATTTTACTAATTTAATTTTAGGTGTGAAGAATTTACAAGAGATCGACAACTAACATACCCACTTTTGCAGAACGAACACTTACCTCATTCATAAGCGGCGGCAGTTCTCACCTGACTGCCCAGGTTTGAACCCACCTCTTCTCGCTTGTGCGGGCTTCTTTCCTACTCGTATAAGCCTTCTTCCCGCTTGTGCGGGCTGTCTTCTCATGTGTGTGTGGGCTCTCTCTTCAGTCCCAGCCGCCTTAGTTGGGTTAGAAAAAGGAAAAAACATACCCCACCTTTGGTAAGAAATAATGGCCCCTTTTTCAGTTTGTTTGGCCAAAGTGCCAAACAAGACAAGGATATCCTAAAACTAAAAGTGCCTTAATTACATGTTACTATCTTCTTCTTGTATTGGGTCATTTGATTGTTGAAAAGGAGACCAGACAACAAATTAAGATGGGTTAGAGGATTAAGCCTAAGCGCATTTTCATATGGCCCAGGCCTGCTTCAACTTGACTACACTATTGGATTTCAAAAAAAAAAAAAAAAAGGTTTTATTTGATGAAATAAGGTATATTTTCATACAAAAACATGTGCATTATCAAACAGAAGATAATCCAATGCAACAGTGCCCAACAAGCCCAAGGAAATCCTAAAACTAGGAGTGGTAGAACAACTATTGAGCCATTTGATTATTGAAAAGAGGGACAGGCAACAAACTAAACTGATGGTTGCAATGGGCTACAAACCAGAGGTCCCAGCCGGAGCCCATTTCTTTGTGGCCCAGGCCTTGTTCAACTTGAGTGCTATCACCAACCACAAACAATTTGACAGTGTTTGGAAGCTTGGATTTCAAAAGAAGAAAGAAAATGCACCTTTTTTGTGATATAAGGTACATTTTCCATGCAGAAGTGTGTGGATGAAAAAGTATGATTCTTTCATGCCAGCACTCTGTTTCTGTGCATTGGTGGAGAGAAATCAAGATTTTCTTATCTGAAAATAATACATTTCCATGAAAATGACTAAACAAATAGGCAAAAAAGAAAAGGAAGAAAGAACTTCAAAATAAGCTTTTGACTAATTTCAAAGACAAGCAACAACGCCCCGCACTTAGCCCAGGGCAAAAAGTAAGATATTACATTTTGAATTTATGAGATATCAAAATTAATTATAAACATATAAGAATATATTCATGCAAATTTATATAGAAAATAGTCAACACATCTTTAATCACAAATACAAGTGGTCAATATCAACAATAAACTATTACGAAGATAAAGTAAAAAAAAAATCCAATCAACAACAACAAAAAAATAATAATAACAACAATAATTACTAAAGAAGATAAATAAAAGCGAATTTTGTTAATATATATAATATTAGTAATAAGAAATGTATTCAAGTTTTTGTTACCCATTGATAATTTCAAAGCCCAGTAAAACAAAGCCACCACATTTGGACTTCTTTGTGCAACAAGACGATTCTAATTTTTGCAGATTTTTATTTCCTCATGAGAATGGAATTTTGCATTTTCGTAGAAAATCAAAGTCCTCTCTATTAAGGAAAAACGATTCAATTTTTATTTCTATGCAAGGAAAATACATCACACCAAACAACATAATATTGTTAACAAATAAAATAATAAAAATGTGCAATCCTCTCGTTGCACAAATGTATCATATTTTTTTTTTTCACATAGGCCAATAGTCATTTCAATCCCTCCTCACAAATTTCTTCTCTACCCCTTTGAAATAGCACCAATACCATTTTAGAATTGATCAAACCATTTTTTAGCTCTAGATTATTAAAAGAAAATATATATATAAACATCTTAACTTTAAAAGCCATAAATTATAAGACTTTAAAACCACATGCTAGTGTTATTTGAAACCAGTAATAATTGGCCCACCTTAGATCAATGTATATATCTCTTAATTATGAGTCTATGTGGACCCACGGAAGTGTAATTTATGGTGGGCCAAACCTAGGGTCATATATCTATATAATCAAATCAGAAAAAGGATACCTATAAGATTCAACGAAAAAATATAACAAGCCCATCCATGAGGTGGTCTACCAGAAGGTCGAGTCTGATTTTCGTTTACATGTGACAATTTTTTAATAGAATAGAGTTGTATTTGGAAACTAAAAGAAAATGATATTTTTAATGAAAAATTTATCAGTATGAATTGTAGAAAGGTGGGAACTAAATATTAAAATAAAAAGATAACAATCTTGAGAGGATGGAAGATAGATAGTGTTGAGAGAGAGAATAACTGTAGAAAAATAGAGAGATTTTAGGGGATATTGATTGAGAAACTTTAGGAGATAGAAGACATGGATAAAGAGATTTTTTTGGAGAAAAAATAGTGGCGTGTGATGACATGGCTAGTTAAGTCACTCTAAGTTTTATATATATATATATATTTATTTAAAAAGAGAATAATTGGGTGCTGACGTGGCACCCCTCACAGCACACCTCCCCATTTGCTAATATATATATATATATATATATGGGAAATATTCAAGTGAGGGATTCCCTCACCATGTAGGTGAGGGACTCCCATTTTTGGTGAAGTTTCAAGTACAAAATCACTTTTGTACTTAAAGGGAGTACACCCTTTTATACTTGAAATCTTTCCAAAAAGGGAGTCCCTCACCACACATGGTGAGGGAATCCCTCACTTGAATATCCCCTATAAATAAATATATATATATATATAAAGGGTCCTTCCTATAAAGGGTCCTTCCAATGGCATATCATTTTAAGTCCTAAAGTTTTGCAAAAAGTCTTTCGATGAACGGGATCTACTTAAAATTCAACCCATCTTGAATAAATGGCCAACTATGTATTGGCCAGACCAAATTGGACTCAAATAGGAGTAAGGTCCACCCTTAATTTAACGACGTTTAAAATAAATGTCAATCAATCTGACAATGATTCCAACTTCGATTGTAGTTATTTTTTGTCAAGAGCCAACAAACAAGAGGGTTTTTATTATTATTTTATTTTGAAGAGTTTTGAATTTATATATTTTCTTGCAAGTACTGCTGCACTACTTGATTAAGGGCAATGGATCTGCCAACGTGGCCATCTTGTTCAAAGATGTCATCTCCTATGGAGCCCACCTGGATTGGATGCATAAAAATGAAGGGAGGTAAAAAGAGGTGAATTTCGGGTCAATTAAATGATCTAAACTCTTAATTCTTCGGCCTTAAAACTTGGTGGCAATTCGTTTGTGGTTATGTAAAATTTAATGGATATTAATGTCCAGCATCAAGTTATACCCATTTGAAGGGGGCTAGTTCAATGCATCAGAGAGAGAGAGAGAGAGAGTGAGTCCAGACTTTCGGAGGCTTTGACTTAGAGAAATCCCGAGTTGATGAGTGAGACAATGCGGTCCAATTATTGAAAATCCAAGCAGCTCAAAACAAGAACCCTTTAGCTCCGGATAGGTGTGTTCATTTTTAACAGCTAAGATGACAACGAGTGGGCCCACTGTGGTGTTCCACACCTTCAACACAAGATTTCTCTAAGTCTGTCTAATATGAGAGTGAAAAGAAGTGTTCATATTTTCTCATATGCTCTTGAAGTTATTAAGGCATTTAAAGATGGTAAGTATTGATTTGTTAATTCGATTATTTGGATATATATATATATATATATATGTGTGTGTTTTGAAAATTTTGAATTTTAATTTATTCATAGGTCTTAAATATTTGAGCCCATCGGTCAGCTAAAATGGGTTCTTATAATACTACCAGCTGAACTATAGCTTGGGGATGGTTAGTCTTTAGTTTGTTTTCTTTTCAAATAAATGTCTTTCTTAAATAAAAAACAACAACAAAACAAAAAAAAAAAAAGGAAGAGTTCAAATAAAGACGAAAATCAACTTTATTTGATGGATCATGGAACAACTTTCTTAAAGGCACAGGAATTCAAACTCTTGTGTTAATATATTTCAAATTAATCAATATTGTGAAAAAGCCCTAATATTTCTTTTTCAAGATAATAAACAATGAGGAAATTACCAAAAAAAGGACTCTAGAATGCTCATAATAGAAAAACAGGCAACTAGTCAATATTGTACGGAAGTGGTTCCCCGTGACAACTTCCGTTTTTTTATTAAAAATTTAAATGTGTGACGACGTCGTCGCTTAATATAGATTTAGCGACGACGTCGTCGCTAATTTGTCAAATCCGCATCTTGTCCTACCTTCATCATCTGTGATTGCTGGTTTTTTGTACCAAAATGAACCAGAACTCTATGTTACTGTTTTTTTATACACATATATATGAGTGTGAGTCACGGATATGGAAGAGCAAGGGAGATGCTCAATTGGGTTTATGGGGAAAACGATGGGAGGAAGAAGGCATCAATGGGGGAAATATATGCTCAAAATGACCTATTGTATTTCCCCCATTGATGCCTTCTTCCTCCCATCGTTTTCTCCTATAAACCCCATTTATCAGAACTCTACTCCGTACATCTTCTTCAAATCGCTAACAAAGTCATAGACCTTGTGAGGGTATGGTAGGACCTTGGAGACACTCTCATTCTCCATGCATCTCTTCACCGAAGCAATAAGCTTAGGGCACTCATTCTCTATGCTGAAATTGTCATCAGTCTCATACGCGTAGAACTAGCAGGCAAATAGAACAAGCACCACATCCATATACCCCAAGCTCTTGCCACCGTAAAATGGCTTATCTTCGAGCTCTCCTTCCAACAGTTTTAAGCAGTCAATGGACTCTTTCTTAGTTGCATTTTGAGCATCTCCCTTGCTCTTCCATATCCGTGACCCACACTCATATATCTATATATGAAAAACAGTAACATAGAGTTTTGGTTATTTTTTGTAAAGAAAACCAGCAATTGCTCATGATGAAGGTCGGAGAAGATGCAGATTTGACGAATTAGCGATGACGTCGTCACTAACTCTCTATATTAAATGACGACGTCGTCGCTTGTTGAAAAAAGGCAAAAAATAAATAAATATTCTGGCGGGAATACCAGTTCTATTGCATAAAAACTATGGGTACATCTTTTGGTTAGTGGCCATCTAGAGTCCTTTTATTGGTAGTTTTCTCATAAACAATGGTACATTGATTATTCATATGAAACCATTATTAAGATGGAAATAGGGTGTCCTTGCATGTTTGATTGAGAGCATTTCAGATGGAAATTCCTCTTGTTGAGAATTCCTAGCAAAAATGAAATCGCTATCATTGGAAACAAATTCCCTTTTTGATTGGGAATGAGGAGAATTGGATGGGTAGCTATGTGAAAAGTCATTAGTGGCTGGCAAAATTCTGGATTCTTTATTTTTGGGAAATGTAATTAACAACCAACCCACACACTCACCCAAGTCCCTCCCGATTATCACAATGGCCGAATCTTGGTTATTTCGATGATAGGGAGGTTACTCGCATCCGTGAATTTTAGAATCTTACTTTTGCCTTCGAGTATTTTGAAATTGAAAGTTTTGGGGAGGCTACCAAAATGGATACTAGTTCTAATTTAACCAATCAACACGCAACGGATATAACCAAACAACTAACATAGAACTAGCTATCTACCAATCACACACCACAAGAAGGCGGACACAATATTTAGTATGGAAACCCTATCTAGGGAGAAAAACCACGAATCAGAAATCAAGAACTCACGAACAGTTACAAGATATACTCACAGCTCCTTTCCCTCAGTCGGTACCTCGATCAAAGGACTGTAGTTGTTCTTGCACAAAATTCATTGCCACGACATCCATCGTGCTCCGTTCTCCTTACTTGATCTCCTCGCACCTTGTCGCACCTTGTCAGGCAAGATGAGCTATCTTCTACAAGAGAGTAGAAGCAACCATATATGCACATGCATGCCTTTAGGGTTGAGAGCAACACCCTATTTATAGCTCTAAATTCGTGCCTTGTAGTTATAACACAAATAGGACTCATAGTGGGAAACAGAGTCTCAAAAGGAAACAATTCCTATTTAGTTTAGGAGACTTTTCCATATAGCCTGCGCCTGTCCGATCGATCGGAGCACCCAAATAGCTAGAGTGCTACGGCTGTTAGATTGATCGGACAGAGGCTCCGATCGATCAAACCCTAGAGATTCACCTGGTCTTTTCTCTTCTTCAGTTCAGCTTTTCCGGCGACATAACCACAATCCATTCTAAAATAAAATAAAAAATACAACTCAATAGACCCAGAATTTATCCAACCCATGAATTAGCCAATATAAAAATACTTACACAAATTCGACTTTGGAGGGTATATCATTTGGTATTCTCCTCATGCTCCGTACAAAATATCTTTAAATGCTTGCAATTAACATATCCATTCTGATCTGCGAGTTAAAACAATGATGACCACGACCATGATGGAAAGCCCTCCATCAATTGAGGAATTTTAGTCCGGAGGAGCTCAAATGATGAAAGTGGCTGCCATTTGATAAATATTTGCATTTCGATTATCCTCCCTCCATATTTCAAATAGCTAAGATTACACTTCAATTGATTGATTGTGGCCGTTGGATCCTGTACTAACCGTCATTAGGCTTATTAGAGCCGGCGTCCACAGATAAGGGACCCACTTATGGATGGCCAGACCTATGGTCAACCGTGACATGCTTGATTGAATTATAGTTCACTTTTCTTCTGGGGACAAGTTGATTGTACAACTGCTTTATCGACAATGTCATTTACTGGATGTATCCTCCGTGACTATGGTGTGAGTCTTCACTAGCAAAATTTTGTGTAGTCTATTTGGATGATCAATTAAAATGGTTATAATCATCTGATTACAGGTTTCTGATGTGCTACATTTGGAATGTGGGCCACCACTTGGCAGTTAAGATTCCATTGATGTTTTGGGCCACACCTATGATCGATTATGTTCCTTCCCCCTGCCCACAATTAAAGTAAAAACCATGGAAAAAAAAAAGACAAAAGAAAATGTAAAAAAAGTTATAGACTTTACAACTTGAGGGTAAGATTTACTAGAGGTTTGAGGCTCCCACAAGAGTCATGCTTGCTTGCTGTTATTGCAATGACTCTTATAATGCATCAACTGTTTGGGTGCAGCTTTTGAAGGAAAAAAAAACCTGTTTGGATACAGGAATTCTCATATGTAGGATTATGAATTCTTCCAATTCATTTTCTCAAATGGTTTTTAAAATTCTCAAGTACAGTTTATTATTTAGGAAGCTAATTAGATTTTGAGAATTTAGGTTAAAACTAACTTTTCAGAATGTGTACTTCCAGAATCTTAACATTCATGTGGAGAATTTCAAATGCTTTCAAGACATGCATGATTTGACACTAATATAAGAAACGATAATAGAAGTAGTTCTCACATATTATATGAGAACTTTTCTGTGGAGTCCAATTGTGGGCCCCATTTGAAGATGAGACTAGGGGGATGAAAATATCTAAGCGAGACCACCCCAAGTATCAAGTTTGACCCCAAATGCATGCCCCTAACCCCTTCATCCTTGGCCACAAGTTTAGTGGCTTTATATGCAAAAAAAATTTCAACACTCGATCCAATGGTTCAGTCCATTCAAATGTGTGCAAATCTTTGGGATTAGTGACCATCAGGGGGTTCCCTATTCATTGCTAGATTTGGATGAGTTGCTAGTTAGGCCCCGCAATAAAGTTCTCATATATTCTCACCTGAATATTATGAAATTCTCAATTCTCGTCAGAAATATTGCTAAACAAAAAGGTTGTAAGGCCTAGAAGTATGACCTAAGTGATTTTATCATAAGATATGTGAATTTAATTATTTATAAAAAAAATCATCTATAAATATTATTAGTTATTTGATATCAACGAAATTAAGAAAAAAAAACCCTTGTAAATGTTATTAGTTATTTGTTCAAAGAAAATGAAATCAAATAATAAATATGAAAGCAATGAACATTTGGGGATCAAGATCTTTAATCAACTGGTAACCACCATTCAGTGTAGATATCATCTGCATCTAGTTAATCGGCCACCATCATTAACAACAACCTGGTTAATCTACTGTATCTACCTTCTTCATGTTTCAATAACTAGGTCTCACTTACTTGCCACACATTGTACATTCAATCATCATTATGAAAAGAATGTTGGGTTTTCCTTAAGTTGAAAGATAAAGCTTATTGGACTTTTCACATTTTTCAAAAAATTTGTTTAATTTGGTTACCGGAAGTAGTAATAATAGAAGAATGAAAGTATACAAGTATAGTGATGTTGTTTTTACTTCATCATGACAGAAAGAAGTGAGGAAAATAAACTTATAATATGACACCATTTACCTTTTACTCCTCACTTTGCTTTCATTTTACTATAAAAATATGTGATAAAATGCCATACAGTGAATTTTAATATTCACACTCTTTTTCTCTCCTGTCTCATGCTCAAGGGTGGACCTACATGTCTTCAGCCCCCTCCAAAATTCAAAACAGCCCATTATGGCCCTAAATGAAGTCTGCTTAGCCCCTACTTAAAATTAGGGGCCTTTTGCGGTAGGTCCTTCATCATTTACTTTTATAGCCTAAGGTCCACGATATTTTATCGTACCGACGGAAGTCCTCTCATAAAAATGAAGTAGTGAGAAAGACAAAAAAAACCCTGTACACATCAGCAAAAGCAGACGTCACACAAATTTATCTGAGTTTTGCATGTTGGTTTATTTGTGGACAGAACAACTACAACATTGGACCCACTTTTCAATAGTCCGGCCTGTCCACGCTACCGATCAGATAGATGATGATCACAGTGTATGCACTTGTAGTTACAGACACCATTCTCTGGAAACATTGGGCCCTTTCATTTTCTTTTCTTTTTAACATGAACATGCATTTTTTATGTGATTCATCCTTTGCTCTCCACTTGGGACCTCAATGAGACCTTAACCCATAGCCGAGCTGGGTTCATGAAGTCAACGGTCATGATCTTCTGACAGTGGGCCCGTGTTGTTTTCAATCCCTAATTACAATTTCTTATTTTGGGTCGTCAGTCAAATTGTGGTGACTTTCCAAATATTGGCAGAGTAGTGGTAGTGGTATCATCAGATTTTGCCCCTCTAATTTGGACCACCGACCCTTTTTTTCTATCTCCACCGTCTATTTGACGGCCCTGCTTTGATGGTCATGATCATCAAGGAGGCACCACAATGTGGAAATCCCTTCCAGTCCAGACTTGTTAGTGGTTGAGCAGGCCTTGCATTCAGGGCCTACTAAAGTAGTTGGTTCTCTTACCAACTCAGATAAATTTTCCAAAACTCAGATAAATTTATCTGAGTTTTCCCAGAAGTTCAGGTAAGTTTGCCGAAAACTCAAATAAATTTGCCAAAACTCAGATAAATTTATCTGAGTTTTGCTAGAAGTTTAGGTAAGTTTGCCGAAAACTCAGATAAAGTTATCTGAGTTTTGGCAAATTTATCTGAGTTTTTGTCCAGTTTATCAGAGTTTCTGGAAAATTTATCTGAGCTCGGCGACACCAAAAGTCAAAATACGAAAAATCAGATTCTAATAAAAATCGAAATCCAAAACAAGAACACTTGATGACCATGATCAAATCGAGAAAAGAGAGAGAGGGAAAACAAGTAAAAGAGCAAACTGCTCCCTTTCAAATCAGTTGTAGAGAGAGAGAGATTTGGATAGAGAGAGAGATTTCAAAACTGTTTCTATCTTTGAAGAAATGAAAGAGAGAGAATCGGAAGTCATGGTGGCGACGAAAGGTGCTCTGCAACGATACTCCATAACCATGGAAATGAACGGAAAATGAAAAATGAGAGAGAAGAAGAAAGAAGGAGTTCTTTTGGACAACAGAGAATAAGAGAGAACTTGGCCTAGAAATGAGGGTTGAAAGAGGCAAATTAGTCATGAAAATATATGACGTGACATATTAGGGACCTTTCACCAAAATATCTTTTGCTGTCTGGACTAGAGACATTAGATAAAAAGTTGTTGTCCTTGATGCCTTAGAAGACCGTGCTTAGGGACTGTTGGCTAATTTACCCATAAAATTACCCATAACCCCCACCTCTCTTTCCCTCTCTCAAAGACCCTCAAGTTGGCTAACCCTCCATCCCCGGCATTGGCGCACCCCCGCTATTCATCCATTAGGCAGGTATCCATCTCTGTATTTAATATTAAAAAAAAAGCATAGGATTCAATGAGTTATTAGATATTTTGGACTTAGTTGTGAGAGTTTTTTCTTTAGGTTTTGAGAATTGACATGAATGAGATTACAACCATGTATTCGATCACCTCAATGTATAATCCTAGGATTGTAATCATAGAATTAGGTCAGAATCGTAGTTTGGAATTAAGGATCATTGAACACTTTATTATGCTTCTTAAATTATCATTTTAGCTTTTCATGGTGTAAATGAATACATTCAATGGTTTAATTGTATTTGGGTTATTTGGCTGCATTTCACAAATTCTCAAAATCCATTAAAGTTTAAAAGATATGAAATTGAGTGTATTGATGATCATTATTAATCTAAGAATGTTGATGATTTTGATGAAAAAATTGTGTCCCACAGATGATTCACAAATTGCTATAATCATTCTGCACTTGGAATATGGGTTTTGAAGAACGAAGCTTAAAATAGTTGTACAAATGTCATATATTTTGATGATAGAATGTTGAGGAATTTTTCAGAAAAATCACAGTAGAAGTCCTGTGCACCAAAAAGGTTCCCATAGTTTCATTTGAGTTTTTTTTTTTTTTTTAACTAGAGACAATGTCATCGCTTAATATCGAGATTGAGCGACAATATGATCATTTTTTTCAAGTGACCATCGTAAGCCCCCTCAAATAAAAATCATGAATCCGCCACTGCTCATGCTATCCAAATAATGATTTTACCAAATCTATTTTTCCTTCAACCTTCAACATATCTTACATTCACATTTTTCTAAGACCACCTGTCACGTCCCCAAAATAAGAATTGGATAAAAATGTGAAAAATTAAAAATCTCAAATTCGAATTACTGTGTTTAATACAACACACTCTTCCAAAAGTGAACCCACATAAAGTTTTAACCAAAGCTGAGTCGAAATAAATTTCATTCAATGCAACGGAAGCTTTATTCAATTGGTATTCAATGTTCATAAATAAGATCCAACACGAAAATCAAATAAACATTAATATATAATGTGAAATAATAAATCAAACAATTACTAAGGAAGGGTTATCATTAAAATAAAGTTCATCTAAATAATTCTAAGATGATGTTCTCTCTTGTGATGGCTCAGACGGCTCCAAAGCCATCTCCGGCATCCTACTTGGGTTTGTCAGTTGGCTCAAACGTTTGAAACGTTTGATCCTCCTCTGTCTCCTAGGTATAGTAGAGTCCGGTACCTATGCACTAAATATAATAAAGTAAATAGCAAGAACATGATCATAATTCAAAATTAAGATACGATAACTAAATGAGTAAAGACAAGTGAAATCATGTAGGAGTAAAGACAAAGATATAACACGAATGAACGTATGACATAAATCCAAATAAAACAAAGGGAGCAATATAATTCACACGGAGACAAGTATCCCCGTTGTGGGTGGTCAACCCTACATAATCAAGAGAGCCCGTCCATAACGTCGGTAGTCATAAACCGATCAAATTAAATACCAGGATAACATGTTCACATTCAAAGCGGATTATAAGTGATCATATCACATCGGTGATCAACCGTCCATATATCGATATGTAGTCATTCATAAATGACCCACATAAAGGAAAACATATATGCATAATGGAAACAAAATATAATGCTCCGACACAAGAGTCCTAAGTCAAAATGTAGTGCTGACTGCTCCACATTCCATATCATAATCAAATAGTCATTCATGTTTGTAAACCCGAAGGTCAAAGAATAATCATGTAAGCCAATCCTAAGGTCAAACATAAGGTCTCATACCCAACAACAACTGGAATCTCTAATAGATAAAAGATCAATGCATCCCTTCTAAATCAATAGTGCATAGACTCAATTAAGGGTTTTCTAATAGAGATAGATTGAACTCGAATCCACTAGGGTTTTCCCGAGGTCATATGAAGCACTAAACCCTACGTTAGTAAGATACCGTTTGCCCGGACGGTATTTACTCAGGTCCAAAATTTCAATTAACAAAGTACAAAAATATAATTTTTAACACAATAAAAACGAAAGATATCGTTTAATATTTAATTTACAAATAATGATAAATCACAATCTTAATTTATAATTTTAGAAAACCCGAAGATTTCATCCCAAAACATTTTCCACATTCAAAATAAGCCGAAGGTCTAATTTGAGTTTATAAAACAACTAGGGTCTTTTTCCTAATTTTCATAAACTAAAAGGGTCAGTAAATGATTAACCAAACTCAATGTCAAATGGGATGACATCACCAATCATCACCATTCTCTCTCCTATACTCCCATACCACATCAGGTCCTTTATTAGGAAACGGGTCCCCTGCTTGGTCCAAACAGGGAAGCCCTGTTTGGACCAATCAGGGGGTGCTACATAGGGTTGAGATGTCATATCTCATCTCTTAAAAAAAATCACATTTCTTAAAAATATATATATATATCTTCCCATGTGGCACCCCATGAGTGGTCCAAACAGGAGATCTGGATCCCCTTTATTAATATCACATGGGATGACATCATCAGTCATCACCACTCTTTTCCCTCCTTTTATATCAAGTCATCCCCACATGTCATCCTCTCTTTCCCAAAACGTACCTATGTCAACACATGTCCACACTTTCCATACACCCCCGGATCACCGAACTTCATCCCTTCTTCACCTGCATGTTCTGTAACAGAACTTCTTCAACAAAAACGAGCCTCTCGCCTACGACACTAACCCTATGTTTGGGAAGGGGAGAGGGGAGGGGAGGGAAAATGAAGGGGATGGGAGGGAAGGGAAAATTAATTTTACCTCCTCTTGTTTGGGAAGTCAAAAAGTAGGGGAAAGAAAAGTGAAAAAGTAGGGTTTTGTTTGTTTGTGAGATAGAGAGAAAATTATCATTTTGTCCTTACTTTTACAAAAAACTTTAAAATTATAGTTTACAAATAAATGACAGTTTAGTAAATTTAAACTTTTTCCCCCCCATTTTCCCCTTTGTTTTGGGGGGGAAATTTTTGCACACTCCCCCCCCCCTCCCTCCTTCCCCCCTTTACCAAACACCCTAAAAAAAAAAAATTCCCCCCACTTTCCTCACGTTTTTTTCCTCCCCTCATTTTCCCCCCTTCCCAAACGAAGGGTAAGTTACTAAAATCATGGGTCCCGATGATCAAACACCCAGATCATCTTCACACACAATGTCGCCCAGCCCTGTATGGCAAAAGGGTTGGCCCAGATCTATGATCAAACCACCCAGTGGGTCCCATCACCGTCTAATGCGTAAACTGATTTTTCCCCTTAAACACGTCCTCTGCTAATCAGGTTACTGCCTACGGGTCCAGCGTCCTTCAGATCGCTTGAGGGTCCACTACCGGATCTACAGTCCTGATCAAACCTCAATGGGGTCCACCTGGTCCTACAGCCAATGCACAGTAACATGGCCTCATGGTTGTGTCTGGGAACCTGTGATAGGTCCGGTCCTCGTTGGGTTTCAATGGGTAATCCATCTACCTTCATGTACAAATCTTCACAATCATATAAGTTGAAAAAGGGTTTTGAAATCCAAACAAAAGTGCTTTGTGCAATAGCCATTTGCAACAATAACATCAATACGATGAAATCGATTGGGTCCTCTCCAAATCTCCGATCTCATTGCAAAACAAAATCGTATTACAGAAATATCATAAGAAAAGACATAAAAAGGGTTTCTACATGCATACACACACGAATCAATGAGAAAAACAAGTATTAAATTTACAAATTATGATTATGTACTTGCCTTAATTTGAAGTTGAAGAAAAGTGCCATAGGGTTCCTAACCAATACCCAAACCGAGATTCCCACGGCGCTCGAGAATAATCCTATCACCAATCTGACAAAGAAGATGGGGAAGATGAACAGATCTATGATACTCCTATCCAAATCTACCATTGGAAAGAAAAAAAGAGATAACCCAAGAAGATAGATCTACTTCTAATGGTTTGCCTGAGATAAGAAAGTTGAGCAAAAAATGATGGTATCCTCTGATATTGATTCTGATAGCTGGATTCTGAAGTTGCAATGACATAGGAAGTTGAAAGAGGAAGAAGACGAAGAATAATCAGGAGGAGTTGCAGAGATAAGTAGGAAGGGATAAGTCGTGCGGTTATTTAAAACAGGAATTAGGTTAAAAGATGATATTCTTTGTGCTTAAGTTATTTGGTCAAACTGCGAGTCATGCCATCTACCTATTAGCCCAACTTACCGATCTACGCATTTAATCTAAGGTGTGCCCCGCTTAATCTCAACCACTTAAATAACTAAAATACATTTAAATAAAATAATAGTAATATTTTAATTAAAATATAATAAAAATAATTTAGTACACCACCACACTTTTATTAAAAAAAAATTTGCAAAACTTCCATTGTGCGCATGTGGAAGACTAGAATTCTTTCAGAGTAGTCAACCAAGGTGGCATTGTCAGGTGTCAAACTGAATTGACAGGCCTTTTCTTTTCCAACGCTTTCTGTGAAATAAAGAAAAGGGCCCGCTTGCTATACCATGGCAATGTTCCAAGCTGAAGCACATCAAAGTGACCCTAGTACCCTCCTACCCTGGTGAAATCTCAACTATTCCCACAGAATTTGGATCCCTGTTTGGACCAATCGGAGTGTCCCTTGATGGTCCAAAGAGGGTTTGAATCCGGATTCATTTCCCAAGTCTCGGACTTGGGCGTGACAAATAAGCCCAAAGACACATCATATTTCCATCGAGTTATTCGAGCCTCTAGGATCTTTACTGGGCGTGTTTGGCAATTAACTAGTTATAGTAAAGTAAAGTGAATCCAAACTAGAAATGTCAATGGGTCATTGATCGCGGCTCTAAGTGCAGGGCTTCGATTGCAGTAATAACTGGTAAGACCAGATCGATCCACAGGGAGCAATGTAAACTAAGATTCCTTCTCAACTTGTACATGCCCTAAATATATTCTAATTTTAGCCTAAAATTTAGAAAAGTACATTCATCATTCCTACTTTCAAAAAATTAAATTAATTACAATCCAATGAAAAGAAAACTTCCTAAATCTAAAAATCCTAAACTAAAAACTAAAATTGCTACAAAAGAACACACAAATTAGAACATCAAGAATAAAAAGTACCAAAAATAAAACTAAGAAAAACTAAAGTAGAAACAAAAGAAACCTGAGTTAGAAAGTTAGTAATGCAATGTATGCTATGAGATGCTGAAAAATTTTAAGCCTGAAAAACTAGTATGCAGAGTTGTTTTTATACATGATTTTTCCTAATCTAATGCAACCTAAAACTAAATTTAATGGCTGAGTTTTGAACTACAATGATGCATAAATCAACTAAAAAAAAACGGAAGTGAAAAATGTTTTAAAACAAAGAAGATATGAATGCGTAAATATTACCTTAAAACTAAAACTGTGCAGAAATTCTGCACGCAGACAGCCTAACATGCAATGTTCAAGCCACTGATTCACAAACCTCCTGAAATCGTTTAGATCTGAAATTTTGGAATGTGATAGACCATATACTGAACTTTAATTTCTCCAAATTTCACAGAAAAGTATCATGGTTTGACTAGTCTACCCACTTCAAACTTTTTGCAAAAAAATTGTTTCTGCAGTTTTCCTGAAATTGTACAGAAGGTGGGCTGTTTGGTTGTCCAACATAGGTTCATCAAAACTGATTTTTAATTTCTGTCTTAAAGATCTGAATGCTTCAATTTCTAGCCACTTAAACATGCATTAGCCATATGATATGAAGATATATGCAATAAACTCTAATCCCAACCCTAACCTATGCATAAAATTCACATAATTGCATAAGAAGAAAAGAAAACAACAAGTGTTTGAATTTAAATGTATGTAGTGCAAAAACATTAAATGTATGGATTGCAATAAAATTAAATGTGTGGCATCGACAAGAAATTAAATGTGTGGATTTTTCAATAAATGTAAATGTGTGGGAATTGCAATAAAAATAAATGTGAGATAAGTGTGATCTCTTTTTTTTCTCAAATCGGATTCATAAGTACTTATTTCATGTCCTTAGGATCTTGGGTTGTCAATCCAAGAACAACAACAAGGAAAACACAATTCAAGCATTAATCACCTAAGAAAAAGAAAAAAAAATCACACTTTTACTAATATGCAATGTTTTTACATAAAAGATAGAGAAATAAAATTCCAAAAAAAAAAAAAAAAAAAAACTACATACTAGGATGAAAGGAACCTCTCTAGTTGAAGCTTCAAGTTGGGATAAGCCTTTTTGAAGAGAGATGAGATATAGTAGAGAAAGGAGATGGGTAGAATGATGGAGAAATTACACTAGTGAGGGGTCTTTTCTTTCATGAAAAGGAGAGGGATGCTTATGCCTTCAATTTTTAGATTTTTGTTCTCTTTCTTAATTTCCTTCTTTGTTTCAAGTTTGTAGCATGCAATCTTCGTTGTATGGCAAGTCCCTTCCTTGGCCAACAAGTCTTCAAAGAAATAGCAAGGTGAGTGAGAGATTTTTTGTGCTTTCTATGTGCAAAAATTGCAATCCCGAGTAGGAATTATAGCATCAACTTCCAGAGGTCATATCTTTCTCGTTTTCGCTCCAATTGATATAATCTTGGGTTCTAAAGATATCTACTCGAAAAGAGCTTTCCAACGGTGTATGGATTGCACTGATCTGATGGTTGGATTAAGAGTTATGACCATTTTAATCTTGCTGCCTCTAAAAAATCCGAAAATAATTGTGCACATATGGAATGATAGTTGTGCAATGGCGTGTGTGGGACCCATGTGGACTTTCAAAGGGATCTTAGGATATTTCTTTTCTTGTTTCTTGACTCTCCTTCCATCTTTGGTTTTCTTCCAAGCTTCTTTGATTGATTAGTCAACTCTTTTAACACACTTTCCTTTCTTGAATTTCTTTCTTGATTTTTGAGTTTTCAAACTTAGTAAGAATTAGATCTTACCAAATTTGAAATTTCCTTTTTTGATCTTGAAATTACAAATCTAGCTTTCCATTGTTGACTTTTCAAATTCTCCAAAAATATCAAGATATGTGGGTCCACCATGAAAGATGTCCTACCCTTGATTTCTCTCAAATTTCACCAATGTAGGTCTCATTCTTGATTTCTACTACACAAATTAAAATAAATGGATTTAAAAATAATTTTATATAAGGAATTTAAATAGACAATGTATGGGACCCTACTTGATGCACCGAAAATAATTGACTTTCCAAAAATAAATCTCCAAAAATGGCAGGTTTCATGAATTTATGCAAAAAGTATGATTTTTGAACAAATTATGCATGAATGCACTACAATAGACCTTAAATGCATAAAAACATGATTTGACACAAAATAAAGCTCTTTAATATCAATAAACTCTTAAAATGGTCCAAAATGTGTATGAAAATGTACATTTTTTAGAACTCATCAGTCATATTAAAAGTGCCTAATTTTTTTTTTCCGAATTTAAAAAAAATAAAAAAAACCTTATTTCTCCACTAAAAAATAAAAAAAACTACACTATTCTATATAAAAAGTAAAAAAAAATTTATACCAAATAATTAAAAACAAAACACTATCATAACACTTATATTTTATTCTCTTCCATCATCCACATCTTACTCCAATTTACCGTACATTCAAACAAAAAAGCGTGCTGGTTTTCTCTTGAAGAGAAACGCGGCTTTCTCAACTTTTCTCCGTTTATAAATATTTCATTCAACACCTGCCCTGCAGGCTGCAGACCACAAATCAATCGACCGAATCATCAGAAGGAAGAAAGGAAAAGGCCAAAAAATGGAGCAGACTCCTCTCCAAGCCACACAAGAAGAAGAGAAACACAGCCGAATAGGCTCGATCACCCTCCGTCCATTCCATCTCTCGGACATAGACGACTTCTTAGTATGGACCACAGACGATCGCGTGTCCCATTTCTGCTCTTGGGACCCTTACACCAACAGAGAAGACGCTCTCAACCACCTCAAAGAGATCCTCCTCCATCCATGGTACCGAGCCATATGCATCGACGGCCGTCCGATCGGAGCCGTCTCAATCGTACCTGGGTCCCTCAGCATTCGATGTAGAGGTGAACTGGGGTACGTTCTGTCATCCAACTACTGGGGCCAAGGGATTGCTACAGTTGCTGTGAAGATGGTCATCAACACCATCTTTAGCGAGTGGCCACACTTGGAGAGGTTGGAAGCCATCGTGGACGTTGACAATCCTAGGTCGCAGAGGGTCCTGGAGAAGGCTGGGTTCCTTAGAGAAGGACTGCTTAGGAAGAATTTCATTCAGAAGGGGAGGACTAGGGATGCGGTGATGTTTGGTTTTATTTCTACTGATCCTAGGCCTGATTTATGATGAATATGAATTTTGAGGTGTAGAAGGGGATTGAATAATTGATGAATATGAATAAGAATATGTTTCTTTATGCTATTATTTGATTGGCTACTATTGGTAGCAGAAGTTATTGTTGCTGGTGATTAAGATTAGGTTAGGGAAGAAGCCATATGTGGCATGGTGGGCCACACCTCTCATGTATAAAGTTTTTTTAGGTCACCTTTGGCCACCAAATCTTTAGACTTTGGGAAAGAGATTTTCAGTTTTTCCAAAGTTGTGTAAATCTATACTTTGGCAATCATAAATTCTTACGGATTTTGACAAATGGAAATCTTCATTTGTTACGATTTTCAGATCTGATCACCACCCATGATATTTGAAAATCCTCACTTAAGTGGATTTACACTCCAAATCTTATTTTTCTCAACTATATGCATCGATGTACACCAATATCAATATCAAATCATCAACTATACAAATCCTCAATTAGAAATCCTTATTTCAATTGCAGTGAATAATCATCACATTTATGTATTCCTCACTTATTACCAAGCATGCCCTTAATCTTTTGGATGTGGTTCAGATCATCATCATCGTCTATGTTTAGTTTAATCATCTAGAGATCTCATGATTTGTTTGATTTTAAGAAGGTGGGCAGAGTGATGGACTATTATCATTTTCTTACAAGGTAAGACATCTTTGCATGAAAGATTAACTGGGCCACAGCATGTATGTACATGCATCATGAATTGATGAGGGTCAATATTTTATAAATTTATCATGATTAAGATTTTGTTCGGTTACAATATTTCAAAATTTAGAAAAATTAAAAGCAGTAAAATAAGGGATTTTTATGGATTGCTTTCCCTTCATCATGTTTCTCAAAAGTTAATGGAAAAATTTCTGAAGATGGTCAAAATTCAAACTTGAGGAACTAATCAAAATCAAAATTAAAATGGTCAATTAAAATCTGATTGCTCAAAATCATTGTCTTTCAAACACATACATACACACATGCCTCATTGTTTGGCACCATAGTTTATGATGGTTGTTCCCTGAATTTGGTGAAATGCCTCTTATATATGCTTGACTTTAGTCATTACTGTCTTGCTATCTTCACCAAATACTTTCAAAGGTGGCAATTCCTGACAGATTCAAGATTTCAGTTGACCTATTTTTTAATGCTTTATTATGGTTGATAAGTTTCACGCGAATAACCCACAAGCAAGTTGGTGGAGTGGCATTCTATATGAGTTTGCTCTCCATGCCTTATATTTAGATTATTCAGAACCTACTCTGGATTCGCCAGGTGTGCATATATATGAATTTAGCGTATGTCACCATAAGGATTAGTCCTAAAGACGGCAGGGATTCCCATGTCATCAAAAAGAAAAGAAAAGGTTTCACCCAATCCAATTAAACATGGTGAAATTTTACCCATTGCCCATAAACGCGCGATTGTGATTTAGAGCAGATCTGCACTTAAAAGTATGGCCATACTAATGGATTTACAGGCTACTGTGATTCCAACACAGTATTCTAAACCATGAAAAATGGAAGTAGAATAAACACTCAGTGGAGATGTAGGAGGTGGATATTTGTTTGAAAATAGGAGAGGTAAGCATGGAAAGACAGAAGTGACTTACAAGAGAACAAAGCAAGGGAAGATGGTATAAGGTGGCCAGGTATCAAATCACTTTACTAAGCCATCTAATAAGATAGAAAAAGTTCCGTGAGAGGGGAAAGTGAGTTGTGAGAGAAAAATTAAAAATAAAATAGACCACAACTAATGCACTGAAGCCATCTAATATGGACAAAAGCCACGAACCCACCCACGTTGGAAGTGCAATCCAGCTCGATGGGGCCATGGTTCTGTTGAAAATCCACTCTGTTTGAACTGCTCTCAATGAACTCCCTCACTTTAAGGGGACGTTTGTGTACACACCCTTTCCGCGGAAAGAGGAAATTGCCACATCAGCAAATTCCATAGAAATGAAAACCTCGGAAAAGGATTTCCGTAGAATTTAGAAATTCATGTTTGGTGCAAAAAGAGTTTCCTCATTGAATTGGTGCAGATGTTGTTTGGTGCGGTTGTGGATTCCTTATAGAAAATCAAAATTTCTTATTTGGTGATATAATTTTTTGAAGAAAATAACACAACATGTATATTATTTATTTAACATTAAATAATAATTTATATAAAGAAATAAAAAATGAAAGAGTTATAGAGTTTTTGGGTTGAAATGGACAAAAGTGAGGAAAAGATGGAGAAGTTTTTCGAGGAAAACCATTTCTCATACCCCTCCATAGGAAATCCATTTCCACAATTATCAAGGAAAATGCTGACGATGCAGGAAAACATTTCCGCGGAATTATTCCGCACCAAACGCCGGAAAAATAGGTTTTCCACGGAAAACCGTAAACTTTTCCGCGGAAAAGTGTTACACAAACATGCCCTAAATGAGAATCTTCAAGATTTTACTGTCCCATCAAAAGCATATATAATCAAGAATTTCATATACTTAAAACTTATGGTGGAACGGTAAAATTTGGTATCAGACCACATAGAAGGGAAGTACTGTTCATATTTTCAGTAGGTGGCACCAGGGTAGAGTTCCATTTTCCCTCGTCAACCCTCAAAAGGTTCTCCCAACACCCTAACCCTATGTTTGGGAAGGGGAGAGGGGAGGGGAGGGGAGGGGAAGGGAAATTTGAGGAGGAAGGAAAATGAAGGAAAGGGGAGGTAATTTTCCCTCCTCTTATTTGAGAAGTCAAAAAGTAGGGGGAAGAAAAGTGAAAAAAAATATAATTTTGTTTGTTTGTGAGATAGAGAGACAAAGACCAATTTACCCTTGCTTTTGCAAAAGTTACCATTGGACAAAAAGGGCAGTTTAATAATTTCCCACAAATTCCCCTCTTTTGCCCTCATTTTCCCCCTGTTTTGGGGAAAAAAATTTTGAATGGGCCCCACACTCTTTTTCCCTCCATTTTCCCCTCCCCTACTTTCCCTCCACCCTTCCCAAACACCCTCATTTTTCATTTTCCCTCCATTTTCCCCTTTTTTTTTCCTCCCCCTCATTTTACCCCCTTCCCAAACGAACCATAAACAAAAGCTACCCCAGAAAGCTCACCAAACAGCCAAAGGCCCCTCCCATAGTGCATTTGTGGTTGGTTCCCTCTCAGTACTCTTATCAGGTACTATCAACTTCATTCAGTTCTTCCATTAAATATCATCATCAACATCTGTCACATCCCGGTCTCGAATCACCCTAACTTAGGGTAATCCCCGATGTGAGACACACGTACTTCCATGATGTTGTTCCTGTCTCGAGCCAAATACAACACACGAAGGAAAGAAAAACAACCTTTTTTTTTTCTTCCACTCGTAAGTTAAACTCACTGAACCCTGTTGATAACATTTCATTCATAGAGGAAGCTGTAATTCATACATATGAAGATATCATTTCTCATTTAGTCCAATTAAAGATTCAACTTTAATACAAAAGAATTTTACATGTATATATACATTGCTTTACAAAAGATTGTGTATGAAAGAACCCAATACAACACTACCAAAAGTATAATAAAAAGAATAACTAAAGTCTAATTGTAACCCACACAAAAAGGGGCTAGCTCCGAGGAAGGTGTCTATGCAAGCCCTTGTTTTGGCCACTCCTAGTCTTGGAGGTACCTCTTGGGTAACATCGTCTCTCTCCTTGGCTTCTTCAATGCCGGAAGTTACACCTGCGACTGTGACACCAAGAGTAGTATCTTAATACGATGATCAAACAAGTATAGGCAATAATAATGAAATACATAATGCCTCAAATTAAATTAAAAGATGATTAGATTAATAGATGTCAATGGTAAGTATTAACTAGGCCAGTTATGCGAAAATTGAATACTTTATGCCTATGAATCAAATAAAATGAAAGCATACAAATTTGCTACTACCTTAGCTCATCCTCTCAAAGAGACTAAATCTAGTTGGGATGTCACCAGCGGCCAGGCCAAAGGTAAGTTGGCTACCCGGATCTAGAGTTCCGGTCCTCTAGATGACTTACTACAGTAGTCTCGAATAACTAAACTAAGTTTAACCCCGTCAAGTATCACATGGTCGAAACTAAGTAGTGTCAACTCTATCGAATCAAATAACAATCGAATAATAATCGGATTTGAGTAAGTTTGTATTTCACTTGTCCATAATCAAATCGAATAGTAATCACATATCACAAATATTTACTCAATCCAAATTACCAGTGAATACTGAATCGGTATAAAAAACTGAAATTACGAATTGAATGTAAACAATCAGACCTCAATGAATACTAATAATGCAACAAATCTACTAATTAGGATTTGATATCAATAACGAAATTATACTCCAATATGAAATGCAATAATTTAGAAGAATCAACACATTTTTACTAACCAATACTAGACTATAAATTTTAGTCTTCTACCGTTCAATATAAGAAAATTTTGAGAATGTCAACGTACTACTACCTTGTTAGGTGTCACTATTTATGAGAAATACATTAAATTTCCAAACTAACCCTCATGGCATAGTACTAGACTAATAAACGTCATGTGGACCAATTAATGAGGTTAATGGTTCTAATTCTAAGGTCATAATGGTCTTAAGGCTCCTAAATTCCTATGGAAACAAGGTGTGCACCATAATTACCTATTAGAGATGATTAGGATGGGCTATGATAGGTTAATGGCGATAATTCATCCTAAAATTGGGTCAAAAGAAGTTCAGTCTACAGTTTCGGGTTTGCTCAAGCAGACTCATGTTCGCTCGAGTTGACCCCATTCAGAAGGTTGGTCGCTCGCACGACCATCATGGTTCGCTTGAGCAGTGTTTTCAGAAGAATGGTCGCTCGAGCGGACCCATGTTCGCTCGTGCGAACCCCATCCTGAGAGGTGATCGCTTGAGTGATCTTTTTTATCGCTCGAGCGATCGTGTGCTTTTGAGAGGAGGTCCGCTCGAGCGAATGCTCCAAAATTCCTGTTTTTGGAATTCTCATTGCTCCTTCCTTCCATCCATTCCCCAACTTCTTCCACCACAAAGACCTGCAAAGATGGAGCCTCCCTGCTCCCATTTCAAAATATACAACTCTCTCCCATTCCATTTATCAATTAAAATCATAAACACACCAATCCATTCACTTATTAAGAGATAGAAGCATTGAGTGAGAGTCGCATTTGAATCAAAGGAATTTAACAAGATGTAAATCCAAATTAAGCTTATACCTGCCTCAAATGAGCTTTCCAAATCCTCTCTTGACACTCTTGGCTCAAAAGGACCCAAAACCCCCAAATACCAAACCCTAATCACAAATGTACATGGAAGACCAGTGAATATGCATGTATGGACAATCATGAGTCTCTTGACTCTAATGCAACTCAAGAACATCAAACAAAAGGGTTTTGGCTCTTACCTCAATAAGAAAATCCAAATTTGGAAGAGTAGGAGATGGTGGAGGTGGGTTCTTGTCAATATGAAGTAGGAAAGAGTGGAGAAGATGAAGAAGACTCCGAGTCTTGTCCCCCAAATGCATATTGTAAAGATTTTAGTTGGCTAATTCATAGGTGTTTGGACAAAATTGGGTTTCTTTAATCATGTATTGAGTCTAGGAAAGGACTGCCAAGAGACTAAAATGGAAAGATTTCCAAAGAGTCCGAATTCTGAATATTTAGTATGGTCGCTCAAGCGATCAAAAATTCGCTCGAGCAGACCAAACAGATAGAAGCTCGCTCGACCCATCAATCCGTGCGCTCGACTGTTCAAGGTTCTGGAATGAAGTTTTGAAGACTGTAAGAGGTTCGCTAGATGATCGCTCGAGCGAACCTCTCACAGAGAGTTGGTCGCCTGACCGCATTTCCATTCGCTCAACCCATCTTGCAATGCGTTGAACGTCTATTTCCAGAGAGCAGTTCGCTCGAGCGAACCTGGGAATTCTAATTTAGGACGAACTTCTCTTACTAATTTCATTAAAGGAAGTTACATGTTTGAAGAAGCCTTGGATGCACGAAATATCTCTTATATATAGGCTTTTCATCTCTCCTCTCTACATAACTCTGAATTAGAAGAAATCCATGAGTGAGAGAGTTTGAGAGATCCATTGTTCTGCCCCAAGGCTGCCAATACTGGTGCCATGCTAATGATTCAAGTCTTGGTCTGATGCCATTGCTTTTCTTGAAGACTCTTTTGTTCAAGAACGGTGAAGATTCATGACGAGCAATCAACAAGAACTGATGCAGTCCTTAGGTTGAGTCAGCAACTAGGAAGGGTTGTAAGTGTCTTGTAATCTTCAAAGTTTTACGTAGTGCTTAGTTGTCTGTTGCCCTAGACGATAAGGCCCGTGATTTTTTCCCGAGTAGGGTTTTCCACGTATAAATCCGTGTGTCCTTCTCTCTTTTGTGGTTTGATTGCTTAATATGGATTAGGGTTATTTATTAGTTTAATCACTTTTAATTGATATTCGTTTGAGATCTTTTGTGTTGGGACCTCTACTTGTGTTAAGACAAGTTTAAGTAATTTTTCACATATGCCACCAAAACCTCTTGATGATTGAGAAGAGAAAGGGAGTAGTGAGGAAGAAGAGAAGAGTAGAGAGAAGAGGGATGAAAAAGAAAGGATAAGGTTGTATTTAAAAGGGTAAGGCCAATTTTGCAAGAAAGTCCACTAAAATAGTATATTTCTATTTTGAGTCAAATGGAGGTCCAAATACTCAACGGTTGCTTGAATGAAATGAAGTTCATTATGAAAATCGACGTGCTCGTCAAAATACACACGATGACGCCAAAATGACATGCAATGATGTGAAATGTGAAAATCGATAATTACGAAAAAGTCTTCGACTCTACTCAACGAGTCAATTCGGTTCTAACTTACCTATCCAAGGTTCAAGACTCAACTAACTCAGTCTAAAGAGGCTAATTAACACTAATTATCATAATTAGTAAATAAACACAATTAATTTAACTAAAACACCATTAATTAGCATTAATCATGATTAATTTGGATCGGAGTGTAACAACGTCACTGTCATTCCTAAGCAAGGGAATGGAGTGGTAACCCCAGAGAGATTATCTTTCCGTCCATACGAGATATCAGAGGCAGACGATCTAATGATGTTCATGGGGGATGATCGAGTGGCCGGCTTTTGCAGATTTGACACCCTCACCTGCAGAGAAGATGCAGTGAAGTACTTGGAGGAGGTGGCTATCACTCACCCTTGGTACCGGGCTATCTGCCTGGAGGGTCGAGCCTTCGGTTATATATATGTCAAGATGGGCACCAAGGAAAACCATTGCAGGGGAGAAATTGGGTATGCGCTGGCCTTCAAGTACTGGGGACAGGGCATAGCCACACTAGCAGTTAAGATGGTCATGTCCTCTGTTTTTAGGGAATTTCCTCATCTTGCGAGATTGGAAGCTTTGGTTGATGTTGAAACAAAGGCTCCCAAAGGGTGCTTGATAAGTGTGGCTTCTCGAGGGACGGTCTTTTGAGGAAGTATTGCTTTCTCAAGGGGAAGACTATGGATGTGTTTTTCTATAGTTGGAGCTACATAAGATTCCCTTGATGTTTTGGAGCTCAATCCATGATCAATTTTGTTCCTTCCCCTCGCCCCCAACTAAAGCAAAAACCAGAAGAATACAAAAGATAATGTCATAGACTTTACTTGAGGGTAAGATTTACTACAGGTTTGAACCTCTCACAAGAGTCATGCCTGCTCCCTGTTACTGCAATGACTCTTATAATGCATTAACTGTTTGGTTACAGCTTTTAAAAAAAAAAAAAAGCACTGTTTGGTTACAGGAGTTCTGACAATTCTTGTATGTATGCTTATGAATTCTTCCAATTCTTTCTCTCAAATGGTTTTTAAAATGCTCAAGTGCAATTCATTATTTAGGAAGCTAAGATTATGAGAATTTAAAGATCAAAAATAACTTTTCAGAATGTGTATTTTTAAAATTTTAACATTCACGTGGAGAATTTCAAATGCTTTCAAGACATGATTTGACACTAATATAAGAAATTCTCAATTCTCGTCAGAAACACTGCTAAACAAATAGGTTGTAAGGCCTAGAAGTATGACCTAAGGATTTTATCATAAGATATGTGAATTTAATTATTTATTAAAATCATCTATAAATATTATTAGTTATTTGATATCACAGAAATTAAGAAAAAAAATCTTTTGTAAACGTTATTAGTTATTTGATCAAAGAAAATGAAATCAAATAATAAATATGAAAGCAATGAACATTTGGGGATCAAGACCTTTAATCAATTGGTCACCACCATTTCGTATAGACATCCTCTGCATCTAGTTAATAGCCACCATCATGAACAAAAATCTGGTTAATCTACCATTTCTACCTTCTTTATGTTTAGACCACCAGGTCTCACCTACTTGCCACACATTCTACATTCAGACATCATTTTGAAAAGAACGTTGGGTTTTCCTTAAGTTGAAATTAAGATAAAGCTTATTGGAATTTTCACATTTTTCAAAACATTTGTTTAATTTGGTTACCATAAATAGTAACAATAGAAGAATGAAAGTATACATAAAAAAGTGAAGGAAGAAACTTATAATATCACACCATTTACCTTTAACCCCTCAATTTTCTTTCATTTTACTATAAAAATATGTGATAAAAATGCCATATAGTGAGTTTTAATATGCACACTGAAAATCTGACCTTAACAAAGGCTTAGGTTCCAATAATAATCTCTCTATTTGATTTCCAAAAAAAAGTGAGTAATCTAGTAATTAATCCTAATCCTGCTTAACAACAAGCAATCACACAATGAGAAGGTCTCACGATTTATACGTGGGAAATCTTACTCGGGAAAAAACCATGGGCCTTATCGTCTAGGCCAACAGACAACCAAGCACTAAATAAATTAAAAGTTACAAGAAAGAACTCACAACCCTTTCGTAGTTGCAACTCAACCTAAGAATTATGATATCTTATCGACTGCTCGTCGTACACCTTCATAGTACTTGAACAAAACACCTTGAATGTCTCTTCAAAGTGAATCTACTTTAGATGAGTAGAAGAAGAAAAACTCCAATGCTTAGAACTTCAGGGTAGCAAACTAAAAGCTTTGAAGAAGAAAAGAAATCTCTCTGAATGATACTAGGGCTTGGATCAAGAGAGGAATCAAGAGAGTTGTCTCTAGAGATGTCTGTGCTCCATATATAGTCTTAGGTCATCTCCAACTCGAAGTAGCACAAAAGAGAAAAACTATTCATCAGATCCGAAATTTTCTCAACCCAACAGCTCGAGCCCAGGTATGTGCGCTCGAGCGCGTGGAGCTACTGCCTCACGCTGAAACTTGCTGCTTGGGCGCACTCAAGCGCATGGAGCTAATGTCTTGGGCACGCTCCTGCATGATGAAAGCTGCAGTAGAGCGTGAATTTGCTGTCTGAACGCGCTCGAGCGAGTAGTTACCCCCACGAGCGCCCAAAGGTATTGCGAAGCTTCATTAAATCATTCTTTCGGAGCAGTCCATCTAAAAATTACACTTTAAAACTTATTCCCGATTTTGTCCATAACCCAATAAATTAGCCAACGTACTCATAAGTCCTTACACTCTCTCTCTCTCTCTCTCTCTCTCTCTCTCTCTCATATGCTGTCCAAATAATGATTTTACCACATCCATTTTTCCTTCAACCTTCAAAATATCTTAGGGCCTCAAAATATCTTCGAGCCTGTTTGGTAACTCTAAAAATAAACACATATTAAATGATTTAGAGCTTATTAAAATTTAGAGTGTTTGATAAAACTCTAATCATGATTTAAAATTAGAACTTGTATTTAAAAATAAGTGATTTTAAGCTCTTAAACATAAGCTGCTTTGAGTAGCTTTTTTTTTTATAAATTTTTTTTCTAAAGTCGGAAAGTCATTTCACGATTTCTTTTTCTGCTACTTTTCTCTTGGCATGACCATCCCAAGAAAGATGATGAGGACGACTTATTTAGATGATTATCAAACACTCAATTATAAAATAAGAACTTTTTTTATAATTTTACGAAACAGTCTAATTATAAATTTAAACTTAAAAATTAAATCTTTTATTTTAATTTTTAATTTAATTAATTCTTATTAGATAGATTAGAGTTGCCAAACAGGCCTCACAATCTCACAATCATATTTTCGGAGACCACCACACTTTCATTTTAAAATAATTTGCAAAGCTTCCATTGTGCGCATGTGGAAGGCTAGAATTGTTTCATGGTCGACCAAGGTGGGTATTGTCAGGTGTCTTCTTTGACACCACCGAACTGACAAGCATTTTCTTTTTAACACTTTCTGCGAAAGAAAGAAGCATTGTCAGCAGGCGTCTTGTTTGACTCACACCACCGAATTGGCAGGCTTTTTCTTTTTAGCACTTTCTGTGAAAGAAAGAACGAAGAATACCAAGGCAAGGTTCCAAGCTGAAGCCCACATCAAGTGACCCTACCCAAGTGAAAGCTCAACCATTCCCACTGTCTCGGACTAGGGCGTGACAAATTTGGCCCAATCACACATCATATATCCATCGAGTTATTCGAGCCACGTAGGATCTTTGAACTTTAAACGAAAAAGGGGTGGGCTTTTCTTGACCAAAAGGAACAGGGGGCAGCCTTATCAACTTTTGTCCGTTTATAATATTTAGGGGAGAACTGGTTATCACATATTATATGGGAATTTTTTTTATTTGGCCCAATTGGGGTCCGGTTTGGAGAGAGACTAGGGAATGAAAAGATACACGTAGGGCTGCACAAAAAATCCGGTATCACCGTAAAACCGAACCGAACCGACCGAACCGGACGATTCAGATTAGTTTTTAGTAGACCGGGGTGGTTAACGGTTTGAAAATCATAAAAACCGCTTACATCGGTCGGTTATTGGTTTGAGCCCACGGTTAACCGCTTAAACCGAACCGGCCGTATGTAGTAACTTAAGTATTGTTTTTTTACTAATTTAGTCTTATGATTTCGTTTTTTACTACTTTCAACGTTACATTCCACAACTCCATTCTCACATGAACTCAACCGTTAACCCCAAGGGGTTAGCCGAGTGGTCAGGACCACGGTTCCTCCCTCTTCCGGAGCTAGAGGTCTTGGTATCGATCCCCGGTTCCCCCCTCTTCAGGAGCCGAAGGTTGAGTTTACTTGTGCTACCACCTAGGGGCCACAGGGGTTTTACCCGGCTTCTCTCTGGGCCCGGAGGGAATAGTCCAGCCCAAAGGGTTGGGAACCCTCCGATAGCAAAAAAAAAAAAAAAATGAACTCAACCGTTAACACTGCCTCAGTGCATCTCTTTTAATCTCTCAAAAAAACTTTTTGATAATTCATTGCAGATGGAGGGGTTACTGTACATTATATTTTCCTTCCATCATAATTCCTACCTCGTTTTAATGAAGTTTTTATCAGAAGGCTGCACTCTTGAGAATATTAGAAAAGCCAGTAGAGCCTAGCCTTTTGATGGTTGATTTTGGTCTCACCTAACCAATGTGTAAAGAAACCTTCATTTCTGAAAAATACAATGGGTTTTGATATAGATTTCGTTTGTGTGTGACTTTTTTTGACATGAACTATTATTCTATTGTAATTCCAAATGGTATCATGTGGAATGAATGTTTCATTGAAAGTTTATTTTTTTTGCACGCTTGTGTTTAATCCAAACTCTCTTTTTGGAATAGAATTATTTTTTATATGCGTTTAATCTAGTCTGGAATGTTGGATTTTTATGTTTGCACTAAACATTAGAATAAACGCAAAGGACGAGGTATTATCGTTTAGAGATTTTCAATGTCAGACTTTCAAAAAATTAAAATGAAAAACAACAGTTAAACCGACCGAACCGAACCGAACCGTTTGGTTTGGTTCGGTTTGGTTTAAGCCCTCTCCATCGGTCGGATCGGATCGGTTAATTAAAAAACCGACAGGTTCGGATTGATTGTTGGTTTTAGTGTTAAACCAATCCGAACTGCCCATCTGCAGCCCTAGATACACGTGAGGCCACCTCAAGTATCAAATATGACTCCAAATTCATATCCCTAACCCATTCATCCGTGGCTCACAATTTTAATGGCTTCATATTAAAAAATATATTCAACCATTGATCCAACGGTTCAGTTTATTTGGATGACGTGAGACCACTTCAAGTATCAAATATGACCCCAAACTCATATCCCTAACCCATTCATCCGCGGCTCACAATTTTAGTGGCTTCATATTAAAAATATATATTCAATCATTAATCCAACGGTTCAGTTTATTTGGATGTGTGTTAATCTTTTAGATTAATGACTATCAGGGGTTCATATTGATTATTAGAATTGGAAGGATTAGAATTGGAAGGATTGCTAATTGGGTCCTAAAAAAGTTCTCCGATAACCGGTGAGAAGTAGTTCTCACTTCAATATTTCCCTATAAATATAACATTCAACACCTGCATGCTGCAGACCACAAATCCATCTATCTATCATCGACCAAGTCATCAGAAGAAAGGAAAAGGCCAAAAAATGGAGCAGACTCCTCTCCAAGCCACACAAGAAGAAGAGAAACACAGCCGAATAGGCTCGATCACCCTCCGTCCATTCCATCTCTCAGACATAGACGACTTCTTAGTATGGGCCACAGACGATCGCGTGTCCCATTTCTGCTCTTGGGACCCTTACACCAACAGAGAAGACGCTCTCAACCGCCTCAAAGAGATCCTCCTCCATCCATGGTACCGAGCCATATGCATCGACGGCCGTCCGATCGGAGCCGTCTCAATCGTACCTGGGTCCCTCAGCGATCGATGTAGAGGTGAACTGGGGTACGTTCTGTCATCCAACTACTGGGGCCAAGGGATTGCTACAGTTGCTGTGAAGATGGTCATCAACACCATCTTTAGCGAGTGGCCACACTTGGAGAGGTTGGAAGCCGTCGTGGACGTTGACAATCCTAGGTCGCAGAGGGTCCTGGAGAAGGCTGGGTTCCTTAGAGAAGGTCTGCTTAGGAAGTATTTCATTCAGAATGGGAGGACTAGGGATGCGGTGATGTTTGGTATTATTTCTACTGATCCTAGGCCTGACTTATGATGAATATGAATTTTGAGTTGTAGAAGGGGATTGAATAATTGATGAATATGAATATTAATATTAATATGAATATGTTTCTTTATGCTATTATATTATTTGATTGGCTACTATTGGTAGCAGAAGTTATTGTTGCTGGTGATAAGGATTAGGTTAGGGAAGAAGCCATATGTGGCATGGTGGGCCACACCTCTTATGTATAAAGTTTTTTTAATCTTTTGGATTTGGTTTAGATCATCATAATCATCTATGTTTAGTTTAATCATCTAGAGACCTCATGATTTGTTTGATTTTAACAAGGTGGGCAGAGTGATGGACTATTATCATTTTCTCACAAGGTAAACCATCTTTGCATGACAGATTAATTAGCTGGTCCTGGACCACACAATGTATGTACATGCATCTAAAAATAAAAAAATAAAACTCGGTCAAGGCAGAATTGATAAGGGTCCATATTTTATAAATTTATCATGATTAAGATTTTGTTCGGTTACAATATTTCAAAATTTAGAAAAATTAAAAGCAGTAAAATAAGGGGTTTTTATGGATTACTTTCCCTTCATCATGTTTTTCACAAGTTAATGGCAAAATTTCGGAAGATGGTCAAAATTCAAACTTGAGGAACTAATCAAAATCAAAATTAAGATGGTCAATTGAAACCTGATTGCTCAAAATCATTGTCTTTCAAACACATACATACACACATGCCTCCTTGTTCGGCCCCATAGTTTATGATGGTTGTTCCCTGAATTTGGTGAAATGCCTCCTATATGTTTGACTTTAGTCATTACTGTCATGCTATCTTCACCAAATACTTTCAAAGGTGGCAATTCCTGACCGATTCAAGATTTCACTTTACCTATTTTTTAATGCTTTATTATGGTTGATAAGTTTCACGCAAATAACCCACAAGCAAGTTGGTGGAGTGGTCTGTATGAGTTTGCTCTCCATGCCTTATATTTAGATTATTCAGAACCTACTCTAGATTCGCCAAGTGTGCATATGTATGGATTTAGCATATGCCACCTTAAGGATTAGTCCTAAAAACGGCAGGGATTCCCATGTCATCAAAAAGAAAAGAAAAGGTTTCACCCAATTAAACATGGTGAAATTTTACCCATTGCCCTTAAACGTGCGATTGTGATTTAGAGCAGATCTGCACTTAAAAGTAAGGCCATACTAATGGATTTACATGCTACTGTGATTCCAACACAGTATTCTAAACCATGAAAAATGGAAGTGGAATAAACACTCAGTGGAGATGTAGGAGGTGGATATTTGTTTGAAAATAGGAGAGGTAAGCATGGAAAGACAGAAGTGACTTAAAAGAGAACAAAGCAAGGGAAGATGGTATAAGGTGGCCAGGTATCAAATCACTTTACTAAGCCATCTAAAAAGATAGAAAAAGTTCCTTGAGAGGGGAAAGTGAGTTGTAAGAGAAAAATTAAAAATAAAATAGACCACAACTAATGCACTGAACTGAAGTCATCTAAAATGGACAAAAGCCACCCACCCACCCACGTTGGAAGTGCAATCCAGCTCGATGGGGCCGGTTTTCAACCAGCTCTGATCAATGAAACCTTTAACACTCATTACCTCTATCACCGGGCATGGGTGATGGGGCTCAATGTGACACCCTGTCTATATGACACAATCCGAGCCCGAGATTTGAACTAATCCGAGATATTCCCGAGTCGCGTCACATACTTACTCCCGTGAATCTCAACGCATTAAAATTCACAAGGGATATCAATCTACATTATGCGGAAATATTCACAAATATACATTGCTGGTATCTAACCAAAGTTCTTTACACTATATACAACTTCATCACTTGCATATTTAAATACAATGCAAGGATCAAAATTGTGAAACGTTTAAACTCATCACAACTCAAAGTTTTACTTCCATTCAACTAGTCCTCCTGGAGGAACCGTACCGGACATCTCCGGTTGCGCTGTGGTCTCAGAAGGACCGGCAGGGGCAGTTGTGCCTGTAATGCCATCAATAACACTATGAATTTCACAATTCAGCAATGTATAAACAATTACATGATTAAACATGCTTATAATACATTTAATTCATTTTATTTATTGTTCAATTGGTTTAATTCCAATTCCAACTCATAATCAATAAGAGTCTCTTTATTTGGCAAACTACAATAGCATTTCAATTTCAATTCAATTCCATTTCTATCTCCCTCAAAGGAGAGGATTTTCTCTTCCATACGGAAGGATTCATTTATTGTGGGTCTTATCAGAGTCCGGGTCAGGGACAACTGATATCACCACGGAGCTCCGGAACACTCTTAAATAATCTGTTGCAGCAGAATCAGCTCAATGAGCTTATAGAAATCACCATATAGTGTCAGACTCACTGATCAATTCAATTATCAATTCACACATTGTCTTAAAGATGAAAGAATCATTTGGTATCATTGTCCTCTTTGGCACAGGGCGGAAGGGCGCACCATTCATGACCCAGGCCTCCATAATGATTTCTTTCATTTAATTTCATTTAGCGGATATAATTCAATAAACACTTAAACAGTAACTACTATCATCCATTCAAGTGTAATCACAGGTGGTTAATGTATGTGTTATTTTCGATGAACATTACAAATATGTGGATATTGTACATTAACATCCCCTAGATCAACACCAATGGAGGTATTACGAACCTAAACATCCTTGAAATACGCAAGAGGTGTTATCCTTTACACTCAGAATTACATTCTGAATGACTGCTAAATTCGTACAAGTTCTTAATGCATTATGACTTAGCTTTGGAAGTTAGCATTGACGGACGATTATCTTTAGTTAACCTTCGATTCACATATGGCTCACTTTGGATTCATATCCAAAGATAACATTTTATGGAAATGAGACACCTTCATGATTCAGTGATTGCAGTAGAATTAGTCTGTAAACTGTGAGGTCCCACCCTTGGTGGGCCCTCTAAGGGCTATTTTATAGGCTAATTAATCTTAATTTATCTTAATTATTGTTTAATTATACTAATCTTCGCTAATCTTTGCTAATCCTTACTAATCTTGGCTAATTACTATTTAATTAAGCTTATTAGGGGTTGGCTAGGAGGGTTAGTTAGATTTTCCTAAGTTGGGTAGAATAGCTTAGTTGAGTTAGAATGGCTAGTTGGGTGCTTTAGATTTAATCCTAGGCTATTAGTGTTAATTAGGCCTTAGATTGAGTTAATTAATTAATTAAGTTAGGTTTAGTTTTGGTTAAGGGTGCCCTCTCTAGAAGCTTCCTCACCAAATGACCCAATCACCCCTAAACCCTAACCCTAATTCCCCTAAACCCTAAGGGTATTATGGTCCCTAACTACTTTACTAATCCTATATAACATCTCTTAATCCCATTGCAATAAACCCTAAACCCTAATCCCAGCCCCCATCCCAAGAAGCCCTTCAGCCCCCATCCCAAGATAACTTCCCCAGCCCAACTGTCCTCCTTCATTCCTCTTCTCCACTCCCTCATTCCCTCTCCCACGTTGAGCAAGAAATCCCATTGAGACTCTGTTGCTGGGACATCTTCCAGTGGTAGTGCTACAGCTATCTTCTTCTTCTTCCATCTTCTGTAACTGCTGGAACCACCTCTCTCTGCTGGGATTTTTATTGAGAAGCTGCAGCCACCTTCTCATCTCCTCATTCTCTTGCTGAACCACTGCTGGACCATCTCCTTCTCTCCACTTCCCTACTGTTACTCTGCTGAAATTTTCCCCTGGGCTGTGCTGCAACTGTTTCTTCTCTGCTGGACTGATTTCTGCTGGAAACTCCACTAGCAGCTACTCATCTTCTTCCTCTCCATTTCCCTCACTTCCCTGTCTCTGCTGGACTGATTGCTGTAGCTGGAATTTCTACTTGAAGCTACAGCTGTATCCTTCTTCTTCCTTCTTCATGTTACTACTGCAGCTGCCATATCTCTTCTCCTCCCTAGGACTGGGACCATTTCAGTAGTGCTGGGAACTCGTTTTGGAGCTGCTACTACACCCACAGTAGCTGGGTTATCTTCTCCTCTCCTCTGTTCAGCTGGATTTGGGTCTGGATCTTCGTTTCTAAGCTATCATTCTCTCCACAACCCTCTCTCTAATTACAAAAGGCAAGTACATCATACTAATAACTTAGGATATGTGTTTGATTTCATGATTCAGTAGTTCCATTTCATGTTTATGCTTCATTTAGTCTTAGATTTCTACATTGAGCTCTGTTTGTGTCTGTGGATGGAAAGGTCACTGATGGATGGGGGTTTTCACCCCCCATTTGGAAGATCAGTGGGCCATAAGGTAGTTTAATGGATGGTTAATGAGTTGGTTTATTGTTTGGAGAAGTTTTGGTTGGGATTGGAAGAGATTGGAAGTAGTTTGGGTGGAAATGGAGCCAAAACAGAGTGACTGCAGAAACTGGGTTTTGTCCCAGTTTCGTGTAACCGGTTAACCGGTTGGTTAACCGGCAGTGTAGCCGGTTAACCGGACTTTGCAGGCCGGTTAACCGGGCACACTGAAATTACAGAAATGGCAGCTCCCAGTTATTTTCTTCTGCAGGGGCTTGCTGCAGTGCAGCCGGTTAACCGGACTATGCAGGCCGGTTAACCGGCCACACTGAGATTTCTTGGAAAAACTGGCCCTTAGCCATTTCTTGCACAAATTTCATTTCAAATAGTCGGGTTGACCTGGTCTCGCACCGGTTGACCCGATTCACGCTGTTTGTGCAGGAAGTGACTGAAAGTTGGTTATTCGATCAAAACACAGACTCCTTACACCCAAATGGACTTGATACTTAAGATTTACTTTAGATAATGTTTAAAGCTGGATCATCAAATCTTCTAAGGTGTTCAGAGTATGCGATCAATCATCCAGGCCAGGTTGTTTGACCGGATACGCTGTAAGCCTATAGAAATGAATTGAGTTGTCCAGGAAGCCTGATTTAGATTAGCCAGTGCACTCGGTTGATCTTCCAGGCCAGGAAATCAACCGAGCTCACAACCCGTCAGGTTCACCTGGATAACCTTGATTATCCAGTTTTCAACACTTAGGAGATATGATCAGTTGTGGGGCCCATTGACCATCCAAATGAGCATTTGTCAGTGTCCTTAGCCCGAGTCACGGTGTGGCTCAACCTTGACTCGCGGGGACCACTGTTTAGTGTTTTGGTTGATTATCTAAGATGATTCGACCTCTAAATGTTGTCAGATAATGCCCTTAACCCACTAAGCACCAAATACAGTATTTTACGGCATTAATGACATCGTTTAGAGATCGAATTACCGGAGATAGACCCGAACCTGAAGTGGCCCATTTACCTAGGATTGGACCGTTGCTTTTCCCGTTGATTCTTTGATTGAAGTTTATACTTCACTGTGATTTTACTCTGTCATTCTTAGATCTTTAGATAGTTGTTTACTGTTAATTAATCATAATTGGAAGACCTGAACTTAGGGTATCTAGAGGTGACCCGATTGTGTGAATTCAGAGATCATTGACCCGTGTCTGTGTCTAGGCGGGCCCTTATTGGGCCTAAGTGTGGAGATGTGAACCCTTTAGCTTGAAGAGGTAGTTTCTATTGGACTGTTAAGTATTATGGATTATAATGGAACTGTTTGTCAGTAGTAGATGGATTGGTTGCCTCGTTTGGATAGTTTAGACCAGGCCATGTACTGTTGGGCCTTGGTATGGATCCAACGAGTGGGCCTGGGTCTTGAATGAGATCCAGAGTTTGTATTGAGATGTGTGGACTTTATAGAAGTATTGTTAGGACCTTGTTCACACAAGGCAAAGCCTAGACAGACATAGACCGTAGAGTTATTCTCGAGTCGGCATGAACATTCACTCGGTTGATTTAAGCTCAGCCGGTGGACTGATCATCCTCGGTAGGAGCTAGTTTAGTGTTGAGGAGCTATCATGATGAGCTGTTAGACGGCAAGGTGTCATGCCGTGCCGATCTGGAGTGATGAGATGATGAGATGATGAGTTGATGAGTTATATTCGGGATTAGTTATTCCCTGGTTAGGTCCCCACCGCGACTGTGTTCAGTATGGGAGGGCCGCGGCATAATATCCCGCGGTATTCCAGCTCGTGTGAATGTGCCACTTTGTTATAGTTGTGTAGATGATTTCTTTATACTGATTCCTTATGCTTTACATGCACGATTGCCTAGTTCTCTTTCCTTGTTATTCATTTAATTTATGTACTCGTCTTTATTTCCTTTGATATATATATGCTATGTTAGTGGTATGCTGTATCTTGCCAGATCGTTTAGATCTGACCCATTCTATGGTGCTTAGGCCTTGACCCAGAGATTCCCGACGACACATTAGCCCTCGTGGAGGCACCTGTAGCCGGAGAGTACGCATGGGGCCCGGCCGACACTGACGTCGAGCCGGAGGGCGGAGACGAGTTTATACAGGGATATTGAGTGACTTTGTTATTCGGGTTTTGAGTGAAACTTGTTGTGAGGAGGGTAGAAAGATCAAATGTATTAACTTTAAATTTACATTGACTCATTTTAATTAGACCACTGTTCTGCTTTCTTTATTATATATGATACCTATTGCTTCCGCTCAAATTAAATGTTATGCTTCCGCAAGTTTTAACCATTGTATATTATTTGGTCAAAAAGTTTTAAATTGGACCTCACTGCGGCCTACGATCTTGGAAGTCCTCGGATTTTCCGGGGAGTAGCGCGCCAATTTCGGGTAATCGAACGAGTATATCGGTATCCGGAATTGGGGCGTTACATAAACTATATTTGATAAACTATTCAGAAGCTTTAAAAGTTCAGGAAATTTTCAGAAGGCCCGGTCGACCGAGACCTTGGTCGGTCGACCCCACCAACTGGGAGCTCGGTCGACCTGCGATGGCCAGGTCGACCCACTCGCTGTTTACTCGGTCGACTGACAATTGTAACTAAAACTCAGAAAATTGAAGTTCGTTAGGCTTCCAGAGAGCAAACCTGTTTTTGGCCGGTCGACCGAGCTGCTAGCCGGTCGATCGAGCTATACTCTGCAACTTACAAATTTCTGATACAGAATTCTGTTTTGGTTTCATCCATTCACAACCTGTAAGACATCTTGCAACCTTCTGTTTCTTTCTTTACAACCTCATTTAAACTCATACACTACTTCTATTCCAACATACAATCACTATCAAAAACATTCAATCACTCCAATAACCCACTAACATCTTTTCTCACAATCAAAGTTGTAGAAATTCCCAAACAACTAACATATAATCATACCAAAAGTTTATACTTGCCTTTACTGCTGTGATTAACACCAAACCACTTGTTCCTTGAGGTTTGAAATCAAAAGCACCAACTTTTAAGAAAACCCACTTGAAAAATGATGAAGAAAATGATGAAAACTCTTGAAACCTACTTGAGATCCTCAAAGTTGATCACATAAGAAGAAGAATGAAGAAAAACAGCTCTTTATCTCTCTCTTTCTCTCTTGCTGTAAGTATTGGAATGAATCACCGTTGAGGTGAATCACCTACGAACATGCAACTTGGGTTCTTGACACATAACCCATGTATTTTGCATATGAATCCCTAGGTTTAAACATATTTCTAAGTGGAGTCAATTCAAGACCTATGTGATTCATTTCAAGTCAAACGAAAATGTGTGTATTATGAAAGTTATCGTACTCATCGAGATATACACGATGGTATCAAATTTCACTTCATTCGCCGAAATACGCATAATTTCATATTTACGAAAAACTCCTTCATATCATCACTTTGAGTTTAATTTCAACTCAATCAAGTGAATTCCTTGCAAATCCAATCCATTATGTATAATTCCCTCAAATGAAACTAATTCGATCCATTTTAGTCCTTAATCACTCTTAATTTGATTAATTACGTTTAAAGCATGTTAAATCTTAATTAATTAGAGTTAATCTTGATTCACTCGAGATGTAATGTAATACTGTGCGTCATTTTTGGTAGATGGCTAGCAACATGTCTCCCCCATTACCCTGGCGCAGGCCACTTTATGGAATATTTGAACTGCTTTCAACAAACTCCCTCACTTTTAAATGAAAACTTTCAAGATTTTACGGTCCCATCATGAGCATATATAATCAAGAATTTCATATACTTAAAACTTACGGTGGAATGGTAAAATTTGGTATCAGACCACGTAAAAGGGAAGTACAGTTCATATTTTCAGTAGGATACATCTGAAGGTAAATGTATTTTTGCTCAATGAAGATGCACACTTTTCAAAACCTGTCAAATCACAGAAGATTCAATCTCTTTGAAACAAGAAGATATATATGGGTTAGCTGTTGACAATCTAGTCAACATAAAATATCATAGAAAATATACATTCATGCACGCATGCTATTGGACTAGATGTGACATACGTCCCCTCACACCTGCTCCAATACTTACAACTAAAACTGACTGATCCACACTCTCAAATACCACACATTCACTACAAAATTGCAAGGATACCCTAGGATGGCGTGTAGGCCCTATAGTCCTATACCCTTTAGACAGCTAAGAAGAGGTTTGAAAGTCCAAACTGTGGGACCCACTTGTGTAAATTTCTACTAGAGAGGATCGACGGATGATATGGTCTTATTATGCATTTTGATGGGGTGAAATGTCAAACTTCGGCTAATTATACAATCAAATGTGTGATTTTAGGATCTAAAAACTTAAAAGGCTGGTAACTATATATTTAAGGGTCATGAATACATGCAAAGATTTTTAGCAATTGAACTTTCACTTTCCATGGTCTATTTGTTTCAAAATGTTATTAAATATTTTATATGGGAAAAAAGTTGAAATTCTTAGGTATTAAGCCAAATGCAAAATTTCAAATACCTCCAAACAAACACAACAGAATATTTGGATACAGCTTTTTCCATTATAGAAGAAGGTCAAATGAGTACAAAAGGATACATGTCATTTCATGAAAAGTCTAAAAGGCGTTATCAAAGAGTAGGTGAGAAGCTGTAACTGGTATTAAGTTGGGGCTTCAAACCAAACAAGCAAAACAAGATATTAAGTTGGGGCTTAAAATAATCTTATACAAGGGAATTGTATAAAGAAAAGTTCAATCTTATTCAAAACACTTTGGGCGGGCAAATTCCTCAACTTCTCCCAGACAAGCCAAAACAAGATATTAAGTTGGGGCTTAAAATAATTAAGTTCAGTTTCTCACCATTCAAAATAAAATATTATGTGGTCATTTAAAAAATGTGTACTACTAATCCTTTTTTACTTTGAAAATATATTAACTACATCACAGACTAACATATACAATACTTAATTTCATGCAACAGAGATAGTTAGTTGGTTTAAAACCATATATAATAACAACACTAACGTGACCGAATCCACAAATGGATTAAATCAATGCCAAACTCCAACTGTATAAAATTTTATAGTCTAAATTAGAAGATTAGGCTTATTCGATTGGAATGATAGATGGGGCCCATTATCCATGATATCACTGATACATGCTTGCATCCATGTGGGCACTAGCACTTCTCAGTGTGAAAAATACCATACGCATCACAATGTGCCACATTTCATCTGGACCGTTAAAAACACAACAGCATACCCAACAAGTACAACGAACGTCTACTTAGTGAGGCCCCTAATAGGCCATGATCCAGATATTTTATGGTTAGCTGTCCCCACTACCGTCGATCATTATTGTGGAAAATCTAGTCAACATCTACCATTGAATTTCTATCAAATCCAAACCGTCCGTTTTTAGCAGATTAAATTTCAAAGCACGAAAGTGGGGGCCCACAGAAAACACACCCATCGGGGACTGTGCTTTTTTTTTAATTTTCAAGAAGCAACCAAAAGTTAAAAAGACGTGAAGAGCTCCCAAGGGCATTTCTATCACTTCGGACGAAAGCAGTGGCAACTTCGTAATTCTGATGTAAAATGTGGGGGAGTTTCATGCGATGACCTGACTCCTCGGTCCATATATCTCCCCATCAAAGGCAGATGTATTTTTGCTCAATGAAGATATACAATTTTCAAAACCTGTCAAATCACAAAAGGTTGAATCTTCAATTTTTCATGAAAATCTCTGCATCTGCCTAAATTAGAATTCCATCATTTTAGAATTAGTCTTTCAGTAGGTGGCAGTCATCAACCTTCAAAAGGTTCTCCCAACACCCCAAACAAACATTACCCCAAAAAGCTCACCAAACAGCCAAAAGCCCCTCCCATAGTGCATTTGCGGTTCTTCCATTAAATATCATCATCAACATCACTGTCATTCCTAAGCAAGGGAATGGAGTCTGTAACCCCAGAGAGATTATCTTTCCGTCCATTTGAGATATCGGACGCTGACGATCTAATGATGTTTATGGGGGATGATCGGGTGGCCCGCTTTTGCAGATTTGACACCCTCACCTGCAGAGAAGATGCAGTGAAGTACTTGGAGGAGGTGGCCATCCCTCACCCTTGGTACCGGGCTATCTGCCTGGAGGGTCGAGCCGTTGGTTACATATTTGTCAAGATGGGCACCAAGGAAAACCATTGCAGAGGAGAAATTGGGTATGCGCTGGCCTTCAAGTACTGGGGACAGGGCATAGCCACAATAGCAGTTAAGACGGTCATGTCCTCTGTTTTTAGGGAATTTCCTCATCTTGTGAGATTGGAAGCTTTGGTTGATGTTGAGAACAAAGGATCCCAAAGGGTGCTTGATAAGTGTGGCTTCTTGAGGGAGGGTCTTTTGAGGAAGTATTGCTTTCTCAAGGGGAAGACTATGGATGTGTTTATCTATAGTGTCATATCGACTGACCCCATATTGTTGAGTTGATGTGGGAGATGTGAATTGCAATTTGTGTTGTGTAATGACATTCTTCTTGAGTGTTATTAGATGTGGAGTGCCGTTTGTTATCATTAAGTTTGGTCTAGTGTGTTTTTTTTTTTTTTTTGTAAGTTTGCTTCTCTCTCTCAGAGATCGACAAGCATCTACCATTAATCTTTATAGGCCTGTTTGTTGCATGTAATTAAATTCCTAGGAATTTTAAGAAGTGTGTACCTAGAGTGGCTAAGATTTTAGAAATGAAGGTGAAGATTTAATGATTTATGAATAAACATCAAATACAGGTTTGTGTTGACCCTTTCCTTCGGGTTGGGTTCAAATTTGCATTTCTAACCCAAATAAATGGTCCTTTCTTTCCCTATGCATCGAAGACCTGATCTTATTTGATAAGCTTACAAAATGAAGAAGAAAACAAGAAATCTCCACTAAATATAAAATACAAAATATAAAATACAACCAGACTTCACAAACCAATGACACAATAAGTGATACAAACAACCAAAACATGGGAACGACCAAACAAGGAACAACCCATAACTTCAGACCACATTTCAGAACCTAGTAAGGGAAGCATAAGAGGCAATGAAGAGAAGGGAGAACAGCAAAGAAAGTGGCATTATTGCTGTAGATCTTGCATCCGATGATGAGGCTCTGTTTGTTGCGGGGACATTTGTAGATCCTTTTCCTGGTTCCACACAAACAGGCACATGTACATTAATATCAATTATGAAGATAGAGCACGTTAGTAATCGTGGATATAACTCTAAATGGTTCGGAATGAAAGACCCAGCCCAATAAATACCTGGTCTGGGTTCGATGGTTTCATTTGGGTCCATGACTCTAGATGCAATACCAAATACCAAATGGAGTTGAGACTATATAATTTTGGGCGGGACAGATACATTGTAAGAAGCTATGATGCACGGATACTTTAAAATGGACAACGTAACGTATCGTGTCGTATCTTATCCGATACTTCACTTTCTATGTGTAAAATCCATGTCCCTGCCGTGTCTATGGTGTGTCCTCACGGTATGCATGACGAATCTGTGCGTCATAGGTAAGAAGCTTATATGGGTCCTATGATTGAGACCTAACATGGACCTAGACCCAATGCATTGAATCCAGGTGTGGCTGGAGACAAGTAGATATTGACCCATTTGTGGGTCCACCTTCTATTAGGCTCAGGCACTGAAAATGTCTACTGTCTCAGGCTCTAGTTATGTAGCCTCAAAAGAAATTTACCTGATGGAACAGTTGGTGTCGTTGATGGGTTAGTTGTTGGAGTGGTTGTCGCTGGAGGTGTGGTTGTGCTCGGCACTGTTGCTGCTGGAGTGGCTGGAGAAGCTGGTGTATCCGTTGGAGAGGATGCTGGAGAGGCTGAAGGCGCAACAGCTGCTCAAAACAAAAGATCCATCAGAATGGAAAGGGCTTCTTCTTACAAGCAGTGAACACCCTAAGTTTAAAGATAGTTTTGATATGAGGAGTTTTTTATGAGAATCTTGGTCGCAGGAGATTCCAAATGCTACCTAAATTCCAAATGGATTGTGAAGTTAAATCTCCAATTGATTGAAAGCTATATGTGCCCGTTTATATGCTTCGTATTGAATTTTTATGAATTTTAAGGACATATGCCTTCTTATCAAAGGGACTAAAATTCTCTTGTTTGAAGTGATTAGTACAACTGTATCATTAGCAAATCAAATCTTAGAATAGTGAGGGTCAGATGTACACCCCCACCTTATATCCTTTACTTTTTTCCTCTTTAGTTTTACTTCAGTGCAACTAATGTTTGCTTGAAGTCCTATCACTCAAATACATAGTCAGCAAATAGGAGCTATGCCCTCTTCAAATCCAGATTATTAGAAATTGGGGCCCTTCAATATGAAAACCAGTCACATTTTTCCTATCAAATGGGCAGTTGTGTGGGAGTTTAATCTCTTGCAAACTAGGCTTCAACCACTTTTGTAGGCTATATTTAGGGCTTCTTTCTTTACTAGAATTTCTGATATAGAAGTGGGTCTTAAGGTTTTTGGGACATGATGTGACATCTTGCAAATGACTTCTTTCTTGCTTAAGATTTCTAAATTTCTGTCACTTGAAAGGTCCAAAATGACTTTTTAAAATTCAAAAATTTCAGTCCCTTTGTGTTTTGGTAGGATTCCTAAAATCATGGAGTATACCACTTTGTCTAGGAATTTGGAAATTCCCTATGCCCTGTTTCTTTAGTAGAATTTATGCCATGTCCAGGAATTTCTGTCAAGAACATGATGTAACAAGTTGTCCCCTAGAATTTATGAATCCCATGTTTCTTCAGTAGCATTTCTGGATTCCAACCACTTGAAAGTTCTCTTTTGACCTTTGGGAATTCAGGAATTCCACTCTCTTTGTATTTTGGTGGAATTCCTGATGCTCCTTTGACTTGAGCATCTATGAATTCTACCAAAACTGCAAAGAGAGTGGAATTCCTGGATTCCAAAAAGTCATAAGAGACTTATCATGTGGTTAAAATCTAGAAATACTAGTGAAGAAACATGAAATTTAGAAATTCCAGGAGACAACATGTCACATCATGTCCAGGAATTCTTGATCATAGCGAATTCTTGGCAGAAATTCCACAAAAGAAACAAGCCCCAGGCTCACCACACGTAGTTCGTGCCTATGTATCAAATGACTAGTTTGAGAACCTTCTTGCTAGACCAGACCTAAACTGGGCCAGACTCGATCGAATGAATTAACTGGGCTGATGGTATCCATTTTAAATTTTAACCCATAAATAAAAGGGCCCACCACACCTAAGCCCAAAACACAGGCCATCTTAAGGTCTCAATGATTTCTCAATCATGTTAGTGCAAAATAGAGCTTACCATTGCACTGGCTGAGTGGCGGAGTCTTGACATTGCAGGCACCAGGAAGAGCCAGTGCTTGAGTCTGGTTCAGGTTGAGCCCAAGTGATGACCCACCACCATTAAGGACAGCACACAAACACTGGGCCTGGTTAGTAACAACGCTACTAAGCTGTGTGCAGCAGGAAGATGAAGGAGTCGACGAATTCCCCGTAATATAGTTCAGGCACGGCGACAAGCTGATGATTGCAGTAGAGCAACCTGTTTGGGCCGAGACTCCGGCCCATAGAGCGGTCGCAAGGACCAAAGCTAGGCCCATCTTTAATCCTCTTAGAGCCATTTGATGATGTTGGATTACTGAGAACAGGAGAGAAATGGACTGTGGGTGATGGGTTGCTGAAGAGATGGGAATGGGATGTGATTTATAGAGAAACATTAGTTATGAGGAGTAAGAGATACATAGGTGTATATTATTTTTCTTCAAAGGGTGGCCAACCACTCTTAACGGTTCTTGGTAAGCTGATGGCTTCTTTGGCTTCCAAAGAAGACTAGTGTCTCTTTAAATGATTGTTTAAATTATTATTTGGGGGTGGGAGTGGGGGGTTAGGTATTTAAAAAAGAATCTGTATGAAGTTGTTGATGCTTTTCTTGTTTTTCCAATTAAGTACCAGTTCAAGTGAAGATATTAGGAACATAGATTGGTTTCTCTTTCCTTAATCTTATCTAACAAGAGAGCATATACTTAAACAGACCCTAGATCAAGCAAAAAAAAAAAAAAAAAAAACATTACAAACAGCAGCCCCCAATTCCTTTTTTTCACCCTTGTAAATTCTCACATCCACACACACCGCCCAAGTCCTTTGTTACTGTAGAATCATGGGATCGATCTCTGATTGGTTCTACTAAGAGAAAGATGCCTACCTATGAAACTAATAGTGATTTTTCATATTTGAAAACCTAGGTGTAGGGATTTTCCTCCGTGCATGCCCAAGATAAGAATAGAAAGATTAGAAGGTTTGGATATTGATTAGATGCGGCACAAATGTGGTATGATATCATTATTGTAATCATCTATTTAAAGGCCATCAAATTTAAGTGATATATGAATTTGCAATTGCAAGCTAATAAACTTTGAGACCTAAAATAGATAGTTATAATTTCTGATTTTAATAATATTTTTGCTTTCTTATGCCTGATAAAAGCCCTTCCAATCCCAACATAACCATGGAGTTAGCAAGCATCGCCCTGTCTGTGCTGTGAAATGGTTCGCAAATATGAATTTCATCAAAGGGCAGTGCGTCTTTTATTCATGGGATATGAAAATCAGATTTACAAATACAAATAAGAAATTTGCGTACGTGAATTCAAAAAAAATTTATATATAAAACTTATACATGATGTAGGATGCAATACATGTTTGTTTGAAAACTCCATTATCACAAGAGTAAACATTAAATGGTTCGGATTACATATGTAAAATCTTCAAGAGAGAAATGTTATTAACTAGGCTTTAGTGGCAGTGATGGTAATAAGGATATAAAGAGTACTCGCTTAAGTATCCGCTATTAGGTTAGTGATATACTGGGCCATCGAACTAGTGGGCCTTCCATTCCGTTATTCACGTGAATAATATCTAGACATAGATGACACTAAGTCAAGTGAAACAGGTGACTCGCTTCTGTTAGGGCACGTTTGGAAACGGCCGTGACATTGAATTTCTTGGTAGAACAATACATTATGTGCACCTCTTCAGTCTTCATGTGTAGATTTGACATCCTGAAATCTTTTTTTTTCCAATTTTTGGGGCATTTTTTATCAAAATATCTTATTGACTCTGGAATTCCCTCATAGTGAATACTTTTTTCTATATTGACTATAAAAGGATTCATTCGGATGAAAAAGCCCTTTTTTTAATTATACTATATTTAGTTGAAGGGTTTTTTAGGTGAATTGGACTGTTGGTTATAATTTTGACGGCAAGTTATTCTTTTCTCCTTCCTCTATTATATGTTGTAACTACCCAGCAACACTTATTTTATCTTATATAACTATCCATGTCTATTCCCCACCTTTTCTCTTTTGATTTTGGTAAAACGCTTTCTGTCCACATTTCCTGTTACATTTCTCAAGATCCTCCAAATTTATTGTACCTCATGTCTCATATTCTTTTTCGATTGTACCTACTCTCAATTGTGAAAATAGGTACGATCATATGTTTCCTTTTTTTATTTTATTTCTAAAAACTTACTATTGTGAATTGTATTTGGATTGCATTCAAGTCAATGCTTATTTTCCAATCGTTTGAATATTTGATCTGCACGGTAGAGGCATACCCGTGCTTAGCGCAATCACCTGTGCTAGTTTTATTTTATATGGGAAATCTCAAGTCTCTTAAATTAAATGCCATATATATCAAACGGAGATCAGCCCATACAAGGCTCATTAGTTGCATGTAATTACCATTAGAATGCCATATTTATTCATTAAAATTGAGTGATATAAGAACCTAATTTACATCTGACAGTGCTCAATTTCTTTTATTAAGAAAAATCTAGTTTTTAAGATCTGAGTTGTGCTACCATGCAAGAGGGAAAAAACAAAATAGGCTTTAGAATATGCATTTCAATATTAAAAACACTTCTTTTCTACTCGAAAAAGTGACCAAGAACGTGCAATGCCCCTTTCACAAAAAAAAGAATTGTTCTTGGGATTCGTGAGTTATCGCAAATGAGAAGCTCTAAATATTGCAACTTAAGGGCATTTTTGTCAAAAAAAAAACTTTAATTTTAGGTTATCATTTTTTGGTAGAAATTTAAAACCTTATTAATATTCAGCGTAACCCTTATAATTTTTTTGGTAAAAATCCATTATTATTATTATTTGTCTGTGCACTAATGGAGAGAGAGAGGAGGGTGAGAAAGTCAAAAGCCCAACCTCTTCCATTCAGACACCTGGAACCAGAGATCAATACTCGGCTGTTGCATATTATTTAGACCTATTTGCCATGGACTTGTGTGGTTTGGGTGAGTGGGAGATCAGCCCAACATGAAACTCATCCATCCCAGCTATTGTGGTTTGACTCTTTCTACTAACCTGGCTCGAGACCAACTTACGAGTCTCCAGTCACCCATTAGGGCCTATTTCTTTATCAAAACGCATGAGGATAGTTTGCGATGTTGGGAATTTTTAAATTTAGAAAAGTCGCATATTCTTTTGAGTTTTTTGAATTTCAACCCCGTAAGCATTTGCAAATACTTCTCTCGCCACATGGATCTTCGACTTTCATGTGAGGACGGCATTTAGAGAATTTCATGTGGTGGACAACATTTGGAGAATTTGTAATTCTCTGGACAAGAATCCTCTGAATTTTGCTGAGGAATCATACCTGAATTTTAATTGAATTCAGCAACAAATGGGTTAAGATTTGTGCTAGGTCTACCGATGTTACCTAAACCTAAAGTGGATAAGCCAAAACCAATGCCACCCTTCGTTACAAATGAATTATAGATCCCACTGAATGTTGATTCGAGACATTAATTAATAACACAGGTCTAAATTGAGAACTCTATTGACTAAAGAGGGGCAGTAAGAACTGGCGAAAGAAAAGGTTGGAAAGTTTGGTGACCAGCCCAACAGAGTGGATAAATTAGTCAGAGATTCCTTGGCTTTTATAAGGAGAAAATGCCACTATGGTCTCACCTCATGGGCATACACTTGAGCCATGTGGGACCTTTGGGTGGAACACTCACAACCTTCGATATATTACTGTCCCACATATAAACAAAACTTAAAAGTAGGGCCACAATTCAGAGGGCAAAACTTACAAAGATCTACGATTGAGATCATGTCATCTCCATTGTGTGCTTCGCTTCATCACCAGATCAATGGTCCTGAAGGATGGGTGCAAAAGTCATTGTGGACCATTGACTGTACTCTTTTACCGTCTATTTTGTGGCCATCAATTAGAGAGTTACAAGAGGTCTTGGTATCGATCTCCGATTCTCACCTCTTCAAAAACTGAAAGCTAAGTCCACTAGTGTTACCACTTGGGGGCCAAAGGAGTATTATCCGGCTTCTCTATGGGCCCGGAGGGATTAGACCATCCTAAAAGATTAGGAACCCTACGTTAGAAAAAAAAAAAATTATCAAAGAGTTACAATCTTCCAATCATTGGAGTTTGTCTTTTGGACCATTTGAAGTGGGCCCATCTTTCAAATGGTCTTCGGTGACACATGTACTCCATGTGTACTCTGAATGGGCAATTCCCACTTAAAAAATTAGCAAGAAAATCTCCCCAAGTTAGATTGGAGGAACCTTGGACGGTACGGCAGTTCCCGGCCTTACCCACTAACCTGACCCAAAATGGGAACCAATAAAGTTCAAGTTAAGGTTGACATTTCCAACCTCTGATCGATAATTCGTCGGGTCCATGAATACTTCTAACCTACCCACCCAACCCAAATATTCATGATATCATCATGAGTTGACATTTCCAACCTCAGTTATAAACGGGTTCTAGTCGCGTTAGGGGCACACATATTACCCCAGTAGGTTCACCCGGCTGCACACATACAACATTTGAGCAGATAAAAAAGTTACCTAAATTTTTGGATGACGTGGTGAACTGTTATTAATCCACTCACGATTGAGGTATAACAACTGTGAAAGGTGATCCGGACTCCTTAGTTTACTCATCAAGTTTAGACTCTAAGGGTGTGTTTGGGAAGGGGGGGAAAATGGGGGGAGGAAAAAAAGGGGGGAAAGTGGAGGGAAAGTGCTTTTGGGGGGTGTTTGGGAAGGGGGGAGGGAAAATGGGGGGGAGGAAAATGGAGGGAAAAAAAGTGCTTTTTGCCTCAAAAATTTTCCCCCCAAAACAAGGGGGAAAATGAGGGGAAAGTGGGGAGAGAGGGGAGAAATGACTAAAATGCCCTCCTCCCTTTATTTGAATTTTTTTCAAGAACAAGGGTAAAATAGTCTTTTTTAATGTACCTCACTAAAAACAAAATTATACTTTTTCACTTTCCTTCCCCCTACTTTTTTACTTCCCAAACAAGAGGAGGGAAAATTAATTTTTCCTCCCCTCCCCTTCATTTTCCTTCCCCCTCAAATTTCCCCTCCCCTCCCCTCCCTTCCCCCCTTCCCAAACGGACCCTAAGGGCACGTTTGTGTACACACCCTTTCCGTGGAAAGAGGAAATTGCCACATCAGCATTTTCCATAGAAATGAAAACCTCGGAAAAGGATTTCCGTAGAATTTAGAAATCCATGTTTGGTGCAAAAAGAGTTTCCTCATTGAATTGGTGCAGATGTTGTTTGGTGCGGCTGTGGATTCCTTATAGAAAATCAAAATTTCTTATTTGGTGATATAATTTTTTGAAGAAAATAACACAACATGTATATTATTTATTTAACATTAAATAATAATTTATATAAAGAAATAAAAAATGAAAGAGTTATAGGGTTTTTGGGTTGAAATGGACAAAAGTGAGGAAAAGATGGAGAAGTTTTCCGAGGAAAACCATTTTCCATACCCCCATAGGAAACTCATTTCCACAATTATCAAGGAAAATGCTGACGAGGCAGGAAAACATTTCCGCGGAATTGTTCCGCACCAAACGCCGGAAAAATGAATTTTCCGCGGAAAACCGTGAACTTTTCCGCGGAAAAGTGTTACACAAACATGCCCTAAAGGCTTGAAACGAGATTAAATTCACAAGGCAAGTGGTCAACGAGGAGAATTAAATTCACAAGCCTACCCTACCTACCTTAATACTAATAAATGCATATTCATTTGATAAGATGGAATGAAAGTTTCAGAAGAAAAGTGTTGGTAAAAAGTAGTTGATCTCCATAACCAGACTTCAAATCTACCTGATTTTCCCTCGTAGCTATAGCCACATTTCCACGCTAACACCTTTATAAAGTAGTACAATTTACTTGTCTGAGACATATTACTGTACCCTATAAAAACCATATCCTGACTCCTTTGTTACTATTAGTGTTAACTGTACCATCTTTTTTCTTTTTCCAAACCGCCTTCAAAGAGATCAGGAGTCATGGAAGTTTTTAAGTGTCTTCAGTTCATAATCCTCTCAGTGCTAGTCGGCTTACCAATCTTAATGATGACTGTAACTGGTCAGATTTCGACTGCATGCACAAACTCATTGATCAGCAGCTTCACTCCTTGCTTGAATTTCATCACAGGAAGCACTGGGAATGGATCTTCTCCGAACCGTGATTGCTGCTCTGCACTTGGCTCAGTAATACAAAGCAGCACAGGCTGTGCATGTCTCATATTGACAGGGAACGTCCCCTTCCAACTTCCAATCAACCGGACGATGGCGATCTCCCTCCCGCGTGCCTGTAACATGGCCTCGGTGCCCCTCCAGTGCAGAGGTGAGATTTTGCGGTCTTTTGTATCAAGATTTCCTTCAATTTAAGATTAAGTTGCTAATGGTGGGTGAATTCACTCTTGACGCAGCCACTGCAACTCCTCTTCCAGCTCCAGGTACTATAAGATTTCCAATTCATTGGTTTTAATCTCACTCTCTCTCTCTCTCTCTGTGTCATATAGATTAAACCACTTGATTTAGGCTTATTAGACTTCAAAGCTACAATACACTTTTGTGTTTATATCTAACAGTATACATCATTTCCAGGTCCTTTTGCATTAGGGCCATCTCTTCCTCTTCCCCCAAGAGGTAACTAAATCATCACTAGAGTTTTTTTTTTTTTTTTTTTTTTTTCCTCTCTTGGAATGTTGGGTACTTTTATACATGATCTGCACACTACTTGTACCATCTTAGGGACTACTGCATGAGTACTGAAGTGGGGTTGGAATCGTGTTGAGGTCAACGTCCACCCTCACTTTTGAGCTGTCATAATTGTGGTCGAGCCCGAGCCATCAACATAAAACTATTGTTGTATCGTTTCTTATCGCTAATTGATTTTGAGATAAGTGGTATCTCAATGTGGTGTAAGATTCTACAAGTGGTATCAAAACCTGGTAGGTTGGGTGTTCGAGTCACTGTTGAGGCCAACGTCCACCCTCACTTTTGAGCGGTCATAATCATGGTCGTGGAATGGGCATAAACGGCCAGTCTTCTAGTAAAACAATTGTAGAGCTTAAAGTTAGGCCCAGTAATACTGGGCGTGACTTGGGATTAGGAATATTAAAATCTTCCTCAGAACCACCAGGAATCCAAGCCATGTCCATTTATTTCAGTTATTTCTCTTCTGCCTTGAAAATAAACTTGACTGGTCCTGGGTAAATTAGGCCCAACCCACACCTTTTCGCCTTCATGGCCTATGTGAAGGACTTGACATATCTTGATTTTAGGGCTAATTTTTTATTTTTTGTTGCTTCTTTTCAGCTCCTTTGGTTCCAGAACAGGATCCACCAGCACCAGCACCAGCACCATTGCCAGATACATTCATGCTGCCACCTGCATCTCCACCAGCCACTGCAACTGCAGTTCCAGGTCTCCGGCCAGTTCTCACTCCTAGTCCAGCTTCCAAGCTTTCAAACATGTATTCACGACCTCTCGTACTTGGGGTTCTAGGAATCATGTCATTAATGCATTTCTAGCTGTATCTTATCACCGGATTTTATGGTTTCTTTTTTGGTCATTTTTGTAATGTGGGTCAGTGGGTGAGTTCTGTAATCTGTTTAAATCATTTGTATTGAGTGATTGTACCCTCTTTCTGTTGCAATATTATACTATTCCATTGAATGATTGTACCTTTCAGCTGATCTTATTCCAGAATGCACTCCTTGCTGTTGACCAAGGAAGGAGATTACTTGGACAAAACAGTTAACTGGCAATTGGCATGGGCCGTTTTAGACTATATGCTGGAGCTTAGTCTGAGTTCAAAGCCCAATAAATAACCATAGGTTGGCATCATGGTGAAAGGCAAGGGCCTTCTTTAGGGCTGAATTTTTGAGGTGATTGGCAGTTTGTGGCCCAGTAAATATCAGCCTACTAACATGGCAACATGCATTCCCAACTAGCTCGAGTCTAGATTCTGGATCTTGGTATCAAATGAGATCTTCAGAGTTACATTTACTATTGTTAGCGTTTGATTTGTCTTTTCGTTTTATCATCTATAAAGTGCATTAGACCTTTGTCATCAAGCCACTATAAACAAAAAATAATAATAATAATAATAGTGTACTGGAGTAGACCTTCGTGAACGAACCACCGTATTAAAAAATCTGTGATTGGTGGAGTAGACGTGTGATCAAACCACTACATCGAAAAATCTAGGTTATATAGATTTGTGATGTATGCCTATTAAAGACTTCAAATAGCAAACACCAAAAGACTCTGGGTAGGTGCTCTAGGGAGTGGATGGAGTTCAATGACCGAACCACTATAAAAACCACTGCGTCGATCTCTTTTTATTGTTTTCTATGCATATAATACAGTTTTCTATCGATAACATTGATTAGCTATATTTCTATGCATCACAACTGTTGGGATTCAATTGATTATTTGATTTTGTAGATATTGTGGTGTGCATGCTCAGTTGGCTATTTCATTTTATTTAGTACTTTGTTCCTTTGTTTATTTCTATTAAAGATTTTATTGTGTACTTGGGTCATTAGATTTTAAAATTGGCATAATTGATTATATAGGCCTATTCAAAACCCCACTAGGACATACCCCTAGTGAGCACTTTTCACTTCATATTTAGGATGAGGCTGAACAAAAAACAAAAAGCCATACACTGGTGATGCCATGGGCCTAGTTTTAAGCTTACATGTTTAGGGTGAGCCTGAGTTTGTCGTCAATGAAGTAATGGGCTGAGTTGAATGAGTTTGTTGTGCAATAAACTTGAGAAAAGAGGCCTATTTGATGGTACTGTCTCCAACCTCCCACTTAATTTCAAGCCTGCTTAACCTATTTCTTAATTTTGGCTTCATCCATAACTGAGAGCCGAGGCTTGGGGAGTCCATCTGCTCAAACAAGAGTTACAGCAACACAATAGAATGGAAAAGGGTGGGATGAACAGTTAAAGTATGCTAAGAAGTTTCACTAAAATAAAGGGTCCATGAGGCCAAATTATAACTAATGGGGCCAAAAATATCATAGTGTAATTTCTGCCGAAACAAACTCCTTCGAAAAAATGTGGACACAAACAAAATGTCAGCCAACCTGGTCTGTCAGAGCCAGAAGACTTGCTTGATTGGGAGAATTTGAGGAATTCCTGACCGTAATTCTCCCAAATGTTGTTTCCCCCAAATTCCCCAAATTGTCCCATACAAAGAGGGTTTTGGAATTCAGGATTTGGAGATCTTGAGAGGCTTGAAAAGGCCAATCAGCATCACTCGCATATGAAATTCTCTCTATCAAACGGGGAATTCTATATGACAGCTCGAAACACCACTACTTTGGACTGATCATGTCATGTGCCAAAGCCATCCAAAAATTTAATCGACATACTTAAAAAATCCAATTTCTGTTCTTTAGTTATGAACATTCATCATAATGTTTCAATTACCTTGGCAAGGAAAACTTTCACCAAAATCGAACTGAAGTACCAAAAACTTGCCAGTAAAACACATGCAGCAATGCAGATTTAGACTAAACTACGACCAACCATCTGACCACTCAGCTTCATCAGTAATGGGCTTAGGGATTTCTTCAGCTTTATGAGCCTCCTCACTACTTTCCACTTCATCAGAGAACGGGTTCTCATGTTCATCGCCGGTGATTTCGTAATTCTGTGGAGCAGGAAGAGGACAACCCTGATAGGAGTTTTTGTCTGAACAATACCTTAAGAGCTTATCCCAAAAGGGATCCTGACAAACAAAAGCACAACCTAGTCAGCCTCAAAATATAGGCCAGCATAGAGCTCATCACTTTTGATATTAGAAATACAAAGAAAACAAACAAAATCAAAATATAATCAGCATATGATCTAAACAGAAGGCTTTGTTTAGGCTAAGGTGGAATAAAGAAGAAAAACACTTTATATTAGAAATACAAAGAAAACAAACAAAATCAAAATATTAGCAGCATATCATCTAAACAGAAGGCTTTGTTTAGGCTAAGGTGGTATAATGAAGAAAAACACCTACAATGCATCAAACAAAAAACCTCCAGTTTCGTAGCCTGGAAATTGAAAATCTCAGTGATAGATAGGGCTCCAAACAACAGTGGAGATTTGTATACATACAAAAAAAAACTTAGACTGAATCACTATAAAAGATAGGCAGAGGACCCAATTTCGTCCCCTTGATGAAAATTCTCAAATCAACCATAACTCCAAAGCCTGCAAGTGCTAGCATGTGATGTATCTCCCCCAGTAGGATGGTGTACAAAACGCTTCCTTCTCCCTCCTAAAATGATTAAGAATCAACTCACCCATGACCACAATGATTAATCATGAATTTAGGCACTACTCAGTCAAGCCAGATATCTAGTGATTACCCATTTTGCAAATGAATGAAAACAGCTGGGAAAAGAAAATGAGCCCTGCTAGGTGCCTGGGATCCTGTGGTTCTCATGGGGACCGGGCCACAGTTCGGTCCCCATGAGTTTGTCCAAGTGGACTTTCACAAAGAAAATAGTAAAATGAAATGGGCAAAAATTTATAGAAATGGAAAGTACATCCAGTCATTTGCAGACCAATTATATCTCGATACATTTGCCTAAACCCTAACCGTTTGTTTGCCATGCTTGGTCCTCGCCTATCACTTGCAATTTCCGCAAACATGTTTTTTAGTTAAAAAAAAATATATATATATATATATATATAACTGTTAGATTTTATTTCACTTTATCTTTATTCTATTCCATGGCAACAAGGCCTAAGGCTGTGGAATTAAGTAAATAAAGTTATTTCACCATTCCTAATAAAAATTGTGTCACTTAATTTTTGAGGATTTAATACTACCACCCAAAACACCTTAAATGGAGAGCAATATACTCAAAATAATCACAAACACTTCAAGAGGAGAGCAATATAGTCAAAATAATTGCAACCACTTAAAAAGGAGAGCAACATTCCTTCTCCATTGCTCTTGATCCAGCATTTTATTGCTGGAAGGCTTTTTCAATCCTCAACAAGGATCTTCAAACATTAAGTAGATATCCTCTTCCTGCAGTTGGCACAACATAAGAAATACCATCCATCACAGAGAACAGGGCAATAGGCTTTGAACCTATGCAGGCCGAGCTCGTACTATAGCTGAGAAATTCATTTCAGACGCCGTTTCGGTTTGGCCTCCAAGCCAAAATATTTCGGACAATTCAGGATTTTGGCAAAACATTTCGGATTTGTTTCAGAAAAATATAAAATTAGAAATACATATGCATTTAGAAAAATATAAGATTAATATTAAAATTTAAAAATATGATTTCATACATTTAGTTTATTCTACTAATTCAACACTACTACCAAACAAATTCAACATCAATACCAGATAAATGCTACATTGCATATGTAATTGTATATGTATCTAGAAATGAAAATAGCAGAAATGCAAAACAGACAGCAGTTGAATAGAAAACACGCAGCAGTAAAACAAAAGGCAGCAGCCTAGCCAGCAGTAGAGAAAAAAAGGGAGTAAAAAGGTAGCCTAGCCCAGCTGGTCAGCAAAAAAAAGGAAGCAATGGTCAGCAAAAAAAGGAAGGAACCAGGCAGCCTAGCCCAAAACAAAAAAGAGAGAAGAAAAGGATTATAAAATAAAGAAAAAAAGCAGCTGTAGTTGAAAAGGCAGCTGTTGAAGAGGAAGAGGAAAAGAAAGAGAAAAAAAAGCAGCCATCGAGCTTGGAAGAGGAAGAGAAGAAAGGGGAGAAGCAGCTGGATTGAACAGCAGCTTTGTCAAGCACAACAGCAACAGCTGGGTCAAACTCAAGTAGCACAGCTGCTCTGTGAGCATGTGTTTTCTTCTGGTTAGACGAGCTGATCAGCAGCATCAGGAGGTTCGGCTGCTTTGGGTTAGGGTTTCTTTACTTTTACTTTTAACTTTAAAAAATTACATTTAGCTGAAGTTTTATTTTTCCAATTTTTTAAGGCATTCTATATAATTCGACCAAATTTCAGAAGTTCACCCAATTCGGCCAAAATCCTTCATTTCGGTCTGAATCTCGTAAATTTGGCCAAATTGTTCCAAATACTGAAAAGAATTTTTACAGGGCTGGTGTTCATTTCAGTAGAGGGATCAAACCAAAATTATTTAGAAATTTCGGACGAACCAAACTGAATTTTGTAATAAAATCAAATAAATAAATAAAGATTCCACATGAACAAATCCAAACTCAAAAAGGATCTTTTTGATTCTCAAAGAATGAGGGAAAAGGGATTGATTCGGAAAGGTCTCTTGTTCTTATTATGAGATCGTGATTTGATCTGCATATTTTGGTAAAAAGAATAATCTTCTCCTTTGATCAAACCCAAAAATGGAAAGTGTTCAACTGGAGCATGAGAACGTGACTGAATTGGTCAGTTTGTACTCCTTATAGGTAGTCCCTGCTGCCACCATGACAGCACATCAAAATTAAAAATATATACTCTCAATAATCACCAATGAGAAATCATCTTATGTTGTTGATCACATGGGTGTTTCCATGCAGATTACTTCAGGTGGCCCACATGAACTTTCTTGGTTTTGTATACCTTTTTGGTTAATGCACACTTTGTTTGATCCAATCTGTTCATACCATGCTTAATAGTCAGTTGTGTGCTGGAAAGGCAACCAAAATCGACTTCATACAACAGAATATGTAATAGAGGCAATTAAAAAAAAAAAACCATGAAGCTAAGTTCACATGACGGAAGTGTACATGCTAAGAAGGATCGGTGCAGTTACTAGGAAAGACAAAATTAGAAATTACTAGAACCAGTGGGAGCTGCTTCACAACAGATGCACACTATGATTGATGGGATAAGGCTCGATGGATGAATATGTAATAAATGCCCTGATGTTATTTCACTTTCTCATCATGATCAACATGGATGATTCTCCTGTCTCATACTGTTTAAAGTCCTCCTGTCTTAAACTGTTTAAAGTTTCTTTGTAGAACTCTTTCCACCAATCTAGATTGATAGGATAAGGCTCAGATGATGATGATGGATGGATATGTAATAAAAGTTCGATGTCTAGGGTATCATTCATTTCATTTTGAATATCAGAAGATCTGAAAAGAAAGGGATTAGAAGCGAATAGGAGAAGAATTGGGGAGAAAAGAAGTGATGGTGATCCAACGTAGGGTTGGGCGACCATCCAAGTATATTTATATTAAACTATTAATAAAAAACTTGAAAATTATGAAAAAAAAAAACTGTTTTTCTATCATTTTTTCCCCGACAGTTGGACTGTTCTGTTATTTCTGAAAACTTCCAGCTTCCAACAATAAAGGCCTTAATGATATTTCTCTTCTTCCCTTCTCCAAGAGACATTTTAGAGTGTCTTAGTCCTGATTACCCCAAAAGGCCAACAGTAACTCTAACCAAACCACTTCAGCAGAGCCAAGATGATCATAGATCTGGTATAGAGTTCCGTTAGTGTTGAAATTTCAGGTGGTGATGGCATGTTAGATTTGCTTCCATTTTCACGATTAGTGCAATGCTAAAATCAGTCCCTTCCGCGTGCATCTAGTAAATTTTAATGTATTGCATCACTTGGCACCTAATAGTCAACTCATATCATTTCTCCATTAACTTTCTTACATCACCAGCTAACAGAACTCTCTAGAGGCCATGAGGACAATCTAAAATCCTTCATAAAGACATCAGATTGCAAAAACATGGACCGACAATATGAAAATTAACTTCTGGTTGAGTCAATTAAAATTGGAGAAATACATGTCTCGGCCAGTTGGCGTCATCTGCACATGAGGGCTCTGAGACGGCAACCTCAAGATACCCAGCAGAGCAGCATCATCATATAGAAAGATAAGGGCATGTTCCATGAATAATTACTCTAGAAAAGTCAGATGACAAACCAATCATTTATCGGAGATACATCAGTTAGAACAAGTTCATGTAAAACATATGAACTTCCCATCAGGTAAATGAATATTAAGCCTGGATGAGCCAATACAGCTAAACTCTCAAGGATGAAACCATCACAAGATTCAATATTTTAGTGGGTAAATCACAAGTGGCAGAAATTCAACACCACCACTAAAGTAGGCAGAAAAACTGTGGAATGCCTCTAACAATGCAACTTGGTTAAAGCTCACTAGACTACTACGCAAACTCTTAATGGAACAGATGCTTACTTTTACACAGTCCAAAGTTACCTTTCTCAGGATGCAAATCCAGAAATCTACAAGCTATCAAGAAAATTAAGACAAAAATATTTGCATGGGTTCTGCCATTCAATTTGAGGTCCTTAACTCCTATTGTCTTAATATTCTGCTCATATTGTGGAGCGCCGCTATAGCAAGACCAAACTGCATTATCTTCTAACAGTTCGCACAATGGTAAGACGTATCTTCCATTACCAAGGACCAAGATTTGTACCTATGTAGGTTGTGCTTGTTCTCCACGGATAGCTTCTTTGCAACTAAGACAGCTCATTAAGAAAAAGGACTAAGATGTTTTACTCTATTAGTATGTTTAGTAGACGTTAGATTTAACAAAACCACAAAAAAAAAAAAAAAAAAAAGAAGCAAATACTCAAAGAAACAGGAAGAAATAAAATGTGGACGATAGTCAGAAATCAGAAATTTTATACTCATAGTCGTATCCATTTCCACATCCCAAACTTCATGGCCTGTTTGTTTGGAGGGAATCATGGCGTTTAAGGACAGGAGGATTTTTATAAGGAGAGAAGAAATCCTCCAAAATTGTTCAAGTGGTTAAGAAGTCTATTATTGAGCTGGAGGTTCTGGCTTCGAAACGTTTGGAGCCTTACCCGATACACAGTGCTAGTGGGTGGTGTTGTCTATCCGGGGTTTTTTTACCAATGATCAATCGTAAGGGGGGTCGGCGGGTTCCTCGTCGTCAAAAAACAAAAATCCTCCAAAAACTATAGACATAGTGTTCCACCGAATCCATCCTAGAATTCCATAAAACAACAAAACATAAGAATACCTAGAAATCTTCACTTTAAAAAATTGAAAGGTTTCCATGCATCCAAATGAGGACTTAGAATTGCAGTATCGCATACATCCCCATTCAAGTGTCCATTCAACTGTGCTCATACCAAATTTCCATCTTGGCATCACAGCACCTATGAATACAAAAGGTTTCAAAAAAGGAAAAATAAAAAAATAAACTAAACAAATTAAAACAAAATTTTAATTCATTTTTGTAGAGGATGCTTAGAGTGTACCTTGCAGATAATATGCGGGTTCCCAACTATAACAAGTAACGATCTAGCACGAGTGATTGCAACATTGAATCTCCTCGGATTGCTAAGAAATCCAAGGTTAAAAACTCTGTCAAACTCATTATGCTTGATAGTTGACCTGACTGTAGATATAATGATAACTTGCCGCTCTTGCCCTTGGAATTGCTCAACACTCCCAACCTTCACATCATCCATTCCTAGTGATTCGAGGGCTTTCTTCAATTTGAGTACTTGCTGACGATAAGGAGTTATAACTCCAATATCACCCTCGCTCACTTTAGTACTTTTGGACAGCCTATTTATGATGTCAACTACTTTACTTGCCTCGAACCGGTTAAACCATGAGGGATTACTACCCTCCCTCTCATCACATCCTTGAATTCCAACAAAAAGGATGGGAAATTGTTCATCTGGAAGGTCTGCCCACTCAGACAAGGACAAATCTCTCTCTTCCTTACAGGCAACCAGTTCACCCTGGTAAAAGAGTTTAGAAGGGAGCTCCAGTATCGCTGGATGACAGCGATAGTTCCTAACCAGCTTTGTCACGAAGTCTTTGTTCTCATTGCAATAAAGCTCACACTCAAAAAGCCTTTCCAAGTATGATTTCCCAAGCCCATAACTTTCTGCATCTTTTGAGTAGATCACAGGACCCAACTGCATAGGGTCTCCTGCCAACACCACCACAGTCTGCTTTGTACATAGGTTTGATAAAGGTACCATTGTCTCTGGCTCAGATGCTTGGCCTGCTTCATCTAAGAAAATGTGGGAGAAGTGACCCCTTCGAATTCCTTCTGCATATGGGAGTGATGCACTCATATAGGTGCATATGATGATCCTATAACGCCACAAGGCCTGAAGTGGCGGACATTTGAAAACCAAGTCCTCGAAGAAGCAAAAATGAATCAAATCAGATGGGACATCCTCATATGAACGGCTGGTTGCATTTAGCCTAAATATTTCATGTTCCTGAACCACAGGGGTCTCTTTGTTGATCAACTTCTGCAGTACATGGTCTGCAGCACTGTTTGATGCTGCACAGACAAGAATTCGTGCATCCTTTCGAGTTGTGTACAGTTGTAAAATTGCCTCCACCAGTGTCATTGTTTTTCCAGTACCTGGGGGCCCATGGATTACGTATGGTGGAGCTCCTTTGCAGCCGAGGATCATTTTAACAGCGCAGGTCTGCTCCTCATTGAGATGCTGGCTCCATGGTACAAAGGGAGAAGTTTTTATTGACCTTCTCTTGGAGGTAGATTGAGATGGAAAGAGAAATGCCATACCTAGACCATCTTCTGCTGTGTCAACAGCTAGATATAGCCTTCTCATGTTTACGCGATTGTAAGTGAAGGTAACATTGTAAAGATTTCCTTCACGATGAAGGTGGTGGAATTCCTTTGCAAGCTGTAGAAACACTTCTTCAGCCTCTACTCGATGAATGTATCCCTGTACAAGCCATCTCAAAATGTAAGACTTACAGAAAAGGTTGTCAGTTTTTTCCATTGAAATACTTATCCAAAAATAAATAAACAAATGACAATATTAAGTCTCACAGAAGTAGTTGACAACATTTTCCACAGAAATACTTGATCAAAAAGACAAAAGAAATAGTGAGGAATCTTTTCATGGCAATCGTGTAACCAAGGATATGTCTGAAGTCTAAACAAACCAAATATTATCAATTGCCATTCAATAAGAGGCAGAATTATTGCAAGTATCAATATCGAACATTTCCATGTATTGCAATAATTAATGATTCAGCTATGGGCTAAATATACAAGTGTTAAATCAGCAGAAGGCGAAAACATTACACTATTTAGTCTCTTATGCATATGCAATCTAAGGAATGCGCAATAATAAAAAGAGTTCTTCAGAGTAAAAAAAAAAAAAACAAAACACGATATGGCTTGAACTGTGCGAAAGAAATACATTCAGCTCACAGTGCTTCAACATTTCAATACTTGGCCTTCTGTACAATTCAGTCAATAGAATGAACAAGACTAATATCTCTTTGCATTAAAAAAAAAAAGCCAAAATTACAGCTTCTTCATTAATTTCATAACAGAACCATCAAGTCAGAGATAAATAATTGGAATGTTTTCGTCTATTACAGTGCCAACATATTCTCAGGGCAGAATAATTGGATGTCTACGAAGAGACCTTGGGGCAGCATAATGAATATTATAATAGTTGGTAGAACTGTAAAAGACATAAATCATGCAACATGTGACATTGCTCCCGAAAGTTCCAAGAATGCACCCAAAAAAAAAAAAAAACCACTCTCTTTCCATTCAGAGACGAAGAAGAAAAATGAAAAACAAACCTCATATGGCTTATTATCGAAAGCATCATCAATGGGTTTAACAAAAATACGATCCCGATAGACAAGTGAAGGCCTCTTCTCAGCTAATCCAGGGACCTCAAGGGCCAAGAGGTGACTGCCAACCCTCCTCATGGTGACATTCTCCATGTCATGCATTCTCATCTCTTCCTGTAGCACAAAGTCATTATCAGTAGAGGGAAGAAAAAACATAAAAACAAATTTGAAAAAAAAAAAAAAACAAAAATTCTAGGAAATGAGCAAAATTATTTTGACCAATAGAATTACCTCCAAATGGATTTCTTCCATGATGAGTAAGTTACTGAAGAAATGTGAATAATTATCTATTTTCAATCCTTCCATGAGAACCTCTGGGACCTGCTTATTCTCGATCAACTCCCTGACATCAGGGGGTATCGGATATGGGGGCAATCTATGCCTGAAATTTTGTTTCTGTGTCCCGGCAGGGCGCGAAGCAGCCACATACTCATTGTTGATGCTAATAAACTGTTTCCTCCTCGGAGCCCTTGAATATGGCCTGTTTGAAGCCAACAACTGGGCAACCTTATCCTCCCCCAATAGGAAGACAACCCGCTCAATTTGATCATCTCCCGCATTGAAATGCAGGATTGCAGTGTGTAAACCAACCTCTTTTGGCTTGCAAGATAGCCAAATGGTAAGGGTCTCCCCCGGTTGAAGCACCCTATCATCCAAAGACGTCGACTCGAGGAACTCACGGACTGTTTCAACATCAGCCTCCCCCGAAGGAGGTTCTAAGAGTGAAACAGTATATGTGCCCTCCGGATTCGAATGGAAAATTTTAACACTCCATAGATCTACGGGTTCATCTGTACTGTTTATGATGGTAACCGAATCAACAGTGGTTTCTCCTATGGGAATCGACTGAGGGTTTCCTGCAATGAATGGAAAGGGGTTTGAGATAATGACTTCCCCTTCATTGATAGGATCAAACTCATGAACCGATTTGTCATCCCCATAATCAAGGAAACCAACTTCGGGTTTATCTCCAATTACTGAGTATCCATCATCCCAATCTTCTTCACCCACTGTACCCATTAAACACCTGTGGTTTATTCATAACCATTTTATCATCAGTCAAGTTACCAAAAAAAAAAAAAAAAACTTCACACAGACAGGAAAAATAACACCCAAAATGAAAAAACACAAAATCAATTCAGAATCCATCCACAGAACACATGAATTGAGAGCATCAAAATGTAATCTACATCACAAAATCGCATTTAAATGAAGAACTGAGAGAACCCACAACCACTACTAAATGATTAGTGTCAAATCCTCAATGCATTGGATGGACTGTAAAGACTTTCAAAACTGCTTGTTTCATTCATTTCACTTCTTCTTGCAATGAAAAACCGAATCTAACAGCAATAATCTACCTAACCCATGAAACTTTTTCTTTGCTTTTGATCAGTACCCATGAACTATGTATAGAAACGCGTTTGATCGTTTTGTTTCTTAGGGTGTTTGAGCAACGTACCTCTGTATTGAGATCAAGAGATTTGTGAGAGGAGAAATGTAGACGAATCGATCAAATGTATATCAGAAGGAAGAAGAGGAAAAAGCAGGAAATCAGCTTCTGCCCAGATCAAACAACAAAAAACAGAGGAATGGTTATGGAGTGACTACTTTAGTTTAGATAGTCCATTTCGTACGGAGAAGCATCTCTGCTTTTTCCCGTCTTTAGTTATCTCTGCGCGCAAATGTCCGGATACACTCCGGCTCCCGGCTGTAGAGACTCAATGGGTTCTCCCTCATACTTCCCCACTACTGGCGGGTATATGGAACTTCTCCATGGGGCTACCTATTGATGATCCAGTGGTAAAAAATTGAATGAATCCCAGTCTCTGTAGTGGTATATCCTCCAAAAAAAAATTCGATAAAATTTGGTCCCGTTTAAGATTGAACAAATGATTAATATGATAATTAATGCATTGAATTAATAATCTAATTAGGAGATCCCGAACGCCGGGAAAGTATTCCACTTAGGGTTGCGTATGCAACTCTAAAAATAAGCTCTTATTTTATGCTTTTAGAAGCGGTTGGCATCTCTATTTTTCGGTTTTGCTTGTTACTTTGACGCCATATTCAATTTTTATTTATTTATTTATTTATTTATTTATCTTTGAAGTTGTGGGCCACAAAGTTTAGATCTAAACTATTGGATGTCTTTAAAACCTTAAACATGAATAAAAGGTCAAATTTGAACCGTTAATTCATTAAGGAGCTATAGATATTTGTGAAGAACCACAAATCTTTAAGTTTTCATTTTTGGACTTATATGCGGTCCCCTAAATCATGAACCAAACCGATGATCTTCTTTGGAAGGCCAAAAATAGTTATAGGGTCAAATCACAACATTTGATTTCTCGTAGATCTTGAGATTTTTTTTTTTTTTTTTTAATGTAGACCTTTGATGTAGTTATGCAGGAAGTAACTAGGTTTTGCATGTGATCACGCGCTAGCTGTTCTTTTTTTTTTAAGCTGTGAAGCCCTAAATGAAGACCCAAACCATTGGCAATCACCAAAAGACTAAGAAAAACCATTGTATCAAATTTCAGTTCTTTATGCTTCATCAATCTTGAGATCATCATCATCATCAAAGCCTTGTCCCAACTATGTTAGAGTCGGTTGCACGAAATCTACTTCTCTATTATGATCTATCTTGGGTCAAGTCATCAAATAAGTTACAGTTCTTTATATATATTTGTCTACCACATTCATCCACGTCCTCTTTAGCCTACCCATTTCCCTTGGTGGGCAATCAACCTTCGTAGTCAAATCTTTTCTTATTGACGTTGTTGACGGCCTACACTGAACATGCCCAACCCGTTTTAAACGGGTTTCTCTAATTTTATCCCTTATTGTTGCTACCCATAAATATTCTCGAAAGTGCTCATTTCTAATTTTATCCTTCCTAATTTTACCACATATCCACCTCAACATTCTCATCTTTACTACATTCATTTTGTGTATATGTTGTTTCTTGATTGGCCAACTTTCTGCTTCATAGGTCATGGCTGGTTTAATCGTTGTCCTGTAAAAGTTTTCCTTCAATATTGTTGGCATTTATCAATCACGAAGCACTCCATCAGCAAGTTCCCTTCAACCATCCCACTTTTATCTATATTCAACATCTTCATCAAGCTCCCAATCTTTATCTATTATAGAGCGAAGGTAGTGGAAATAATCACTTTGTGAGAACTCTTGGTCTTCAATTCTCGCAGTAGTTTCAGCTCTTTCTATATACCTACTGAAGTTACAATTCATATATTCCATCTTTGTGCAGCTTATTTTAGGCCTTTGGATTTTAAAGCCTCCCATCATCTCTCGATTTTCGCATTCAAACCATCTCGTAATTCATCTACCAACATAGCATCATCTGCAAATAACATGCACTAAGGTACATCTTTTTGAATATGAACAATTAACACATCCATAATCAGTGTAAATAGATAACGGCTTAGGGCTAACCCTTGATGAAACATATGGTCATAGGGAACTCCATTTGTCTCTCCATAAGTAGTTTTCTTACTCATTACTGCTCCTTCATAGATGTCTTTGATAATTTCAATATAACATCTTAGAACATTCCTTTTATTTAAAACTCACCAAATCAAGTCTCTAGATATCTTATCGTAGGCGTTTTCTAAATCAATGAAGACCATATGCAGATTTGTCATGTCCGTTAGATGTTTTTTATTATTTGTCTAAGTGAAAAGATGGCTTCTATCGTTGACTTCCCCATCTTAGAACCAAATTGATTTTCATATGTCTTAGTCTTCTGTCTAAGTCTTTGCTTCATTGCTCTCTTTCTTTCATAGCTTCATAGCATGACTTATAAGTTTAATCCTATAATAGTCAGTATAGTTTTGTATCTCTCTTGTTCTTATATATAGGTACTACAACACTTCTTTTCTATTAATCCGACATTTTCTTTGTCATTAATATTTTATTGAAGAGTCTAGTTAACCAAATCTCCCTAACTTCTCCTGAGCATTTACAAGCCTCAATCAGAATGTCAATAATTGGGTGCATTTCAATTTAGAACTATTCTTTTAAAGTCCGCATTCTTATACAAACACATATCCCATGATCAACAAACTAAAATACTAAACTATCATATATCATAAATTGAAGAAACAAGAGAATGGATTAGAAATGAAATATCTAAATTATGGAGAAAAAAATCATTAGATATTTATGCAAACAAATATAAACTTCAAAAAGATTCTTCAAAAAAAATATTAAAAAAATAGATTCCCAAAACAAAATGTATCAGAGATGAAAGACCAGGAGGACATGATGGTGAGTGAATGGGCCTGGCTTAATTGAAGGCCGAATAAAGCCCATGGTTCACAGGCTCTCATCATCTCTACTAATGGGTTTCCTATTTTTCATGTAAGTTTCGATTCAAAGTTTATAAAGTTGATTAGATTAAGTAGATTTTTTTTTTTTTTTTTTTGAAGGAGATGTTTTAGGAAAGTTTGAAAGAGAGAGAATTAGTATAGGGCTAAGTGATTAGATTTTGGTTGCATTCCAAGAGAGTGACTTGTTCGGCATTCTCATTGATGTTGTGTAGAATATAGTCTTTCTGTATTTTCAAAATTAAATACATAGGCATTCTAGTTGGTAAAAATCAATTTTAAAATTGGAGTTCCAATTTCGCAAACCATATCAGGAAATGGGCGTAAATATGAACGTCAACCAGTTTATATATGGGCCGCAAATGGGTATAAACAGTCCAAATAACAGCGGTAACTGGACCCAAACAATATCAGAAAATGGGCCTAAACGTGACTGTCAAGTGTCAACCAGTTTATATAGTGGGCTGTAAAATGGGTTTAAACATTATCATTAAATGGACATGTACATAACCGCAAAATAGTCCATAAATGGGTTGTAAAATGGGTCCAACCAATGTCTGAACCCATTTCAGGAAATTAATTTTTGTCTAAATCCATTACAGGAAACATTATCAGCAAATGGGCCTAAACACAACTACAAAACAATCAATATATGGGCTGTAAATAGGCCCAAACAATATCAATATATAGGCCTAAACACAATTGCCAGATAGTCCATATATGGGCTGTAAAATGATCCAAACCATGTTAGGAAATAGGCCTAAGAATGACTGTAAAATGGTCCATATATAGCCAGAAAATGGGCTATAAGATGGGTCTGATCCAAAGGCTAAGAATATATATTGAAAATAAAAAAATATAATTTTGGAATTAATATGAACGTATCCTTGTATGCTTTATTTTACTCGACAGAATGGACCAACTCAATCCAAATGCTCTCAAAGGACAGGAGTATGGAATTTATAGCCTCTAACAAAAGCGGTGATTTCTGGGAGGATAAGAGAAGTTCCATATTTCCATTGATTCAAGGTGATTTGAATGACCTACTAAATTTGAATTCAAATTCAAAGGTGAAGAAGACCATTATGACCCAACTGGATGTCAACTAGGGCTGTAAACGAGTCGGACACGGAACTGGAACCATTAAGGAAAAGGTTGAACTGGATTCTAACCCGGAACTGTTTTAGAACCAGTTTTTTTGCTCTAGATCCGGAACCAAAATCATATATGGGACGGGTCTGGATCCGGATCCGGATCCGGGTCTAAGTAGATAATGATATTTTAAAAAAAATATGAGAGATTCACGAAAATTGAGGTAATATGTCGGGTCTCGGGTCCACAGGTCTAAACTAAGGTGGAACTGGACTCGGATCCATTTACTTATTGAGGCCTAAATAAGGATCCAGACCCAATTTTTAATGGGTCAGAACCTTCGAGTAATCGAAAAATCGGGGACCTATTTGCATCCCTAATATCAGCCCACCAAAGTCAAAATAGGTGATGGCCCACTTAAACTTACTTAGGGGGGGGTGGGGGGGCGTCAAAGCACCAATTGGATGCTAATTGCTAAGGTCAGATTAATAGTGAGGCCATTTTGAAGTTCACAAAAACTCAAATGGGTCTTGCATAGCACAAAATTCCGGCAACAGTACGATCCGATTTGCTCTGAAAACTTAGAGCTGCAAGAAAGAATCAAGATTTAAATTATTTAATATCCAAATCAAATCTCTACACAGAGATAAAAGAATTGTTTTGAATTATTACCCTTTGATCTGGGCCCCTAGAAATTCAAAAGTTTTGCTAAAGAGTCCATCTCCTTTGAGGCTCTTTTTAGAAATTCAAAAAATTAATCAAATTGGGATGGTTTTATATAAAAATAATCTAATATTTTAATGGTTCACATGTTATTGTCATCTATATGTATGGCTTTTCTATTTTTTTATTTAAATTTAAATTTAAAATTTCTACGACTTCATTAGACTAAGGAGATTCTTTCGAAAGGAGAGATAGAATCACAATACGAACTTCTCTCTAAATTGCAATCATTAAATAATATTTATTCTAAATTATACTGAGATAGTAAAAATTGCAATCAAAATTAAAATCTATAATAATAACAAAGAAAACATCACAAAAATGCAACATGAAAATAAAAGCCCATAGACAATTCAATAATAAAAATGGCTAAGAAGAATTAAATAAATCCATAGAAACTCAATGCCTAAAAATAAAAAAAAATAAATAAAAATAAATTAATGAAAATTCATCACCATGGAAACTAAAAGAACCCATCAAATGCGGAAAAAATAACAATCCAGAACTATCATCAAAGGGATGCAAAGTTATCCATTGAGAAAATGTGCATTATGTTGAAAGTTTCTTAGAGAGTGCCTTTGTTTAAAATTCAAATTTCTGAATGAAATCAATTTGGCAAGCATAGAGGTTTAAGTTTGAACTGGAAAGCTTGCTAAAGAGTCCAACTCCCTTGAGTCTCCTTTAAGAAATGCACTAAAGAAATCCCAAATAGACTCAAAGAGGAAGAATGGAATGGAAACATGTACTTACCAAAGGAAAAATGGAACTAATGTGGGATAAAAAATCTCTAAAATCTATTTATGGAATCTGAATTGGAACAAAATTGAAATCCCAATTGAGCTCCAATTTCGCAATCAATATTTAAAAAATATAAAACTAACATAAATTGAAAAATGTAAATTAAGTTTAATTAGCATGTACAAAATAATTGAGTTTTTAAAGTTTTAGTTTATTAAGAATTTATTTTGATTTAAAATTTTATTTATTCTCCTTTATATAATTTCTTTATTCATGAAGAAAGTTTCTTACTTATAAAGTCTATTAACAATTGAAATGTGATTTTTATTTTCCTAAACCAATTAAAAATAGCTATTACAAATATATAATTTATCTAATATGATTAAGAAATAGAATAGAAAATTTCTAAAAATGATTCTTATTTAAAAAAAAAAAGAACAAAAGAAAGAAAGAAAAGGGTTGAATGTGGAGTTTGCAATTGGATTTAAATAATTTTTATTTTTTTTATCAGATCAATCGGTTTTCTCTTGAGTTTGAGCCTTTTTAATTAGCACGGGCAGTATTCATCTTAGATTACTTTAGACAAATTTTACTCAGATAGAGTTCTTACAATTGCTCATGCTAAAACTATGCGTGCAGTAACACAACCCTATTTGTAAACCCATTAATGTAAAAGCTTGGACTTGACAAGAAAATCTAACAAAGAAATTAGCAAAAAAAAAAAAACCTTATATACATTCCAAATAGCGTACAAATCAGTCAAGAAAAATAAACTATTACAAATAACTACTGCAAATGGAAAAAAAGGCAGATCATCCTTATCTAGCAATGAAAAGCTAGCTCATTAATTAATGCATTCAAAACTGTATGTGTACGTATATGCTAGTTTTTGAGTTGTAATGATGAATTAAAAGGAGTAGATTCCATTTGTAACCCTAATCTAATTAGAAATAAAAAGATGATTCAGATAGAAAAAAATTACCCCAAACTTTATTACCGAACTTCAATTCCTGAAAATCTCGATCGATCTAATTTATCTATTTAATACATTATCTTTGCAAAATTCAACTATTTTTGGGTCAGGGTTGTGTTGGGTGGTGCTGAATCTTGTACAAGCCTCGGGCCATTTAGCTATCAAGTCTCGTACTCACTGAGCAAACTACGGTCTTAATGGGTCAGGTTGGGTGGTGCTGAAGCTTGTACAACCCTAGCCCATTTAGCTATTGAGCTTAGTACTCCATTCTAGATCCAGGCCATGCATGGGCCTAAAAGTCAACCTAGTACCCCACCCATTTGCACAATCTCTATACCCCAATTGCATTAAATATGTTGGGCCAGCTCAGGTTGGACCTTTAAGCTTAAACCGTGCCCATCCACTTGATTACCGAACCAGAAAATTACACCTGGGTGTCCAGCCCACGGGCTTAGAGATGCAGCTCAATGCCAGTAAGTACAGGCCAGGATCAGGATAGTGCAGCCCATGAGCACCCCTATTGCGAACCCCAGTTAGACAGGTAGGACTTGATGCTATGTTATGTGATAGGCAAACTCTGTTGTACAATAGATGATCATGGGATCAGGAAATTCATCATCATGACCATCATCAAAGCTTATCACTTGGGTAACCTAACCCGTGCGAAGCAATCAAATTAAGGGTTGCAAGCACAACCCTAGTCAGCCTACTTTATATTGGGTTCAGGGCGACTTTCAGATTTGTGTGTGGGTCAAGGTCTAAAAATTGTCCAACAAACAGGGGCCCACAACTAAGGAAGATAAGGCAATAATGCGGGGCAAGCCTTATGCTCAGGTTATGGGAAGCATCATGTATGCGATGCTGTGTATGAGACCGGATGTTGCATTCGTCGTGGATCTCATGAGTAGATTCCTAAGTAAACCTGAATTACCTCATTGATATGTGGTTAAGAGGATTCTATGGTACATCAAAGGCATCTTGAAGTTGCAACTATGTTATCAAGGTGACGACCTGAAATTGTGTGGCTTTTCCGATGCGGATTGGGCCGATGACTTAAACAAAAAAAAGTCAACCATAGGCTATGTGTATACTCTAGGGGGAGGTGCGATCTCTTAGGGTAGCAAGAAACATACCTTAACGGCCATGTCTACGGCCGAAGCAGAGTATATGACCTGTAGTACCGCAGTTCAAGAGGCTGTTTGGTTAGGAAACTTTTTATGTGGTATTGATTTAATCAGTGATGATTGGCCTGTCCCCATGAACGTAGATAGTATGTCTGCCATCTCAATGGTGACTGAGCCAAAATTTAACAGTCCATTAAAGCATGTTGAGATAAAATATCATTTTGTCTGGGAGAAGGCTGAGAATGGAGAAATTGAAATTTCTTATTTGCCTTTTAGAGAATTGATGGCTGATGCTCTCACCAAACCGTTGCTTGCGATAGAATTCGTGAGGCATGTGATGTGCATGGGACTCAAATACATTTGATGTACATTAGCACGTTTGTTAACCATGACATTCGTGTCAAGTGGGAGATTGTTGGAAAATTGTGTGGCCCGACTGCCATGAGGCCCACACCAGATCGAGCTCAGTTATTTGCCGCGGATGAACTCCCAACAAGTCTTGATCTGGTTTAGTCAGATAAGGATCAAACTCTTGGTGATAGAGTTTGGATTGAGTTTAGACTCCTGATTTGACAGATTTCTCACGCTAGTCAAAAGATGTGGGATTCCAAAAGAGGTAGTATTAGGATAGAGATGTAACTCCTAGGGATTGCTCTATTTAAGGGAGATGAGAACCCATGCATCTAATCATACAGAGATCTGAGAGCATTCGCAGCGATTTCGTAGGTCTGCCTCACACCAGAACGCACAAGGTTCTCGGCGACTTCGGTTCCGACACCCATCTGAGATCAACAATTTCTTTTAGTTTGACCTGTTGATTGTTTATCTATTAAAGGGCTGAAAGCATTTCAATCGGGCCTTTTATCAATGTATAAATATTTGTGATAATACCAGATTTTACAGGTCTGATATCATAACAAAATGGGTAGTCTTTTAACAATTTTTTGTACATATTAGTGAAAATAATATATATATATATATATATTTTTAAGTTCTTGATTGCCCGTGCATAATTTACCGAAATGGGTTTCCTGAATCGCCCTCAAAACAATGCATGGGGATCGTTGTTGGCTTGTATTGAAAAGTATTTCCGCTACCTCTACTAAGGCCATGAGGTTTTGGTAGGAATGGCTAGCTAAAGAAAATTAAGATGTTAACGGAGCCAACTGGTCGTGAGTTCAAATCTCAGGAGGAACGACTCAAGCATGTCACCCACCCAAGGGGGAATATTGAAAAGTATTTCCACTTCCTCTACTGATGCCATGAGATTTTGGTAGGAATGGCTAGCTAAAGAAATTCAAGAAAGGGAAGGGATGTCATTTTTTTGTATACAGGGAGTGTATAATTACTATTATTAGAGGCGTCGAGAGAGGTTAAGATGAAAGGCACGGACCTTGGGTGCTTGTCTATCTCAGGCTTGGTGAACCAAGTATTCAGTGGCGAACTAGGAAATTTTCCTTGGGGCCAATGTCAAAAAGGAAGAAGCATAAATGGCGATCCTTGCATACAGGTAGCAAGCAGTCCATTTTACACCTCGATTGATTATCACAATAGAGGAGGATTTGGTGATATTTAGATGTATCAAGGAGCCATTAGCTAGAGTCTCAGCGAGTCTGGATCCATGTTTTGGCGAGAGAGGAGATAGAAATTAGGGATTTGAGAATGGGCGGGCGCTGAGAAGAGGAAGGCCGGGTGAGGAGATGGGGGCCTAGGGGCTGGGAGAGAGTGTTTTCGATATAGAGTTTGTGGTCTGTTTTTTCTTTTTTTATAAGAAAGACCCTGCCTTTTCCTTTTATTCATTTAAGGTCAAGGCCCATAACCATGGTGGAAAGTGATACACATGGCGTGTGCATATTGGGTAGAACAGGGATCCCCTATTTCGTTGAAGGAAATGGATCCCTTGTTTGGTCCAAACAGAAAAATCATTTTTAGACCAATCAGGGGGTGCCACATGAGAGAGATGTCACATCTCATCTCCTAAAAAAATCATATCTCCTCAAAAAAGATTCCTTTCCCCATGTGGCACCCCCTGATTAGACCAAACGAGGGATCCGAACCCCTGTTCGCTTCAACAAGATGTTGTAAAGTTTCATTCTAAAAAGAGTTAGAATGAACGTGTGTAAAAACACAAGCATATATACTTCATTTTAAGCCTTTTAGATTCTAGATAGGGAAGATTTTCACCTATAAGCAAACTAGATACTATGCTCATATGGTCCACCTCATGAAGCCCACATGGGTGCATTTTTACCAGTAGGCCTATGATAAATGATAATGTCTCTTTACTAATACAAGTCATGCAAGATGCAATTGAGTTCTTAATTTAGCAACCGGGGGCGGGCCCAGAAAATGGAACTAGGGGGAGCCAAATCAAAATTTTAACAATTTAGGGGTCAAAATAAAAAAATTACAAAAAATGTAGTGGTAGCAAAATATTTGAAAACTTAAGGGGGGTCAGGCCCCCCTAGGCTTACATGTAGTTCCGCCCCTGTTAGCAACCTTAAATCTAAATGATCTTTAAGCATAGATTCGTTTCTTGATTCAATCTAATAAAAAAATAAGGATGTATTTGTTTGTGCAACACGAATGGCACCGAAATAGGATTATTAAGGCATTGGAGTTTCTGATGTCTTCCTTGAATGCAATCAAATTTTTTGCAATTTATTTAGTTTTTTTTTTAGTTTTTCACATTTTTCTATGCTTGTGAGGGTCCAAAAGTCTCACCTTTCAACAAAATAGTGCCCGCTCGTGCATAAGAGTGTGAAAAGACCTAGACTGTAGACAAGGTACGCTTCCACACAAATCATACTTTATCAGAATTCTAAGAATTCATGTTTGGGAGAATTTCAAATTCTCCAAAAGTTATCCCCTTAGGTGGAAATCCAAATTTATCTTTTTTATGGAGGATTTGAAATTCCAACAAATAATATACATAGTGGAATTTCAAGAATTTCAAAAGGTCTTTTTGGTGGTTGGAATTTGAAATTCTAAAAGTAGGGATGGCAACGGGGCGGGGCGGGGACGGAATTGGGTTGCCCCGTCCCTGCCCCGCACCTCATGGGATACGCCCCGTCCCCACCCCGCCCCGCAATTCGGGGTATGTTAAATACCCCGTCCCCGCCCCGACATGCCCCGTGGGGCCCCACCTCGATGTGGTGCAACCACAAACATAGTGTAACATTCAGATTGCATATTAATCCGGCACTCAATGTATATCAACAGCAATAATGTGTGTTCTTTTTTTTCTTTTTTTTTTTTTTTAAACGGAGGGTTCCCAATCCTTTGGGCTGGACTATTCTCTCCGGGCCCAGAGAGAAGCCGGGTAAAACCCCTGTGGCCCCTAGGTGGTAGCACAAGTAAACTCAACCTTCGGCTCCTGAAGAGAGGGGAACCGGGGGTCGATACCAAGACCTCTAGCTCCGGAAGAGGGAGGAACCGTGATCCTGACCACTCGGCCAACCCCTTAGGGTTAATAATGTGTGTTCTCATTACCATACTACTGCAAATGCATTATATAAATTGATAGCTTTCCAATCTGAGAAAATATTCAAAGGGGTCACAATTTGAGCATTTAATCACAGAAGTTTCATCTTATGACACTATACATCATCTTTTTGTACAGAACAATATAGAACCATGTACTTTGAGTTCTAGTCTAGACTCTAGAGCTCACCTCCAACCTTCATACCAACCAAAACCTCCTTCAGGCCCTGAATAATCTAGAAAAGAGTAACCATGATTTGATAATTAGTAATTATAACTGCTAGTAAATACATATTTCTAGCAAAACACAAAATAGGTCCTTAACAGAAGTTCTATTAGAGAACAGTCAAACCATGTAGGAACCCAAGAACACAAATATCAACTAATAGCCACTAGGGAACACATCTAAAAGTATTGAGTATAATTCCCACCAGGTAAAGGAAGTTAGAAAGAAAGATGGTAATAATAATACCTTGCAAGAGATGACTTTTATAGGAAAAGCTAAAAAAAAATCAGTTGCATCAGTCTTGGACCTGTATAGCATTCACCTGCACACTTCAGTGATTCACAGTCTACACTAGCCATTGGACCTGTCAAAGTTCTTCATAAAAAATAAAAAAAAAAAGAAGTGAAGGAGAAAAAGAGGAAAAGCCACCTTGTAACATAAGTTTTCTGATTTCCAAGGTCATCATCAAGTTTGGAGAATTTTTAGTCAACCACAAACAAAGTTCAAATAGAGTACAATCACACCATCAAGTTTGAAGAGTTTTTAACCAACCACAAACATAGTTCAAATAGAGTACATGATTGTTCAAATAACAGAACCCTGCAATGCCACAAACAGAGTTCAACTACAAATAGAGTTCAGGTTGCACCAGCAAGATAGGATTAAAAAAAAAAAAAGAACCCTGCAACGCCCTTAGAAGCAACAAATGCACCAACTAGTTGTCCTCTGCCAGCCTCACTGCATGCAAAATAAAATCTAATGAATCCAATAATTAACATATAAACTCCAAAGTAGTTAGATAAGTGAAAGTGAAAAAAAAATTACTTTAGAAGGTATCATCCAAGCACAATTTGATCAATTTCTTCTCCTTCATCATCATCAATGTCATCGAGAATGTTTTGAAACGTGATGGAATCCTTTGAACTTATTTTTAATGAAGGACCTAATAACACCAAAAACATATTAAAAATAAGAGAAATTCAATTAAATAACATGTAACTAATTTAAATATTAATTTTTAATACCTTCGTCTCTAAGTGAAATTTCATTGTTTAACCAATTCTGAGCACAAAGCAATGCCTCAACCGTATTTGAATGGAGTTTACTACGATGTGGACTCAACAATCGACCACTAATACTGAAGGTCGACTCTGAAGCAACCGTTGACACCGGAATGGCTAGAATATCCCTTGCCATAGTTGCAAATTGGGATACTTGGGTCCATTAGTTTTCCACCAAGCAAGGATGTCAAAATCAGGAGACCGAGGCAATACATCATCCTCAAGACAGTGGTCCAACTCTAACTTTATATTTCCAATTGAACCCTTCTTTCTACTACTAACAAACTGATCAAAACTTGCAAGACTGTCTTTATTTACCACATTTGGATTTGATATAAAGGAGTCATGGCTATCTGTGTCCATATTTTAGGAACTATATTCATGCATTAAATCCTCACAAATTCCCTTAATCTTCATAATCTCATCATCTGCCCCGTCACCATAAATTGTAGGAAAGTAGAACTCCAACAACATCATCTTATACCTTGGATCTAGGACAGTTGCTACACCCATGATACCACTAATGACATTCCAATAACTATTAAATTTCTCAAACATATGAAATGTCATATTCTTAATCACAACATTAGAATCCAAACACCACTCCGCCAATGATATTTTAATTTCACAAACTTTTGGAAAATAAATATTAGCGGTAGGATATGTGGTACCTGAGAACAACTTAGTCACATTGAAGAATAACTCTAGTTTCTTGCAACTATTTATTGCAACCTCCCATTCTTCATCACTTGGCATGCAATCATAGGATGAGTCACGTTGTTTTAAGCGAAAGAAAACATCTTTGTACATCAAGGCACTAGACAACATAAGATATGTAGAGTTCCAACGAGTCTTACAGTCTAGAACCAATTCTTTAGCTCTTTTCATATGCAACTCTTGCGTTGTCTCTCCAAATTTTTGTCTTTTCTTTGTTGATGCTGTCCAAAATACCATGCTATCCCGAATTTTTTCAACTGCTACCTTAATTACACCCAACCCATCTTGAACAATTAGATTAAGAATATGCGCGGCACACCACATATGCAACAAGGACCCGTGCAACATAAATGAACTTTTTTGAAGCCTCTCTGAAAGAATTTTAACCATGGCATCATTTGTACTACAATTATCCACGGTCATTGTAGACAACTTCCGGTCAATATTCCATTCCAATAAGCAATTCAAAAGTGAATCCACAAGAACCTCCTTTGTATGTGGAGAAGGCACATAAATAAACCTGAAATATAAGTAATTATTGAGTTTGATTAGTTTAAAAAATCTACTTGTTCAATAATTAAGTTCAAACAATCTAAAATAGTATATAAAAAAAAGAAGTATATACCTCATAACTCGACTATGTAAATTCCACGGGTCATCGATAAAGTGTGCCGTTACAACCATAAACCCCCTCTTTTTGTTACTTAATGTCCACATATCAGTTGTAATGGCAGCTCTGCTTCGATTCTTATCTAACTTTTTCATCACATTCTCTTTCTCACAATTGTAGATTTTGAAGATTTCGCTCTTTATTGTATTTCTGCAAACCATTTTAAACAAAGGTTGTAATGAAACTACAAATCTTCTAAACCCAAAATGCTCCACTATAGAAAGAGGATACTCATGCAAAATAATCATATTTGCGAGTTCCCTCTTTGATACTTCTTGATCAAAGTGATGGGCAGTCAAACTCATTCTTTCATCAGCCTTAGTTTGTTGATTCACCAAAACTTGTTGTCTCATATCCACAATATCTTTATACTTTCTCTTTGGACATCTCCTAAAATGGTCATGTAGATGTTTGGTCCCATTTTTAGTTTCTCCGCCAAGGGATTTGGAACAATAATGGCACACTGCCCTATAAACCCCATCAACTATTATTCTATCATAATGATTCGACATAGCCAACTTCAATATTGACTTTCCACCATCATTAGCTTCAACTTGTTCATAATTGATAGGACTTGAAGAAGCATTGGATTGATTCTCTTCAGAAGGGACCATAGGTGATTGCGGACTTTCGGAAATTGGTGAAGAAGTTTGAGATCCACTAACCATATCATCATTTCCAGGTGAAGATGATGAAGACATTTTAACAAAATCTGCAATAATTCTTTTAGTATTTGCTTTCAATGTGTCAACTACAAAATCCTGTGAATTAAATTAGATATACAGCTGGCAATAAAAACACCAAGATGAACAGCCAGAGAACATAAAACAAGCAGTCAAGCACCATAACCAACAAGTTGGCAGTGCAATCACTGGTAATCTAGTGAAGCCCAGCTTCTTTGGTTTTTGGAACAAAATATGGCACTCCAAGCTTAACCCCAGTGCCTTTTGCCACTAAAAAATGGCTTACTTCATGCACCCCTAAGACCAATGCAGTTACAAGTGCTCCATTAAGGCCATCTTTCAACAGTGCAAGATTGTCAAAGGTCAATCTGACACATCAAAATTAGTGAACTAAAAATAAATCATACAACAAACATTACTTTCTTGAGATAAACTCCAAGCAAATATTTCATATTAGTAAACATGTGTAACAAGAATTGTCCAGACTGTTGCAAGGATCAGTAGAGAAGCACAAAATGTGTCATGTTACATGGTTAGAATTGAAAACTAGAGTCTACATTCTACAAATATTGTTCTCACACGTCTTAAAAGAGACTACTGTTATGGATCAGATGAATTATTGCAGATTTTTACAAAAGAGGCTACATTCTACAAATTAGTGTCATCACAAGAACAGATCAAACAACAATGGCAATAGACAGGGCAACATTAATGGTCCACGTTCCACAATGACCAAGGAGATGGCCAATACGAACATTGGTAATCTAGTGAAGCCCAACAAGCCCATTAGCAGCACCACTCAACAAACAAATGACAGCAAAAAGACAGGGTAGCAGGGCCAGCCAAACCAAGCAGCAAGAAAGAACATAGCAAAGCAACCCATTGAAACCCATCAAAACCCCAATCAAAATCCCATCTTTTTATTCAACCTTAGTGTGTGATGGAAAAGGGCCAAAATGAAAAAAAGACAGGGGAGTGTACCTGCTACAAGAGAGGCGTCGCGTGAGGCGGAGGAGGAAGGTGAAGGCGCTGCGGTGTCCGGGGGGTGCTGCGTGCGTGCTTCCGGCAGAGGAAGATGAAGATGGTAGTGCGTGAGATGGGTTGTAGCCTTGCAGGGAGAGGCGAGATGGGTTGCATAGGATGAAGAGCGTCGCCGTTACGCGATGGAGGAGGGGAGATGTAGATGGAGATGGAGGCGAACGATGCAGGAGATGGAGAGGGTGGTGGGCGATGGAAAGGCTGGGAGTGTAACGCCTCAATTCCGGATACCGATAAAATCATTCGAATACCCGAAGTTAGAGCGCTACTTCCCGGAAAAATCCGAGAACTTCCAAGATCGTAGGCTTGCAGTGAGGTCCGATTTAAAACTTTTGACCAATATAAACTCAATGGTTAAATGTGCGGAAGCATAATAAATAAAGCGGAAGCATTTGATATCAATATATAAGTAAAGTGTGAGCAGAACTATAGTCTAGTTAAAAGTATCAGCTGTTAATCAAAAGTTAATACATTTTTCATAACTACCCGGCTCACCTACAAAATTCTCTCAAAACCCAAAATAAGCAAGTGCCCTCAAAACCCGGGTAACTCCTCTCCACCCTCCGGCTCGACATCAATGTCGGCCAAGCCCTATACGAAGTCTCCGACGACCGGCGCCTCTACTAGTGCAAGCGTATCCTCTGGGATCTCTGGCTCAAGGCCTAAGCACCAAAGATGGGTCAGATCTAAAAGATCTGGCAAGTCACAGTATACTACTAACATATGACATATATATCAAATGAATAGAGACAGGTAAAGAAATTAAAGAATAACAAGGTAAATGAACTAGGCAGTTGAGCATGATAATCATAAAGAATCAGGATAATATAAAACATCTAATCTACTATAAAATAGCACATTCACACGAGCTGGAATACCGCGAGATATTATGCCACGACCCTCCCATACTGAACACAGTTGCGGCGGGGAAATCTCACCAGTGCTGGGAATTACAAATCCCGCAAATCACTCATCATCTCATCACTCAAGACCGGACACAGTATCACACCATCCGTCTTAACAACATAGCTCATCATGATAGCTCCTCAACACTCATAATAGCTCCTACCGGGGATGATTAGTCCACAGGCTGAGCTTAAATCAACCGAGTGAATGTCTATGCCGACTCAAGAATAACTCTAAGGGTCTGTGTCTGTCCAGGCTTTGCCTTGCGTGAACAATGTCCTAACCAAGTCTCTAAGAGGTCTATACATCAAATCAGTCTATGGGTTGTATTCCAAGTCCAAGCCCACTCGTTGGATCCATACAAGGCCCATCAAATCCATGGCCTGGTCTAAAACCGTCCAAACGAGGCATCATATCCATTTACTACTGATAAACAGTTCATTCTATTCCATCATGACTTAAAATCCCAATATAAACTACGTCTTCCAACTAAAGGTACACATCTCCACACTTAGGCCCAATAAGGGCCCGCCTAGACACAGACACGGGTCAATGTTCTCCAAATCATACTAACGGGTCACCTCTAAGATATCCTAGGTTCAGGTCCTCCATTTATATTTAATTAACAGCTAACGGCTATACTAGGGATATAAGAGTGACAGTAATAAATAATATAAGTAAAGTATGAACTTCAATAAGAGAATCAACGGGGAAAAACAACAGTCCAATCCTAGGTAATGGACCACGTTCAGGTTCAGGTCCATCTCCGGTAATTTGATCTCTAAACGAAGTCACTGATGCCATATGATACTGTGATTGGTGGTTATGAGGTTACGAGCATCTTTGACAACTCTTAGGGGTCAAATCATCTTAGATTAACAACCAAAACTCTAATCAATGGTCCCCACTAGTCAAGGTTGAGCCACACCGTTGACTCGGGCTTAGAACACTGATAAATGTCAATTTGGATGGTCAATGGGCCCCACAACTGATCACAACTCCTAAATGTTGAAAACCGAAAAATCAGGGTTTCCTAGTGTGCTGGGTCAGGCACAGGCTGGGTCGACCTGGCACACTAGGGGATTGACCCCCAGGTGGTCCTAATGTGTAGCGGGCTCGGTTGACCTCCTGGCCTGGTGGGTCAACCGAGTGCACTGGATAATCTAGGTTAGGCCTCCTGGAAGACTTATTTCGTTTCTAAGGGTTCCCAGCGTGTCCGGTCAACCTCCTGGCCTTGGTGATTGACCGCATACACCAAAAACCCTAAAAAGATTGATGTCCCAGCTTTCAGACATTTTCTACTACAAATCCTAAGTACTAGGTCGACTTGAATGTAAAGTGTCTGAATTTCAGGTGAAAAACCAACTTTCAGTCAATTCCTGCAAAACAGTGTGTACCGGGTCGATCTGGGCAGGGCCAAGTCGACCTGGCTAACTGAGATAGATCTCTGCAGAAATTTCTAACTGAGAGCCAATTTTTTTTCCAGAATACAGTGTGGCTAACTGGAAAACTCAGTCTGCAGAAAGTTCCCAACTGGGAGCAAATTTCCCAGAAATGCAGTGTGCCCGCTCGATCGGCCTGAAGGGCCTGGTCGACCGGGTACATTAAAAAGTCAGTGCCTGCAGAATTTAGCTGGGAGCCCTATTTTTCCAATTTCTAGTGTTCCCGGTTGACCGGCCTGCAGGGCCCGGTCGACTGGGTACACTGCAGGTGGACACCCAGTTCGACCTGGTGCACGAAAACTGGGAAAAACACAGTTTCAGAAATTTTTCCATTTTTGCTCGTTTTTCCTCCAAACCACTTTCAATCCTTCCCAAACTTCACCAAATCATCACAAAACATAAAATCACTCCAATGCCCATTGATCTACATCATTATGGCCCATTGATCTTCCAAATGGGGGGTGAAACCCCCCCATCCATCAATGTCCAACCATCCAGCAAAAACAACTAAGCTCAATGAAAAACTAGCACAAGTGATTGACTGAAATAGAGAGACACAAAATCAAATAAACAGACATACATTCTATGTTAAGGGTATAATGCACTTGCCTTTGTGAAGTGTGGGTAGTAGAGAGAGAGAGAAGAGAAGAGAGAATCCCAACCCAATGAAGAAGATGAAGATATAGCAACTCCTAAGTAATTCTCCCAGCACAACAGTCCCAGCACTTAGCTCAAAGGAGAAGAAATGTGAGAGAGGAAAAAGAGGGAAAAATGAGGGAGGAATAGTAGTAGGGTTTCATTGGGATTAGTGCTGATTTTATAGCTTTAGGGGGAGTGGCTAATGACTGAAATAGCCTTTAGGGTTGCATAGAATTAGGGTTAGGGTTAGGGGCATTAGGGTCTTTAGGTGGAAAGTTCTAGAAGATGCCTTTTGCAATAACTCCCCTATAGTTTACTAAAAACCCTAGTAACCTAGTAAGGGCCTCCCTACACTAATAAACCCTAGAATTACCCAAAACACCCTACGAACCAAATTACTAACTCAACTAAGCTAGTCTAACTATAACTTAGGGAAAATCTATCTAATTACCCTGATTAACCCATAATTAGCATAATTAGCTAGTAATTAGCAATAATTAGTATTAATTAGCATTTAAAAATATAAATTAGAGGGCCCACAAAGGGTGGGGCCTCACAGGGAGGGAGAGATGGGCGGCTGTTGGAGTCTGGAGACTGAAGAGTAGATCAGTTGAGAGACTGCTAGGGTTTTGGTTTGCTTCTTATGAATAAGGTAAAAATATTTCATTGAGCCCCTTTGTTTTTTTTTTTAATGGTACAGTTAAGTATTTTATATACAGTTAACTAGTTAAGTATATAAAATTCTTAAAATGTAGAAAAAGTTCTAAAAACATATAATAGTAATTTAAAAAAAATAGAATTTATATATGAACTTCAAGTATTGTCATATGAATATTAAATTATTATTTATTGTATAGCTCTCAATTCATGTGTCTGCTACATATATTCTTTTTCTCCATTCTAAATCAAGACCCAAATAAGAAAATTTTGGTTAGCTGCAGAACTTTTCTTTCAAGGCAAAATAAATTAAATTTTGGATTGACCACAAAGAAAAAGGTAAATTCATTTATTTTACATGGTAAAAAGCACATGAATGATTCATTTATGTTGTCTCCAGGCCTTTAATAATATAAACAAAAAACCTCAACCATGCTGACTTATTTGCCTGAAACTCAGGCCCCTCTCAAAACATTAGTCTTCCTAGGGACCATGACGTTTTTCCCAAAATAGAATAAAAATATCTCATCACATAAATATTTTATAAGTGTGGGGCACTGTTAGATTGTTTAAATTTTTTTAAATTATCTAATATTAATATTATAAATTTTCCTTTTCCTAAAATTTTACCTATTTAAAGTGAGATTTATTCTTATAAGATTTTCTCTAAGCCCTTAAAGGCCACTAACATACACTTGAAAATATCATATATGCTTTGAGACATTCTTTATAAAAAAGACAATATCTCTCTAAAATATCATGAACCCCATCAATACATGGTTTCACTCCATTTCTGGTATTGAACTGACTACATGATATATGTTCCAATTTTCCCTCAACAAGCTTACCCAACTTTCCATGGTGTGGGCCCCAACCATATGCATACCAACCACTGGTAATAAAAAGATTGGAAGATCTTAACGAGGATCAAGTCGAGTCAAAATTATTAATAGTTGATGGTCAATATCATTAAATCTCATTGATTTGGCAGGAACCTCACTTTAAGACCAATGAACTCCACTTACTAATAAAGAGGTTGATTACATATAATTAAAATTAGTATAATTTATAGTGTTGTTGGTATGATTAGAATCATATTAAGTTACTAACTATAATTTACCTTGCTATTTCTAATCATATAAGTTATTATAAGCGTATAGCATGATATATCTTGTAATGTTATATCAAATTAGTATAATTTATATTGTTATTAATATGATTAGAATCATACCAATTATAATTTACCTTGCAATATCTAATCATATATGTTATTATAAGCTTAAAGCATGATCCATCATTCTATTATATATTTATATTCGTTTTATTTAATATGATTTGTCATGTCACAATTTAACATTATATATGATTAAAGTAAAATAAGCTTAGATAGATTTTTTAACAACTTTAACTTTATTAAATTTAAATTAGAGGGAATGAGATCATATTATATGCTTTTATAGTGTCTAAGGTTCATTCAATTACATGTTTAACTTTAAAAAAAGTCTTCAATCAATCTACTTAACCCTTAATAACAACATAAAATCAATATATACATTTACATATAAATATGTTTATTTATTATAAAAAATATATAATATATATATTTTAGAGGATTATTAATTTCGGAGCAGGTTACGGGGCGAGGCATGGGGCGGGGCATGGGGTGGACCATGGCAAGAAACATACCCATTCCCGCCCCGGATTCGGAGTATGGTTTTTTGCCCCGTCCCCGCCCCGTCTAAGAGTTGGGGCGGGGAAAACCCGTACGGGGCGGGGCGGGGCGGGTTAAAAATGCCATCTCTAATAATAGCGCAAAACCGAGGCACATGAAGATTAGCCCCATATTCAGGCAGATGTATGTACCAATCCTTCAGCTGATGCCAATGACTAATACATTTAAGCGAGTCATGTTCACATTACAAGTATAAATCTTCATTAACATTTGTTATTACAGACTATGAAACACCTTATTTGAAAAATAATTACTTAAAACATTAAAATAATCACTGTGTACCTCGTTATCCCATATGGATATAGCCACGTGTGTCCCAACACTCATAAGGACAGATAGGTCGGCTGGACCACTGGGAATAGAACCTTCCCTTGCTGCCGCTGCAGGAGGACTGGATGGCTGTGCCTACTCGTCTGAGGAATCATCCACCCCTGTTGCCGCCATAAGAGGACTAGACGGCTATGGAGGACTAGACATCCCCGCCTCATCCTCTGAAGAGCTCTCTATATGCTCGTCAACCGGCTTGGGCAGTGGATCCTGCTACAATTTGTGTCTTCATTCAGATGCCATAGGCCGTTGACGGCCGACGGTCAAAGTACTAGCATGCACACCTCGACGAGGAGGTCTAGCAACACCAATCTTCGTCCGCACTCTCGATGGCTCACTAGAAGTACTAGCACGTCCACCTATCGGATGTGAGATGCCACCAATACGACGAGCTGGTCTTCTCAGCATTTCCTTCAATTTGTTAAAAATAAAAATCAATAAGAGAAAAAAGCGTAACAGAAGAAATCATGTTTTCTTGTGCTGCTTGGTTCAAATATATTATGCAAAATACTTCTGCACCGCACAAGTATACTGTGCAAAAAATTTCTGCACGGCAAATTTTTTCCGTGCATATTTGAAAAATTTTGCCGTACAGAAATTTTTTGCACGGTTAACATTCGTCGTGCATAAATTCCATGCACAGTTCTGTGATACCGAGCAGATCGGGAAAAATGAATGCATCGTTTTTTTTAATCAAAATGCACAGGGATTATGCACTTCGGATGAGAAAAAGAAGAAGAAGAATAAATTACGACCCTAATGCAAACATTTGTAATATCCGAGTCGAAAAAATTACGACTTAAAAGGAATGTGAAAATGATAAACATATGAACAAGAATAAAAAGATAAAGAAGAAGAAGAGCTCACCTTCTTTGAGCGTCGTATGAGGGCGTGTTTGGCACTTAACTAAGTCAAAGTGAAGTGAAGTGAATCCAGACAAGAATTGACAAGGGTCATATTAAAAGTATACAATTTCAACATTCCCTCCATCTTTTTAAAAAAAAGTAAAAAAAGTAACCTCATTTTTTCACTAAAAGACAAAAAAACTCCACTTTTCTATACAAAAAGTAAAAAAAATTATATATCAAACAACTAAAAACAAAACATCATCATAACACCTTATATTTTATTTTCTCTTGATTTGATGCTTCACCTCACTATATTTCAATTCACCATACATCCAAACAGACCCTTAAGAGGAGAAGAAAAGAAGAGGCGTTGTGCATTTGGAGGCGCTGCTGTCGGTTCCCAGAAGACCTGGGCTCTCCCACATGGGTAGTTTGAGAAATACGGTAGGTGGGCTGAGCAAATTTTTTTTTCATACTATATGCTGTGGTGAGCACACCCACTTGCTCGGCATTCCTTGTGGGTGCATACAGAATCACAAATTTTTTTTTCCTGCACGCTACATACGATCATTCATAGCTCATCACGTCCCTATATATAGAAACCCAAGGGCTCAACGAGGCTCGAGGCCCCCGTGCAAAGGACACGAGCCGACGTCACATCGTCCAAAACCGACTCAAAACCTAAAACGGCAAATAAACCCTAACGCCATCTCAGCGACTCAGCCTGCTGTTTTCTTTAGATCGAAGAATCTTCATTAAAAATCGAAGCACAGAGCGAGCTCCTCTCTGCTGATTCCCCATGCGACAAAACAAAACATTTCGGGTAATATTTCGTTACGGTTTTTGAATCTTCCGAGAAATCGATTGCTATCCAATCTGGTTGGGTTTCTTATTTTGGTAATTTCTTTCTTCAATTTGGTCCAATAAAATTTTGATTACTTGCTGGAATTGGGATGACTTGGGAATCTAGATATGTAAGTAATGTTACTATAGGATGGATGCTGGAGAAGGATTTTGGGTTTTGGGTTGAATGGTCTGATAAATGATAAATTGTAGGGTAGGTAGGAAGGGAAAATATATTCAGAGTGGAAGTTTAGTGGTTCTAAGAATATGATCTGGTGAATCTCTTTTGAGTGAGTGAGAAAGTTGGAGAAACCCAGAGGAGAGGGGAGTTTTCTTTTCTTTTTCGTTATATAGATGGTGTCCCCTCTCCCAGCCCGAAGCAAAGCCTGAAGCGACGCAACCACTGTATGATCCATTTTTCTCAAATTTGCTTTTTTCTTTTTATTTCTCTGTTTTTAGTCTTCTAGAGATTTTTTTTTATATTATTTTTGATGCTGATACTCTTAAAGTGCCATAGACATTTCCAAAAATCCAGTCCAGCATTCCCGAACCAACCACATCGATATTAGGCACCACTTTATCCGTGAGTTGGTTGAAGAAAAGATCATTATCCTAGATGAAGTTATGACCTATCGTCTATTGGCCAATATCTTTTTTTTTTTTTTTTTTTTTTTTGCAAAACTAGAGAAGAGACTAAACCCACTAAATACAACCCAAATACAACCCAAATGCCTAGGTAATTGGCCAATATCTTTACTAAACCCTTGGACCAAAACCATTTTGAATCCCTTCGCAAGTCTCTGGGAATATCCTCCCTTCCATAGATCGTAACATGGTGTCAAAGCATAACTCCAATGCAGTTTAACATGGTATCATTCTGTACTTTAGGGGAAAATCACCCATGCAGTTTTTATATCCTTATACTCCCTCTGTTTCCTATTCTACAAAAGTGTTTGGATGCGTATCAAGCATCAATGAGATAAATTGGATCAAAAGATGTGAAGTGTATATCTGTTGGATACCCTTGTACACCAAAGAGGTGTAACTAGTGTTACAACTTACATGTCATGAACATGTGGTAGATTATGCAGGCATGAACATCACATTCTTTGAGGATATTCCCTTATGTTTCTAGAAGGACAACATATAAAGGATTCAAATAGATATGGGGATCTTCCATCGTTAACATCAGATGTGCTACTGTGCTAGCATCATTATATTTTTCAATAGCTAAATGAAGCCAACGATCTTTGAAAAAGAGCCTAGAATAATCTCAAGGAAAAAACTCGAGAGGTATAGCCGCTCCATTTTATTCACGTAGGAAAGTAGTTGTGAGACCGTTGCTCTTATCAGGCTCATCATCTACAGTTGTCCAAGATTCAGAAACTGATTCCACATTACCAGGTGAGTCCTGTAATCCTGTTGATGATCTTGATCTCCCTATTGCTCTTAGAAAAAGGAAAAGTTGGTGTTTACCATCCCATTTAGAATTGTGTCTTGTCATTTTTATGTCAACAGCTTTTCGAACCTTTGTCCTTCAAATGTTTACTGAGAACACACTTTCATGCATGCGTGATGCTTTAGAAGATCTGAATTGGAAGGCGATCATGGTGGAAGAGATGCATGCTCTTGACAAGAATAATACATGGGACATTGTTGATCCTTTGGAAAGGAAGCATGCAATAGGATGCAAATGGGTGTATAGATGTATAATCTGGATGGTACTATTCAATGATATATGACAAGGCTAGTGGCAAAGGGATTCACCAGTCATTTGGCATGGATTATGAAAAACTTTTTTTCTAGTGTCATAGTTAAACTCTGTAACATTGATTCTCTTTGCTGCAACAAATTTTGGATGACCTTTATATTAGGTGGATGTTAAAATGCATTTTTTCATGGAGACTTCAAAAAGTGCATATGGAATTGCCACGTGGTTTCTCTTTAAAAGATTACAATGGAAAAGTGTGCTGTTTGAAGAAGGCCCTATATGCGCTAAAGTAGTCCTTTTGAGCTTGGTTTGATTGATTCAACGAAACAATGTTGAAGGTCGGGTACAAAAAGTATGTTGTGGGGGGAATCTGAATGCTTTATGTAGAATTCTAAGTTATCTTAGAAGATCACCACGATAAAGAATTTTGTAATCAAGACATGGACATCTAAGCGATAGAAGGCTAGACAAATGAATATTGGGTAGGATAAAAATTGACAGAAGATCAACGACAGGTTACTGTACCTTGGTGGGTGGGAATTTAGTATCTTGGAAGGTGAGAAGCAACTTGTAGTTGCAAGATCCAATTCTGAAGCTGGGTATTGACTTTCGAACCATGGCACATGGGACATGTGAATTATTATGGTAGATAATTTTATTGTTTGAATTGGGCTTTATACAAAAAGACCTGATGGTGATATATTGTGATAGTACATCATCCGATATATTGCAACAAACCTAGTTTTTTACGGGTTGTCCAGCCCTAAGCGACAGTACTATATGGTTCGTTTTTCTCCAATTGAGTTCTTCCTCTTATTTTCTTTGTTTTTATTCTTTTAGGGTTTTATGACCTTTGACTCTAAAATCCTAGAAATACTTAAATAAGTGGAGAGAGAGGTGTATAATAGTAATTATCGAATAAGAGAGAGATTTGTGTGTATAAAAGTATTTTTTGAATGAGAAAGAGAGTGAGATGTGCGTGTATAATTGTAATTTTTCAATGAGACTTAGTCTGAAACTTAAATTGAGAACTGTTGTGGGATCCACCCAGCTGCATGCCAATCACTAGTGTAAGGTAAGATCGAAGGACTTTTGTGGATTATTGGTGGTAAGAAAACTCAGCATGATCAATGATTTTAACCACTGTTTTTAGGGCCCCAAAGCCTAGAGATTTTATATCCACTTGTAACATTCTTCAACTTTGGGCCCTTAAATAGATGGCTAGGATCCAATACCCTTATCCTTGTGATCAACATGCATCCAGGTGGACCACACAAGGTGGTTTTGAAAATTTGTTTGTATGTGGGCGCATGTTTGTAAGGCTAAGAGTAGTATCAACACCAACTTTCATGCATCCCATTTCATGTGTACCCTCGCACCTACTTATACCACCATTTGTTGGTACTCACCCAATTTGACGACGACGTGATCATTGGCCATCATTGGATGAATCATAAAGAATGCTTCCCTTTTTTAATGCTCTGCAGAAAAACACTACACTTGAACAATCAAATTGTGAGGCCCTAAAACTAAGGTGTCTTTTGGAAAGTCTAAATTTTCGGTCAGTTTGACTTAAAAACTGATCAAATAGATGTTTGAATGCTTTAGGTTGTTTGAGAAACTTTATGTAAATATGATTGAATCAGCTTTAAGACCTTTTTCCATCGTTTCAAAATTTTCAAATAGACATTCATGTCTAAAGCATGTTGAAGCCGTGACAAAAGTTTTACATCGGTTGTCAACCTACTTGACGCGACCCTCCTTCTTTATCCAGGCTTGGGTTGACACTTACAAATTACAATCATGGTTCAAATTAGCGGCCGCTGTGTTATTGACCATAGTGGTTGAGGCTGTTATGCTATTTTGAAAATAGTAACGCTATGGTCTAAAACATAGTAGAGCCATGATTTTTTAATTTAAAATTTTGTTTTTCCCATTTCTTCTCCTTAATAGCTATGATGCACGGATACTTCAAAATGGGCAACGTATCGTATCCGATACTTCCCTTTTTACATGTAAAATCCGTGTCCTTGCCGTGTTCGTGCCGTATCTGGGCATCATAGCTTAATAGCCTTTTTTAAAGTTGTTTATACCCTTATATGGTTCCAAATCACTAAAACAATACAAGATTGGTTGTGACACAAGATTCAAAATTTTTCACTTAAAAAATTCACACTACTGCGCCGCTATGTATTCAACCACTACGTATCACCTGCTATGTAGCATTTTGGCCACGAGCCGCTACGGCCATCGCAACCACTATTTTAATCCTCTCTTACAACAAAGTGGCCCTAGATACATTGGAGAGAGAGAGAGAGAGAGAGAGAGAGAGAGAGAGAGAGAGAGAGAGAGAGAGAGAGAGAGAGAGAGAGAGAGAGAGAGAGAGAGAGAGAATTCTTGTAGGTGACCCTAACATAGTTGGTACAAAGCTTTGATGATGATCACGATGATGATGATTATTGCTTCATTCTTTAAATTTTTTTTGACAAGTTTACCCAAATAACTTTTACTATATGACAAGTTTGCCAATTCCATTCTTATTTAGCAATTTTGCCTATACTATTTTTACTATATGACAAATTTGCCCACATAACCTTTTCCATATTATAAGTTTGCGTTTTTTAATTAAATTAGACATACCAAATAATCTATTTGTGAAAGGGTCTAATTGAAACAAATCCATTTCAAACAGATTTATGTGGCATTTGAAAAGTCTATTTTCGCCTTTGTTTGGCAAAAAAACTGATTGAAACAACTTTTAGACTAGTTGGAAAGGTTTTCCTGAATGTCTAGTTGGATCTGATTTTAGATTTAATGCTTTGTTTCAACACACTGCAGAAGAAGAGTGAATTGAAATAGACATTAACGTCTAAAGCGATAAACTTTTATTTGAATCAGTTCTATTTTTCTATAGATCAGTTTTTGCCAATATGCCCCAAGTATAATCATTTATTGGAGTGACAGTTGGCCCATCCATTGTCCGGATCAACCTTTTCCATCTCTTATTTCCTCCACCTCGAAGTGCATCTAAGTGGACTCCATGGAGTTGTGTAAGGATTTTATGTGAACCTTGTTGATTTCTAATTTCTTTCTGTACACCCTTCTGTTGGCCATGGATGCATGCTGTTAATGAGTGTGGGAGGATTGGAAAAGTCTCTTTCTAGAAAGGTTTAGACAAACAAGAGGAGGAGAGAGAGAGAAGCCATTAGATTAGCCTAACCTCTGATGAATATACGTTTGCATGCATGTATACACCGGACACAACATGCTATCATATAGATACACATGATTTGAGGTGCCTGCATGCATGTATTGCTGATACATGATTATAGGTTGTTGGTTTTGTTTTGTTGTGGCATAAATTAAAAGTTGATTTCTATTGATAGGCTTGAGCTTAGTTTCTTTGTGAAAGTAACTCAAGGAATGTGACTTGAGGGGTGTTGTATGATCATCTCCATGGACTTAAATGCCTCACCCTTGCCTGAAGAAGATGAAGAAGAGAACGTTGCAGATCATGTTGAATTAGTGACTGAGGAAGAACACATCGAGACAGCAGTGGAGACATTGCGCAGGGTAGCTATCCTTTTTCTCTTTTGATATTTATTATTGTTTGGTTTAAAGAACATGGTTAATGTATATGCTGCAAGAAACAATGAAAAACTATGGTCGTGTAGTATTCTCTTTCCTCATTGTGTTTTAAATTTTGACATGCCTATCTTATGGGGGCATGCTTTTTTTTTTTGGTTGTTGCCAGCTTTTTGTATGTGATGAGTTGTAGTGTGGGGGAAGGGGTTCACTGAAATTGTTCCAGACTGGACTTTTAAATGAAATATAAATGTGGGTACTTATAACAACTTAAATTTGTAATTAATAAATAATAATTAGTCCTAAAATTCCATTTAAAAAAAAAGAAGTCCTAAAATTCTAGATTCATAGAGTTAAAATTTGGGACTACATCTTGACTGAATGACTTGAGCTCAATAAGAAGTCCTAAAATTATAGATTTATAGAGTTAAAATTAGGGACTACATCTTGACTGAATGATTTGAACTCAAATCTCTTTGGTAATTTCATAAAGAATAGCCAATGGCTATTTATAGGAGCGTAACCTAAGATATCTACTCAAACTAGAAAACCCTAATCTAGAAAACTTATTCCCCAAATTACATATAAACACAATGACCCAAATTACAAATAAACCCAATCATTTCTCAATATTCTCAACACTCCCCCTAGAGCTGATATATAGATACTATGTAAGAGCTTGAACTAAACACCATATGTCTGCTTCCTTTGCAATTATTTTAGTGAGGAACTGAGTCAGCTTGATCTTCATTACACACATAATATTGAACATAAATTATACAGTTATAAGTACTTCCCATTCACAATATATGTATACCAAATTCCAGAAATTAAATAATAAAATATTAGATAAATTCTAGCCCCTTTAACAGGGTCCGGGATATTACAGGGGTGACCAAGTGACCCCTTGAGTCTGTTTGTAAAAACCTTGTTTAGATACTCTAGTTGTCCGCAAACTTTGCTAATTTTTTAATTTTTATTTGATGCCACCTTTTGTGATGGGATTGCTGATTCTGAGTGATATTTGCTGTAGGAGCGTGAAGAAAGGCGCCGACGGCTAAAAAGAGAACACCCAGATGAAGGGCTCAGGAGGGCTGTGCAGCCACCTAAGAATGAATTGGTGGCTCAAGTGAGGAACCCTAGATCTTATGAGAGAACCAAGGTGCCTTCTGGTACGTGTCAAGGCATAATGTTTGATTCAGTTATTATGTGAATAACATTTCCCCTCATATTGATGTCAATGTTATGACAAGGGGTATACTTATTTTGGATGTCAAGTTTCATGACTTGCATGCTGTTAATCTCCACAGCTCCGATTCTTAATGCACTTCTCATTTGATTATGTCTTTTGCATCCCTTTCTTCTATCTATTGGAGTTGGAAAATCAAGTGAACTAAATTCTTAAGCCTTATAACCTGAGATGAAAAATATTGTGGACTCACATTCATCCAATTTTATTGAAATTGTAGAAAGATAAGAATAAGAGAATTTTCTAAGTCTGGTTTCTAGAGTCAAAAGGATGCTTATGCAATGGGTCAAATGTCTAAATTATTAAACGGGGGACTTTGGGTTTGGGAATTTAGCAGGCTCTAGGCACTGCTTATCGTACTAGTGCCACCATACTAGGGAAGAGGAATAATTTGGTTGCAGTCATGGGGAGGTAGGGGATGGAAAGATCTCATTGATACCGAATGTGTAAACATATCAACCCCAATAGATCATCCTAACCCCTTGATCCATGGCCTTCAAGTTTAATGGTTTTAGAAGGAATAATTTTTTAGGATTTCAATTTGACAGTGAGTAACAGTTGGATGTGTGTCAAACTTGGGTTACTGCCAATTCATCGGGGGTAGTGAGTCTTTTTTTTTTCCTTGTGTTACATTTTTTTTTGGGCGCATGTCTCTCATGGGAGACATCCTCACAAGCGTTTCCCTATACATGCATATTTGTATCAGTTTTCTTTTTCTTATGCGCCACCTCGCACAATACCATGTGAGGTGGATTCCGCTGTGGTTCATCAGTGTCCCTACAAGTCCATGGAACTGGTGTGGGAATGCATGTGTGACCGCCCTAGATATAAAATCTCAAGTCAATCCGATGCCCCTAACCCCTTGATTGCCCACAAGCTTTACTACTTTATTATTATTTTTGAATGGTAATGCAAATATATTAGAAGCAAAACAACATAGGAGACATATACTGAGAAGCAAGAAAGGGAAGCATAAGGAAAAAGAAAGCCAAACCCCAAAGCCGCTGCCTACTTAGCAAGCGAAATATAATTATCAATTACAAGATTATCGCTCCCGACACCCAATTTTGTTAGAGCGTTAGCCGCCCCCCTTTGCAGACCGCTTAATGCGATTAAAGGAAACTTCAAGCTTGGAGACCAATACCGTCACCTCGTCACACAAATCCGCTAGGCGCCCGAGCGGATTAGAAGAACCAGAGGCCCATCTTATGGCACATAAAGAGTCCCCTTCCACAATGAATTTTCTAAGACCCATCTTGTTAGCTTCTCGAAGACTTGTCTGAAGGGCAATAATCTCAACCTCATTTACTGTTTTAAAACCTGAAGGACCCCAAAAAGAGATAAGCTTAACGCTAGCACTATCTCTGAAAACACCCCCAATACTTGATTGGCCCGGGTTACCAATAGTACTCCCTTCGAAATTAAGCTTTAAGGTACCCAGCGGGGGAGGCTTCCAGGTATGGCGGACTCGGGGAAGAATGGGATGTGTGAACGCCACCTCTTTCCAACACCTACTGATATCATGTATAGAGTATCCTCGAAAATTAGGAAGGACAGAGACCCAAGAAGCGACATGGTATTTAACCTTGAAAGCTATGATGCACGGATACTTCAAAATGGGCAACGTATCGTGTCGTATCATATCCGATACTTCACTATTTTACATGTAAAATCCGTGTCCTTGCCGTATCCGTGCTGTATCTGGGCATCATAGCTTGAAAGCCATGGCTCCTTTGGAGGAGGAAACCCCTTTAAAGCACCTTGAGTTTCTTTCTTTCCAATGGGTCCAAATGATAGCCAGAAAAGATGTTTTCCACATTATGTTGCCTCTAGCAAAGGCAACTCCCTGAAATGAAGCCTTCAGAGAATCCTGCGGAACTAGTGGCGGACCTAGGATTTTCGTTCGAGGGGGGCTGACGACGGTCAACTAAAAAATCAATCAATATCTTATTGTACTTTCTTCACATTACATATGTGAAAAGAGAAAACAAGTAAATTGTGTGTTTCTGCTCATTCCCGTAATATGAGAGTTATCCTGAGGGAATCTAGAGTCTGTTTAAAAGTAAGACGAACTTAGAGGTTGGAGACTCATAGATGATGAAACCCCATTTGTTAGTGGACTCCTCTTTAGTATCTAGCCTGGAATAAGATGATATTCAATACTTTTTTCTTTCCGAGTCAAATTGTATGTGTAGCACTTCTATTGCAAGAGGTTCCAATGTACAATATACCTCTATTTTTGTCATTTTTTAAAAGAAAGTCTGTAAATCTAGAAAAATTGGAGATTGGGCACTTCGAAAAGTTTATTAGTACTCTGAAAAGTTTGTTAAAAACAAATCCATGCAGTTTGTTGAAAAGAATAGCTAACAAAGCATTTCATGGATTTGACCCGTTGTTGTTTGGGCACTTTAGTTGAAAACAAACTTTGAACCAAAATATCATTTGATCTTCATTCATTTGTTTGTTCAAATCAAAACCAAAACAACTTCCTAAAACTCAATCTAAAACTTCTTCCTAAAACACTAACACAAATTACAAGTACAAACAACCAAATATTGCAACAAAATTAGCAAACAATTAATAACATACATCGATATCTAAAAAACAATAATGACGGATTAGAAGCATCTATCCTCCCTGTCTTTAATCTGAATATCTTCTTAATTTTTTATTGTTGAAATCAAATCCAACTCCATTAAGAGAACCCATTTCAATAAGGGGGATTTTAAAGAAAATCCCCCATTTCTTAAAAATCTTTCATGAATCAAGAGAACCCATTTAAAAAATGGAAGTTTTCAGAAGATGGAGGGTTTTCAGAAATTCCCCATTTTTAACATCATCGTTTCTAAAAAATATTTTTGAGAGAAGCATCTCTACTAGAACAAGACCTAAAAATTAGTTAGAACTGATACGGAGAGGAGAGAGACCACGGTGAGCAACACAACTAGAGGGGGTTATCTGTAGAAGGTTTTGTTCCGTGCCCAGCCCATATAGGCCTAATGGGCATTTTTTTAGGTTTGTGGGGGCTTCCCATACATAGGTCCGCCCCTGTGCGGAACACAGCAACATTCAAACCATGACAGGGCCGAGCTCCATAAAAAGCTAGCCACCTCGCAATGCAAAAACAGGTGGTCTACTGATTCAGCATCCCTCAAGCATATAGGACAACATTTAACAATAATAATGTTGCACCTGCGAGGATTGTCCATAGTGAGGGCAGCATTCGAAATGACCAGCCATGCAAAGGCCCCTACCCCGGGAGGAGCTTTAGACTTCCATACCTCCTCAAACGGAAACTCTGATAAGGCTAAGAAAAATGAAGCTACAGAGAAAGATCCATCAATTGTACATGTCCGGACCCTCTTATCCTTTCGACCATCCGCAATGAAGAATTGAAGACACTACTCAACACAGTAAGTAGAGCTGCAAAGTCTTGGATCTCCCCTTCATCAAGATTTCTTCTAAACACTGGATCCCAAACTACTTGATCACCAATTTTCGAGCGGTAGTCTTTCACCAAAATCGAAACATCTTGAGAACATCTTGAGATGCCTTGGGATAATCCCCCACCCAGGTATCCATCCAAAATTTGATATTGTCCCTTGTCCCTACTCTGAAGCGAACCATGAAATCAAAAGAATCCCTAACAGACAACATGTGCCTCCACAATTTTGATTGGCTAGGTTTTGTCTTCTGAAGTTTGACTACTTTATGTCAATTTTTTTTTTCGACCCTTGATCCAACAATTTAGTCCCAACGGATCTTTGCAAACCCATAAGATTTAGTGACATATAGGGTGTGTGTGTGGATGGTCCATTTGGATCATTGCATAGGTGGGCCCCACATGTTACCTCACATGGTAAGTGTGCGTGTGTGTATATAAATATATATGAAATATTGCTAGGGAGGTCAACCATAGAAACTGTCTTCTCACTTAGACAAGTAATGAAAAAACACTTAAGAGGAGGAAAAATCTTTATATGAGTCTTCATTGTTCTAGAGAAAGCCTATGATAGGGTACTTAGAGATTTGATTTGGTGGGTATTAGATAAAAGGAGTATTTCAAGAGGTTATATTTGACATTATTAAAGACTTGTACGAGGGAGGCCTAACTTGTGTATGAACTACTTATGGAGAGACATGTGAATTTCCAATGACCATATGTTTGCATTAAGAGTGAGCTTTAAGCCCGTATCTTTTTTGCACAAATTATGGATGAAGAGTTAATTGCTTGTATTCAAGAGGAGGTACCTTGGTTTATGGTTTTTTGTATATGATATAGTATTGGTGGATTAATTGAGAGATGGTGTGGACGCGAAAATTGAGAGGTGGTGGGAGGCTTTAGAATCGAAGGGCTTTAAAATAAGTTGTACAAAGACAAAAATCTATGAATTATAATTTTAGAGGGGATGTGCGAAGAGATGTACCTCATATGATAATGTAGTTGGAGATACACCACAGAGATATTCCTTGGTGTATGCTTTTTGTATATGATAAAGTATTGGTGGATGAATCGAGAGATGGTATGGATGCGAAAATTGAGAGGTGGTGGGAGGCTTTAGAATTGAAGGGCTTTAATATAAATTGTACAAAGACAAAAATATATGAATTGTAATTATAGAGGGGATGTGCGAAGAGATGTAGCTCATATGATAATGTAGCTGGAGAGACACCACTAATATATTCCTTTCAATGCCTTGGCTTTATTATTAGTGAGGATATAGAGATTGAGGAGGATGCCAAATATATAATGTGTTGAAGTGGTGCCTGCTTTTGGAATGCTTTGTGATCGGCTTATACCAACAAGATTGAAGGGAAAATTTTTATTTGACACTGATGGACCAGCTATGACTCATGGAGCAGAATGTTGGCCACTTAGTAGTAAGCAACAAATGCAAAATATGTGTGTAATAGAGATGAGAATTATAACGCCCTCAAAACCAGGTATTCCAGATTCCATGACGTTATCATTCACTATGAGTATGGACAACTAATTGCATTAATATTATTATTCCAAAAAAAAATTGCATTAATATTATTCAATCAACCAATTGTGTAATGATAAAAAATCCTAAAAAATCCATAAATCAAACCCGAAGTCAAAATTACATATCAACTAATGAAATGTCTAGATCAAACTAAAAATTCGAAATAAATAAAAATAACATCTATGCAATCTTTAATTGATCCCGCTTCCTCAACACATGTCTTGCATCCGAGCTAAGCATTATTCAGCAACATCATATACCTCAATATCTGAGAAAAACATAAATAAATGCTAGTGAGTTAACGCTCAACAAATAAATAATCTAAATGACTACAGTATAAAGGAATCAACAAGTACAGACAAGCAATGTATTATACGATTCTGGATTTTGTTTTTGATAACAAGAACAAACAAATTAATCAAAAGGATTGAGTACATAGGTCAGATTAAGATTTAACAATTACTAATCAAGCAATTCAGAATTCAGGCGCATCATACATTCAGAAAAGAGGAGTACATTTTGACCCCATACTGCAGGCCTCATCAAACTTAAGTCAAATCCAGGGATACTTGCCAGGTAACTGATGTGAAGATCTACACCTCCAACGGTGAGATCGAGTCCTGGGACTCAATTACCCTAATATCCTTAGGAGAAACTCACGTGAAAGAAGAACTGAACTCTTATTAAAAATTATAACATGACCATTACAATGGCATACTACTCTATATATAGAGTAATAAGATGGTTCTATACTAACGAGGACTTTCTAAAACAGTAAACTACTAATCTTAATCAGTATTAGAATTTAGGAAATAACATAATAAGTAACTTGATTAAATTAGCAATATCTAAACTAAGATAGGGATCTCTAATTAGAGATCATGTGGGGATCTCTAATTAGAGATCATGTGGACCCCCATCAACTTGATTAAATTAGCAATATCTAAACTAAGATAGGGATCTCTAATTAGAGATCATGTAGACCCCCATCAAGCGGGCCATCAGGTCTTGCGGGCTTTGGTCATTGATCGGCCTGCATCAGTAACCCAGCCAAGTACCAATGTTGCTCACTGAAGCACACTTGTCTTGTGACTAACAAGTTAGGTCTAGCTGCATACCAGAAAATATTGGCGAAATGGAAGTACCCATATGACCAACACAGTTTAGGTGTCTCCACTATGTTCGCCAATTCTTGTTTGATAGTGCCCTAGATAACAAGTTATGAGTCAAATAATATAGAAGTAATAGGAACCATGGATGAAAAAAGCGGCCGATACTTAGCGCATCGGTTGATAAATCGGGCGCAGCGGCCTTGTTTGAATTTATCGCTGTTCACAACCATATCGGCCCATAGCAGCTGATGTATTCTTGTAGTGGCCGCTATTTTAGTGTAGCACCTGCTACGACTCGGCTGCGGAAAAAAAAAAGAAAAAAACCTAGAGAGATCAGAGATTGTTGCATAAAAAAAGCAATGAAAGAAAGGGAAAGTAATGACCTGTTTCTTCTTCCTTAGTAGCATGCAGAACTGAAATGTTAAAAAAAAGAAGGAAAACTCTGTTTGACTGGAAGATGAAAAAATGAAAAAAGAAAAGAAAAGAAAGATAGCAAATGGAGAAAGGTACCTGGAAGTAGCAATAGCAAGCCACAACGCAGCAGCAGCGCCGCAGCACCACGCCACCGTCTCCTCTTTTCTTTCTTCTCTTTTCCTTTTCCTTTCCCTCTTCTTCTTTTCTTTCTTCCTCTTTTCTTGATCCTTCTATTTTGGGAGAAGAAATAGGGCAACAAAAGCCCTCTTTCGGTCCCTCCTTTATTTAGATAGTAGGGTAAATAAAAATGGGCCCACATTAGGCTCACCTTATGAAAGATATAACTAAAGATTAAATGGGCCCACATTGGCTCACATCATCAAAGTTATAAGCAAAAATCAATTGGCCCCTCGGAAAAAATAAAGCTGATGCAGCCAATGTTGTTACCATTGGTGGGCTCCACAATGGGTCCCAAATATTAAAATAAAAAAAAACATGACTTAGCAAATAAATAAAAATTAGGGGCTTAGCAAAATTTACTCTAATTAGACAGAGACCAATCAAATTTCACTCTAACTGGAAATACGGCCATGGCCAATTTCACACTAATTGAAGATAGGCTCTGGCAAAATTCTCTCTAATAGGAAATAGGGCTCAACCAAATTTCATTTTAATAGGAAATAGGACTCTAACCAAATTACGCTCTAATAGGAAATAATGGCCCAAATTAATTTTACTCTGATAGGAACTAGGGCCCTGATCAAATTTTTCTTTAACAGAAAGTTTTAAACTATATATATATATATTTCAAAATACAACTCAGAAATGTGATATTCTAAGCAATGATGGTGATAATATTTTGATGACACTGTTTGACTACAAATAGAATACATGTGAACAAAATGATTATTCCTACTATTTTCTATTCATACAGCGATACATGACCTCGTACAATGAGGGGACTGCTACGCTCCCTTATCTTAGTTACTTTTGCAAAAAAAAAAAAAAAAAAAAACATTTTCTATCATCTTCAAATATTCATTTCTGGATTTTCTGTGATTTTTTCAGAATTTTTGCATGTTTTTTTAAAAACGCACCAGTATGCTGCTATGTAGCGCCCGCTTTGTAGAGTTTTGGTGGCGGGTGTCATCCTTGATAGGAACAAATCAAGCCAACATATTTCATAATTCCTGGTATAGTTCAAACCTTGAAGTTGGTTGGTGAAAGTTGAAAAAGGCATATCGTATCCAGTGCCAAGATCTTGCAGCAACTAATGGAACATCAAACAAATTGTGTTAAGGCATTCAACCCATTCTTAAGATCTTAGGGTGTGTTACAACCATGAAACTAGTAAGTACAAGTTTAGAGGCGTGCTACAATCACAAGATCGGAAAACAGCAATGGCACGGAACCCTACAACCAAGCGGTTAGGTACAATAGCTAGAATAAGATACCAACTCTAACAACATTCATAATCAGGTAAGGAAACCAAAAGTACTTCAGTCCATTATGATCACTTGCAACTAGAACTACAAGTGAAAGAGGTGCCTTATAATTACAAGAAACATGCTTGCGAGAGGCATATAACCAAGAACCAAGAGAAACAAGACTATCTAGGAATTTAAGAAAACTACCTTATAACTGCTAGAAACATGCTTGCAAGAGGCATATAACCAAGAACCAAGAGAAACAAGACTATCTAGGAATTTAAGAAAACTAGGGCACAATCCAAATCCAATTCTCTTTAAATCCATGTAATATAGGCTCCACATAATTTGATCCTTAGTGTTGAACAAACCCTTTATGTGACCATCCATATGCCATAGTTAGGAACTTAGGATTCAGCAGCCACCCTAACAACCCATGCATGGTGTTCAACCAACCCATATAGTTCATGTATGGTGTTCGGCTAACCCATTGAGTCCTCATCCTTTGACAATGATTCAATTCAAAATCATGAGTTACCCTAATAACTTGGAATTGATTAGATTCCTCATGAATTGGATAAACCTTAGCCCAAAACATGATCAACATTTACCAGAATCTCAAGTGTAGTCATGGGATTCAATCTAAGTTCATATAATTATGAAACTGGGAATTAAAAGTTGAAAGGTATCTTCCCACTTCTGCGATACGTCTAACCCTCTGAGCTGTTGGGCGCCCTTTTGGGTACCTAATTCATCAAAAAAGATAGATGACAGAGGAAACTTTATATGTAGAGGATTGAGGAACAATACATTGAGGGATTATCTTACCGTATTTTGAGAGGGTTATCTTATAAGGAAAAGGGATTCATAGAAAACATAAAAGATTGGTGGGTTGCAAAGGATGTTAGGGGATGGTTGGGTTACTAATTAGCTCAGAAGTTGAAATATCTTAAAAGGAAAATGCAAGCTTGGGAAAAGGAAGTTGTTGGTTATTTGAGGGAGAGGAAGAATTAGATGCTTGTCGATATTCAAAGAATTAACGCAAAAGCAGAAACTGGAAATTTAGATGAGGAGGATCGAGATCGAAGAAAGTCTCTTCAAGAGCAATTTCGCAATCTGATTTTAGAAGAAGAAATTAAATGGAAACAACGCTCAAGGAATAAATGCTTGGATTCGGGTGACCATAACTCAAAATTCCTCCATGCTATTGCCAATGCCCATTGTTGTGTGAATTGGATAAATTCTATTCTTGCTAAAGGAAGAGTGGGGGAGAAAAAGGAAGATATAGAGAGAAATTATTCACTTCTTCCGGCAATTATATAAAGGAGTTAATTGAGTTAGATCTAAGATGGATGTGATTTCTTTTCGCAAACTTTTGACTTTGTCGGCATAGTAATCAAAATCCTACGATTCGTATACCGAATCTTAAGGAAAACGATTCGTATCTATGTGATGAATCCCATTTACAAATGAATCTTACGATTCGATACTCGTTTAATTGAATCTTACGATTCAAGCAATTCAACTAAGTGAGAATGGCTATAGCCAATAAGCTAATATTAATAATCTTTTACCTTTTTTCTTTCTTTATTCTCTTTTTTCTTTTATCGCTTGTATTTTTAAAAGGTTATTTAGTAGTTAACGAAACCTCGTAAGAATTTTTTACGGCTTTGATAAGGTTTTAAAGATGAATAAAGAGCATGCATTTAACTAAAGCATTCGACTGTCCGTATGTTACCTGTTTATATCCTCTTTTTTTAATCTATTTTGATTTTTTTTCTTCATGAACACTTTCTTAACTTTAAGAAATATCCTACCGTATAAGATTGATGGTTTGGATTTTATTTTATCTTTATTTTCTGATTTAAAGATAATAAAAAATATATATTGATACTTTAAACTTATTAAGTATTTACACATCATTTATTTCATATATATATATATGTAATAATATATGTCATGATGTTCTTGATATGATTGTATGATAGACTTACTTGTTTTTATATTTATATATACTACTATAAATGGAAAAATTGATGGTTATGAATAATTACTTTTTTCTTTCTCTTTTAATTTTTAATTATTTTTATTAGAAAACTAAAAATGCCTATGATTCACGATACGATTCACGATTCGATTTGATTCTTGGGTATGGACGATTTGTGATACGATTCCGATTTTGAAAACTATGTTTGTCAGTTTCTTTTCTTGAATCTCATTTCTCTAAAGAAGAGTCAAGGAAGCTGTTTTTTGCTCTAGTTGGGACCGTGCTTGGGGGCCAGATGGGTTTCCAATAGCCTTTTTTAAAAACTTTTGGGATTTGGTAGAAGAAGACCTTCAAGTGTTTTTCAATGAATCACTTGTTATTGGAGTTATAATAGGAGAGTTGGGTGCTACCTTTATTGCTTTGGTTCCTGAAAACGATGGCACTATTTCAATTAAAGACTTTAGGCGCATAAGTTTGATTGGTTGCCTTTTCAAAATCCGAGCAAAAGTTTTTTCTAATTGTTTAAGGAAAGTATTTCTTGAGATTATTTCAGAAGGTGCTTTTGTAGATGGTCGTCAAATTCTTGATAGTGTGATAATAGCTCATGAGTGTGTTGATTCAAGGAATCATCAGTAGCGTCCTGGGTTGATTTGTAAGCTGGATTTTGAAAAGGCTCATGATATGGTGGATTGGGATTTCCTTCAATAAATGAGATGGTTAGAATGGGGTTTGGCAAAAAATGGAGAGAGAGAATGGATTCATTGGCGTGTGTTTCTTCAGCTCATTTGTTGGTTTTGATCAATGGTTCTCCTAAAGGATATTTCTAGAGCCCAAGAGGTCTTCGGCAAGGAGATTCCTTATATCTTATGTTTTTTTGTTATTGTTCTAGAAGCTTTGCATGCTTGAATGGAGAAAGCCAAACAAGTTAGGTTGCTAACTGGATTTGCTATTGAAAATGTTCATTAGAGGTTACTCATCTTCAATTTGCAGATGATACTATTGCCTTTTGTCATGCTTCGGTGGGTCAGGTGGATACGCTTAAATTGATTTTGAAGTGGTTTGAATTATTATCAGGACCGAAGATTAATTATGGAAAATGTGAGTTCGTTGGCATCAAGATGGAAGAAAACCATGCTGCTTTGTTGGCTTCTATTTTTGGTTGCGGAGTTGATAAGTTTCCTTCTAAATATTTGGGGCTGCCTATATGTTGGGATTACCAAAGAGACAATTATGGGATTCTATTGTAGAGTGAATAGATAAAAAAACTAAATTCTTGGAAGAGCAGGTGTTTGTCTCTTTTTTTTTTGTCGGTTTTTTTTTTTTTGGGGGGGGGGGGGGGGGGGGGGGCGGGTTTGGCTCGTTGGGGGGGTTCACATAAGCTTACTCAAATCAGTTCTTTCAAATATTCCTGTATACTTTTTCCTAATCTTTATTTGCTAGATAGGAGATGGTATTTTTGTCGCGGAAAATTTTCACTTGTTGGGTAGTGTTGTAGTTTGGGATTTATGCTTCCACATGAATCTAATAGATAGAGAAATCTAGACCTTACTAGTTTGCTTGGTATGCTAGATAAGGTCTACGTTTCAGTTGGCTGAAGTGATTCTATGATTTGGAATCTGAATGTTAAGGTAAATTCTTGGTGAAGTCTTTTTTTTTTTAAAATCATCTACAACTCTTATAACAGAGTAGAAGGTTGGTAGAGCTTTTGGGATAAATCTATTCCTCCAAGAGTATTGGGTTTTGTTGGATAGTGCGGTGGCATAAAATCCTCACCATTGATAATCTGAGAAGGAGAAAGCATATTATCGTTAATGGGTATCATATGTGCTTAAAAGATGAGGAAATGGTTAATCATTTGATGATTCATTGTTTTTTTTTTCCTCACTGAATTTGGGCATTCTTTTTGAATATGTTTGAGATGCAATAGGTTATCCAGGGACCTTTGTTGATCTCTTTTGCCAGTGGCATTTGGGGTGCAAGTTTGTGTGCGGAAAAATTTCAGTTGAAATCAATTTTATATGCAACTCTTTGGAAATTGTGGCTAGAGAGGAATAATAGAATCTTCAGAAATAAATTAAATCTGTGGAGGAAGTTGTCGATTCTATTGTTTGATCTGTTTCTGAATGGGTGAGTAAGAGAGGAATTTGAGGGGTCCCTTTGGAAGATCTTAATAGATCTTGGGCAGCAGTTGTTAATGGGGTATAACTTGCTTAAAATCGGTTTCAAGCTTCTTGGTTGTCTCCTCTTGTGGGGATCCTTAAGCTTAATTTTGATGGATGTTTTGTCCAGCCAAATCAAGGAGGTATTGGAGGTGTTATTAGGGATCGTAGTGGTATTGTGGTGATGACTTTTTTAGGGCCTCTAAATTGTTTAGATGCTAATGAAGCTGAGGTTTACGCTCTTCTAGTAGGATGGCATGAGCTTCAAAGCTTGGGAGGATGTTAAGCAATTATTGAAGGTGAGTCTTTTTCAGCTATTCGGTGGACGTCTGGGAAGATTTCCTATTCTTAGAGATTGGCAGATTGGGTGTAGGAGGCTTAAGATCTTTCGAGACAGCTGGGGGCTACTTTTCGTCATGTTTTAAGAGACAAATATAATTGCGGATGATCTAGCAAAGGAGGGAGTTATTCGATCTTCTATTTCCTTTTATGTTTAATTGTTTTGTATTTAAGTAGGTGTTTATTTAGTTTTGTTGCTTTGTGTTTGTATAAGCTGCTTTTGGCTTAGTTTTTGTTTCTTTCTTTTGGAGTAATAAATTTTATCTTTTTCAGAAAAAAAAAAAGAAAATGAAAAAAAGAAGAAGATTCTTATAAGAGGAAACTGTATAACTCCAAAGGAGATTAAGAGATGACATGCAGCTCTTAGTGAAAGGGCTGCTTCTTCAATATATATAATGCTGTTTTCTTGATGTGGTTGAAGTTTTACCTTTTCTTTTTATTGTGCTTGGTTTTGTTATCTTCACATTGTCATGTTGGTTGATATTATAGGTTGGTTGGATTGCCCTGGACAAGGTCATGCAATTGGTTACATAATCCCTTCAAAAGTTCCTTTGGGCGAGAATTTTAGTGATTTAATTGTGCCTGGTAAAAGATATTCTCTCAGACAAGTCATTCATCAACAAAGAGCACTGGCGAGGGAGGTAAGTTTGCATAATGATGTTGAACATTTTGCTGAGTGAGCAGTTTATTTTTGTAATACTCTGTGATTTTTGTCTTTTGGGATGTATCTTAGTGTATGTTAATTATTGCAACAGAAGAACCATGGGTTCCATTTTGCAATTGGTTAGTTTTGGCAGATTTTGTGTCAGAAAGGTTTCAACTGGACTTTCTCCCTAGGAATGAAATGCATTGGCTCTCCTTTGCTGTTATCCTTTTGGGATTAGAAGAGCTCCAACAAGCTTTTGTTTTTCATCTATCCAGTTTTTCTCTTATCAACCATTTTCAAGGTTTTCATCTTCGTCGATTCTAATCCTTCAACTTTTGTGCCAAATGGGCACTTTTGCCTTTGTTTAGTGTGATAAAGTTTCAACTCTGGATATGCCCATCCCTCATACTATTATATCCCCATCGACTTATTGCATATAGCTTGTTAGGATATGTTAGTGTTTGGATAGAATGCTTGTTAATGTTTTCTGTTGACTTGCTATTTCCTAAGTTGTAACCTTTTTCTTTAATGAAATTCTACTGTTACCGATAAAAAAAAAAGTGTTCTGTTGACGACCCAAGTTTTTATTTTTTAATTTTTTTTATGTCTGTCAATGCCAATTTTTTTCCTGTTTAAAATGATACATTTGTGTATGTTTAGGATTACAATCAGATCTCTTCAGATCATGTGGTCTGTCAAGATATTGATAGGATTAGATTTGAACTTGTTTATTAACTCAACCATTCTACTCTATATTGGCGTGTATCTCTCAATAAAAGTGTATGAATTTATTATTCTCCTGTAGTTTACACGAGCAAATCTCATTTCAATTCGATTCATCCCCACATCTTGTTTTGGTAAATAACCCACTTTTTCCTTGTACAATGACTCCTTAGATTTCCTTTGGGGAAGACTCCACATGATCTGAAGTTTGCTTGGAATCTATGAGAAGTTTGTTTGGAGTTTCCTTTTCATAGATTGAAAAATCACATATAGCCCCCACAATTTATTGAGACATGCCCTAATTAAACTGTATACAACCACTGTTTAAACTCTAATCTTTTTATTTATTTATTTAATTTTTTAATGAATGGAAAAACCGTAATCTTTCCACCCAAAATTTCACCAATCCTTTCATTAAACCCTTGCTTAATAACACAGACATTGTGATTACATTTGCTGTATTTACAGTAATCAAAGAAGCCCCTTTCACGGAAACTTTTGTTTGCTTTTAGAATTCCCCAGTCCGAAGCCCATTGTCTGCCTTTGTTTCATTCCCTACCCGTACTTCAAAAAGTCCCAATTCCTTTTCGAATCAGTCCAAAATCTTGCCCAGAATCAAAGCCCAAACCAATAACCACCACACAATCTTCTTTTTCCCATCCCCCATCTCCTATTTCTTATTTTATTTACCAGCATTAAGGTTTTTTTTTTTTTTTTTTCGTCTGAATAAAATCTACATCTTCCTATGTTCATCTGTGAACCTCCCTTATCCACATAATCATTCAAGCCTTGCGATCCTGCTTCATATGCTTTTGGGAGAAATCGTAACATATTAGATCTGGTATGCTGTCTCTGACAGACCCAAAATGATTGGGATGCAACAATGATGGGCTTCACAGACAGGCAGCGACCTCCATCATAGCACAATGGGCATTAGTCCAGAGATATGTCTATAACTCTTTTCAAGAGATCAAGATAATATTTGTAACCACTCAAATGATCCTTTCTTGGAAGACCATTCAATTGCAAGAGGGTGATAAGAGTATGTATTAGGAAGGTTGTAGTTGCTAGAAATATTAGAACATGTTTTGGATTATGATAATCTCTAAAGATCATTAAGTTTTTTAAGTTCTTCCAGGATTAGGTGTGATCCTATTTTCTTATTTTTCTCAACCATTCTATATATATTTTGATTTTGATTTTTTGATCTTAATATTTTGGTGGAATTTTCAGTAACAAAATTATACGGATTTGTTATTTTTCCTGTCGTTTACGAAGATCTTATATTGTAAGTGATCAGGATTATCTTAAATTGTGGGAATCCTTCTCAGAACAAGGATCATTAAGATACCATTAAACATAGAGATGATTAGTCTATAATTAGCAGTGCTTATTCGGTGATTTTTTTGATGAAAAAGAATGTAATGACGGCTAGTATGCATGTGTAAGAATTATATTATCAGCATATATGTTTCCCTGAAAACAAATACCATAGCATTGTCATAGTTAATATTAGTGAAAGAACTAAAATCTGGATTTTGCTAATTTCAGACTGATAGAACTAATAATATTTGTTATAATTTGCAGGCATCTCCTGCTAACACATTATAAAGCCAACAAACCACTTTATTCTAGTACCCACATGTCAAATGGAATTGCACTTAAAAACCTGAGCTACTGTCCCCTTTGTATGTCATTTATCAACCGACACTGCTTAATGACGTTCATTTGAACTTGTTTACACGAGGACTTCTAGGCCATTATAGTACTACTTTTTACCCTCATCCTCGGGTATATTGCAACTTAAGATATCTGTCAGTGCTTGGTTCAGAATGCTTATGTGAACATCTGGCACTATTGATTTGCTTTGAAAAAGTCTGCGATCATGTCTGAACTTTTTTTATTTTTTATTTTTAAGTTATGTAAAATCTTATATTGTAGAAGGGTGCAAAACCACTTCATTCCAGTATCATTTATTAACTTAAAAGCTGAAACTAGCATCAGCCTTCCCTTGTATGTCATTTATGTATTTTTGCTTGATTGTGTCATTTATCAATCATGTACACTGCTTATGAATTCTTATTATGACCTTTTCTTTGAAATGAAAAAAATAAAATGAAAAATAACATGTTTAATGGGGTGCAACTCGAGGCTTTCCCAGGAGGTAACCCATCTAATGCATAACGACTGGATATGACCGAATAAGGCCAAGAAGATAAGAAGATCGCATTATGGAAGCCATTGGATTTTTGGAGGGCTTTTGATGCAAAGCCAATAAACTGTTGCAACAAGACCCGTGGCCCACATGTGGGACCCAAGAAAATCTAAGGATTTTTGTTTCTTATTTTATTAATGAGTTGTAATTAGGATTATTAGCATTCTAATTTCATTAGGATTCCTTGTTTAGTTTTCTAGTTTGATTGGGACTCTTAGCCTCGAAGGTTTCTTTTCCTATTTATATGAGCATTGTAGGGTGTTAAAGTTAGTTCTGAGTTTAATATGATTTTGGTCCACCGCTTTGTGTCAAAGTCTCGATGGAGATGGTGATTTATGTGCTTTGGCACTTCTGAATTCTGATCCAAACCCTCATATTGGCTTTGCATCAGTTTTGATCGAACCTATGGGATTTGTAACCATGAGTTATGGGTTTACTGTTTAGACCCGACTGTGGGCCCCATGATGACTGGATAGCGGGTCTAGGTGGACTATGTCACTATACAACCCAATCCTTTGAGATTGGGCTTTATACCTACCCTGATGCACTGGATGACCCACAGGTCCATCCAAGCTCTTTGGGCAACTCCACATCGTGCGTCAGGCCCTCATGGAGCTTTGCTGTCCACTGGTTTGGGCTCAGACATGAGCGGCTGTGCACCACTTCTATGCGCTACTTTTCCTTTGTGCACTCTTTATTTCGTTTCTTTCAAATATGTTAAGGGGTAGGATTCGGTTATCTAGGAAATAAAGATGGTTAACATGCACATGACTGAATTTTGAACCCAGCTCTTGTGTGATCAATTGAAGAAAAAGAAAAATTCAGTTTTCCCAATTTGATCTGATGCAAATTCACGAAAAAAAATGCAGAGGCACACACACAAAGTGGAGAAATTGGGGGCTGGGAGCTACAAGGTGGATCATTTTCTTGGGTCTAAAATTTCTAGACCCTTCTGGATAATATGTATATACAGAAATATTTAGATGAGTGCTGTACACTTTGTTTTTTGGGTCACTTGGCCCACCCATGATCAAGTTACCCCCCTCGCTCACTACCCCCAATGGATTGCCCCAAGCTTAAACTTGACTCATCCACCCATTACTGAATGTTGGATTGAAATAAAAAGAGGAAAAAAAAAATGATGCCTTATAAAACATCTAAACTTGATCATAGATGAAGGTTTGGGATAATGGTGTTGATATTTTGCACGCCCCTAGTTTTTATTCAGATCTTCCCACCTCCCACATGAATTGCAATGGCCTGTAGGCAGGTCTCATAGGCGAGTTTGCACAATATTTTTTGGGAATGGTTCATGGTTCTCGCCAGAATAATTCACACACACAGATGATCCCTCCCTTGCAAACCTGGATGCATCCTGTTGTGCGGCTGACACTCCATGGAAATTCATACCTACATCTATGTTCCCTTCTCTCCAAGCAACAGTCCAGCTTAGCGTGCTCATGTCTCTCTTGTTTTGACTAAACTCAACAAAGGCCCTATAACCTCTCTTCCACTTGTTAAGTCATCACTCCAAAACCAATACCACCTCTCCCCTCCCCTCCCACAAAACCCTAGAATTTGCAAAACAAGAGAAATTGAAAATCATAATTAATCTCGATTCAATCCTCCTCTTATTCATTCTAGCTCACTACAGGAGTGGAACAGTGACATGATTTGATTGACAAAGGAGAAGAGGAGGGATTCCTCCTCAGCAATGGCAAGCCCCTTTCATTCAACGTGGGAAGCTTGCTTCAATTGGCAGCATCGTGCTCTTCTTCACCGATGCATTAGAGCCGACCAACTTATCATACATGTAACACTGTTTCAAGCTCACTACTGATTATTGGGCAGAGGAAGTCCTTGGTCGGAATTGCAGATAGCGTAGTATTCTTGTGTAGACCTTGGGCGGACTGGACCTTGCACATAGATCCAAGGTCCACAAGTTTAATGACTTTATGTTAAAAGAATAGAAAAACAGTGGACTTTATGTTAAAAGAAAAAAAATTGACTCTCTGTCCAACGGTTCTGTCCATTTGGTGGGCGCAAACAACAGGGTCGTGTCACTATTAGGGGGTCCTATGTGTGTGAATGGTTTGGATGGATCATAAGGTGGGTCCGTTGGAAGTTCTCATTGTAAGGATGTACATGTACATTTCCCATATGTACCATTAAGGTTCACCCTCTGCCAAACACCATCTGTGAGTGCTGATCATGTGCACTGCCTTGTGGGGCTCACCCCGGGCTATGCCAATCATGGGAGAGGTGGGAGATTAAAAGATCTAAATGAAACTTAGGGATATACAAAATATCAACCCCATTAGATCATCCGATCCCTCTGAATTTATGGCCCTCAAGTTTTAATGGTTTTAGAAGGTGTAATTTTATTTGATTCTAATCCAATGGTGAGTAGCAATGGGACGAGTGTCAAATTTGGGCCTATGCCAATTAATGGGATGGTAGTGAGTGAAGGGGTTGTATTGATCATAGGCCGTTCGTTAGGATTTTTTTATTTTTCTAATAAAAATAAATAATAATTAAAAATTAAAAGAAAAAAAAGAAACAAGTAGTTATTCATAACCATCCCTTTTCCCATTTATAGTAGTATAAATATAATGACAAACAAGTCTATCATACAATTATATCAAGAACATCATGACATATATTAATAAATAATAAATGATATATGTAAATAGTTAAATAATTTTAAGGTGTCAATATATTTATATATTATCTTTAAATCAAAATATAAAAGTAAAAATAAAATCCAAACCATTAATCTTACACGGTAGGATATCTCTTGAAGTTAAGAAAGTGTTCATAAAAAAACCAAAAAGGATTTAAAAAAAAGACGATATAGACAAGCACCGTACGTACAATCGAACGTTTTAATTAAATGTATGTTCTTTATTCATATCTAAAACCTCTCTAAAGCTGCAAAAGCTCTTAAGAGGTTTCATTAACTATTAAATAACCTTTTAAAAGTAACAATGCTAAAAGAAAGAAAAAAGGTAAAAGATTGTCAATATTAATTTATCGATTGTGGCTATTCTTGCTTAGCCGAATCACTTGAATCGTAAGATTCGATGAAATGAATATCGAATTATAAGATTCACACGTGAATCCTGAGATTCATCTGTAAATAGGATTCATTGTATAGAAACGAATTGTTTTCCTTAGGATTCGGGATACGAATTAGGATTCCGGATAAGGATCGTAAGATTTTGATAACTATGCGAAAAATGCATACTTAAATCACTTAAATTAAACTACACTATAATTGACCATTTTCTAGTTTTCACTACATATGAATAGGAGTATGAAATCTTTGCCGGAATGGGGCGGAATTGGTCCGGAATTTGTGCCAAAATTGGGACCGGAACGACTGGAATTGCCGGAACGGACTGGAATTGGGACCAAAAACTTTTAGTGGGCCATTCTGTTCCGTGCAAGGCCAATTCTGGCTGGAACGAAATTGACAATTATGATGTACATTGACCATGGCTAGAAACTTAAGCTATCATTGATGATAACCCACTATTATGCAGTCCTCTAGATTTAGTTGAAGTGATTGAGGTTGCATGTAAAATGACGTGCCTGAGACTTGAGACTATAGAATGTGAAAAAGTGATTTTGCTTTCATATTGCGTGTCAGCAACCATGTCAATTTTTCAATGGATCTTAGTGCAATTTTTGTGACTGACAGTAGAAAGTAGTATAGTTCCAATTCCAACTGCTCTTGTAAATGTCTGTGTTATGAATTATCTTGAATATGATCTTGCCATTAATTGTAACTACATGTTCTGTAGCAATTTCTCTTAGAATCTTCATTGGTTTTGAGTCTGCCTCAGCCCATGATGGATCCTTTGCTTTGTTTGCCGTCAGTAAGAATTGGGAAAAGGGTCTCAATGTTAACACTGTTAATTTGGCATGGAACATTGCCGAAGTTTGTCTTGTATTTTATCATTGCAATTTCTCCTTATAGGACATGCAATGCAGGCCTTGGCCATGCTAACTTGTATAACATAGAGATTTAACTTTATGTGGTACAATTTCATTAGAGTGACAGAGATGGGTTGGAAGAGATGAATTACTTATTCGGTTGAACCTGAGGAGAATGTTGGAGAAGGGGGGAGAGAGAGATTAAGAGGAGAGAGACAATTGTTGGTTGCCATGAAAGCAATTATGAGAAAGAGAGATGAAGAGGAAGAGGGATGGTTAAGCAGGGAGAGGAAAGAAAGGCCTAGGACATGGGAGGTCACAATTGTTGGTAACCATGAAAGCAATTATGAGAAAGAGAGATGAAGAGGAAGAGGGACGATTTGGCAAAGAGAGGTGGGACATGGGAGGTCGGTTGAGAGAGATCGTCGGCTCATGGAAACTTGAGGGAGAGAGAAATGTGAGGGGAAATAAACAAATGGTTGAGGATACTAAATGCCTGTTACTTAAGGAATCTTTAATCGCTTGTCAAAATTTTAACAGGGCTTTGGATGCATATTCAACTCCACCGTTGAGGTTCCTCAATAACATCAGGATTTTCCATTGCATGTAAGAGGTTTCATCAAGCCATCGTGAGAGCAGATTATATAGAGGCACCCTCCATTCCACGAATGAGAGAAGGAATTTTAGTTGCAATTTGCAAGTTGTGCTGAGGTGGACTTCTCATTTACTTTTAAAAACTTAATTTAAAGAATGAAGATTTAATGCGTTAACAATCCCCTAGTTTTTCTCTTCCTTCAAATCATTGCTTGGTTAGCCATTCCTAAATTTTCTCCTCAAAATGAAGTTTTTCATCTCAAAATACGTATTGCATTGGTGGGTGTCATGAGTCATGACCCGGAACTTGGGGCCCTTCGAATTCCGTGTCGCAACATGGGTGAACATTTTCCACATGCCCAAGTCAAATAAATAATCCGGGCATAAATTAATCAATCTTGAACATTATAAAGGAATTTAATACAAAAAAGATAAAGCATAAATAATGAAAAATTAAAACATTATGTGACTAATTCCCTAATTCTTCCGCTGTCGCCCGCTCTCTCAAAATGCATGCCAAAAGCCTACAACATCCCGATCGTATGCTTCTTCAGTCACGAAATTACTTGGATATTGGAGAATCCACAAATCAGTGAAACTAAGTGAATAGAGTTGTAATCTACATGCTTGTGTAATTAACATGAAAAGTTGAAAACATAGAGTTAGCATAATAAATTTATAATCAAGTCCAGGTTAAGGATTCTAATACTGGCCTTAGGACAACCACCTAACCACCGTACAGCACAAGCTCATAAATCATACATCTCATGGATGCCTCATATCACCAATATGGGGCTAACCTATAGTAGTCAGGTGATTAACATAACTGACCTGAGAGTCAGAGAATATATCTGACGTATGAGTAGGGGAATAATATATCTGACCTAAGAGTTAGGGAATAACAGATCTGACCCATAAATCAAGGAATAACGGATCTGACCTATGAGTTTGGGAATACCACTTGTGTCATGGCCTTGTATGTGCTAGTGGTCTAGGGATGTCTAATGGGTCTGCCCTGATTAATCCAATTGTACCATGTTACTTCATTCTTTTTTTTTTTTTTTTTGATATCAGATGGTGTCCTAGCCCTTTGGGCCAGACGAATCCCTACGGGCTTAAGGGGAGCCAGGTAAATCCCCTATGGCCCTAGTGTGGTTGTGTAGTTTTGAACCTTCAACCTCCGGGAGCAAACCATGGTCCTAGGCCAACCGTGGCCTTGCTCTCAACCCTTATAATGAGGTAGCTTGCCCGTTTAGAGAATTTCAGGTTTAACATGACCCATTCTGTTTCCTTATTGGTACCTAATCGTGTAAAAGCACTTGCATAACTAATGCTGCTAAGTTTGAGACGCTTCCACAAATGACCAAAAGTCAACTTATAACAATAAAATGCGACGGGTAACATATGAAACATTTACAAATTTACAATTCATTAACCATCTTAGAATCATGTAATATCACAAATTCACAATCACAAGTAGCATAATAGTATCACCATATAGGAATGTTATAGAAATTACATCACATGCAAATGGGAACATGTAGATCAAATAGGAACATATAATTCAATTCTGAAAGTGTTAAATACTATCTCATTAACATCAAGACATATATCATGGCATATAGGGTTCTCAACATCCCAAAATCTAAAAAAGAAAAGAAAAAAGAAAACCCAACTAGAATTACATTCACACTAGTAGAATTGAATGTCTACTCACTTTGTATAGAAAAGGTGGTTTTACCAATGTGAGGGAGGCTAAAGGACATTAATCATTGTTGCTTCTTCTTTTCTTCTAGTTCTCTCTAGGGTTCTAGTTGATATGAAGGCTAGAGAAAAGGGAGAGGTCGTGTGAAGGTTTTCTACAAGAGGTGACTTGTATAAATAGCTTAGGATCTTCTCTCCACTTTCTAGTCGAACTCCTATTACAATAAAGTCTAATTCTACACCACTTACTAATTTGTGGTCTCCTCAAAATAGAAAGTTTAATTCTGCACCACTTACTAATTTGTGGTATCCCAACTCTTTCTCATGGGTCCCCTTACTTTCTTATTCTAATTCTACTAACTCTCACTTAAATTAGGACCCGCAAATGCCAACACAGACACCAATTGGTCCCACATATGATTAATTATCAATTGCTCAAAATTCAAGGAAAACAGCAGTAAACACACACACACACATATATATATATAAATATGTATGTAATAATATCCATGACAACTTTAGTATTCATATAAATCCTAGAAAATCAAGGGATTTAAATATATATAAAATAATTAAATACTTTAGCCCCTTAAACAGGGCCTGGGGTATTACAGTGGGGCTCTCTTATAAAATCAAGAGTTGGGCGTAATTTGATTCAAACGAAACATGTATTTATATTAACTCATATAAAAACTTTAATATCCAGGCATTTAGTGGGCCCTCTTATAGAATTCAAAGAAAGATGATGAGAAAAGAGAGAAAGAAGTTGGATTATAGGATGGCCCACGCAACTAATCATTCAGGAGCTATGGCAACATTAAACGTCTGTGGTGGGCCCCTCTTATAGAATTCAAAGAAAGAAAGAAGTTGAACTTCTACAGGATGACCCAGATAATTTGCAATTTTATAGGTGGATTTAATAATAATTTTATTGCATGCTGAAAATCATTGTACGGGACATATTCTTATTGGAGAGTAAGAAATTTTCTCAAAATGAGCCCCATTAAGGAGAGTCAAAATTCTGTTAAGTTTGAAAAGAAATGCAAACCAGTCAGACATCCAATTTTCCACTTTTTTTTTGGAAATTTCAAAGAAGGATATTTATTGTCCATAGCTTGCATTGGTTGGAAGTTCTGCCCCTTTTTGGAAGGGGCATTCTGTAGAATTCCAGTGCTAGAAATCCTCTAAAAAAGTCCCCTCAGAGTAGGGCCCACCAGGGTGCATTATGAACATGGAAGTCCATTGGATGGAAAGATCTATATGACAGCTACCTATGGACAAAACTTACACTCCATTAGTTCATCCTAACCCCTTGATCCATGGTCCTAAAATTTAATGGTTTTAGAGGCTTCATGTGAGGTCACCGGTGCTCATGATAAGGTGAGCTCCGCATGCCTAAATACCTAGTGGGGCCCACCTGATGATCCATTTGAGTGGGCCATAAAACAGGGACGCCCCTCCCTCTATTTTGATAGTCATTGATCCTTGGTTTGACATCCATCTGAATGGACTGGACCACCGGACCGCCTGTGTACTCGTTTTGGAAGCTGAAAACTTGTTAGCCATTGATCAAGTGGGTGGGATGATGATTTGAGCCTCCGTCTCCATGCACATTTAGGTGTTGATTGGGTTCTCTTTTTCTGGGTGGGTGGGGGTGGGGTGGTTTGGGTCCCATCCGTAGGTGGGCACCACAAGAAACGGTGCTCATCTTATCGCGAGCAGTGGTGCTCAGGTGAGGGTAGCCCGATGTATATGTATATATGAGGAGCACCGAGTGTTTCCTAAAGCAAAAATGCCTCCTAGATCAAATAAAATAGAGATGACGTGGAGTTTGTAATAAAGGATAGTGACAGCTGGCTTCCTTGTTTTCCTCCCTCTTTAAATGACTCACACAACTTTCTAGTCTTCTCCTTTCAACTAATGAGTGACTATTTATCTTCCCTATTCTTGCTCCTCCTTAAATGGAAGGCTTTCCAAGTCCAAATAAATGGACACCAATACTCTAAAAATGGATTTATGGCATTGATTTCATGACTTTGTTAAAAATTCATAAGTGGCGTCCTTTCATGAAACTCAAATTACTAAAAATTTATTAATAGGCGAAGCTAGTAAGATAACCTTTAAAGGGCCCAGAAGTTACCCACAAATGAATTTATAGCATCTTCCATGGCAATGTTAAAAATTCATTGTGGGGCCCTCTTGTTAGTTGATGAGAAAGAAATAGATGTTAGAAAGAAAAAAATTGGGTATAATACTCTATGGGAATGTAATTATCCACTTGCATGGCTCATGGCTTAAAGGGCTTAGACATGGCTCCTTCTTTTCCTCTCTTTGTATTCTCCCATAATAAATAATGGGTGTTTTTCATTGGTTGTTATGGAGGGGCAGTTTGTAGAATTCCTCTTTATATATAATAGGGGTGTTTTATGGAAGGTGGCATGGGAGCCTTGATCATGGATGATGGACCTTCAGAAAATAGGCTCCTCTTAAAAGTTAAAATCCTAACCCTTGATTTATAGGCCTAAAAGTTTAATGAATTCTTTATATACATTTTCTTTTTTTGATAAATCCAATGGTGGTTATAGTTCCGAGCAGGGTCAAATTTGCTCTGTTGGTGATTCATTTATTTGTATGTTATTGCTATTATTGCTTTTTTATTTTCTGGGAAGGGAGGAGGGAGGAGGGAGGAGAACAGGGAAAATATAGTGGGATTGTGGGTCCTGCAAGGTGGGATGTAAATAGGGGCGTTTTCCCCCTTGTACAGGATGTTCCACAGGGGACTTCTGTGTGGGTCCCACTTGGATGGGGTTGGTCCATCTAATTGTGCTTGTGCGTGTGTGATGTCTCAGTTTGAAGCCATATGAGGGATGAGGTCTTCGAAAGCTGGCTTAACGTTTATGGTGTGGATAAGGGGTGTTGGCTTATGGTTTATGTTTCATTTATACAAGTGGTACATCTATTTGGATCAGCTGAGAGGATTAGCTTTGTGGGTTCTGTACTTTTTTTTATCGGCGGAGCCTTGTGGACTTAATTATCTCATTAGCTGAACTGTTAGATCTTATTCGAGGAATTTTTTCCTAGACATTGGAGGTGGTTATTATTTCTGGGGCCCATACATCAAAGGTTATCTTTCTGTTTAAGTCCTTTTACCGCCACTTAATGATCGGGGGAAAGGCTCTGATGGGCTCTTTTTCTGTAAAAATTTATGGCTCCTCTGAGGGTCATAACGTTTTGCTGGATGGAAGCTTTAGATAGAATTTAAACAATTAATTATTTAAAGAGCGGCAAGCACTTCACTATGAATTGGATGTACTTGGTTTTGCCAGACAGTGAAATCTCTGAGTTGGGTGCTTGGTTTTCTCTCTTGCTGCTGGTCCATATTGAGGAGCTTGCTCCTTTGTTGCTATTTGTGGTTGATTTAGTCATAAAGGAGCAAACAACTTTTCATGAATGAGCTTGGTATGCAGTACATTGTTTATAGTAAGGCACAAGCTAAGACTGTCAAGTGGGTTATATCCACATAAGAGTTTGCGTGAATTTTGATTTCTGACTGGACGGAATGGTGTTGTGCTTTTTTTGGGAGTTAGCGCTTGGCACTCAAGTTGTTCAATCCCTGGACTACTCTCTTTATGGGAGTGTCCTTTTCATTGCGCTATGTGCTGGTTTGGTGAATAGTCTTGTGTTAGCATTACTGGTAGATAAGGGCAAATGATTTTTAATTGGTGGTGTTTGATGGCTGTTACCTTTTTGGCATGCATTTTTGTTATGACATCTTCCTAATACAGTAATAAGTTGCCATTTCAACCACCCACCCACATCACTGCCAGTAAACGTGGGGAAAAAAATAGAAATGGGTTAACCATTTCGACGTTAATCGTCGTCGTCATTTAAGCAAGAAGTTAGAAGATTGGTGTTATAACACTGTCGAGGTCACAGTATTTGTTCCATGTACTATTGTTTGTTAAACTACTGTTATATTTATATTGTTAATATCTTACCTGTTTGGACGCATGCAGAATTAAATATCTATAGATTATAATGTTGTCAGATTTTCTTAGCATAGAAAAAGATATTGGAAAATTGAAATATTATAGTGTTTCTGTTGTTTGACAATCCCTTAAGATTATACCAGATTCTGATATGAACTTTTTGGTATTTTCTGAAGATCTCAATTCTCAATAGATTCTAAAATTAAACATTGATTACTTTTTTAAAATGAAATAAATAGGTACGACAATGACCAAACTACTATAATATGAAAAGAAAATCTATAAAGAATACTCCAAACCTAACCCAAAATGGGAGAAGGTTGATTTCCCACCCCCAAAAGAAATAGATCCACATGTTAAACTAAAAGTCCCCTCCTTTCATTAATTTTTTTTGATCGGTAACAGATAACTTGCAATGACCTCTCTTTGAGAAACATTGCAATGAATGGAGGCATGGTGGTCCCTTTCCGATGGTCACTTCTTGGCAGTCCCTTTGGATGGTCCCTTTCAATGGATCTAATCGATTCATGTGACTGCTTTAGGGATATCTACTTCCTCCAGTCCCTTGTCAGTGGCCTTTTATTTGAAAGCCTATGTGCTGAGTGCTGTGAAGGACCCTGCAGCACCCCACTTTATATGTCTATTGTTCTGCTTCAGTTTTTGCTCTGCCATGAGTTGTGCCTCAACACATGCCAGTCCTTAGCCCAGAGAAAGGAGTAGGTTGCGTCAGACTGTCAGTTGGCTATAAAGAATTTCCAAACCAAGTTTCTAGTCCTACTTTGAGGAAAGTGGAAGTGGAACATGGCCAACCCCTCTTAGCTAGGGATATTATTTAGGAAATGGTGATATCACTTTTGAAAAAATATATTATCATGTGACATGTTGATGAGGTCTCATTCCACATCGATTGCATATTTCTTGGAGAAGTTCAAAATTGAGTTTCCACTGCACCTCTATGGTGCCAGATTGAGCCATACAACTGCTACACGTCGTGGATAGAGTACCCGTCAACCTATGCAATCTTATGATAACTCAGTTTGTGTGGTTCCTATGGTTTGCTTTCCTTGATCTGTTTTCTTGACCATATCAGCTGAAACTGGGAAGATAGAATACTGCCTCCCTTTCCCCGCTCCCCAAACCAAAAAGAAAAAAAGGAGAAAAGAAAAATCACAACATACAAGAGTATACATCATAGCTCGAGTCATCTGCTTCTGTTGTACAAGCGGGTTAGAACTTGATTGGTTATGGATTAAGAAAAGTTCTATTATTTCATTGATAAATTCTGTGAATTTACTGCAAAATCCTTTTTCCCTGCTTACAGATTATGATCAGACTTTGTATTTTTTTTTTCTGGGCCCGATAACTAAATTACATTGCACAAATCTCATTCTCTTAAATTTCTCTGAGAACACAATTGCGCGTTGATGCGTATTGTAAATCTGGTGGTCGTTATTCCCATTTTGAAGTTGTACTTAAAAATAGGAAATAGTGTTTTAGTCATCAATCTGGTTTTATTATCATTGGCTCTGTAAGATCAGCTGTTATTGAATATTTAGATCTAAGATGCTAAGTATATGGATTGTGCAAAAAAAAAAAAAAAAAAAAAAAAAAAGAAAAAAGAAAAAAAGAGGATGCTGAGTGTACATCTTCTGATAAAAAGATGAGAGAACTTTGGTCAATTTATATTTGATGAAGTGGGGGTGGTCTTGTGGACCACAAATACTAGGTACTTATATAGTTATATACAAAGAGACAGAAACTCAACGTATGACAAATTGGTAAGGGAGTGTTGGATGAGTTAAAATTGTTGGGAAGAGTATTCTTCAAACACTATTATGAAGTGTACATTGCTGTACTATTTCTGTGTGTATCTTTACTGATTCTTGTATCTTTTTGACACTGACTATAAAGTTAACTAATGAAATTAGAATTAATGAAATTATGTTATCCATCTATTATTGCCTCATTGGTAAGGAAAAATGTGTCATTGTTGTGTCCTATGTACTTTAGAGAGGTGTGCTCATTGGGTTCTCTCTGCGGGCGTGCGGATGAGACAATGGATGAATTCCTTCTATTCAATGGCACATGATATTACAGCATTACTTATGCATTGTAATTGTTATTCCCACAATTTGAACATTTTCAGTTTTACAAACTTGTTGTCTTTGTTGGTTGTCCTTTTCAGCTTGGTATGGTGATTGACCTAACAAACACTACACGATATTATCCACCATCAGATTGGAAGAAACAAGGTATTAAACATGTCAAGGTGAGATTCCGATGGATCTATAACCTTCTTTTTGAAAAGAGGATTGTATCATCATTGTTGTTTTTGACCTTCGAAACTTGGTTTCTTATCTTGCAGATCCCTTGCAAGGGACGGGATGCAGTGCCCGATAACGAGTCTGTAAATATTTTTGTCTACGAGGTCTTTTTCTTATTTTAATGACTAGATTCATTCTTGGTCATATAGGACACATTTCATTATATGTTGAGTTTGATTTATCTATGGTCCTACCCCTTTAGGCAACTCAAATATCAAAGCTGGTTGAACTCGATTTTAAGGTTGCTATAGGAGCCTCTCTCTCTCTCTCTCTCTCTCTCTCTCTCTTCTCTTTTTATTCGGATCAATAGGAGCCCCAATAATTGCACGAGGATTATTGCATAATTGTGTTACACTTCTGCCCTAAGCTCCTTTGAACGAAGGACTTGCATATGTAAAGAGGGTTTCCGTAATTCATTTTGCAAGGAACTCAGGGTTTATGCTTTTGATAGGGGAGGATTCATGTGTTCTGATAACCCTGAGAAACATTTGAATTGAGTTACTTTGTTCCATCTATGATACCTCTATACTTGTATATCTCTAATGCACCTATATCTGAAGGATACAATGATGAGATTGCTACTTGATAGTGAAATGATACTTGTAGGCTACAATTTTTGCATATTCTACTATTCTTATCCATTATTCGTATAGTTTGATTACCCGTTCTTATTTTTCAACAGTATAAATGATAGAAAGGAATGTAAGAAGTAACGATTTGACTAATTTTGAGATGTTTTAAAATAGAAGAAATTTAGTTCTTTGCATAAAAACCCTAATTAAACTATGAAATTTAATTTTATGGAAAATTGTTTTTTAAGAAATGAAGAAAGATGACGAGTGATCTAGGGTTTTTTGAAGGAGGAGAAGAGAGATAGAGTTCTTATGGATGGAAAGACAAAGGGAGATTTGGCATTAAAAAAAAAAGGACAAAGGGAGATTTGGGTGTATTACACACCCACCCCCTTTTATATTAAGTATGTATATGTAAATATAATAACAATACAAATAAACTTTCACTTCTAGTGCACCTCTGACTTGTAAATCTTAATTGTAAATGGACTCCAAACCCTTATGGTCCCTTACATAAAACAAAAGTGGCACCATTTGCATTAGATTTCCAGTACTCACCCCCAAGCTAGCCTGAAGATATTAATCATTCCTAGCTTTCAAAGAATAGCACATGGCATTTTCCTATCAAGAGACATGGTAAAGACATCTTCCAGCTGATTTTCTGATCAAACAAATTCAACAGTTATAATATTTGAGAGAATCTTTTCCTCTATAAAATGGCAGTCTAGTTCAATATGTTTGCTTTGTTCATGAAATCAGCACTCCCTGATTATCACCGTATAGCCACATTGATGTTTTAACATTCATTCCAAGCTCCTTCAAGAGTGATTGTAGCATCAAAACTTCACATGTTCCATTGGCAATAGCTTTGTATTCTACTTCAGCACTTGACCTAGCAATCACATGGTGCTTCTTACTTTTCCATGTAACAAGATTACCTCCAACAAGTGTACAGTATCTTGTAGTAGACCTTCTGCCATTGATGTAGTCATGGCTCAAACAGAACCCGAGACAGTATGCAAGCTGTCTTAATACTAATGTGTACTAGTGTAGCATTGCACAGTGATTGATCCTTCTTTGCACTTGAAAATATATGAGGAAAACAGAGGTTGATCCACTCAAATATGCTAGTTCTTGAGGATCACACCACACTTCATTGAAATATTAATGGGAGAAGCAAACCATGAAGGAAAAACACATAAGATTTGAATTTATTCACTGTTTGTTAATTGTCGACTGTGTTTTCAAGCCACAGTCGACTGATAGATAGAGTTCTCTAGAGAATTCCACTCGATCAATCGTCCTACTCATAAAATCACACATGTCTAATAATAAGATCCCTAATTGATGTGATTTGAAGCACTGGACGACACTAGAACACTTTACATTACCCGCCATGTGCTATGTGCCATGTGCACCAAGATAGAATTGTTGAGTTATTATTATTATTATTTTTATTTTGATTAGCATCATTGAGTTGTTATTAAAAAAAGAAAAAAAATATAGAGTATGTCTTCTGATATGATATGGCCGGTTTGCATAAAGGGCTTGTTTTGATTTTAGCTGTGTCATTCAGTTTCCATTTGACATAAGAAACTTATTTTGTGCAAGAAACTTTCTCCTGCGGGCATCCATAAGACACAGTGTGCATAAACTGAAATGTGACGCGTGCCTTTAATGCAGAGTGGGGCCATCTGCAATAAGAGGGGAGGTTCGGTTTCATGCATTCCACTACATGTGGACTCCCACGGGCAATTTTTGCATTTTGTAGATATTATCCTTAACAGATCCTTATTCCATTAGTCTGGCACCGTTAATTTGTGAATATTATATATATTTTTCATGCATTATATGTAATGTTGAAGTTTGTTTTTTCCTATGGGAAAACACTTGCAAGGATTCTATTTCTCAATTTAAAAAAAAATCTTTTTACCATTTTTTTTCAGGTCCTGCAATACTTCTCCCGCCAGAGGCACTCAAAGAAGTATGTTCTAGTACATTGTACACATGGACACAATCGTACGGGTTTCATGATAATTCATTTTCTTATGCGTTCGCAACCCGTTTCCGTCAGTGAAGTGCGCATTGTTTCCCTTCCACCCTAACTGTTACTAATAGCTGAATAAACACTATATTTATTGTATACTATCTGCTTTGTCTATTGGCAGGCACTGCAAGTATTTGCTGAGGCACGGCCTCCTGGAATCTACAAGGATGATTACATTGATGCATTGTACAAGTTTTATCATGAAGAAAGGCCTGAAACAATTACTTGCCCCCCAACTCCTGAGTGGAAAAGATCTTCTGATCTTGATCTTAATGGTGAAGCCATCCAGGATGAGGATGATGGTGGTATTGCTGATCCTTTGCATGTAGGTATCTTTGGATGGTATGAAATGGCAATAGGTGTTGCTATTTTTTATACCTTGGCATGCCTTATGAGGAATCACATCTGTTATATTCTTTATAACTTAATAAAATATCTAATAAACTCCATAATTATGAAGCTATATTAGGAAATTTATCAACCGAAACACATTTGTCATCTTTTTTTAAGCTTGAACGTGTTGCAAGTTATATTGGTATTACTATATGGTTATAATTAATTTGTAACTAAGAATGTTTGTAAGAGCAGTCCCAAGAGGAATCAATTTTGGCATCATTGTGCTCTGACAAATATTCATCTGATTTTGTGGTGCCTGTTCCTCTGTAATAGTAAGTTTTTTCATATTTGCAGGAGAAGGATATGGAGAATGAAGTGATGTCCATTGACGATGTTTTGGGGGATGCAATACCTTATGATCAGCAAGATGCTATGCGGCAATTCTGCTTGTTTTCACTTAAAATGCCAACAGTAGGATCAATAACTCGAATCTGTTTTCCTCATACGGAAGTCATTTATTATCTTTTTCTCACTCTTGTTTGGTGAGAAGGTTAACTGTTTCTAACTCATATATTTATTGCTTGTTACGGAAAATATATATGGCAATTCTAAATGACATTATGTCTGGAATCATAATGTCATGACATGGAACCTAGGGCCCTTCGAATTCCGCATCGAGACTTATAAAAGCATCTCATTACATTCATAAGTCAAATCAAAATATTCCGATAATAATTTAGGGCAATCCTGTAAACTAAATTTGAATATAATTTAAAGTCTGAATTCAAATTATGCAACTGAACAAAACAACTGTCCTCAGTTTTTAAAATGTCCAACAACAACTACTAAGATAAAATGGAATACTAGGTTTCATCATCTCTATTGCTCAAGTGCACATTCTGAAGCCTATCTCTTGGTCATCACATTATTCCTCGGTATCTAAATCCCGGTTGCTTGGAACGGTCAATCCAAGAGTCAAGTACAATTGAGTGAATAAACATACAACTCTATTTACACATAACATAATATTAAAAATAAGAGAACTAATAATTTAAATGAATTCACACACATAAGTGATGCATGCAATTACAAGGTCCTGATATAGTCAATACCACCGATCAAGGTCTCATCTCAACATAACCTCCTAACCGCCAGGTAGCGCAAGCCAACGGGGACCCAAGTACCCGAAGATACAAGATCAACGGGGTACCTTTTTAAACCTCATGTGCACATACTCAAGGTGACCAATCAAGGCAAACATCATGGTGGTGGTACTTGAGAATTTTAGTTCTTCGGAGGCTGACCTAAGGTTAGACAACACATTTTTGAGGGCGACTAAAAGTCAGACAGTAGCCATCCGAGGCTGACCTAGGTCAGGCAACTTCATTGACAAAGGGGGCTTTGTATCATGCTTAGTGGTCTAGGGTGTCCGAGGGTAACTCTAGACTGTCATCAAGTCTGTAGATGTTATACATTGTTCCCATACTCCTTTACTCAACTCTCAAATTCAGATTTATTCATTTACATGTTTCCACATCTATAATCGAGTTAGTTTATGTAATCAGCCCCATACACAAATATTTAGATTTAAGCTGCCCCTACCAAATTCAGTATTGATATCCATGGTGCATGAGGGTAATCACATAAACATCCCTTTATAGATGCAAGAGCCAACCTTAATTAACACAACATAACACATATCGCACCACCAGTTACCAAGACTCCGCATAATTACATCATTAAACCAGCTATGCACAATCTCATCGTTGGTAATATGATACCCATAGTAACAAATAGTAATCACTAGTCAATCATTCAACAGTTCTTTGGTGTCATATAAGAGGAAGAATCATCCCTATTTATTCCACATGATGCATATTCATGAATAGAGTTCACTGTTTGACATTCATCCAATCTTAGTCCTAGGATATGGGCGGCCACTTTCTAGGCCCAAGGTTCAGCTGCAACTAAACCCTATTTGCAACTAAACTCCAAATTCCAAATATTGGAATTCAGCCAAATTTCTCACTCTACAATTAATCTCCTTTACAGATGTAAGAACACATTCGTGGTACGCATAAGAATCTCATAATTAAAATTTTGAATCAGCCTTCACAACTACATTATCAATAACATATTAGGCAAGGACATTCAGCTATCATTGATCACATAAAACCCATGTACCAAAGCGGTATTATTATCATAAGGAGGGAAACACTACCATGGATTCATCACAGTATGCATATGTGATGAGATCAAAATCTTAAAAGTTGGACTTAACCATTATCAAAACCCAAGTTCCTATAATCTACTATTCTGTCTCCCAATTACATGATACAGCTGAACCCAAATTCACAATCTAAGGTACGGTCTACAAGAAGGTCTCTTGTCTTAGGGTTCCATACTTCCCAAACCCTAAGGGCACGTTTGGTAAATAGAGAGAATCCTCTATCCAGCGGATTCCTTCATATTCCTGGAACCATGCTATCCTCTCTGAGGATTTCTGAGGGGAGACAATCACTGCAATCCACCTTTGGCAAGCACAAGGAATTTGTGCATTTACATATACGAGATCTAATGGTCACAAGTTTTTTGCAATTTTCTCACAATCCGTGATTAATCAAGCCCTAAAATCTGAACCCCTAGAAGTTTTTGGCCTACTGTAGATGGACGGTTCGGATTTCCTTTGTGGGTCCCACAGAAATTAAAAAAAGTATTTTAGGTTGTGGACTTTTTTGCAAATATCTCAAAATATATGAGGAATCAATGGTTGAAAATCCACCTAAAAGTTTTTTTGGATCTTTTAAACATGATTAACGGTTTGGAGTATTATTGCGGATCCCATAAGGTAGGGTTCCAAAGCAAAACCATAACCAATATATCACCGTGCCATTCGGTGCGCAGTTTACCGTTCATCCGGAACTCTGTACCCTTTTTCACTTTGGATGATCAACTGTCATTAGGTTTTTCCCCCCTTTTTAAAGATCTTTTGACCACATGGCCGTTTTAGGCCTTCTGAAGAGATTGAACGGTTCAGATTTTTCAGAAGAGGCCCACAGAAATCCAGAAATGTTGATCCAATGGTCTGGATTTTTTTTGAGAATATCTCAAAATATATGAGGAATCAACGGCTGATATTTGAAAACATAGCCGTTTTGGACCTTATTCACATGCTTAGCGGTTTGGATCTTGATCGTGGGACCCATAAGGTAGGTTTCCAGAGCAAAAAGGGTAACTCATAAGTTACAGCCCAACTGCCTATAGTTACTGTTCATCGACTTCTGCTCCCACATTTCTTCACGTGCGAGGAGAGAGAAAATCTTCACGTGCGAGGAGAGAGAAAATCTGATTGGGGGAGGTGGGGGAAGGTGGAGACAGAGAAATCATCACTAACAGGCATTTTTGATTGTTTGGGAGGATTTCAAAAATCCTTTCTTGAGTTTCCTCTCTTCGACCAAACATGGAAAGTCCTCTGAATCAAGGAAAATTGGAGAGGGTTCGTCTATGAAGATGGTACCTATACATGCTCTAAATCAAATGGTTTGGCTGTAGCTAAAACCTGAGTTCAGTATTTTAGCTGATCCCCAAACCTGAAATTTGGGGTTCAACTAGACTGATGGCTCCCCATGTGTCCCAAATTTAGGCAATATGCAACTATGCATGATATGAGCGTATCTGGATTAAACTCTTAGTCTCAAATCAACAATAGAATGAGAAAATCAATCAGGGATTTGGGAAAACTTAGTTTTAACATATAGAAAGTCAGAAATCATGAAAGAAGAACATTCGTATACCCTAAGTACATAAAAAATCACAACCATTCCAATCAGATCAAGGGATTCAAGTCTCAGCTGAGGTTAAAACCCCATAGATGGAGTTCGACCAATGGCCAAATTCCCTATTGGGGTTTGGCCAAGGGTCCAAAATCCCTTTAGGGCTTGGCCGACCAAGGATACTAGGTCCTAATACATCTTCCCCCTACATTTTACTTAAAGCTTAACCAAAATCACACAGTTTTCTCCAATCTTCAGGAATCATCCATTAGAACCATAGAAGCGCAAGTAGATACTAACAAAATGCTATAAATATGCTTAGAAATATCCATGGTAAATCATAAATCCAAGAAAATCATGTTTATTAAATATAATAACTGTTAGTAACTCTAGCCCCTAATCAGGGTCCGGGGTATTACATGTAATATGTCTTTTTTAATCAACATAATAGACTTTGTTGCCTAGTTTCCCCAAATACGGCTTCAATGAAATGAATTATGATTCTTAGTGGACTTCCCCTCAAACACAATCCTCATCTCCTTGTAAACTCTTTACTCATGAATGCTAATTCAGTATCACTTCTAACTTGGTTTTCAGTCAAAAGGGAATCAGATGTTTCCAGGGTCGCACCCAGTTTCTCTTGACAGGTATGGTTTACTATCTTCTGTCCTAACTAGCAAGCACTGCAACAAGGTGTTTTTTTCTCGGTATTTTGCACCTCTTAGTATAATTTCTTTAAAATGTTTAGCCATTGAATATGCAACAAATTTATTAATGTGAATGAGAAGTTATGAAATATAGTTTTATTGTGATTTATTCAAGATCATCGAGACATATCCATCAAAACATGCCTTTTTGTTTACCTTTTTTTAAAGGAAAAGCCACCATGCTAAATTGCAGTTGTGGTGAGCTAAATGGAGGATAAAATGACTCTTTCATAAATGCTGAGAACTATGTGATATTTGGGTAGGCCTGAAGTGGAGAAAGAAATCTCCTGTCCCTCATATAGAAGAGATTACCTCCTTCCCCATACTGTCTTTCCTATGATCTTGTCGCTCGGGCTTTTGGTGGGGGGTTGCTGCTCGTCATTTCTGGCACTTTATGAGTTGTGCTAGGTCGTTGGTGAATGTAGCTATTGTACAGAGAAGGTCTCTTCGGAGACATACGATAAAATTGAAACTTTTGTACAAAGGACTCCTCTTACTTAATACTTAATGTTTTGGTTCTTTCCTAGTAAAATTGTGTCTTGCAGATTATTCAAGATAAAATTGGATCTTTAATAGATAGTAACCACATGCTAAATAATCTTATAAGATGTTATCTATTATAATTATGATGCCCAGATATGGATAGGAAGCCGGACACAGATACTGTGACTGGGGATATGAGTGCACTTTTTGAAATCTAGGGTACAGATACAGATATCGATATCATAGTTTTTTATTTAGGACATTTCTGAATTAATGAAATTATCATTGTTTAAATTCATAGAGTTGTGCTAGGTTGTTGGTGAATGTAGCTATTGTTCAGAGAAGGTCTCTTCAGAGGCATCCAAGCAAATTGGAACTTTTGTACAGAGGACTCTTCTTACTTTATGCTTGATTCTTTCCTTGTAAAATTCTGTCTTGCAAATTATTCAAGATAAAATTGAATCCTTAATAGATAGTAACCACTTGCTAAATATCTTATAAGATATTATCTGTTATGGTTATGATGCCCAGATATGGATACTGTGACCGGGGATATGAGTTTGCACTTTTCGAAATCTAGGGTACAGATATGGATACGGATATCATAGTTTTTTCTTTATAACATTTCTGAATTGATGAAATATCATTGTTTAAATTCCTTTCTAACATTTTTTATGTTGAAAAGTAAGAAAAGTAAAAGAACTTGAACGAAATAATGGACTCTGGAAGTAGGATGTGTACTTGTAATCTAGAGTGATAATGGGCATGTACAAGTGTTCCAAATAGGTTATGGTAGTCCCCATGGCACCCAATGTATGGTTTCCCAATCACAAGGTATTCCAAAGTGCCATTTTACTCTTTAACTCTTCCTCTCAAGCGGCTGCATAATTGTCAAACATGTGCAACTTGCCCACTGTATTGTTGAGGTGTGACAATCCTGTAGTGTGTTAGAAAATATGGCCAACTTGCACGATATATTTCCAAAATAATTCGATGTTTTCTTTTCGATCCTCCATTCTGTTGAGTGGTGTATGGATAAGGAGTTTCATGTATGATTCTCTGTGCTTTCAATGTCTTTTGAAAATTTGAAGACAAATTTCTCCCTCCGGAGTCGGGACAAAATATTTTGTTTGGAAAAGTATGTATGGACCATGGCAATAAAATGTTCTAAATAGAATGTAATTGAGACCTGGATTTCATCATTTCAATCGATGTATGGCAATAATTGTCAATAAATGGCACATAGTATATGCTCCACCCATAGAAGTAACTGGGTCTCCAAATATCTTAATGAATTAAATCAAGGGGTGCAGGGAAATAGAATGGATTTTAGTATAAGTTGTGGTAAAATGTTTACGCAACTTACATGCAAACATGAACTAACATCTAGACAACAACAGGAAACGAGAACTTTATGTTTTGCGTTACCGGCTTGATCCTATCATAACGGAAAAGTGGTTTTTTTTAATGTTCTATAAGCATGCAGGAGCATAAGATCGCGAAGGTTTTTCCTAGTTTGGAAGCTCTATGGATATACTTGCATGGCTTCCTCTATGGAGAGCAAGTTGAGCAACTCATCTGATGCTATTTCTTGGTTGAATTCCACAGAGGGATCCCCATGGAAAATTTTCTTTCATCTTCAAGAGTTTAAATCTTTGTCCTCATTGATTCAAGTGAAGTTTTAGCATATGTGAAGGTTTGCTAATGGTATGGTGCACATGTTGCCCAAGAAAGGGGTGGAAAGAGTTTTAGCTTTAAGTGGTGCCATATGGTAGTTTTTGGTTTTAAGCATATGGTGGTATAATGCCTGTATACCTACGCCTTTGCTTCTTTGCTTTCTACTTTTTTCGTAATATTTCCCTGTTACTGATAAAAAGAAAGTATGATCCTATTTCCTATCTACCATGCACTAGACTAGAAGGTTATGTCATTTCTAAAAAAGACCGATTCATTTGGTGCAACCATTTGTGGAGTCTCCAAACAGTAATGGGTTGGTGGAGAATTTGAGATTTAGTTACTATAATAAGGTTGCCTACCGCAGGATAGTGTTTTTTTTTTTGGGATCATCATGACTGATGTAGGCCCTAGGGTTAGGGCTTGCATGGGTGCCGAAGCACGTGTTAGCAGACACTTCAAACATGTCTACGCAGAGACTTCAACACGAGGACGCACCTCCGAGGGATATAAAAACCCACGATAATATTATTCCTATAATCGAAGTCTGAGATTCCCATCTATTACATTGCATATGAATAGGAAGATAAAACTTGGTACCTAAGAAACTTAATCAAACTAGGAAAGTAAATAAAATCAACTTAGGAAATAAGAAATCTAATCTTTATTACAATTAGAAACCTGCTAACTAATAAATAGAAAAGTAAAATAGGAAATAAAAATATATCCCTAAACTATCTTGGGTGGGACCACTTGTGGGCCCGTTCTACGTCAATGACTAGAATGGAATAATCAGACTTTTAACAACAAATTTGATACTTCTCAAGGCTTGCGTGAGAGTCATCGAAGTTGAAATAGAGAGAAGGAGGAAGACAAAAAGCAGAAAGAAGTTTAGGGTTTAATTGGGGGAGCACGGTCTCTCCCTTCTGTTTGTTTTAAGTTCTTGAAAAGACTTAATTACCAAACTGCCACTTTTGAATCCAAATGCAACTAAACCCCTTTTGGTCCCTTACAACACAAGATTGGGACCATTATATTAGATTCCCATTATAATATATTAACGCCAAGGATTTTGGCTGTCGCCAAGTTATATTTTTTTAATTTTTTTTTTTTTTTCAAATTTTGCATATTCTCTCCCCACTCTTTATCTCAAGCAACTACTACTTTACATCTTTATCAAAACTACCCATTTACTACTTATAGCCTTTTTTTTCCTTTTCAAAAACTATGAGTTTTTTTAATGGATGAAAATTTAAATTGCAATGTTGGTCATATCCGTGCTGAGCACGGGTTATTATGCTAGTTACATATTAAAGTCCTAGTGCTCCCCATCGAGCTGAACTAACAATATTAATCATTACCAGCGTGCACAAAACTTTTTTCTATTGAGGGACTTTACCTGATCGTCACCATATTTACGCATCGGCTATATGACTACTTAAACACTTGCTCATGTTGCCTTTTACTTTTCCATGTGAGAAGATCTCCAACAAGTGTACAGTACCCTGTAGTGGACCTCATGTCATTCTTGCTGCCTATCCAATCTAATCTCTATATACTATCACATCTAAGCTATCGTGTTTGGTGTAAAGTTATCCTTCCCCTGGTTCTGACTTCAGGTATCTTAGATTTTGGTAAACTACATCTTGGTGCGGTTTAAGTGGTTAGTGCATAAATCTACTACACTGATTGCATAAGCAATATTAGGTCCAAATATAGTATTATAAATGAGCCTTCCCACTAACCGTTGATACTATTTGGTGTCGGCTAATGATTCTCCCTCTGTAGAGCAAAGACCATTATTTAGTTCCATAAGAGTATTTGCAGTTTTGAACCCAAGTAGCCCAGTTCCATTTGGCAGATCAAGGACATACATCCATTGAGAAATCACAATCGCTTTTATGGAATCGAGCATTCTCTACATCTAGAAAATACGTTAACAGGACCTAAGTCCTTGATTTCAAAGATGTTTGAGATATACCCCTTTACTTTAGATATTTCTTGTGGGCTGTCGCCAGTGATAATAATGTTATTGACATAGAGAATGATGGCAGTAATCCTGTAGTGCCTTTTAGTTTTAATAAACAACATATGATCTGCATTTCTCCTTTAGTATCCAAAGCTAAGAAAGCCTTGCTAAACTTTTCGAACCATGCTCATGGAGACCATTTAAGCCCATACAATGTTTTCACTTTAGGTTACAAACCGTGGCCATCTCTTCTTGAGCTGTAGACCCTGGAGGAATAGCCATATGTACTTCTGATCAAAATCATCATGTAAGAAAGAGTTCTTGACATTTAGCTGAAATAACTGCTAATTTTTGTTTTCAACCAGAGACAAAAAATCCTTTGTAATAGAAAACAGTTTACCTTTTTTAACAACTCCGGAAAATCCTTGCCTTTCATACCACCATTTAAATCAACAATATCTGTCTTCATGTTGAGATCCTCATCTTGATTTTCCCTTTCATATCTCTTTTCTACTTTCTGTCGAACTCTAACCAGTGATTGGTTGTAGAATGGATTATGAAGCCCTATGTCAGAATCCAGTTCCTCATTAAACTGCTGATCTTAGGGTTCGAGTTGTTCTAAATGTCAAGTCAAATCTCAACTTGTCTTTGTAAGTCCTGGACCCAGATGTTTCTAGGATCCGATGGGTTATCTCCTCTCAACATTATCCCTTGTGTTGCACCCCCTTTTAAAAGCATTATAAAAAAAAAAAACATTATCCCTACGAGGACGTGCTCTATGGGGAGACTTTTTTGATAATAAAGAATTAAATCAACAAACAATCAGGTCGTACTTGTTTGGCTCTGATATTAAATCTGATGCAGCCAAAAGAAAACCTTAATTGAATGGCAACCCGAAATTCCACCTGAATCCAAATCAGCAGCAAACATTTAAGAAAACAAGGAAATAAAGAGAGATTCATCACTGGATGAATAATCCGATGTTTTCTAAAATCCCAAGGAGAGTTTCTCAATCCCAATGGAGAGGAAAGCCCCAGAATTTTCTATCATCGAAACTCGGCCAAAACTAAGAATAGTCGATTATTTCCCTTTTCATATAACATTTATAAAACACACTTAAAACCCTCATTTAATCTGACCCTTTGATCTGTGATCTAGCTAATTAATTCCCTCAACATTTAGAAAATTAGAAGTCCTAAATTAAGGAAACAATATGAAAACTCACACAAATGTGATGTGAGCCATGTCCAGGTCAAACATACCGTATTGCACTTTGTGAATATAGGGCCCAGGTGGACCACTATTTGGGAAAGTGGGCCTACACTGATGAGTGACCATTCAAATATTTATCCTGATTGTGTTTGGGCCTATTTGGACCATTTAATTAAGGCCCAAATACAACTTGTATACTGGAATATCTATAGGAATTTCCAGATTTTGCAGGAAACCTCTGCATTATTCTGTTATTTTCAAACAGTTCCGCTCACATAGATTTCATCAAATATTTGGGGCTTTTGGGCCCTTTCTCTGATCTGAAGCAATCAATTCCTTCGCCTTGCCATTGTGGGATCTCTTAGACCTCTCAAATTGGTCCAAAAACTTTGTCAAGTAAAATTATGTGATCAACATCTGAATCTTCATCAATCCTTTATCTGTGGGTCTCAACCTGGTCCAATTTGGACCTATCCTGACCCGTTGTCACAGCTACTTTCAGTCGTTTATTTTTTGCTACTAGTTGTCTCTTGTATGCTATACCCCATACATGCATGAAGAGAGAGCACTTTTGTGCTCCAAATTTTAGTAGGAAAGGTTCTGAGTTAAGTGCATTAAGTGACCCCGTTGATGGGATAATCATAAAACTAAGATGACGAGGACGAGGACGATTTGTAATTAATGTTTAGTTGAGTCATTTTAAATTATGTTGACTCGTCTTTAATTCTACATAATCTTTCACTATATTTGCCTTGTTTTTTCATGTTTTGTCACAATTTTGCAGAGAGAATTTACAACTTCTTAGGCAACGCTACTACTATGCGACATGGAAAGCTGATGGGACACGATACATGATGCTCATTACTTGTGATGGGTGCTATTTGATTGATAGAACCTTTTCTTTTCGAAGAGTTCAAATGCGATTTCCTTTGAAAAAAACAAGTGAGGTCCGTGTTCTGAGGGCTTCCTTTTCTTGAACCTCATAAAGTGAGTTCTCCCTGGAGCAGATTTTTCATTTGATGCTTTTTTTGTTTGGCAGGGTCTAAATGAGAGGACTCATAACCTGACTTTACTTGATGGTGAGATGGTAATTGACACCCTACCTACGAAGAAGTTGGCAAGAAGATACCTGATTTATGATCTAATGGCGCTAAATGGGCAACCTGTCATAGAGGTCAGAATGGAAATAACATCTCATTTTTGTAATATATTATTAACTAATATAACTAAGTTTTTGGGGTCAAGTTGTATTTCTGACTATTTTACATGTAGTCACTAGGTGTAAAAGTAGTATTTCAAGCTGTTTTCTATGTTCTTTCTAACTGTAGATGTTACAAGCAGTTTCTAATCCCTATATGTTATAACTGTAGTTGTTAGAAGCAGTTTCTAATCCCTATATGTTTGTTAGTTTTAGTTTGTGTCTGTTTGCCAAGGGCCTGTTTGGAAACTCTAAAACTAAGTGCATCTTTAGAGTTTTAGACCTCATTGATATTTTGGAGTGTTTGGTAAACCTCTAATAAGAGTTTCCGATTAAATAGAATAAGAGGAAAATCCTCTAAACAAAAAAGTATTTTCCCAGTTATTTTTTAGTGGGACCTTATTAGTTGAAATCATCAAGAGTTGGAACTTGGAAGGGTTTGATTTACATAAGTTTTGGATAAAATACCCACGGTAAACTAGGTTTGTTCCTTAATATAAAAAAAATATTATTAGTTTTAAATCTTTATGAACTATCCAAACCCTGGGGAAGAACTTGTAAAGTAGGTATGTATTTTCTATATCTGTCGGTTAGTCTTAGCTTTCCCTCCAACCCCTTGTTTGAAAACAAATGGCAAAGAAACTGGAAGAATCCCTTCGTGATAAGTGACGCAGGACGACCCAAGATCCGGCTCAAATCTCAGGCCTGCAGGCCTTGATGGGTCCCACATGATCAATGATCCTTCCAAGGATCAGAGATCCCTATCGTTAAATTAGGTAGTCTCTAAATTAGGAAAATTGGTTAGTAGATTTGCTTCCTGATTTCTATTTTGATTGGGATTAGATATTTTCTTATTTTTAGAATGTCTTGATTGCCAAGAACAATCCCACTCTATATAGTGGAGTCCCCCCTTGTAATGGTTATGCTTTTATCAATTAGCTCAATTACCTTTGTGTTTCCTAACGATGGTTATCATGGTCATGAGTGCAGTTCTATATGGAATCCCCTCATTGGATTCAATCAACCCCATCTGAGGTGTTGATCAATTTGATCGAGGATTCGGGGCTGCGCTAGATTGGTATCAGAGCTGAGATCTAGTAGATGTCTTCCTAGATCTCATCCATCCCTCCATCTCATCACCTCTCTCGCCATCAACCCCAACCAAAATCGAAACGCACCGGCCATCGCCCCTCCCAATCCCTCTCACCTTCCCTCTGCCACCGTCAAAACCAACAGCCCCTCCCCTCCTATCCGAACCCTCAACCATCAACCCCCCAACCGTATCCATCCGCCTTTAAATCAGAAGCTCCCATCAACCGCAAACCTTCTCCTCAACAATCTAACCCAGCACAGAACTCCAACCCACGGACCCTAACCCAATAGAATCTAAAAAAGAAAGGGCGGGCTTTCCAACCATGCCTAGAAGAGGTGAAGATCTCTGATATTGGCTCATGAACAAAGAATGAGATATGCAAATATTCAAACTGGGCCAAGAGAGGGACGAGGTGATGAATTGTCTTCACATAGTGGAAACTGCACTTGCTGAATTGCAAGGTAAGCAGTTGGTAGCACAAGAATGATCTATCATGACCATTATATCACAAATACTCACACCCATCCAACTAGAAAGAACTGAGATCCGTGAATCTGTGTGTGACTTTGTACAGCGTCTCATCGCTGAACGAGACACCCTGGGTCCCTTGGTTGCACCCCAAACTGATGATATCACGAAGAAAGTCAAAATTGATGTGGCTGATTTTATCTGAGATGCCTGTCCAACAACTTTTGTTGATTGGATTAATTCTCTTGAAGATTATTTTGTTTGGTATAGCATGAATGATGAGCAACAGATATCCTTTACGAAGGTTAAGCTTAAAGGTCCTGCTCAAATATGGTGGTATGGTGTTGAAAATAGTGAGCTTGCTTTGGGTTAGCTCATTACCAGATGGATTACCATAAAAGAAAAGCTTAAAGGCAGTTTTCTTCCTTCAGATTACATGGATACACTGCACCAAGAATATCTTACTCTATAGCAGGGCTATCTATCTATAGAGGAATACACAAACAAGTTTCGTGAATATATTGTTCGCTGTAACTTGAAAACAGATGATTGTCTGGCCATCACCGGATATCGGGATGGATTGTGATCTGACATCAAACGGGAGGTAGCAATGTTTGATTTTACCAGAGTTAATGAGGTTTTCAGTAAAGCCTGTTGAAAGCTCAACATGAAATTCAGTTGTGAAGACACAACACTTTTTGAGCCTGGGCGTCTTCTATTAAAAAAGAACCTGGACCTACCTATAATCGCAATCAGATGCAAGGTTATAGGCCTCCTCCTCCAAAGCCATTCCAGCAGGCACCTCAGAGGCCTCAACAAGCTATTCAGCAGAGACAATCTAATCCACAGCAAAATTAGCGGCAGATGCAACAGAATCAGAATGATAACTGTGCCCGCAGAAGAGTAGATGAAAGAGAAGTTGTCTGTCATGCCTGTAAATAAAGGGGACATTATGCAAATGAATGTCCACGGAGAAATTTATATGCGACCAACACAGATCCTCAATATGAAACCACAGAAGATCAATTGCATGACGCATAAGATGATGACGGCACCTCGTTGCTTTTTCATGAGCATAGTCTACTAGTAGCTGATTCAAAGGAATAAAATGAAGACTGGAATCATGCCTCTATTTTACTGGTCACGAGTCAATTGCAAAGGCAATTTATGTAATATTATCATTGATAGTGGCAGCGTGATGAATGTTATCTCCCAATTAGCAGTAGAGAAGCTCCAACTACCAACTGAGAAGCATAGAAGGCCTTACAAAGTTGCATGGGTCGACAATTATTCCATTCCAGTCCATCATCAATGTGTAGTTCCTTTCAGGGTTGGCAAATATGAAGACACTATTTAATGCGACGTCATTCCGATGAACATTCCACAATTCTTTTTTGGCGACCATGGCTAAAAAAAAAAAAAAAAAGAAACTTTAGGTCAATATTGATTATGAGCACAACACTTGTACTTTCAACTGGAAAGGGTGCAAAATCAGGTTACTTTGCCAACTCAGTCTTCTTCACCCACATCTGAGGTATCACCTGCACTATTCATCTTGACTATGTGGAAGTTTGAAGAACAAAGCAAGGACCATGGTGTCATGTATGCCTTGATTGCTAAACAGGTTGCAAAAGACATCCATCCCACAAGAAGTAGATCCACTTTTGCAAAAATTTGCTAATTTAGTTCTTGATGAGCTGCCAAAGGAACTACCACCGTTGTGGCACATACAGCACACCATTGATCTTCTCCTAGGAGCTTCATGAATTAAAGAGGCAGGTTGATGATCTTTTACAGAAAGGATATATCAGGGAAAGCCTCAGTCCCTATGGAGTACCTACACTTCTCACTCCAAAGAAAGCCGGAAGCTGGCTATGTGCGTGGACAGCCGTGCGATCAATAAAATCACGGTAAAGTACCGCTTCCCAATTCTTAGATTAGATGATATGTTAGATATGATGACTGATGCATACATTTTTTTCTAAAATTGATCCGCGAAGTTGTTATCATCAAATTCGTACGAGGCCAGGTGATGATGGAAATCTGCATTTAGAATCAAATATGGTCTTTACAAATAGTTGGTTATGCCTTTTGGGTCAACCAATACACCTAGTACTTTCATCCATGTCTTGACACAAGTGTTTCAGCCTTATAGTGGAAAATCTGTCGTCCTTTACTTCGATGATATCTTAATCTACAACAGGACGAAAGATCATCTTCAAAATCTGGATAAAATCTGTCAACTCATTTGCTGGGAGTGTATATATATTAATCTCAAGAAGTGCACTTTCATGAGTGACTGTTATTTTCTTAGGATATCTTGTGTTTGCACAAGGGATTAAAATGGATCCTGATAAGGTCAAGGCAATTCTTGATTGGCCCATTCCTACCACGATCAGTGAAGTTCAAAGTTTTCATGGTTTTGCAACTTTCTACAAGAGATTCATTCGAAACTTCAACAGCCTATCACTGAATGCATGAAGAAATGTGAATTTAAGTGGACTAGTGCAGCCACCATTGCTCTTTGTAAATTCAAGCACAAGATTATAAAGGCATTAGTTCACCAAATTTAAGATTTCGACTAAGTCTTCGAAATTGCTTGTGATGCATCAAATATAGGCACATGATGTGTTCTTACCTGAGGACATCCAATTGCATTTTTCAGTGAGAGACTTTTTGATGCCAAGCGAAAGTATTCTCCTTGTGATCTAGAATTCTATGCCGTTGTACAATCAATTTTTCATTGCAGATATTATTTGATTGACAAAGAATTCATGCTTTATTTTGATAATGATGCTTTGCTACATCTACTTCATAGCAGAAGATCAGTGCCAGCCGTGCAAAATGTAGTGCTTGTATACTGGAGTTCAGTTTCAGTATTCTACATTAGGCAGGAAAAGTTAACTTGATAGCTGACTGACTAAAGTCGGCGAAAGCATTTGTTGACAACCATGTCTATTAGTGTACTTGGTTTTGAACATGTCAGGCAAGATTATGCTGAAGACAAAGACGTTGGCTGCATCTATGCAGAACTTCTCAATGGTGATCTTGCTAAGCATACTCATTACAACATTCATGATGGTTTCTTATTTAAGGGTACACAACTCTGCCTTTCTGCTACATCCATTTGAGAATATGTTGTCCGAGAGTTGCATTTCGGACGATGTAGTGGGCATCTGAGATGAGACAAAATACTTGCTCTTGTCAGCGACATATATTATTGGCCTCGCATGAAGACCAGTGTTATTCGCATTTGCGAGAGATGTTGGACATGCCAACTCGCCAAAGGCAACAAGAAGAATACTGGACTTATCAACCTTTACCTGTTCCTCATACTCCATGGGAAGACATTTGCATGGATTTTTTGCTAGGCTTGCCCAAGACTCGAAGAAAGGTCGAGTCTATTTTTGTTGTTGTCGATCGCTTCTCAAAGATCTAAAACTTTATTCCTTGTACTTTGGCTGCTGATGCCTATAAAGTTGCGAAGCTCTTTTTCAAAGAAGTCGTTCGTCTACATGGCCTTCCAAAGACTATTGTTTCTAATCTTGATAAAAAGTTAATGAGCTATTTTTGGAAGACTTTATGGATGTCCGATACCAAAAACTGATGGCCAAACAGAAGCGGTAAACATAAGTCTTGGATAGTTGTTACGATGCCTTGTTCGTGATCACATCACAACTTGGGATCAAGTGTATCCTATGACTGAGTGTGCGTACAATAACTCGGTCAATCGATCCATCAACACTGCACCATTTGAAGCTGTGAGAGGAGTTCGCCCGCGACTACCTATTGATCTTGTGCCTTTGCCTTTAGATGCAAGAGTAAGTGTTGATGCGGAGAACTTCTTCCACCACATGCAACAAGTGCAACATGAGGTCCGCCGACATATATCTGCCAGCAATGATGCGTATAAGCATCAAGCTGATAAGTGTCTTGAATTTGTTGAAGGAGATATGGTCATGGTCAGTATTCGTCCAAGGCAATTGCCTTCAGGAGCCAACAAGAAGTTGCATCCCCACAATACAGGCCCGTACAAAATGCGAAGATTGGTTACAATGCCTATGTGCTAGATGTACAATTAGATTTAAGCATTAGTTCTACTTTCAATGTCGAGTATCTTGCACTCTACGATGGTCATGACAATGATGGAGATACTGAAGATTAGAGGCTATTGCCCTTCCTGTTAATCTTTCACCTATCGACGAGATTGTTGATGCGCTTGATGATCAGATCGTTTCTACTCGTCAAGTAGGTTTTCAGAAGTTATACGTTTGATGGTGGAATCGTCCTCTTTTTGATGTTACATGGATTACTGCTGCAGACTTCTAGCGCCTAAATCTCGACATTTATGAGTGCTATCAAGCGATTATCTCGCCGGAGTCGAGTTGTTTCAAGCCGGGGAGAGTTGATGTAGCCCGACCCAATATCGGGCCCAGATCTGAGGATAGCATGCCTTGATGGGTTCCACATGATCAATGATCCTTCCAAAGATCAGGGATCCCTGTCCTTAAATTAAATATTCCTTAAATTAGTAAAATTGCTTTGTAGATTTGCTTCTTGATTTCTATATTGATTAGGATTAGATATTTTCTTATTTTTAGAATGTCTTGATTGCTAAGAACAATCCCACTCTATATATAGTGGAGTCCCCCCTTGTAATGGTTATGCTTTTATCAGTTAATTCAATTACCTTTGAGTTTCCTAACGATGGTTATCATGGTCGTGAGTGTGGTTCTGTGTGGAATCCGCTCATTGGATTCAATCAACTCCATCTAAGGGGTTGATCTATTTGATCGAGGATCTGGGGCTGCGCCAATAAGTGCTGAAATAGTGCCAGTTTTTGGTGCTTGAGAACATGATAGTGGAGACCTTTACATCATAAATTTCAGTGAACTCACAAGTTTTCTTTAGGATCCCACATCTTTTCTTTGAGTAGATCATTTTTTATTCACTATCTCGATTTTTTTCCAGCCATCTCCTCTTTCTATATTCTAAATAAATGAAAGAAGAGCAAGAGGAGGAGAAGTAGGGATGGCAACGGGGGCGGATCGGGGACGGAATTGGGTCACCCTGCCCCTGCCCCACCCTACAATTCATGGTATGTTAAATACCCCGTCCCTGCCCCGAAATGCCCCGTTGGGCCCCACCCCGATGTGGTGCAACCGCAAACATAATAATACATAATATTTTCAATTTCATTCAGTGAATATATAACAAGCCCAGTACACAAAATTATTTTCCAATGCAACCACAAACTTTCAAACTCACATGCCAAAGTCTTGATTGAATTAGAGCAAATGCTATGTGCAAAGGAGCATTCAGAATCCACCTTTCCACCTTTCTCATACACAACAATTCAGATACTTTCAAAACAAACTCCAAAACAAATTCAAATAGAGTACATTAAAAGGTTCACATAACATATACAAGTTGCACCAGCAAAATAGGATAAAAAAAAAAGAACCCTGCAACACCCTTAGAAGCAACAAATGCACCAACAACTAGTTGTCCTCTATCAGCCTCACTGCCATGCAAAATCAAAATCTAATGAATCCAATAATCAACATATAAACTCCCAAGCAGTTACATAAGTGAAAGTGAAAAAAAAAATTTACATTAGAAGGTATCATCCAAGCACAGTTTGATCACTTTCTTCTCCTTCATCATCGTCAATGTCATCGAGAATGTTTTGAAACGTGATGGAATCCTTTGAACTTATTTTTAATGAAGGGCCTAACACCAAAAACATAAAAATAAGAGAAATTCAATTAAATAACATGTAACTAATTTAAATATTTATTTTGCATACCTCCATCTTTAGGTGAAATTTCAATGTTTAACCAATTCTGAGCACACATCAACACCTCCACCGTCTTTGAATGAAGTTTACTACGGTGTGGACTCAACAATCGACCACTAGTGCTGAAGGCCGACTCTGAAGCAACCGTTGACACCGGAATGGCTAGAATATCCCTTGTCATACGTTGCAAATTGGGATACTTGGGTCAATTAGTTTTCCACCAAGCAAGGATGTCAAAATCAGGAGACTAAGGCAATACATCCTCCTCAGGATATTGGTCCAACTCTAACTTTATATTTCCAATTGAACCCTTCTTTCTACTACTAACAAATTGATCAAAACTTGTAAGACTGTCTTTTTTTACCACATTTGGATTTGATGTAAAGGAGTCATGGCTATCCGTGTCCATATTTTGGGAACTATATTCATGCATCAAATCTTCACAAATTTCCTTAATCTTCCTAATCTCATCATCTGCCCCGTCACCATAAATTGTAGGAAAGTAGAACTCCAACAACATCATCTTATATCTTGGATCTAGGACAGTTGCTACACCCATGATACTACTAATGACATTCCAATAACTATTAAATTTCTCAAACATCTGAAATGCCGTATTCTTAATCACAACATTAGAATCCAAACACCACTCCGCCAATGATATTTTAATTTCACAAACTTTTGGAAAATAAATATTACCGGTAGGATATGTGGTACCTGAGAACAATTTAGTCACGTTGAAGAACAACTCTAGTTTCGTGCAAACATTTACTGCATCCTCCCATTCTTCCTCACTTGGCATGCAATAATAGGATGAGTCACATTTTAAGCGAAAGAAAACATCCTTGTACATCACAGCAGTAGACAACATAAGATATGTGGAGTTCCAACGAGTCTTACAGTCTAGAACCAATTCTTTAGCTCTTTCCATATGCAATTGTTGCGCTGTCTCCAAAATTTTGTCTTCTTTTTGTTGATACTGTCCAAAATACCACGCTATCCCAATTTTTTTCAATTGCTACCGTAATTACACCCAACCCATCTTGAACAGTTAGATTAAGAATATGCGTGGCACACCGCATATGCAACAAGGACCCGTGCAACATAAGTGAACTTTTTTGAAGCCTCTCCCAAAGAATTTTAACCATGGCATCATTTGTACTGCAATTATCCACGGTCATTGTAGACAACTTCCGGTTAATATTTCACTCCAACAAGCAATCCAAAAGTGAACATGCAAGAGCCTCCTTTGTATGTGGAGAAGGCACATAAATAAAACTGAAACATAAGTAATTATTGATGAGTTTTTTAAAACTCAATAATTACTTATGTTTCAGGTTTATGTGGAGAAAAACTCAATAATTACTTATGTTTTAGGTTTATTTATGTGCCTTCTCCACATACAAAGGAGGTTCTTGCATATTCACTTTTGGATTGCTTGTTGGAGTGGAATATTGACCGGAAGTTGTCTACAATGACCGTGGATAATTGTAGTACAAATTTTGCCATGGTTAAAATTCTTTGGGAGAGGCTTCAAAAAAGTTTACTTAAGTTGCACGGGTCCTTGTTGCGTATGCGGTGCGCCGCGCATATTCTTAATCTGATTGTTCAAGATGGGTTGGGTGTAATTAAGGTAGCAGTTGAAAAAGTTCGGGATAGCGTGGTATTTTGGACAGCATCAACAAAGAGAAGACAAAATTTTGGAGAGACAGCGCAACTGTTGCATAAGGACTGCTGTGATGTACAAGGATGTTTTCTTTTGCTTAAAACAACATGACTCATCCTATGATTGCATGCCAAGTGAGGAAGAATGGGAGGTTGCAGTAAATATTTGCACGAAACTAGAGTTGTTCTTCAACGTGACTAAGTTGTTCTCAGGTACCACATATCCTACCGCTAATATTTATTTTCCAAAAGTTGGTGAAATTAAAATATCATTGGCGGAGTGGTGTTTGGATTCTAATGTTGTGATTAATAATATTGCATTTCAGATGTTTGTGAAATTTAATAGTTATTGGAATGTCATTAGTTTGTGAAATTAAAATATCATTGGCGGAGTGGTGTTTGGATTCTAATGTTGTGATTAAGAATATGGCATTTCATATGTTTGAGAAATTTAATAGTTATTGGAATGTCATTAGTAGTATCATGGGTGTAGCAACTGTCCTAGATCCAAGATATAAGATGATGTTGTTGGAGTTCTACTTTCCTACAATTTATGGTGACGGGGCAGATGATGAGATTAGGAAGATTAAGGGAATTTGTGAAGATTTGATGCATGAATATAGTTTCCAAAATATGGACACGGATAGCCATGACTCCTTTACATCAAATCCAAATGTGGTAAAAAAAGACCGTCTTGTAAGTTTTGTTCAGTTTGTTAGTAGTAGAAAGAAGGGTTCAATTGGAAATATAAAGTTAGAGTTGGACCACTATCCTGAGGAGGATGTATTGCCTTAGTCTCCTGATTTTGACATCCTTGCTTGGTGGAAAACTAATGGACCCAAGTATCCCAATTTGCAACGTATGACAAAGGATATTCTAGCCATTCCGGTGTCAACGGTTGCTTCAGAGTCGGCCTTCAGCACTAGTGGTCGATTGTTGAGTCCACACCGTAGTAAACTTCATTCAAAGACGGTGGAGGTGTTGATGTGTGCTCAGAATTGGTTAAACAATGAAATTTCACCTAAAGATGGAGGTATGTAAAATAAATATTTAAATTAGTTACATGTTATTTAATTGAATTTCTCTTATTTTTAATATGTTTTTGGTGTTAGGTCCTTCAATAAAAATAAGTTCAAAGGATTCCATCACGTTTCAAAACATTCTCGATGACATTGACGATGATGAAGGAGAAGAAAGTGATCAAACTGTGCTTTGGATGATACCTTCTAATGTAATTTTTTTATTCACTTTCACTAATGTAACTGCTTGGGAGTTTATATGTTGATTATTGGATTCATTAGATTTTGATTTTGCATGGCAGTGATGCTGATAGAGGACAACTAGTTGTTGGTGCATTTGTTGCTTCTAAGGGTGTTGCAGGGTTCTTTTTTTTTTATCCTATTTTGCTGGTGCAACTTGTATCTGTTATGTGAACCTTTTAATGTGCTCTATTTGAATTTGTTTTGGAGTTTGTTTTGAAAGTATCTGAATTGCTGTGTATGAGAAAGGTGGAATGGTGGATTCTGAATGCTCCTTTGCACATATCATTTGCTCTAATTCAATCAAGACTTTGGCGTGAGTTTGAATGTTTGTGGTTGCATTGGAAAATAATTTTGTGTACTGGGCTTGTCATATATTCACTGAATGAGATTGAAAATATTATGTATTATTATGTTTGTGGTTGCACCACATCGGGGCGGGGCCCCGCCCGCGGCGTTTCGGGGTACGTTGCGGGGATGGGGTGACCCAATTCTGCCCCGTGGCCATCCCTGGACTCTTAATATGATTCATAAAACCCACATATCATGTCATGTAACCGATGCAGGACTGCTATTTACTTATTTTAAACACATGCTATTTTGTATAATACATTGACCATTCTCCGCAACAAGATTTTTTTTTTTTTTTTTTTTTTTAAACATTTTCTACGACAAGAATGGATGGTTGATGTACATTGACCATGGATAGTGGGCGAGATTCTTGCTTTTTTACCCTTTTTTTTTTTTGGTTGTTGATAAAGAGGTTATGGTACTCAGATAGATGAGATATTTTTAGCCATGGATTATATTCATTGGGTATTTTAACAAAGCAGTGATCCTGATCACCAATGGGCCCCCACATGACGACAATCTCTCATTTATTGTCTTACTCAGAGCTGGTACCCCTATGGATCAACATCATAATAAAGTTAATATATTGTTTTATTTGACTGATTGTAATTTGGATTGTACTAGCAGTTGATCCATATCATGAGACTTTTTGAGAAGCTGCCAAAGGGCAATGGCAAGACTTCCATCAAAGAAAACCGTTGGATCATATCTCTGTTGGCAGTAGTGGGGAGGTTGGAACCTTAGGGGCCCTTTTTCTAAGGTCTCAGGGATGTAGAGAAATGAAGGGAGGAGAAAATATTTTCCCTAGGGCCTGTTTGTTTGTACCCTTTTTGATGCTGCAGCAATACCACATCGTTACAACCACGCTCGTGGGCCACATATGGGACCCATGAAATTCTGATTTTTTATTGTTCTTAGATTTATTTTTAGTAAAGAGTGTAATTAGAATTAGGTTTCTAATTTGGATATGATTTTTATTCTTGTTTCCTAGTTCGATTATGATTAATTTCTTAGCCCCAAAGTTTCTTTTATTATAAATATAGCATTGTAGAGATCAATGATCTCAGAGATTGGAGTTGATAGAATTTTACCTTTGTGGGCTTATCGTTGGAGAGTGTCTTCATCGTGTGATTGTTCCATCGGAACCCTAATTGTGCCCCGATACTTGCGATCGTATCTATGATTGCATCGATTGGTATTAGAGCCGAACGATCCTTACGATTGATTGGTGTGATTACCCCCATCCTCCCTTTCGTCTATCCATCGTCCATCCAAACCATCATCCCTTACCATCCATCTCAGATTTGCTGCCCCAAAATCATCTGTTGTTCATCGCTGTCCAAACCCAAACCATCCAAAAAGGAAAAAAAAAACAGCACCCAAACGGCAACCGATTCCCTTTCCCAAACCGTCATCGTCCCGGCCCCTCCTCTTCCTAGACCTAGAGTCTTCACAGCCCCATACCAGAGAAAAAAAAAAAAAAAGAAAACAAAAAGAGAAAGAAAAAAAGATCAGAGTAGACATAGGAGAAAGAAGCAGCAGCAGAGAAGATGTAGAAAAAAGAGAGAGAGCAGAGGAAGGAAGGGACAAAAGGCGAACCTGGGGAGATCAACACTGAAAGGCTTATAACGCAGGTTAAAGCAAATCAAGTTCGGGTCAGGTCAGTTCTGACCCACTTCTAGTTTCTTCGACCCAGCCAACACCACTTATAATATCAGCAGAGAAGTCCAGGACCCGATTGCCCAAGATCCATTGTTTAAGCAGTGACATTAGTAGAGTCCGATCAAAGGCATATTTAGCTTGATCGATGGTTACATTCTCTTTTCACGATATCGGGCTCATCCACCGTTAGATTTCAAATTCGTTTTCGCTAGCGTGATCGTAGAGAGCAGATCTATACTGGTCAGTCAGGAATTTTGACAGCCAGAAATTTTGAATTTAAATTAAAAAAAAAAAGCCTCCCAAGAAGCATATAGAAATGAAGTCTTCCTCCAATAATGATGAGGATTTGAGGGGAACCGTTGCGGAATTATCGGTAAATGTTAATCAACTATCCGCAATGATGGCTCAAATGCAAAAGACTTGCAAGGATTGAAACCCGATTAATTAATTTGGAAAATAATCGGCGTGGAGATAAACATTGAGAAGATGGAGGACATAATCGAAATCAACGAGATCCACATGCCGTCAATGTTGATCTTGATTTGGGTATTAAGCTCGTGATTCCCGAATATGATGGAAAATTGAAACCGGATGAATTCATAAATTGGTTAGTGTGTGTTGAAAATATTTTTGCACACAAGCCAATGACAGATGGCATAAGATTACACTGGTGGCAACTCGATTTTGCAATTATGCTACGATATGGTGGGCCGAGTTGCAAAAGCAGAGAAGAAACCAACAAATTGATCCCGTTGACACATGGACCGAGATGAAAAATCTGTTGAAGTAAAAAATCCTTCCTGTCAGTTACTCCAGAGATCTGCATTCAAGTTTTCGAGATTTGAAACAAGGATCTAAGATAGTTGTCGAGTATTCCGAGGAGTTTATGACCATGCAAGTTCGTTGTGGTTTGAATGAAGATGATTATGTATTAGTTGACAGATACTTTAATGGGCTTACACTTGACATACAACATATCCTCACATTCTAGCATTTTGATAATGTTGATGAGATTGTTTAGCATGCTATCAAGGCTGAGGGGATTGCAAATCATCAAGCCAGAAAATTTAATGCATCTAAATGGGTTATGTAGAAGAATTTCTCAATTGCAGGTTCTAAACCGAGTGGTTCGCCAGAGAAAGTTTTCACCAAGCCCGAAGGTCAAAATAGGATCACATGCTATAATTGTAAACAACAAGGGCACCGTGCAATGGAATGTCCCAAACGCATCCACCTCATGGAGAATGAAAGTGATGCGAAAGATACTCCAGATGATCCTACAGAGAGTGAAACAGAGGAGGTGGAAGACATTATGCCCGAGAAGGGTCTTGAGTCTCCCATGGTCATCAAAGAGACTACATCAACTACTGCGAAGAAATGGCTACGAGATTATATTTTTCGCTCAAAAGGAACAGTCAATGGTCATGAATGCATGGTAGTCATTGATGGAGGAAGTTGTCAGAACATTATATCTCAAGCTCTTGTGGATCGATTGCAACTGAAAGTTCGAAAGCACCATTGTCCCTATTTTGCTAGATGGTCAATGACAGGTGATGAAGTGCAAGTGAGGTATGCATGCTCAGTTACATTTTCTATTGGTGAAGATTATACGGATATGGTGTGGTGCAATGTGGTACCCATGGATAGTTGTGATATCTTGTTGAGTCGTCCATACCTGTATGACAAGAATGGTACTAATGGAATGCGTGACAACACACATTCATGCATGGTGAAAAACAACACTCTGTCCTAGGAAGTTGGCACCACCAAAGAAAGGGTCAAGTTCTCGTCTCACCAAGGAAGCACTTGAAGTGCACGCTATCTACAAAAGCAACATCAAGACGAAGAGCTGATTTCGAGGTCAAACTCTTTTCCAACCTAGGGTGAATGATGCAGCAACAATACCACATCGTCACAACTAGGCTCGTGGGCTACATGTGGGACCCATGAAATTCTGATTTTTAATTGTTATTAGTTTTATTTTTAGCAAATAGTGTAATTAGAATCAATTTTCTAATTTGGATAGGATTTTTAATCTTGTTTCCTAGTTTGATTATGTTTGATTTCTTAGCCCCTAAGTTTCTTTTATTATAAATATAGCATTGTAGATATCAATGATCCCAGAGATTGGAGTTAATAGAATTTTCCCTTTTTGGGCTTATCGTTGGAGAGTGTCTTCATCGTGTGATTGTTCCATTGGAACCCTAATTGTGCCCCAGCACTTGTGATCGTATCTACAATTGCATCAATTTTTTCCCATTCAAATTATATTTTTAAAATTGAAAAAAATCCCCGCGTATAGGCTCTTATTATTTGATTGTTTACCAAACATAGCAGTTTGACATATTAACTTTTCTTTAGAATTTTACCAAACAAACTAAATGTAGATTAAAAATTTAACATTAGAGCTATTTGTTCTAGACCTAATATAACTAGTTCCTATTAGATAAGACTAAAGTTTCCAGACGTGCCTAACTGCTCTGTTCTTTTTTATTGCGTTATCCTAATTATAAGGTTCGATGATGAAATTTTGTTGCAGCTGCCGTTCTCAGAAAGATGGAAGCTGATTGAGAAAGAAGTGATTGAACCTCGAAATTATGAACGTCAACATATTCTCCAAAGTAGAAATCCAAATTACAGATATGAGTTGGAACCTTTTCGGGTATGTCGAGCTTGAAATGAGAACTGATGCTCTCCTATCATCATATATTTTAGATGCTGCAGTTTTTTTTTTTTCAGAATTTAATTTGTTACTAATTTATTTATGTTATCAGGTCAGGAGAAAGGATTTCTATTTGCTTTCAACAGTGACCAAGCTTCTGAAGGAATTCATTCCAAGGCTTTCGCATGCGGCAGATGGTCTAATTTTTCAGGTTTTTGTTTTTTACTTGAACTTTTTATTTCAGACAATGTGTTATTATGCTTACCCATAGTTTTCAAAATCAGAATTGTATCGCAAATCGTTCATACCCACGAATCGAATCGAATTGCAAATCATATTGTGAATCATAGGATTTTTTCTTTTTCTAATAAAAATAAAAAATAATTAAAAATTAAAAGAAAAAGAAAAAAGTAATTATTCATAACCATCCATTTTTCCATTTATAGTAGTATGAATATAATAACAAGTAAGTCTATCATACAATCATATAAAAAACATCATGACATATATTATTATATATATATATATATGAAATAAATGACGCGTAAATAGTTAAATAAGTTTAAAGTATCAATACATATTTTTTATTATCTTTAAATCAAAATATAAAAATAAAATAAAATCCAAACCATCAATCTTATACGGTATGATATCTCTTAAAGTTAAGAAAGTGTTCATGAAGAAGAAAAACCAAAATAGATTAAAAAAAGAAGAAGATATAAACAAGCACTATACGTACAGTCGAATGTGAGTGCATGTTCTTCATTCATCTTTAAAACCTTATCAAAGCCGTAAAAGATTCTTACGAGGTTTCGTTAACTACTAAATAACCTTTTAAAAATACAAGTGATAAAAGAAAGAGAGAATTAAGAAAGAAAAAAGGTAAAAGATTATTAATATTAGCTTATTGGCTATAGCCATTCTCGCTTAGTCGAATCGCTTGAATCGTAAGATTCAATGAAACGCGTATCGAATCGTAGGATTCACACCTGAATCCTAAGATTCATTTGTAAATGGGATTTATTACATAGATACGAATCGTTTTCCTTAAGATTCGGGATACGAATCGGGATTTGGGATACAAATTGTAGGATTCTGATAACTATGTGCTTACCTGTAGTTCTCATGAAAATAAATTTGTGCTAAGAGCGCCCCTCTTTGGATTACCAATAAATGATTTGATTTGAATCTTCTCAGGCATGTTTCTTTTCTTGTTGTCCATGAAATTGAATATCAAGAGGTCTTGAAGTTTCAAAGTTCAAACCTTGAATGATTGTTTGAGAGAATGATCTCTAACATTATAGGTTCCATTTTTTTAGGTTTTATTTCAATGGAGATGGTGATTAGTAGATTTTAGATCAACTATTATAAAGCCATACCTATCATTTTTATAGGTCCTTGTGCTTTCATTTTTTTCAATTACAAGAACCTGAGATGTTTTTAACAAGAATATGCTGAAGGTGCTCATTTTAGGCTCAACATTTTCAAATTGGGCAGACTCACTATGCTTTTTGGGTGGGACAGGGGAAGAAGTTGACATGGAGTCGGTGAAATTTGTGTACTGTATTTTGGTTTAGGGTGATTTCCTGAAGATGATGACGATGATGAAAGGGGTCATGCATAGTACAAACAAGGACCGGGCCATTTCACAAATCTACATTGAACTAAAAAAATCAATCACTTCAAACTGCAATTAGATTGAAATCACTATATAATTTAGCTGGGCATCCTTATACCATTTCTTTTTTCTTTTTACTTGTTTGGGCACTTGTTTTATTTGTTAATTCAAATGTTTCTCTAATAAACACTGTTGAAATGTTGTCACCGGATGTACTGCATGAAACCATCGTTATATTTAATTGACATCTGCCTGGTAGCATTCTCTGGATGAAAGGGCAATTGAGGATTTGTTCACTATGAATATATTTGACCAGAGTTTGTGTCTGTTTTGGTTTCTTTCAGTTTTGGAAACATGAAAGTTGGATGAGTAGTTTTGTAACTTGGAATATTCTCCTAGTTGTGTGAAAGAGGGAACTTTTTGTTACTTGTGACCCACCTAATTCTCTGTATGTTGTTAAGTTTGACCAATTGGAATAATACTTTAGCGGATTTGTTTTCTACCCAGGGATTTCCCACTGAGGTTTACACTCATGTCCCTAACCAGTTGAGCACCAGCCAGGGAACTTCAGTGTTTGTTTTGTTCTTGCATTCATTTTTCCTGTGATACTGGTGTGTTGTGAGTTGTGATTCCATTGGCTTCTGGTATGATTTCTTGAGTTCTCTACAGCAAGTGATTTCTTGAGTTCCACAGAAAGCTGAAGACTTACGTGCAACTCAAAGTCCCTCATCCTGCTCCATTACTAAATCACGAAAACTCCATGATGATTTAACCTAGTCAACTCAACTAATCCAGGATGAGTCGAGCCAGTCCTGAGTTAACTGGCTGTCACAACCTGAGTAAGGAATCACTTAAACCTGGTTTTACCTGACTGGTACCCAGTATGTGGCCAGGTTGAGTTGAGTCAGCTGAGTTTCAGTCCGACTCGTCAAGCCATAAAAGCGTTTCCTAAAAACCATCCTTTTCATGCTCTGCTTCTAGTAGTTTTATGCAAGTAGACAAGTTCTTTTTTTGTTTCTTTATTACTGAAGTTTAGAAATTGATCTTGATATGATTTCACATTTTAAGCTATAAAACACAAACTATTGTCATGAGAAATGAATTTGCTGAATTCAGTGTTTAGTTTTTTAATGGAATGCTAGTTATGTGATGAAAATATCTGTTTATCATAGGATTTCTTTTCCTGAAGCTAATCATCAATATCCATTCATTAGTTTTATCAATTGGGAAATAAACTATATGGTTCTGGTTACGGAGCATACAATTCATTTGTAGGTCATACTGTATTACTGATGGTTTCTTTTTTCAGGGCTGGGATGATCCTTATGTCCCTCGTACCCATGAAGGCCTTCTAAAGTGGAAATATCCTGAATTGAACTCAATTGATTTTCTGTTTGAGGTATTATCATTGACATCTTTAGCTGCTTGTTGGTTGTTGGTCTATCAATCTCCTACAGCTGGTCTGTCAGACATCTGACCTATATCCAACATGCTTGTATTGGGACTTGTTTTTATGCCCAGATGCAACTCTTCAGCCTGGTTTTCAGGTTGGATGAATAAATGGGTCAGGCCTGACTACATGTTCTACGGTATTTTCTATTGAGACCCAGGTCCAAGTTCAAAACTCTTTTAAGTCTGTACAAGCTGGGTGTGAGACTTGGGTCAGTTAAGCTGTTAGGTTACATCGGTCCAGTCTTTAAACTGTTGAACTTCTTGAATTCCAGTCTCATCGAATAAATGAGCTGAGCCAGATTGCTCATAGTCTGGACCAGGTCATTCCTTTCGAACTGTAAATCGTATTTCTTTTCTGGCATTTTGCTTCTTCATGATCATGGTACTTAAATCATTTATATGGATGATTTTTTCTTCCCCTTTTTTTGCGCTTTTTGGATGAGATTTGACCATCTCTTCTTGAAATTTGAATAGAAGAGTGCATGCTGACAGGTAGGTGATGATGGCAGTCCACTGCTTTACATTTTTCAGAAAGGAAGGAAGAAGCTATTGGAAGGTGAACGTGTTGTTTTTAAAGGTATACATCACGTATACTCTCTCTCTCTCTTATTTTATTTTTGTAGTTGAATTAACATATTCCATTAAACAGGCATAACCATGAATATATTTCCATGCATTTTTTCCCTATACTTCATTGTAGTTTAGAAATTCTTCATTAACTGCTAATAAAAGAAACCTGCTAATAAAAGAAGATAAAAAAAAGTAATCTTTTTTTTTTTTTTTAACCGTACCTGATGATCGTCATTTATTTCGGAGTTTTATGAATTGTCTATCATTATACCTGTGCACCTTCTGAAACTATCTGTTTTTCGAGAAAACTGTTTTTCCAATGTGTTCCTCCAGTCTCCTGCAGTTTTTATTTTAGAAGGATTTATGCATTTTGATTTGCTTAAAACTTGCAGGTGAATCAGATCTCTCCTTATATACTGGGAAGATTATTGAATGCAATTATGATTGGGAGGAACAGTGCTGGGCTTGTATGCGAATCAGAACAGACAAAGCAACCGCAAATGACATTGGTACATACAAGAAGGTAATGTCTCTACACAAAACTCTTTGTTGAGTGGCAGAAACATGCGGGTCAGATGTAGAGTAGTAATAGAAACTACTTCTCTGGGACAGGTCATGCGGAGCATCGACGATAACATTACAGAGGAAGTTGTGCTGGATGAGATACAAGAAATTATCTCTCTACCAATGTATGCAGACAGGATAAATAGTGATAGCAGAGCCCATGGACGACGAAAGTGAATTTTACATTGATATGTGCTATCGAGAACATCACTAGTTATCAGCCCACAAAGCTTGTCTTCCTTCTTCTGCACACATATAGCCCATGGAATGGGCAAACAGGCTATAAGACTGATGTTTTATCAATAGAATCAGATCTCACTCCTCCTTTCTCTCTCTGTCTCTCCCTCTCATCCTACCTTGTTGCTTGGTGGCCGCACAGTTCTGCAAGAACAAAATCTTCTTGACACCAGCCATGGTTCTTTTGCTCATCATCTCCATGTAAATAAGTCCATTATTTTATATTTCGCACGCCCCCCCCAACGCAATTCTCTTCTATACTTGCCAAAAATTAAATTGGAGAGCGAGGATTATAATGGTAATTTGTTTGCATCTTTTCTTTCTTCCTTAAAAACTGTATGTACAGTGTGTTGACAAAGTATCGGGAAATTTAGATAAAAGGAAACTTGAGCTTACTTTGATTGGTCTTATGTAGGATTCGGCTTCTAATGTGTATGTGTTGTTAGGAAAGTGAGAATGAATGGAACAGTACAGTTTATGGAACAGCTGTTTTTTGGTGAGTTTCACTGGTTCCATTGATAAGGGCGGGAAAAAATGATAGTAAAACAAAGTAAAAACAGTTGCGAGTCATGTGGCATGTACCTGGGTTCCCTGGTCCCCGGGATGTGTGGGTCAGTTTATATTATAGACATTTCTAGTGGATTATATAATACACATACACAAAATAAATAATCAGCCTCACTGTCATTTTTAGTAGCGTGATCAGAGGCCGTATTATTCAATGTTCATTGGCTGTGTCTCTCTGCATTAATATACATACGAATTAAATACATAGGACGGTTAAAAATGAATATTAAAAGTGAATTTTCAAAAATGAAATCAAATAATGCTTCTTTTTCCTTGAGAAATGTTACTGATGTTTATTTTTGGAAATTCATCTTTATTTTAACAACAATGTATTCAAGTTGTTTGTATTCTAATGCCCTAAAGTTCTGTTTGGTTCACTTTCATTTTCCCTGATGAGATATTTTAACACATGGAACGCGGCTTTCGTTTTAAGCTTAGCCTATTAGAGTATCTTTTTAAGCTATCTTAACAAAGTATTACATTATATATATATATATATAGAGAGAGAGAGAGAGAGAGAGAGAGAGAGAGAGAGAGAGAATCATGTCCATCGTAATCAGCCTCAAACAATCGTCTCTAGAATCAATATAAATCCAATCATAACTGGATTTCTCAGTTTTATCATGCAAAAAACAGAGATAGTCGACTTTGATTTGTGAGATCTGTTGCAGCTTATGAGAGCTCTCCTATATATGTATGTATGCATATATATATATATATATATATATGTAGGGGGATATTCTTGTGCATCATTCCCTCTCTATATGGTGAGGGACAAATTTAATGGGATCCACCTAGGGATCCACTGATCATGGGACTTGTGGGGGATGGGAAGAGAAATCTTGGATAAGATCATATATTAAATTTGGGGTCATTCCTATGATGCCTCTAACCTCTTTATTCGTAGCCCACAAATTTAATATATTTGATCAAAGGACAACATTTGACCCTCGATTCAATCCATTTGGATATGTGAAAATTCAATGGCTCTAGTGTACTTAAGGGGGTTTTATGTGTGTGGATGATTTGAATGTGTTATAAAGTCAACCCTATTATGTTGTCTCTCACAATAACATGGTGATGGATGGATGTACATGAATATTTTTCATGTATACAAGGAGATGATTCTATGAGAGATATTTTTCACCTTAAATGAGAGATTGGGTGGGGGCTCCCATATCCATATTCAATGCCAACAGCTTAAATGTGAGAGTCTTCCTCCACCCTTATCTCTCATAGGAGCATCACACACACACATATGAGGGTGGGGGTCCACATGGGGATGAGGATGGGGGGATTTCAAGGATTTCATAGGACCTTCTTCTGAAAAAAATCAGCCTCAATCGTAATTTCTATCATCTCCTTTTGGGCTCAAAAGTTTAATGGTCAATAGTCCATTTGGAACGGTACGCGGTCAATCCAACGGTCCAGTAATCTCGAATTTGATTGAAAGTTGATGGACACATGCAATTCACCGGGGTTGTGTGACTTGTTGATGGACACGCGCATTTTTCTTTTGTGACTTGTTCTACATTGTTCAACATGGTGAGACAATGTCCCAAAAACACGCATACGAAAAGGAAAACCTAAAATTTCAGCTTAGGAAAAGATGAAGTCCAGACTTAAAAGAGAAGATCCCCCTAGTTGATTTTCCTTAAACCACTTTTTCTCAATACAACAATCATTGCCATGAGGATCAAAGAGTGAGTGAATACAAATTTCTACAAATTAATGGTGCACAGTGATATTCAAGAAACAGATTGCAAGAAATTTCAGTGCCTTACGACTGCTTATATGTGACGAATTGTTGTTATATCGCTTATGGAGGGTAGGTGATGCTTACCAACTAGCCTTGAAAGTGAAGGTTGTGCTAGATCGTGGTGGCACAAAAAAGTATATGGATGTCCGTAGCTTCTATCCCTCTTCCAAAGTTGAAACCAGTAATAGAGACATGAGTTCAAAACCAATGAACTCTACTCCGAATCTGCCCCCTGAGGGAGCCACTATGTTTCAAAGTCAGACACAAGTCTGCAGGGGTGGGCTTAGAATTTTTCCTGAGGGAGCCACTATGTAAAGAAAGAAAAACTCTTGCTAGGGCTCACATACAGTAAAAAAACAAAAGTTTTTAGAAGATTTTGGGTCGCAAGTGTCTGCCCCCTGTCCCCTAGTTTTGCCCTTGCATACCTTGCCCCTTTGCTGTAAACTTTTTTAAAGAAGTAGCTAGTGACCCTTTTGTTGTAAATTTTTAATGAAACAATTTCATTGCACAAATTCACTGTATGACGTACACTAGAGAAAATCCTCTCGATTTATATATACACAATAATAATAATAATACATTTAAAAAATGACATCTATATGCTAACTATCAATTGAAGTGGTTTTGATTCCGCGTGTGTCAGGCTGCATCTTGTTGCTATAAAGCAACACCCATTTAGTCAGCCCATCAAGCCTAACCACGAGCACTGGTCACTATGAGGAGAGGCTTTTCATTTTTTTTCCGCTTAAAAGGCAAATTTCATTGAAAAAAAAATAAATAGGAAAGAGCTGAGGATCACCTCCCCAAAATTAAAGAAGGAACAGAAAAAAGAGCTCCGCTCTCAACATGGTTTAAGAGGAGCCAAAAAGAAGAAGAGGAAGAGATCAAGTAAAAAAAATTACAGAGGAGCTTATCTCAAAAAATAAATGACAGAGGAAAGAGAGTGACCATGAAAAGTAGTTTTTCAGTTGATGCAATGCTGAATTTAGCTGGATCCAAAGAAGCCTTTTAGATACTTGTTGAGAAGGAAGTTTGTTCGAGAATCTAGAAACAAACGACATAAATGGAGAAGAAGAAAACTACTGCCATTCCCTATTTGGCGAGCTTATCTCAATCAGAGGATGGAGAAGACCATAAGTAAGATGGGGTGAAACGAGTTGAATAACAACAGGCAGCCTTGAGAATCCATGACCAAAGCTCTATAGCATAGGGGCATGAGAAAAAAAGGTGACCAATAGATTCACCGTCCGAGTTGCAAAGAGAGCAAACAGAGGAGAGGTTGACACCAATCTTTTGAGCCTAGTCATCGGTTGGGATTCTTCTATATAAGACCCTCCAAGAGAAGCAAGAGAGTCTATGGAATTCCAAATTAAGTGCACCAAAGGCTTGATATCTGATCTGATGAGGAAAGGCTCAGTACAGGAGAAGTGGCCAAGCCGCCAGCAATGAGGCCGGGATGTTCAATGAACCAAGGTCATCGGAAGGAGTGGTTCAATACAGAAGAAGTCATCAATAGAGAATTTGCGAGACTATCTGTTGAGGTCAACGTCCACCCTCACTCTTGAGCAGTCATAATCGTGATTGAGCCCTCGCCCTCACGATAATACTATTGTTGTGCCGTTTCCTATCACAAATTGATTTTGGGATAAGTGGTAACTCAATGGGGTGTAAAACCCTATACTATCAACATCATTTTGAGCATGTTCAATGAGCCAAATCATTAAGGCGCGCGGAGCCAAATGACACAATAACGAGTACATCCACACCCTACTATAGTAATAAAGAATATTCTAATATTATTCTAAAACAATGTTGTATATGTTACGAGAGGAATGCGTTCACCTAATATTAGTAATAGATCATGTTTTTATTATTTTATGAGTTAGTTATCATGTTCTTTGAGGTTTCCATTATGGGTGTGATCGGATTTTCTATTATGAGTCATTTTATTCTTATTTACAGTCATTAGTTATTCTTAATGAAACCTGAGGTCTTTAGTTTTTCACAACCACTACCATTCAAATGATGCAAATATTTCCATTAATCCATTCTTTTCTGGGAACCAAGCATATCCTTTTCGAGTCCCTGTTCCATGGGGACAAATGACAATGTACGTAACCTATCGATTAATCAGGAGGAAAGAGTTGTCACTTGCTTATTTAGATAATCCTCCTGATCTGATCCACCAAAGAAAAGGGATATTGACCCTACGGCTGTTCTTAAATCTGAAAATTGTACCACAATAATCGAAGTTTATATAATTTCTGCAGAACTATTCGTACAATAATGGTGCGATATCGCACGGCCCTATACGATATCGCACGTGCGATATCAGATAGAATGATATGTGAGATCACTTGGCCCTAGGATATCGCACGACCCTAAGATATCGCATGAGGAAAATACTTAAACTTCGACTTTTCAGGAGTGAATCTCAATTCTAAGGGATGCTGTATGGGCAATGTCCCCAAAGAAAAGATCACCGCATATTAGCTTGCTAACTCTAGGTAGTTGCTGATTGACCACAAGAAAGAGATCACCAATGTCGTAACATTAACTGTAGGATTGTACATGAAAAAAATAAGAAAAAACAAAACATTTCTAAATTAATTAAAATTTAAAACTCTAAAATCAAGGTTTGAAATAATTAGATTGATGAGTTTTTTTTTGTATATTACCCCAAGGTTTCAAGGAATTAGAAATATCCCCTCATAGGTTCAATGTTTTTTGATACATCCTGGCCCTATTATTTTAGTACCTTTCATATCCCAAATATATGTAACATTGACGGTATTTAGCAATAACGGTTTGGTTGAATTTGTATGAAAATGACAACTTTGCCATTATATCAATTATGCAAAAATGGATATGTCATTATTTACAAAAAAATGCCATTGCTCTCTCTCTCTCTCTCTCTCTCTCTCGCCCCTAATCATATATTTTAAAACCGTTGTGCGCGTGTGCGCGCACGGTAAAGCGAAACCTACGATCTAACAATCATGCAATACAAGAGAGAGACAGGGATTTTACATGGTTCGGCAAAACTACCTACATTCACGGCAAGAGACCAATGACTCATATTTTGACTCTCTTGAATATCTAGGGTTACAGATATTACATTATATATATAATCTCCACTTTTCTAGCCCATAAGAAAGCTTCGATAGAATGACCATAATACCCTTAACCCTGAACCCGGTCATTGGCTAACCAAATGGATTACTCCGATAAACTCGGAACACAAGACATAAACCTAACAGAAACCTTCATTAATCGAATGGCATGCTGTGCATGGTTTGGTGTCAATTATAACCAACTATAAGTAAATGTGAATTGACTGCCATTCTAATTATCAGTTTGGATTTAATGAAATGAGCTCCGTATTGATAAAAATGAATTTATGTAGGGTTATTCGCACCCACCAAATATATTAAAATAAGTATCAATTTACAAGCTTTAGTGAGAAAAAGTTCAATCAAGAACTAAAAATTGATACAGGTAAGAAAATCCAATCCAGTAAAAGAAAAATCCTCTTAAGACTTATACTATGAAAAACTAAAATGTCACTCCTCACTACCAATTATACTAATTGAGTTTTGTATATAAAAATTACAGAGTAATGTGCAAAATGAAAGTACGGCGTGAGGCTTGTCATGACCAACCATAACTTGAACCCATTATGAATTCCGTTCGCTTCAAAATAAAGAACCCATACGGCTAACATGGCAAACCACTGCCAAATTAAACCCGCCTGGCCGTGGGGTCGGTCAAAGGCCGTGCCTATCGTGCAATAGACTTCGTATTGTTTTTACCTTTTGTACTAAAAAAACACAAAGGTCTTACAGCTTTTTGGGCTGAAAAAACAAAGGTTTTATACTAAAAAAATATTAAAAGATACACACAAAGAAATGTATGACATACAAATTTAAGTAGTTCTGTCAAATTCGACCTACTCAATTGAGAAGAGAACCATTTGAATCTTTTCTATTTGAAGATGTTTCAATAGGATTACCTTCAAAACCTTTATATATTTATTTATAATAAGAAAAAAAATAAAAGATATTATTTTTATATTTACACTAAAAATATGAGATATCCCGAGCCGTTCCACCGGCAGGCTGTTCCTAATTGTCTCAACCGTGCCTAGCACAGCGGCCCAGCACAGCCTCTGTCTTGGACTGTGTGCTAGGCCGTTGACTGCCGTGCTAGGCCAGGTGGTGGGGTTTTGGCCAAGCCAATTTGAAATCTCTACATGCAGCCACCCAACAATCCCACTACTTAAATGTGAGGGGCCCGTTAGCCACTTCGTCATAAAACTTACCTCGTTTGAATATAATAGATCGATCGGGAGGTGTTATGAATAAAGACGCACAAGTGCACAACTCTTTTATCTTTAAATTGATTAGCTCCCAGCAATAAGCTAAGACACAGACAAACACAACTGCCTTGTACTTTATTGATTGATTTTTCGTTGTAATTCTACTACTAACATGCACTGACCATACTACTAGCTAGTCTACTAGTCTCTGCTGATTGAGATACTCTTCGTTTATTTAGTTCTTTTAATAGATTCTCGTTCTCTTATCATACATTAAACTTGCTTAAAACCAAATATTCTCGATCCCTCTCCTTCCTTCCTCTGGGCCCATCATTGAAGAAGAACTGGTATTGAGAATTCAAGACCCTATTCACTTCTCTTTCTGTTACATTAAAAAACAGCTCTGCCTTGTTCATCTTATTAAAGACGTTGCCTCTTCCTGGACACACAACCACAACAACGTTAAGGAAAACAAATTTACAACCAACACAAGAAAGAGAGAACAAGAGGGAGGGGATTTGATATTTGTATCGATAGCAACATGCCTGCAAGAAAGTATCTCTTAATGTTTTTTGTGTTGATCCCAAAGAAGACGAGTTGCAAGTCCTGACCCTGGTCAGCAGCAAAAACAAAGGGATGACCTGGCAGGAACGCAAAAGCTTGGCCATGTTTGACCTGTGCGCTGTGTCTTTTGTAAGAGATAAGACTCCTCCTGCTCGTTTCTTTGTTCTCCACTACTATAAGACAGGTTAGGGGACGCAATCTCCACATAGCCGCTGCCAGACACAACCAATGCCACCTCAGTTCCCCTAGTGCTGTACTGAGGTGCCAACATCGACCCCTGCAACGTTTATTGTATTTTGTGAGGGGGGAAATCTTAGTTTTGAGGATGAAATGGGTTAATAATTTAGTAACACAAACACACAGACAAAGAGAGAGGGGGTGGAGGAGGGGAAGAGGATTTCGAAGAAAATGCAAGCAATAATGAAAATCTTACTCTATTGATGTTCATAAAGGAAAGAGAGATATCTATGTCTTGGAGATCCGCATAGTCTCTGGAGTCGACCTCATATAACTCTCCGTGCTGGTTAGAGTAAGTAGGTCGCTTTTCGAACAGGTTGAAGGGTTCTCCAACAAGAAAACGCCCGCCCTCGGAAGAAGAGGACGCTTGTTTGGCTGTCTCTTTTATTTTTTCCTCAGGTAGACTAAAGAGGGCCCCGTTTTTCATCCTCCCAAACACTCTCTCCGCTTCTGTAAATGGATCTGGAGATAAATACAAAACATATTTATGGTTAAGAGAGAGGGGGACTCATATAATAGACCAAAATAATTAAATGGGTGCATGTGCAAAATTCAAAATAGAAGATTTTTTTTTCTAACGGAGGGTTCCAACCCTTTGGGTTCAACTATTCCCTCCGGGCACAAAGAAAAGTCAGGTAAAACCCTTGTGACCCATAGGTGGTAGCACGAGTATACTCAACTTTCGGTTTTTGAAGAGGGGGGAACCGGCGGCCGATACCAAGACCTCTAGCTTGAGAAGAGAGGAACCATGGTTCTTACCACTCGGCCAACCCGTTGGGGTTAATTCAAAATAGAAGATGTGGACTCATTATATAGACCAAAATAATAAAAAGGGGGCATGTGCAAAATGCAAAATAGAAGATGCGGCGTTGTTACGAGTTGTTACATTACATTGAATGCAGCTTCTAGGATATCACTACTGAAGCTCGAACAGAAGGATTTTGGGTTTTGACCTCCAATGCCAAAGAATTCCTTCAAGGACCCAACAACAAATAATATCCGTGAGATGCTATCCAAAAAAATGCATGTTGAACTCATTGAACCTAGATCTTATCTATATGATCACAATATCCATGTTGTTTTACATGCAATTGTCCTTGGGTGGAGATTGTTTTCGAGAGTTTTGCCACGAAGAGCTTCTCCTTTTTGTCCCTATTGACTATCCAGACTGTCGTCCCCGCATGCAGTCTAAAGACATCTCCTCTGCGTAGATTGTAGGATTCCCTGTTTTCATTGCGAATGAGAGTGATGGTTGTGCTTCCTACACCCATAAATTCCAAAATGATTCATTAAGACGAACGAAAAAGAAAATTGATCTCCAAGGCTTACTTACAGAGAGATGGTAGTGGAATAATAGTGGTGAGGATGCAACGTAAGTACCTCTAAGAACAATGAGAACTTCAGTGGCATTAAAGTAGTAGGGTAAAATGGCAGTGTAAGGGTTGGCCTTTAAGATGACAAGCCGGTAATTATCGATCCCACTCAACAAATCCGACAGCTTTGAAAACCTCTCCAGAATCCTAACGCTTCCTTGTTGGGTCCTCAGTAAGGTCCTGAAGCTCTCTTCGTCGAAGAAGAAAGAATCATTCCCGGAATTGTAGGAGAGAGCTAAGGTGGCAGAGAGAACTAAGAGGAGAGGAAGCAGTGTAGTTGGTTTCGCCATTGTTCAATGAGTAGAAAGAAGCTTAGGTAATTATTGTAACTATTCCCTTTCTCTGGCGCTGTGGGATGGAAGAAAAGGCAGCAGAGTAGTGAAATTTATAGAGAGACACGAGAAACGAATGTAGGTGGGAAAGATAGAATACGTAGTGAGTCCGGATCTTCTTGAGACACCCACCCAGTGTGGCTTTCCGTGGGCTCGTTTGGTAATTTACTTTTAAAATAAAGTGGAGTGAAGTGAAATGAAAAGAATGAATAAAATATAAGTGAGTTATGATGGTATTTTGTTCTTAGTTGTTTGAAATGGAATATTTTTAACTTTTTGTATGGGAAAATGAAGTTTTTTTGTCTTTTAGTGAGTAAATGTAGTTGAGTTTTGATTTTTTTTTTAAAAATGATGGAGGGAATTTTGGTAAAAAATGCTTTTGAGGGGATGTTTGACTTTACTTGACTATATTAGTAAAATTACTAAACGTGCCCTAAGTGGATGAATGCAACAACGACGTATAACCCACATGCCGGGTATGTCTTGACACTCTTTGTGACGTTTTAGACTATTCAAACTCCTTGTAATGTATTTTGTATATTTTTTGAAAACCATTTCCTCCACTCAGAACAATACATAGACTCGCTCTCAGTAGGCTGACCGACTTTAAAATCTCAACAGATGAAAGCAAATGCTTCTCTCTTAAAGTGGAAATTTAGCAAAATCTAATTAATGTTTTGTGCCACAATGTTATATATATGTAATTAATAAAATATAGTTCTCGAATAAAATATTAAAAATTTGTCTTATCCACTGAAAGCCCACCTACTTAAATATGGACAGTTGACAAAAAAAAAAAAAAAAAGCTTTTCTCTTGCATGGGATATTACTAAATTTTAGTCCAATATAAATATTGGGCCAACAATAAGATTTATCAAATACAATACACTTGGATTTAATAATACAAAAAATTCATCAATTAAGCCCATAGTGGGACCCGCCTATTTAAAATTAGAACCATTAATAAAATTATCTCTACATGGTATAGGATATGACAAACTTAATCTAATATATTTTAAGCCCACTTAATATTTATTAAGTAGAATACACTTGAAAATATTTTTACTAAAATTCATGCCTTTTGTACATAGGGGTGGACCTAGTAATTCTTCCTTGTGGGGGCACTATTTAGAATTTTTTTTGGGAGGGCAATATATAAAAATCACATGTAGTTTTCAAAATACATAAGGGTTTTTCTGAGAATTTTAATTTGGATGGGCCATATATAAAATATTATAAAATGTCAAAGGGGTTTTCAGAAATTCTGGGGGGGAGGGTCATGCCCCTGCCAGCCCCAGTTTGGTTCCGCCACAATGTTCGTACATGACTAGCCTAACACCCCGCCATCTCCATTTAGAGTAAAATTTGGTGTGGACCATTTAATAATAGGGTACTTATTAATTTTGAGTAATTTAGATCTTTAATAGGTGAGGACCTTTTTGAGGCTCAAACTCATGGGAAACTTGCAAGTCTTTGTGGGATCTATCTTTTAAAAATCTAAATCAATCAAAATAAATGCTTCCTTCCTGTACGGGTCCTTGAAAATTTTTAATCATGATATATATACATATGTATATGTATATATATATATATATATATATATATATAGAGGAGAAGGGCACACTGAAGAGCCTCATAAAAATCTATGTTTCATATAGTGGATGAACCCCTCTCTTCAGTTGTTTATGTATGTCCATAGTCTATATCTTTATATCTCTTTTCTTAAAAAAAAAAGAATTTATCATATTCTATACAAAATAGAGCCACTTCACTTTAAGATTGATTTTGTTTTTTTGTGGGGCTTTACCCGGCCCTTTCTTTTCAATACACATATTTACCTTTTAGCCAAAAAAAGAAAACGATTGATTTGATTTTAAATTAGTTAGACACACTATAAATAACAGAATAGATGCCATCCAGACCAATGACACATCGTTAATTTTTACTTTAATAGTAGTTAGTCCACTATAAGATTAAGCACGGCTGATAACATGATTAAAAAAATCTAATATATTGTTAATTATATATATTTATCATGTTACTACTCAATATTTTGAACCTTAGGGTGTAACTAACTCTTATTGAAGTAAAATTTGATAATGTCACTTGAGTTGATCACATTCATTTTTGAACGGTCCAAACTTTCAATTAGTAGGTCCCATGGTAAAGTTCGACAGATCCCAGTCACGAAAGCATGTGGTAGATCACTCAAGGCGATCCGACTCGGTTTTTTTGCATGCCAGGAGATGTGTTCAGTCTATTGGCAGAGACGGCCGCCCCACTGTAGATATCTTACTTGCTATACGGACAAAAATGATATAGGAAAGAGGAATTTACAGGACAAATCCCCGTAGGACTCCATACGTCCTTCCAAGACCCCGTATCATATTGGATACGGGAGAGGTCCTTATGTGGCAATTTTTTTTTTGTTGTTTTGCAATATGGTAGATATCGACCATTATGTCAGTCATATTTTCTTCAACATGTAACTGTCTTATTTGCTGAAAACAGCAGAATGGTCGATATTGACCATATTGCGAAATAACAAGAAAAATAACGAATTTGGATTTTCTCACTTGGAGGAGGAGGAGGAGGAAGGATCGCCTCAACATGCCCATTTATTCTCTCTCCCCATTCAATATCTCACCCCACACACAAAACAAGAACATTCTCTCTCTCTCTCTCTCTCTCTCTCTCTCTCAAATTGTTCAATGGAGGAAAAATCTCTCTCAGGCATTTCATCAAACACCATCATTATGCACCACCAACCAACACAACATCGACAAAAACGACGATAACCCATCCCTACCCTCCACTCAAATGCTCATATTCCGACTATTCTCCTCCTTCTCCCCAAACCCCACCAACCAAATCCCTCAAAATCCCTTTCCTCTCTTTCCTCGAAATCCCCTCTTCCTCTTTCTTCAATCTCTCCACTCTCACCCCTCTTGACGTCTGCAAATTGGTTGGGATCATCTCTCTCGCCCTTGCAGCAACCAAGGGAGAAAACCTAGATTCATCTTCTTTCTTGTTATTTCGCGATATAGCCGATATCGATATCGACCATATCGCAAAACGACAAAAAAAAAGAAGAAGAAAAAGCCACATGAGGACCCCTCCTGTTTCCAATGTGATACGGGGCCTTGGTAGAGCGTATGGGGTCCTACGAGGCTTTGTCCCATAAATTCCTCTGTAGGAAACAGTAGTTCAAACCCACCAAGCAATATTTGTCAGTTTAAAAATGAAGTTCAAATCTTTTTGAATTGTCTTGGTCCGCCACATGTATATGGATATAATTCATCCTAGTATAATAAAATGGTGTTGTAGCTATGTGGAAAATTTACCTTTAATTTTAAACTATCAAAACATGCTTGTGATTAGCATTTAGCACAGACAATATAAGTATAAATATTATATATAGGGAATATCCCCCTTATATATATATCATTGTTTTACTTTCTATAAATCTTTACATAAATCCACAATATAAAAAAAATGATTTTAATTCATTTAGATTTGTATATCTGGATTATCTAAGATCTAAAATAGCATTCTTTATGAAAAATAAAATTCTTAAAGTAGTAAAGTAATAGGGAGAATGTTACGTTCATGATCATGAGTAACAATCAAAAGACATAATCATAGGCTTTCTAAAGGCGCATAATTGCAATCTTAAATAATTAGAAAATAGATGCCATCCCGACCAATGACACATCGTTAAATTTTACTTTAATAGGAGCTAGTCCATTATAAGATTGAGCACGGCTGATAACGTGATTAAAAAAATATAACACATTGTTAATTATATATATATATATATTTATCATGTTACTGCTCAATGTTTTGTACCTTAGGGTGTAACTAACTCTTTTCGAAGTAAAATTTGAGAATGTCACTTGAGTTGATGACATTCGTTTTTGAACGGTCCAGACTTTCAATTAGTAGGTCCCATGGTAAAGTTCGACAGATCCCAGTCACGGAAGCATGTGGTAGATCACTCAAGGCAATCCGACTCGGTGATTTTGCATGCCAGGAGATGTGTTCAGTCTATTGGCAGAGACGACCTCCCCACTGTAGATATCTTACCTGCTATACGGACAAAAATGATATAGGAAAGAGGAATTTATGTGACAAATCCCCGTAGGACTCCATACGTCCTACCAAGACCCCATATCACATTGGATACGGGGAGGTCCTCATGTGGCTTTTTTTTTTTTTTTTTTGTCGTTTTGCAATATGGTCGATATCGACCATTAAGTCAGTCATATTTTCTTCAACATATAACTGTCTTATTTGCTGAATACAGTAGAATGGTCGATATCTACTATATCATGAAATAACAAGAAAAATAACGAATCTGGATTTTCTCCCTTGGAGGAGGAGGAGGAGGAAGGATTGCCTCAACATGCCCATTTTATTCTCTCTCCCCATTCAAGACCTCACCCCACACACAAAACATGCACATTCTCTCTCTCTCTCTCTCAAACTGTTCAATGGAGGAAAAATCTCTCTCAGGCATTTCATCAAACACCTTCGTTATGCACCACCAAACAACACAACATCTTCATTAAAAACTTGATGCATTCATGACGACGAGGAGAGTCCCCGATCCAATGTCAGCTCAAATCCCTAACCCCCAATTTTCAACACCCCTAAATCTCAGTGGCCATTGTCGTCCCCAGCTTCTACCCTTAGCTCCCCCTCCAACCCCTGCCTCATCCTAGAGCCCGCTTTTGGCTACTGCTCCCGCTCCAATCCTCAGCTCCCCCCCAATCCTCAGCACTTGTCTCTGCTGCTCTCTCCCTTTATCCAACTCAAATCCCCCTAGCTCCTCCTGCCATTCCCACTCTCTCCTCCTCTCCCCCTGCCCCTGCCCCTATCTAGCTCAGTGATTTCCCTCCGCTTAGCAGGCATTCCCCCCATTCGAGTGATGGTGGAACCCGGGTGACCTCGATTCAGCTTCAGCCTCCGGAGCAGCGCCTTGAATCTACGCCAGATCTGGTATCTTTCGCCCCCCCTTTCTCCCTCTCCCTTCCAATCTCCTATTTGGGACCATGCCCTCTCCCTTCCAATCTCTGTCCAATCTCCTATTTGGGACCATGCCCAGCTAGAGCTCATGTTCAACCATCTAGCTAGTCTCCTGCATCGAACAAGTGCTCAGGGTACTTCTCCCTCAGCTTCCCTTCCTTTATACTTTCCTATTCAAACCTCTCCTATCCTCCCTGTCCCTGTTCCCTCCTCAATCTCCATACCCATTGACCCTGTTCCACCCCCTCCACCTCCCCTGAAGCCTCCCGACCCTCCTCTTCTAACCAGCCAGCATTTTTCTCCGGATCAAATGATCCTCATCCGTCAGCTAGTCCCTCCTCTCCCTAGTCAGACTCCTCTTGGTCATAGTAATTGGTTAGATCTTTTCCAGGCTTTTAAACCCCTATCCCCCTCAGAATATCCTCCCTCATCCGTCTCTGATGGACAAATCTGCATTAAATTCCTTTCCTCCTTGATTGATCCTTGCAAAAATTCCTTTGCAAATGCAGCTATTAGGTGATTCTTAGGTAAAAGACCTACTGTGGAATGGCTGACTCAACAAGCCAACTCCAACTGGAACCTCTCTAAACCTTGCTTGATCTCTCTAACTGATAGGGGTCGTTTCATCTTCAGATTTAGCTCCAAGGAAGACTTAGACATGGTTCTAAATAAATCTCCTCTTCTCATCCAATCCAAAAGGCTTCATCTTCTCCCTTGGTCCCCTGGCCAAGGAGATCCTGTTTGGCCCTCCCTTCACCCAGTTTGGATTCCTCTTCATGGCATCCCCTGTGAGGCCCCACCCTTTGTGGGCCCTCTAATTTATATTTTAAATGCTAATTATTTCTAATTACTAGCTAATTATGCTAATTAGGGGTTAATCAGGGTAGATTTGTGTTAATCTCCTAAGTTTGGGTTAGACTAGTTAGTTGTATTAGTATTAGGGTTTTGTGTAGTCTTTTGTAAATTCTAGAGTTTATTAGTGTAGGGAGGCCTTACTAGGGTTTTGAGTGAACTATAGGGTGGTCATTGCAAAAGAACCTTTTTCTAGAACCTTCTAGCCCAAAGACCCATTTGCCCCTAATCCTAACCCTAATCCTATGCAACCCTAAAGGGTATTTCAGACTTTAGCCACTCCCAAATCCTATAAATATAACACTATTCCTAAGAAAAACCCTAGCAACTATTCCTCTCTCATTTCCCTCTTCTTCCTCTCTCTCATTTTTTCTCCCGTAGAGCTGTGAGTGAGCTACTGTTGTGCTGGAGAAATACACTTAGGAGCTGCTGCTACTTCATCTTCTTCCTCTTGCATTTGGATTGGGTTTTCTTCTTTTCTCTTCTCTATCTCTACAACCTTCTCTTCTCAAAGGCAAGTGCACTATACTCTTAACATAGAATATACGTTCTGTTTCATTGATTCAGAGATTTTAGTCCAGTTATGTTATTATTCATTTTGTTAGATCTACCTGGAGCTTAGTATAGATGGATGGTTGGACATTGATGGATGGGTTTCACCCCCCCCCATTTGGAAGATCAATGGGCCAAATTAATGTTGGATGGAGGTGCATTGGAGTATTTCTGTGTTTTATGTTGGTTTAGTGATGTTTGAGAGTGATTGGAAGTGATTTGGTGGAAAAACAGGTTGAAATGGAGAAAATCTGAAAACTGGTCTCAGTGCATGGCCGAGACCAGTGTATGGCCGAGACCAGTGCATGGCCGATACTAGTGCATGGCCGAGACCAGTGTATGGTCGAGATCAGTGTATGGCCGAGACCAGTGCATGGCTGAGCTCAGTGCAGGACCGAGCTCAGGGCATGGCCGAGACCAGTGTTGGCCGAGCTTAGTGCATGGCCGAGACCAGTGTTGGCCGAGCTCAGTGCTGGACCAAGCTCAGTGCATGGCCGAACTCAGTGCAGGACCGAGCTCAGTGCATGGCCGAGACCAGTGTTGTGAGGCCCCACCCTTTGTGGGCCCTCTAATTGCTATTTTATAGGCTAATTGATACTAATTGATACTAATTTATGCTAATTTATGCTAATTATTACTAACTATTGCTAATTATTAGTTAATTGGGCTAATTAGGGGTTAATTAGGGTGATTAGTTAGATTTTCCTAAGTTATAGTTAGACTAGCTTAGTTGGGTTAGTAGTTTAGTTAGTGGGGTGTTTTGGTTAATTCTAAGCTAATGAGTGTAGGGTAGGCCCTAGCTAGTGGTTTTAATTAACTAAAGGGGGTTTTTGTTAAATGGTGCTTCTCTAGAACCTTCCCACTCAAAGACCATGATAACCCTAACCCTAACCCTAATTACATGTAACCCAAAAGGGCATTCCAGTCAATAACCACCCCTCCCTAAGCTATAAATAAGCTCTTATCCCAAGAACCCTAAGCTACTGTTCATTTCAATTGCCTCTCTTCTCCTCTCCCTCATTCTCCCCTACGTTTTGAGCTGAGACCATTACTGTGACTGTGCTGGGACTTCTTCTCAGCTGCTGCAGCCACTACTCTTCATTCCTCTCTTAATTCTCTTGCTAAGCTACTGTGCTGGGATTTTCCCTGGGAGCTGTAGCTGCTGTTACTTCATCTTCCTTCTTCTTCTTTCATTCTTCTTCCTCCAAGCTACTGCTACTGTTGCTGAATCTGTGCTGGGAGGATTCTTGGAGCTGTTACTGCTACTGCTGTGTCTTCTTCTTCTTCTTCTCTGTTCAGCTGGGTTCCCTCTTTTATTGCTCTCTCTCTCTGCAAAACCATCTCTCATTTATTAAAGGCAAGTGCACATACTCCTAGCTTAGAACATGTATTTCCTTTCTTGATTTCAGTAATTTCAGTTCAGTAATGTGTTGATTTAGTCTTAGAAAATCACTTGAGCTCTGTTGTTATGTTTTGGATGGTTGGGGGTTTCACCCCCTATTTGGAAGATCAATGGGCCATAATGAGGTCAATTAATGGGCATTAGAGTTGTTTGATGTTTGGAGGTGTTTTAGTGAAGTTTGGTAAGGATTGGAGGAGGTTTGGATGTAAAAAGAGCTAAAACGGAGAATCTGCAGAAACCAGTTTCGTGTTCACAATCAACCGGCAGGTTCGACCTGCAGTGTTCCCGGTCGACCGGGACCTGCAGGCCGGTCGACCGGCAACACTGCAACTGTGAGATGACAGCTCCCAGTTGAGCTATTCTGCAGACTGAGTTTTCAGTATCCAGGTCGACTGTGCCCTGCCTAGGTCGACCGGTAACACTGTGTTTTTGGGAAAAACTGGCCCTCAGCCATTTTCTTGCAGAAAATTCATTTCAGTTAGCCAAGTTGAGTTGGCCTTGTCCAGGTTGACCTGGAACACACTGTTTTTGCAGGAATTGACTGAAAGTTGGTTTTTCACCCGAAACTCAGACTCTTTACACCCAGATTGACCTGATACTTAGGATTTACATTAGAAAGTGTTTAAAGCTGGGACATCAATCTTTCTAAGGTTTTTGGAGTATGCGGTCAATCACCCAGGCCAGGAGTTTGACCGGACACGCTGGAAACCTTTAGAAACGAATTAAGTCTTCCAGGAGGCCTGATTCAGATTGTTCAGTGCACTCGGTTGATCCGCCAGGCCAGGAGGTCAACCGAGCACACTACACATCAGGTTCACCTGGGAAACCCTGATTTTCCAGTTTTCAACATTTAGGAGTTGTGATCAGTTGTGGGGCCCATTGACCATCCAAATGAGTGTTTATCGATGTTCTAAGCTCGAGTCAACGGTGTGGCTCAACCTTGACTCGCGGGGACCACTGATTAGGGTTTAGGTTGTTAATCTAAGATAATTTGACCTCTAAGAGTTGTCTATGATGCCCGTAACCACCTAAGCACCAAATACAGTATTTTATGGCATTAATGGCTTCGTTTAGAGATCAAATTACCGGAGATAGACCCGAACCTAACGTGGCCCATTACCTAGGACTGGACCGTTGCTTTTCCTTGTTGATTCCCTCATTGAAGTTCATACTTCACTATTATTATTTACTGTCATTCTTAGATCTTTAGAGTAGCTGTTAACTGTTAATTAATATAAATGGAGGACCTGAACCTAGGATATCTTAGAGGTGACCCGATAGTGTGATTTGGGAGAACATTGACCCGTGTCTGTGTCTAGGCGGGCCCTTATTGGGCCTAAGTGTGGGATGTGTACTTTTAGTTGGAAGAGGTAGTTTTTATTGGGCTGTTAAGACATGTTGGATTATAATGAACTGTTTATCAGTAGTAAATGGATTGTTGCCTCGTTTGGACAGATTTAGACCAGGCCATGTGCTGATGGGCCTTGGTATGGATCCAACGAGTGGGCTTGGACCGTGAATGAAATCCATAGACTGAATTGGTATATGTAGACCTCAAAGAGACTTGGTTAGGACCTTGTTCACGCAAGGCAAAGCCTAGACAGACACAGACCCTTAGAGTATTCTCGAGTTGGCATGAGCATTCACTCGGTTGATTTAAGCTCAGCCTGTGGACTGATCATCCCCGGTAGGAGCTAGTTGAGTATTGAGAAGCTATCATGATGAGCTGTGTGGTTAAGACGGACGGTGTGATACCGTGTCCGGTCTTGAGTGATGAGTATGATGAGATGATGAGTGATTTGCGGGATTAGTAATTCCCAGCACTGGTGAGATTTCCCCGCCGCAACTGTATTCAGTATGGGAGGGCCGCGGCATAATATCCCGCGGTATTCCAGCTCGTGTGAATGTGCCATTTGGTAGTAGATTAGATGTTTATATTTATCCTGATTCTCTATGATTATCATGCACAACTGCCTAGTTCATTTACCTTGCTATTCATTTAACTTATTTACCTGTCTTTATTCCTTTGATATATATGTTCTATGTTAATAGTATGCTGTGACTTGCCAGATCTTTTAGATCTGACCCTTCTTTGATGCTTAGGCCTTGACCCAGAGATCCCTGAGGACGCACTAGCGCTTGTAGAGGCGCCGATAGCTGGAGAGTTCACATGGGGCCCGGCCGACACGGATGTCGAGCCGGAGGGTGGAGACGATCTACATGGGTTTTGAGAGTCTTCTCTAATTTGGGTTTGATAGGAAATTTTGTAGTGAGTTGGGTAGAAATCAAACATGTGTTAACTTTGATTAACAACTGATACTTTTTAACTAGACTACTGTTCTGCTCACATTTAATATATATGATACCAAATTGCTTCCGCTTTATTTAATTGTTATGCTTCCGCAAATTTAACCATTGAGTATTATATTGGTTAAAAAGTTTTAAATTGGACCTCACTGCGGCCTGCGATCTTGGAAGTTTTCGGATTTTCCGGGAAGTAGCGCACCAACTTCGGGTATTCGAACGATTATGTCGGTATCCGGAATTGGGGCGTTACAAGTGTTGGCCGAGCTCAGTGCATGGCCGAGACCAGTGTTGGCCGAGCTCAGTGCTGGACCAAGCTCAGTGCATGGCCGAACTCAGTGCAGGACCGAGACCAGTGCATGGCTGAGACCAGTGTTGGCCGAGCTCAGTGCTGGACCGAGCTCAGCACAGGTCCGAGCTCAGTGACTGGAATTTCAGGAAAAAGATACTGGAACCTGGGACTCCCTTCAACCAGAATCTCCATTGTGCGCGGTCGACCGACCAGGCCAGGAGGTCGACCGAGCATACGGAAATTTCTGGAAAATCAAGCTTGGCCTGTAGGGTGTTGTTTCCCTAATCCCAGTGCGCCAGGTCGACCGCCCAGGCCAGGAGGTGGACCGAGCACACTGTGTACAGTAACTTTCCCAGATTTTTGGTTTCTGATGTTGTGATCGTTTGTGGGGCCCATTGACCATCCAAATGGACATTTATCAATGTACCAAGCCCGAGTCAACGGTGTGGCTCAACCTTGACTCGCGGGGACCACTGATTAGGGTTTTTGTTGTTTAATCTAAGATGATTTGACTCCTAAGAGTTGTCAATGATGCCCGTAACCTCAGGAGCACCAAACACAGTATCATATGGCATCAGTGACTTTATTTAGAGATCAAATTACCGGAGATGGAACTGAACCCGAAAGTGGCCCATTACCTAGGATTGGACTGTTGTTATTCCCGTTGATTCTCTTATTGAAGTTCATACTTTACTTCTATTATTTACTGTCATTCTTAGATCTTTAGTGTAGCTGTTAATTGTTAATTAATGGAAATGGAGGACCTGAACTTAGGATATCTTAGAGGTGACCCGTTAGTATGATTTGGAGAACACTGACCCGTGTCTGTGGCTGGGCAGGCCCTTATTGGGCCTAAGTGTGGAGATGTGTATCTTTAGTTGGAAGAGGTAGTTTATATTGGGATTTTAAGTTAGGATGGATTAGGAGGGACTGTTTATCAGTATAAATGGACATTTTGCCTCGTTTGGATTGTTTTAGACCAGGCCATGTGTTGATGGGCCTTGGTATGGATCCAACGAGTGAGCTTGGGCCTTGAATATAATCCATAGACTGATTTGATGTATGAACCTCTTAGAGACATTGTTAGGACCTTGTTCACGCAAGGCAAAGCCTAGACAGACACAGACCCTTAGAGTATTATCGAGTCGGCATAGACATTCACTCGGCTGATTTAAGCTCAGCCTGTGGACTGGTCATCCCCGGTAGGAGCTCTTATGAGTGTTGAGGAACTATCATGATGAGCTGTGTGGTTAAGACGGACGGTGTGATACCGTGTCCGGTCTTGAGTGATGAGTGTGATGAGATGATGAGTGATTTGCGGGATTAGTAATTCCCAGCACTGGTGAGATTTCCCTGCCGCAACTGTGTTCAGTATGGGAGGGCCGCGGCATAATATCTTGCGGTATTCCAGCTCGTGTGAATGTGCCATTTTGTAGTAGATTAGATATTTATATTATCTTGATTCTTTATGATTTTCATGCTCTACTGCCTAGTTCTTTTACCATGCTATTCTTTAATTTATTTACATGTCTCTATTCATTCGATATATATGTTCTATGTTATTAGTATGCTGTGACTTGCCAGATCTTTTAGATCTGACCCATCTTTGGTGCTTAGGCCTTGACCATGTTATTAGTATGCTCGCATTAGTAGATCTGATCCATGTTATTAGTATGCTCGCATTAGTAGAGGCGCCGATTGTCGGAGATTACGGATGGGGCCCGGCCGACCCGGACGTCGAGCCGGAGGGCGGAGACGAGTTACCTGGGTTTTGAGAGCACTTATTTTATTCTGGGATTCGAGAGAAATTTTGTAGTGAGTTTGGGTAGAAATCAAACATGTACTTAACTTTGATATTAACAACTGAACCTTTTAACTAGACTGTAGTTCTGCTCACACTTTACATATATATTGATACCAAATGCTTCCGCTTTGTATATTATGCTTCCGCAAGTTAACCATTGAGTTTCTATCGTTCAAAGTTTTAAATTGGACCTCACTACGAGCTTACGATCTTGGAAGTTCTCGGATTTTTCGAGAAGTAGCGCGCCAACTTCGGGTATTCGAACGACTTTATCGGTACCCGAAATTGGGGCGTTACATCCCCTTCCATTGTTGGAGTAGTAATATCCTCCTATCCTTAGCTAACTCCATTAGCAAGCCCATCAAGCTGGATGATATCACTGCTTCGCAACGAATTCTCACCTTTGCCAGAATCCTAGTCAACTTGGATCTTTCCAAACCCAAACCCCACCAGATTAAGGTGGATTTAGAAGGTGATTTTGAGGTTTTAGTTTCCATTACTTATGAAAATCTACCCAATTCAGATTGCCTATCTACTGGCCACTCGGAGATCTCCTGCCAAACTGGCAACCCTGGCACCCACTCTTCCAAGCCTCAATCAAAATTCAGAGATGGTATCCTAGGAAAAACCCCTCAGAAACCTCTGATTCAGACTTCTCCTCCTGCTACAATTCCTATTCACAACCCAGAGTCCTCTGCCCTAACTCCTTCCTCTGTTATCAGCCCTATAGGCCCCACCACTATTTCTAACCTCAGTCATTGCAACAACGTCCCTCTCAATCCCAATATAGCCAGCACTTCTAAGCCCCTTCACTTCTCTTCTTTGCCTTCCTTCACTCTAGGCCACACTCCCCTGGATGAGTTTCCTAAGGACTTCTCGCAGGAACTTCTGGAACAAATCCTTGTAGAAACCTCTAACCAATTTTCAATTCTGGAAAATTTCTCCTTCACCGATCCAACTGCTTCTACTCCTCATTCCAATCTTCTCCCCCAAGATGACCCTGTCAGTAAGGTTTCCTCTCCTCCCACTCTTGACTGCGACCACCCTTGCCCCCCTTGGCCTCTCCCCTCAGTCCCAGGCCTTGGAGCCTTCTACCCATTCTGATGGTAGAATTGGTGATAGATCTCTCCCCCTATACTATGGAAAAAAAACATAAGGAAGAAAAAAATAAACCGCCCAGCTTCCTCCTCTGGCCGTCCTAGCACTAGGAGCTCAAATGGTAACCTCCCTCCCCTAACTATTTCCAAATGATCAAAGCCCTTTTTTGGAATTGCAGGGGGATAGCTAACTCCTCTACTCTCAGAGCCCTCCACCACTTGATTTCTTCCCACCACCTAGACATCATCTTTCTCTCTGAACCTAAAACCCTTCCCCCCCCCCCCCCGTCTATGAAGTCAACCCTTAGGTATGATGGCTTCTTTTCAAACAACCCCACTTCCTTAGGTTCGATTTGGTGTTTCTTTAAAGAAAACTCTAACCTCAACTTTTCTCTCCTTGAATCCTCTAGCCAATTTCTTACTGTTTCCTTCACCAACCTCTCCAGTGGCTGCCAAAGCTTTATCACCGGAGTTTATGGCTCTACCAATTATGTTCACAGAAGGGTTCTTTGGGACTATATAGCTTCCAAAGCAAACTCTAGTCTCTCTTGGTGTCTTTTGGGAGACTTCAACTCCACTCTCTCTGCTTCAGAAAAATTAAGCTTCCACCCATCCCGCTTTGTCAAAGATTTTCAATTGATGATGCTCTCCTCTGGTATGCAAGACATGGGATATTCAGGAAACAAATTCACTTTGTCTAATAACCGTAGGGGCTCAGCCTATGTAGCAACCAGGCTAGATAGAGCCATTTGTAACCCCCGCTGGTTTTCAGCCTTCTCTGATCCCCAATTATCCCACCTTCCCAAATACTCCTCTCACCATTGCCCCTTACTCCTGTCCCACAACCAGAGGCTTCTCCCTGCCAATGTGCCTTTCAAGTTTGAATCCATGTGGATCCAACACCCATATTTTCTCAACCTAGTTGCTGATCATTGGAGTTCTGAGTTAGCTGGACACTCCTAATTTATTTTAGCTCAAAATCTGAAATCTATGAAGAGTATCCTTAAGACTTGGAATAAGTCTGTTTTTTGGGACATCAATCTTAAAGTTCTTCAAGCTGAATCAAATGTCCTTTCTATTCAAGAGCTCCTCGATGCAGGCCCGACTGACTCCCTTCATCAAGACCTCTCTGCTGCTAAATCTTCCCTGCATAATTGGCTTCAAATTCAAGAGACTCACTGGCGTCAAAAAGCTAGATCCAGATGGCTGAGTGAAGGTGACAGAAACACACCCTTCTTCCATGCTTCTGCCAAGTCTAGAGGGGTGATCAATCGCATATCCAAGATTCTTTCAAATGGCAACTAGGTAGAGGACCCTAAACAAATCCAGCTCCTGGCCATTGACTACTTTTCTTCTGTAGCTCAATCTCCTGACTCGGTCATGGATGAAAATCTATTTCAAGTGGATAGCACCAAAGTCTCTCCTGCGCAGAATGCCTCCCTGTGTTCCTGCCTTGGTGCTGAAGAGATCAAGAAGGCTGTGTTTGCTCTGAACAAAAACAGTGCTCCAGGTCCTGATGGTTTTTCCGGCTTCTTCTTCACTTCAACCTGGTCCATTACTGTCGCCTCAGTGATCAAGGCTGTTCAGCATTTTTTCTCATCCAGAAAGCTTTACAAAGCTGCTAACACTTACCTCCTCACCCCTCATCCCCAAGATTCCTTCCCCCAGCTCTTTTGAAGATTTCAAGCCAATTAGCCTTCTCAATTTCTCTTATAAAATCATCTCCAAAATTATGGCTTCCAGGCTGGCAGGAATCCTCCCCTCTATCATATCCCCCAACCAAGCAGCTTTCGTCAAAGGTAGATCCATCCATCATCATATAGCATTGGCTCACGAACTCTTCCAAAAGCCCAATACCAAGATTAATGGTGGAGCTTTATGTCTGCAATTAGATATATCTAAAGCTTTTGATAAGCTCAGCTGGACTTTCCTGCTTAAGTCTCTTGCCTTCTTTGGCTTCTCTGAGCAATGGATCTCCCTCATCAAAGAGTGCATCTCTACAGCCAAGGGCTCAGTGCTTATTAACAGATCCCCCTGTGGGTTTTTCCCTTCCTCCTGTGGTCTCAGACAAGGGGATCCCCTATCTCCTTACCTATTCATTATTGCAGAGGAAATCCTTAGCCTTAACCTCCACAAGTTGATAGCAAATGGTCTCATCTTCCCTATTTCCAAAGTCCAATTCACCCCTTGTCACCTCGTCTATGCTGATGATATTCTTCTATTTCTCAGAGGATACAAACCTAGTTTGACTGCTCTTAATCTTGTCTTAGGCTCCTACCAATGCTGCTCTGGTCAGGCTATCAACTTAAGGAAAAACAAACTCTTCCTTGGTAAATGCTCTGCTAGGAAAAGAAGACAGATTCAGGAGCAGACATTTTTTAGATGCAAGATCTAACATAGGCCACCAACTAGAAAAGAACCTAAGAATCCAAGCATCACGTTCTCAAATGAACGAGTCCCACCGGGTGTGCCAGCTTGATGGGCCCGACTTTCGTCATCTCCTTCCACCCCGGGGCTGTTGGGGTCCGACAGAGGAGAAAAGCGAGTCATCAACATTTTTTGTACGGGTATGCCAGATTTTCTATTATACTTGGAATTTGAAATGGTGAACCGAAGATTCACTTTCACAAGTAGAAAGGAAATCAACTCTTTTTTCTAACTTTCCATTGCACATATATTTTAAAAAAGAGACACAATTTTTTTTTAATGCCGTGAGAGGCGGTTTCATTTTGTTTGCCGTGAAAGGCGATTTTTGTTTGTTTGCCGTGAAAGGCGATTTGTGTCGTGGAAGGAAATTCGTGCCGTGAAAGGCGATTTTTATGCCGTGAAAGGTAGTTTACAAATCTCATCAATAATGAAAGACAAGAAATGTGATTTTTTTGTCTCTTTACAAAGAATACAAAGTACAATAGAAAAGTGAGAAAATGAATCTGACTTCTCAGGAGATTACGGGGACTCGTTCAGATCGATGGTCGCAAGTCATGTATGGGCTTCGCCATCGTCCTTCAAATGAGAACACATGATGCTTTGGTTCTTTGGCTTGGCTTGGACCTCAGTTTTTTAGAGGATAAAGACCAAGGGGAGGTCCTATATCCAATAAAAAACCCAGTAAGCGAGCTGAAAAACCGCGTTTAGGCCATGTTGGACAGAAGGAGAGGGGATCTTGGGGGGTGGCTCCCCAAGGGACTTCAATCACTTTGTGGGGTTTTTTGCAGCAAAGTTCATTCGAAGAAGTAGAGCTTGTTTTTGCATATATTTCTTTGAGAACTCTTCGGGATATTTCTTAGATTTTTCTGGGACCTTTCTTCTTGGAATGACCCCCCTTTTATAGGCTTTTGGTGGCCATAAGGTGGGTTTATGAGCATTGATGGCATTGATGCTCCATGATGAGAGGAGTTACAAGTTTTAATTCTTTGATTTTGTAACTCCTTTTTCCTTGAATATGATTGGCCGATGGAGAATGATGGGCATTTAATCGCCCTTAATCTCCATGATGAGAGGAGTCTCATGGTTTTAATATCATGATTACTTGGGCTTGTAACTCCTTTATCATTGAATCTGATTGGGCCGTCCAAAATAATGGGTTAATGACAGCATTAAGTTGTCATAAAACGGGTCAATTAACTGCATTAAGTGGTCGCTAGGGCATTTGAAGAGTCGCGAGCCGTGCTGCGTCATTTGGAATTCTTCTTGTAACGATCGCCGATGGATCCACACGTTGTTTAATGTCGGATACCGATGCAACTTTAGACATTGATTGTTGTCAGTGGGTCGGTGACATCTGTCTTGTCGATTTTCCGATCGGTCGGACAGAAAGTGTACTTTCTAGGTCAACCGGTAGGTGATCTTGGAGCGATCAATGATGATTTCATGCTCTTGACGGCGGATCCGAAATGTTGATGAAGATCAGTCGATTTCAAGCATCAAAAATCAAATTTTTGGAAAACCACAGAACCTGAAATTTCTAAAACGCGAAAAGGATCGGAAAACGGGCCATCCGGCCGAAAATCCGGCGACTCGGACTTCCAGCGGAGACCATGAGGTTTTTTCCCCTTCCGGTCGTCGTTTCTCGGTCATTTTTTGATATTTTTTATTCTTTCTTTCTCCTGTATTTTTCTTGACATTTCTCCTCATTTATTGGCTTGATTCTTCTGAAGAAAACCTGACGAGAAGCCATGCAAATCGGAGCACAAAGTTTCCTATTTTTTTAGAAAAGCCGAAGACTTTGTAGCCGATTTTCTGTCAAGAGTCAAAACTAGGTCAAACGATGTCAGAATAACCTGAAATTTGAGGTGAAGACTCCTGAGCAATAGATATGACTAACTATGGGCTTTTATTTGAGTTTTTGAAGCCGTGTGGGGTCCCGTCTCCAATAGACTTGATTTTGTCGCGGGGAAGATGTCGCGCTTTGATGTATGGTCAACCGATGTCCGATTGACTTGAATTTTGACAGGGAGCCTATTGGAGTCATTTTGAGACGATCCATTAGCTCTAATTTGGATGTCATGGTCCCGGGGTGCTCCGCCGCCAGTAGCATTGATTTTGTTTTAGAGTGTCAAAGTCGGGTCAAACGTTGTCGGAATGACCTGAAATTTGATGTGCAGCCTTTTGGAAGCATGTTGAAGCCACTCATGTGCTCCATTTAATGAGTGATGGCATCGATAGTTCTTGCCGCCGAGAGGCTTGATTATACTGCTCGAGGGTTGATGGAGGATCAAACGTTGTCGGTTTGACTTGAAATTTGACATGGAGTCCTTTAGAGGTATTTTGAGACCATCTGTGGGCTTTGATCGAAGTTTTGATCTCTTCTACGCTATTGCCGCTGGGAGCGCCTGTTCAGCTGTCGGAGGAGTGAAGTTAGGCCAAATGATGACTAAATGGCCTGAAACTTGATGTAGAGCCTCCTAGTGGCATCTTGGGGCCAGCTGTGTGCTCTGTTTTATGTGTCCGGCTCTCTGGTTTCACCGCGCCGGGAGCGCCTACTTAGCTGTTGGAGGAGTGAACTTAGGCCAAATGATGTTAAAATGGTCCGAAACTTCAAATGTACCCCTCTTTTGGCTGTCTTGCAGTATCTTGCAGTTTTTGTTTAATTTTGACATGATCTGATGCTTGAAGTAGCATTGCCTGTTTGTAGTAGGATGCAGTTTCTTGATGTTGAAGAAGCAAAGTGACTTTTTGGTGTCAACAAGATCCAAACAGTTAGATCAGTTTGAAAGACTGAACACAATTATGGGTTCTATTTGAAGGCTAGATACCTTGTGAGTCTTAAGAAATTTGTGAACTAATATCAATCGTTGATGTAACATGCTTAGTTTTGAATTAGTCCATAGGCAATCCTTTTTTCTCTTTTTTAATTATATCCGGCATAATTAATCACAATCCAAACCATTGAAGATTTTCAGAAGGTCAAACATTGCTATGGATCTAGATTTCGGCCATTGTATCATCACCAGTCTCGAGACATGTGCAAAAAGATGTGAACCATTTGATATTATTTTTTGGGATCTGTTGGTCCCAAACACAAAATCCAAACCGTTAGATCTCTTTGATACCTCGTGGATATGTTTTATATATAAAAAAGAAATAGGTTGCATGAATGTCAAATTTGAGGTTGTGATAATTTAAAAGAGTTGGTAGCGTGTTCATTCTTCAATAAAAAGAAGGATTTGATTTTGCAATTGAGCTCTATTTTTGCAATTGATTGAGAAATTGAAGCTCGATTTTAATTTCATTTTAACATGAAGGAGATATTTTAGGGATTTAAGAGAAGTTTTTTATTTTAGCCATCTAAATAAAGAGCTCAATCTATAATGAATTTCATTTTAAAGAGTCCGATCTTCCACAGTCTCTAATCAATCAATGCATATTTATATATTCTTATCTAATGCCATAGGTAAGTCTTATCTATCCCTAATGTAGCTGGATGACATCTAGGGTTGCCAACCTACTGAGCAATTGCACATTGTCATTGTCATTGTCATTATCGATTTTAGCCATCTGAATAAAGAGTCCAATCTAAACTGAGTTTCCTTTTAACGAGTCCAATCTTCCGTGCTCTCTAACCAATCAATGCATATTTAAATTTTCTTATCTAATGCCATAGGTAAATTTTATATGTCCCTAAGGTAGCGAGATGACATCTAGGTTTACCAACCAACTTAGCAACTGCACATTATCATCGTCATTATCAATTTTGATGGTTTTTATCTTTTTTTTAGTTTCAATTTTTTTTATATTGGTTTCGCATGGGTTTCTTGTTTCTTCTAAATCATGCTTCTTATTTCTATACATTTCCTTTTTTTTATGCATTTTCCAGTGTTCAACTTTTTGTTTTTTTTTTTTTTTTTTTTGCCTTTTATCATAGACCTGTTTTATTTTTTTTTTCGATTTTGATGGATTCTTTTTTAGTTTCCCCGGTAATAGGTTTTCATGGACTTATGAATTTTTTTTTCTTTTATTCTTTGGGTTTCAATTTTTGGTTTTTAGGCAATGGATTTTCATGGGTTTATTTGTTTCTTCTAAGCAGTTCTTATAATTGGATTGCCTATAGACTTTTGTTTTCCTGTTGTATTTTTGTAGTCTTTTTATCAATTTTATTTTTTAGAGGATTTTCGGGAAAATTCCTAGTAAATGGTCAGTGCACAAAAAGGTTCCCTGTAGTTGGGGCCTTATGAAAGGGTTCATCATCCCCCCCGCCCCCCCTTATTTTTTTTAGTTCGAGAGGAGGGACGTCGCTAGCATCACTCATCTCTGACTTAGGCAATGCTAGCCTCCGTCTTTGACTTAGGCAATACTAGCGTACTCCTCGTTTCTTACGGAGAGGATATGGAATTATTTATAAAGGTGTGTTGGAGGATAATGCTCCGATGGAGCGATGCATATCTTCGGGTCCATGGCCCTGGAGAAGACATTTTAGTTACTGGACCTGTACTCACACCTTACACCCCTGGTCACACCAAGAAACATATGATGCCATCATAGCGGCAATAGAAAAGTGCAGTATGCTTATACTGCTAGGTATATCCAGCAGGAAACAGCCTCAGCTCATAATTGCAGTCAGATCACTCAAAAGAGCTTGAGCTTTGGTAATTGACCTCCAAACTCGCAAATATTCACTTTATATTGTCTTCCTTCAAGAACTCCCACTATATTCCAGATGCAATTACGTTGGGGCGTACAACTGATTCAACTTGGAATCCCCTTGCATCTCTTCTTGCTATTTGTTAATTAACATGGAAACCTTCAGTAGCCCATGCAGTCCCACTAGTAGAAAACATAGCTGCAGAAAGTAAGAGTGGAAAGGGACTGATTGGAGTGCTGGAGCAGCGTGGTTCTGGAGAACCATGGACGCGAAGATCTGCATAGCTCCGTCAAGCATTATCTTCCAACACACCTTTATAAACAATTCCATATCAAGTTAGATAGGTGCGACACTAGCAAAAAAAAAAAAAAAGAAAAAGAAAATGGGATGACGGAACCCTTTCTTAAGGCCCCAACTAAGGGGAACCTTTTCGTGCAACGGCTGTATACCGGGAATTTTCCCGTAAAATCCTCTATTTTTTTATTATGGATTTATTCTTCTGATTTCAAAAGAATGTTTGAAATAAAAAAACCAACTATTTTCAAACAAATCAAAGTTCTCTCATTTTGAAATTAACCAACTATAGTTTTTTTTAATATTATTATAGATTTTAATTTTGATTGCAATTTTTACCATCTCAATATAATTTAGACTAAATATTATTTAAAGATTATATTCTTTTTAATATTAAAAGTTAAAGTTTTACTAGTAAGCTTGAGGGGTGTAGATTATAAGGGATTAGGAACATCAAATGGTGGTTGATATTTTGTGTATCCCCAGGTCGCATCAAGATCTTTCAATCCCCCACCTTTCCATGATAGGCATGGCCCCAAAGAGGCCCCACAGGCAAGTTTCAACTGTACCGTAGGCAATTTCTGAACTCTCTGCTTCCAAATAAAGCTAGTATTGAACCTGTTTTCGGATCCGGGAAAATTTTGGATTTTGATCCAACATATAAGGTATGAAACATTTAGATCTAGATTTGGATCCCCATATATTTTGACCCGATGGGCCTAAATAGCTTGAGTCATATTGATATTTAAGAATCTAATTGGCTTTGATCATAGCTCCACTTGTTTATTAAAAAAATAATAATTTTGAAGTACTTTTATCCAATTATACTAATGGATTTCACATCTTATTATTATTTCTCAGTTGATGCTGGAGCAAGATACAACACAGTTTGCATGTCAAATTCGAATCTTGATCTAATCTATTATGAAGTCGGATCCAAATGCAGTCCTAATCGTATAAATCAAAATTCCAATTCTTTAGCAACTACTGGGACGCCATGAAAGGTTGAATGCCAAAGTGTATCAGCTTAGGTTGCGAGGGCGTGCTCATGTCCTTGAGTCTTCTAGGAATAGACCACTTTAGAGTACCAACGATCCAAAATATACATGGTTCTTTGGTTAAAAAGACAACAAAAGCAGAGGTGAGGTTGAGTTTCAAAAGTCATCCTCACGATGGGGCAATGTATTAAGTCAGGAACAGAGATTCCTCATTGAGGATATTTGCATAGACAAGGATTTCACATCAATATTAGTGCACATTGTTGAGTATAGCTGAGAAAAATTAGTATGGATATGCATAACTCTACAAAATGGAGATTTCCAAATCCTATGGGCAGGGTCTGACCTGAAAATCCTCAAAGTAAGGAATTCCACTAGCCCAAATCATTGTAGTAGTACAATTGCCAAATGTGGGTTTTCCATGATTCTTGGGGAAAATGGGTGAGGCATCCCCCAGGAAAATCGAGTTAAACCATATTGGCCAAACCAGGTTGGACTCGAACATCCTTTTCACTACTTCGTCCTCTGATTTAAGTTTTAAGACATTGCTAACAACAAACCATAGCACTCCATCCGAACTTCAAAATAGAACTATCAACACTATCATATAAACCGCTTCCATAATATCCTACCATTGACAACTGGCAAGGTATACCCAACCAACCTACAATTCAAATGAGTTCAAGCCAGAAGAACAAGAATGCTATAAGCATGAATATAATCCGACCATAAGGAAAAGAAAAGAAAACAACCATCTATAAACCGCCTTTTGGACAATCACCAACCTCAACAGAACTCATGTACTAAGTTGTAACAGATGCAGACATCAATAGCCAGCCTCAGCGCTGACTGTTCCCCTGAAGAAGCCCATCTCTTATTTGAGACGCAATGTCCCTGACGGCACCAGGTCCGTGTGGGATGAACACTGATGAGGATTTTGAGGACGCACCGATCTCTTTCATGGTATCAAAATACTGAGTAACTAACACCATATCCATCACATCCTTGGCTGTTGTGCCGCGCACATTGGCAGAGAATGCAAGCACACTCTCCCTCAGGCCGTCCACAATGGCCTGGCGCTGGCGAGCTATACCAAGGCCTGCCAGATATTTGGACTCCGCATCTCCTTCAGCTCGCTTAATCTGTAGAATCTTATCAGCTTCAGCTTTGTCATTCGCTGCCACCCTGAGTCTTGCAGCTGTAATTACACCATGGATCTATTTTAGTGTTTGAAATGGGCACAATAACTATATCAGTTTTCCTCTTAATAGAAGCTTAAAAAGTTCCAACTTTAGTAAAAAAAAAGGAAACTAATCAGAAACTATCCTCGTATGAAGGTGGTGGGTCCCTATGACATCATGGGAAGTTCAAAGTCAACCAATTGAAAGCACAACCATAAATTGAAGACATAATTAGAAGTTTAGGGTATGTTTGGAAACTAGTCATTTTGGAAACAAAAAATGACAAAACAAAACCGGGAGAGTTTTCTAAATGTCGATCTAGCTCGTCCTTTTTATTTTTCATTCTTGATCGATGACATGATTTGATCCTGCAACCTTGAGGTTGCGTCTGTGAGCACCTTCCAGGGCTCATCTTGCCTTCGCTTCCTCTTGAATAAAAAGTTTTCCTTAACCGACTTAAAAGAAAAGTTCAATTTCCAAAAAGGTTTAAATTTCTGTAAAGCCGAGACTTGCTAGACAGCATTGGTACTTGCCTGCGTTGATCTCATTCATTGCTCCTTTTACACGCTGATCAGGTTCAATATCCACAATAAGCGTCTGAACTATCTCATATCCATAATGTGACATGGCCTGCACTTGAGACACATGCAACAACCATATTATTTGATAAATTTGGTTCAATACTGGTGGAAATATATTAAAAGTATAACAAGAAATTACCTTTTCAAGTTCATCTTCTACAGCTCTGGCTATGTCATTCTTCTGCTCAAAAGCATCATCTAAATTCAACTTTGGAACACTTGACCTAATGACTGATAACAGCAGCATCACAAGTCTTATAATCCAATTTTGGCAATAACCATAGTTAAATTAGTTTGTACGACATTAATATGGTGGCTTGCAATGGTTACCGTGTTTATTAGTCACACAATACAGAACTGAAAGGAGCCATTGATTTCTCACAGACTACGTTGCCCACATACTTCTATAACCTTAGGTTTCACACTAGGTTTCAACTAATACCTGTGATGGCCCTAATTAATAATGCATTGATATTTCAAAGATTGGGTTAAGTCATCAATAGTGTGAGGTTCACAATTCAAGAAAATATTCTCCTGCTTGCGGGTGAATTTCAGGGGTGGGTCCACATCTGCGACGGTCAAGATGGGTGGTGCGCCTGCGAACTGTGCACAGGAGAAAGTTTTCCTCATAATTTAAAACCTATAAATATCAGCATGTGCTAATACGGAAAGGAACCAGTATCTGTTGATGAATAGGGGTGCAAACAAGCTGAGCTTTATGCTAATGAATAGTAGTGCATGCATGTCAAGCTGAGCAGAAACTTAGTGCAACATCAGGTTGACTTGAATGTTAAAATAGCCATCATGGATTGAGCTAAACCAAAATTTGTGCTGTTTGAGTTTTGATCAAACACTAGCAAGCCAAGCTCTTGTTGAGCCAGGACAGGCAGGACCTGGTTTGAGGCTTTGAGCTTGGCTCATGAACCACCAAGCTAGCTCAAGCTCAGGCTCAAGCTCATGGCCCAATTAAATAAGCTGAGCAGAACCTAGCTGGGCTCAAGCTCAACCCAACTGCCCAAACTTTTTTGAAACTCTATTCACATCTTCAGAAATGCCAGGTGTGGAGACCTCATATGACCAATAAAAGGAGAAGAAAACGTTACTGATTCTTATGCACCTGTCTGCCCACCTATGAAAAAAAAATAATATTTGATTACTCCTAACCAATCACTGATAAATTAATTCCTAATTTGAATCAACTAGTTCAAAATAACAGTGCGAATAATGACAAGCAACCTTCAAGATGGTAGACAAACACCCTTCTCTCATGTGTTGTTGAAAACTATGGCAATCAATGACATTTTTTCTATTCGTGTGTTTGTTCTTTTTGGCTCACAAATAAGGATGATGGTTGAATACATCACTTTCGATGTTTTAAACTTTTAGTCCATCACCACACTGACAACAGATCACCTTCAATTTATAAATTTGTTTATTGAATACAGAATACATTTAGTTAAACAAAATTTGGGAAATTTGGGAGTTCAACTGTTCAAGACAATTAGGCAAAATAAAAATGGTTATAAAAATGAATAACATGATTTAACAAGATTACAACACATTCTACGGTATTTGATGCATACAAGAAGCAAGAGAGCCCAAAATACTTGGAAGTTTGCCAGCAAATACCTAATCATTTTTTTTGCAAATATTTATGCATAAGGAAATCCTGTATAATATTGGAAGGTATTTGCCGGAGGAACAAGAAGGTTGCAGGTTAATCCAATCTTCCTCTGCATCATCATCCTGAATGTATTGCAATCAAGGGAAGTACAGGTATAAGATGTGGCCAAATGCACCCTCGATTGCAACAGTTGTACAGGTGCACAGGCTCTAATACAAAAGCAGATGTACATAGCTAGAAATTATAGCTCAGATCTAAAATTTATTCATACCATCAAAGACATAAGCTTGAATTTGTGACCTAGTGTTGCTGAGCCTATAAAAGGCATCCTGTGCTTTCTCCACCAAGGCACGATATTGAATGGATGCAACAACAGTGACAAATACATTATCCTGAAGCAAGAAAAGCACTAGAAAACTTTACCATAAATAGAATCAAACAAAATAAGAATTCTTTTGTTCTTCAAAATCTTGTTCACCATAAATATGAAAGGTAACAGCCAAAAGATAGATTCTATGAGTTCTATTTCATGTCAGAAAGAAAGTGTGTAGGGAGCTGTGCAACAATCTGATAAAGAGATGAGTATTTCAAGTCAAAAAGTTCAATTGACTGTTTCATTTCTTAGCAAATGTTAAAGACGGAGGGCTATTTTGTTAGTTTGCTATCCCTTCTGTGATCATCTTTCCACTTCTTTATGTATTTACTCAATGAGGGGCTCATAGTTCGGGATTGCAGAAATGTCACTTCCAATATTAGTAAAGATTGCTGCTTTATCAATCAATGAATAACACTTGCAGCCTTGCAGGACCCAAAGTTCTAGCAGGATTAAAATTGAACTGCAGATGGTCAGAAATTTAATGTGTCTAAGATTTTCAATCAGCACAGAAATCTAAATGTTTCTGAGGAACTCTTTTAACATTAGGTGGATATTATATCGTCACTTTTGCCTCATTATCCCTGTTGAGGATACAGCCACAAAGTCCTAAGAAGGAAAAGAAAGGAAAAAGAGGGCAGCAAAGGGGACCCTACAACTAAGCAGAAAATATAATCAAACATGAGTGCCGAACCCCTTCTTTAGCAAGAATCCACTGCCTCTTTGGCTCTCCAATTAACAAGAGAAAAAGGACACACCCAATTTTGCTGCAAAAGCTAATTCCATTGGAAACATCTGCAAGCAACCAAAGAGCCTTAAGAGGTGCCCGAACTGCACTGGACTGCAGATGTGGAATCATCCCCCACTAAAATGTTTCAAAGACCAATCCAATCTACCTCACAGGGTTATGCTCAGGGTATTTCTGTTTCCATTCTATTAGGTCTTTGGGAAAATGGGGAGAGAGGAACTCTTAAGGTTGCCAAATGCCACTAATTTTTAGGAAAAGACCACTAAAAGAGTGAAAATTGTCTCATGTGGTAGGTTTTCTTAGGAAATTTCACCTCCCTCTTGCTGTACCGATGTTTTCTCATAAAGCGAAGGGTTTTGAGGAACCAAAAGGTTTTACTCTCCCATGTTGCTAGACTAAACCTAGTAAGATTCAATTTTTTCCATTTGAATATATGAGAAAGTACAAAAGAAGAGTTTTATAAAGTGTAAAGGTGTATTAATCTCCTTTTAATTGTTAATTGTTTTAAATTGCTTGAGACTTTTCTTTTTTTTTTTTACAAAATTTAAAGGCCTTTCCTGCTCTTTTACAATCAGTGAAAAAAAAAAAACTGCCAGGCCCAAGAACCACCCAAGCATATTCAGTAACCTTCTCTAGTTATAATCCTTTAACATTATCACATTCCATGATTTACTGATTTCCTTTGTCTAACAGAATATTGCAGCGTACTGTACAAAATGTTACACCATATAGATTTCAAATCTATCCAAGTCACACTTTACAGCTAAGAGCTGAACTGGTGTTTGTTTATAAATTGAAGGTGAGATGATGAAGTTGTAGAGTTACATTCCACACCTGTCAAGTGAAAACACAAACACTAAGATTTGACATTTCTGTATCTATACAAATCATAACCAGATTTATGATAAAAACCTTGCTCTTTGCTTTATATAAAGGTTACTAAATATATAAAATAATAAAATAACAGGAAAACTTCTGTTGGATAAGCTTGTCTTATAAAGTGAAATAAAATTAATGGTAAAAAATGAAATGAAAATTGAAGATTGGTCTGAAAAGAGAAAAGATCAGACACCATGTTGCTTGGTAATTGGTTCAGTAATCTTTATTTTCTTGATAATTTTTTTTATTTACTCTTATAGCATATCTGGACAATAAAGATTTACAATCCAATCTGAATTCAATTAGGTCATCAATCATCATAACTTCATATCCAAGTTTGATTCTCATACCATTGGATGAGTGCCTCTAAAAAAGAAAATAGAAAATAAAAACGAGAGAAATCCCAAAATACAGCTGAGATAAATGACCTACGGACCTTGGTTTTCGTTTCACAACGAATGTCAAGTTGCTGTATACGCAATGAAAGATGTCCAGCTACCTGGCTGCCGAAACACCAAGGCACACAGTGACATCCAGGCTCAAGCACATCACCGAACTTCCCAAAGTCTTCTTTGATAGCAATAGTTGACTGATCCACCTGTACACAACCAAATGCCTGCCCCATTATATGATTCCTACATATGAAAGTTTATTAGAAAATCAGCTTCAAGTAAAATTGTAGAGCTCAAATTCATAACCGCACTGCAAATTGAAATTGTTTAATGAGAGAAATGAAGGAAATAAATTAAAAAGAAAAACCCGAATGCAGCAAAGTGGAGCAAGATTAGTTGTTACCATTTTGAGTTCATCTCAACAGATTAAAGTCATAGCTATATGAAAAGCAACTGGATAGGCATTGAAGATAAAACACAGCTAGTTACATCATTTCTTAAAAAACAAATAACGTCAATTAAAAACAGAACTATTTGCAACATGAATACCAGATAACAGCATATTCTTAAATCAGAAAAACAGTTGTAGCTTTTGCAAATAAAATCTGGACTCTCAAATAATTGATGACTACTTTCTGGCAAGCTGCGCTCAAGAAAGGGTGTTGCATGTATTAAAGAATACTGTGAGAGTGTGAGGCAAAGCAGAATGCTGCGAGGCCCATAGTTTTCAAAATCGGAATCGTATTGCAAATCGTTCATACCCATGAATCGAATTGCGAATCGTATTGTGAATCGTAGGATTTTTTTATTTTTCTAATAAAATTGAAAAATAATTAAAAATTAAAAGAAAAAGAAAAAAGTAATTATTCATAACCATCCATTTTTCCATTTATAGTAGTATAAACATAATAACAAGTAAGTCTATCATACAATCATATCAAAAACATCATGACATATATTATTACATATATATATATATATATGAAATAAACGATGTGTAAATAGTTAAATAAGTTTAAAATATCAATATAGATTTTTTATTATCTTTAAATCAGAATATAAAAATAAAATAAAATAAAATCCAAACCATTAATCTTACACGATAGGATATCTCTTAAAATTAAGAAAGTGTTCATGAAGAAAAAAAACCAAAATAGATTAAAAGAAGAAGAAGATATAAGCAAGCACCATACGGACAGTCGAATGCTTTAGTTAAATGTATGTTCTTTATTCATTTTTAAAACCTTATCAAAGCCATAAAAAACTTTTACAAGGTTTCGTTAACTACTAAATAACCTTTTAAAAATCAAGCAATAAAAGAAATAGAGAATAAAGAAAGAAAAAAGGTAAAAAATTATTAATATTAGTTTATTGGCTATAGCTATTCTTGCTTAGTCGAATCACTTGAATTGTAAGATTCAATAAAACGAGTATCGAATCGTAGGATTCATACATGAATCCTAAGATTCATTTATAAATAGGATTTATTACATAGATACGAATCATTTTTCTTAAGATTCGGGATACGAATTGTAGGATTCTGATAACTATGGCAAGGCCTAGAATGTATTTGTATTTCATGAATGCCCTGGAATGTATTTTTATATGCGATTCTGTGAAACTTAGCAGCCACTAAATACTGCACATCACAGTGATACCCATTCATTTTGACAAGAAACCTATAAACTCTCCCTTTGTGTTACAAAACAATTCTCATATTAGATAACACTTGCAATCAAAGTCAAGCCTTCATTCTTTTGGTTTGACATGTGCAACTGTTAAATTAGCAATTACATGTGCATCTGTTAAATTAGCAATAGAATTTTTACCCATCATTCTTTTGGTTTGACCAGCAGAGTTGCGACTGCACTGTGCCAGCCTCAGTATAGCATAAGTCCAGCTCTCTTTTAGAATGATCCTATTATAGACCAGGGTGGGTCTTGGCCCTATTTCAAGGCTTCTAGCTAAACAAATCATAACCAGCTCAAGTATATAGATTTGAGTCTTTTTTTTTATGGGTGGGACCAAGCTCAGTTATGACTTCATGTAGAAAGGACAGAAGCCTGAAACAGGCCAGGTGACAAGCTTTGGCTTGACCGAGCCCATTGAAGCTCTATTGACCAGCAATTGTACAGGTTGGTTCTACATCTTGGTACAAAGATATACATCTCACAGGCCATTACTATCAGATGATACATGGCTAATTAAATAAGTATCTTGCAAATGGATGCTGCAGCCAGCAGTCCACATTACTAAGGGAAAACACTGGAGTTGCCATCTACATGTGATAATAGGAATGATGAATCACCTAATGACTACAATGTATCAATGTCTATTGCCAAGCAAATGGTTTGTCTCTAAATGCAGCCCATTCAATTACTAGGTCAAACATTCTGGCAGGTCTGAAAATTAGGCTCTGTATGAATGCAGGCCCCACCATTTGCATAAATATGCTGGTCAAGTGAGGTGACCTAGCAGGCCTGTAGCGCAGATAGAGTCCCAGGCTTAAACTTTTCAGCTATCGGACCAGAGAATGAGGCCCCAGCTGATGGACCTAAAACCATCCCAAATCAGATTGTGACATGCTGACAAGGTTAAATAAAATTTCTACTAAAAGCTACTTTTGAAAATTTTCCCTAACTAATTTAAATTGGCATACCAGGCCCGACACCTAGATACTTCAGAGAAAGTCATATCCATATCACATGTTGGCACTTCAACTGTGTATAAAAACCCATGTGGTTTTCAGAATTCCAATTTTCAATTGCATCAATGTCATATTAGGGCATCATAGACACTTTGCCCCTTAGCTAAAGTATCATCATCATCAAAGCCTTGTCCCAACTATGTCGGGGTTGGCTACACAAATTCTATTTCTCCGTTCCGATCTACCTTGAGCCAAATCCTCATAGAAGTATCCTCTTCCAAATTTCTTAATTTATTCCTTACGAAATAAATTAAGATACAATAAAGTAAAAAACCATGCCCTAGAAACACCCATGCAATACATTGTATAATGTTGATACTGTTAACAAAGGTCCACAAGGCCCATGTACAATAGGTCCACAGGCTCATTCATATGCATCACATGAATGTGGAAGAAGAATTCTTTGGAAACTGGATGATCCTTATTGATCAATCCCTGCTTCATTTATAATGTCTACCAGCATTAATCAACAATCTCTGTATGTGGAAAGAATATATGTTACAATCTTTTACATGGAAAGGGAATATTTTTCCTAGTAAATTGGTCAACTAATCCCATGTGATACATATTAATGGGCCTATGGACCTATTGTACATGCGCCTCGTGGTGTTAACAGATACCTACGTGTATAATTATCTTTTGAAAAGCATCAAATTGGATGATTGCAACACAGAACCATGTAACATATCAGGACATGGAGATTATTGAGAAATCAGTGATATAAGAGATCTTAAACCAAGTCCTTAAAGATAACTAGCACAATAACCCGTGCTTAGCATGGTATCTCCATGCATTGCAAAATAAATAATCATAAATTGAAAAGGGTTATGAAAATACCTCATTTCATAGAGCAAGTTGCATAAAATGGAAATAGAAAACTGGGGTAGAAAGGATATAGAAGAGAGATTTTACAGAAAGGAATAAAACTTTAAAAAGTAGAGATTTAACATGAGTGGTTTGGTGGAGTACACGTTAGAAAACTTTAAAAAGCAGAGAGTAAACATGAGTGGTTTGGTGGAGTAAAGGTGAGTGGTCTGATGAAGAAAAAAAAAAGAGTGGGTAGTTGCATGAAATAAGTAGTGGAGAGAGAATGCAGATCAGTTGAAAAAAAAGCATAACTAGTCAAAATTAAAGCCAAAACCCTTGGCTTTAATATATTATAATTGCAAGAGTAACTCTCACACTACTACGAGAGAAGAGACGGGGTGGAGGGCGTGGGGGGACCACTCTCACACTACTATGAGAGAAGAGATGGGGGTGGGGGGGGCGGGGGGGGGGCACTCTCATAGTAGTGTGAGAGTTTTTCTCATAGTCAACTATACACCAACTAGAATAGTGAAACCAACAATTAAAACCATGTGCCTTCACCTAATATCACATTAAATGCAAATAACTAGTGACCCAACATCTAAGGCCACAATTGGATGTACTATTTTGCAATCTGCAATGCAAAAATGAGGCGGACCCCTTATCATATCAAGACCATCGTATATGCTGAAGCCATCTAATTTGGAATACAAAGTTGGGGAAGATCTTCAAAGGATATTTTAATGGAGATTAGGAGATGGATTTCTACTATAAGGTCCTAGGCCAACTCTCAAGTATAATCAGTTATAGAATAAATGCTATAGCTAGCTAACTAATACATGCGTGTGCGCACACATAGATATATATATATATAATATTATATTATATTTAAGTAGGATAGGTTTAGGTTCATCCATCATCTTCCTCATAAACATTTGTACCAATTTCTCTCTATAATCTAAATAGCCTCTTTCTACACGCTCCCAAAAGTGATGGACCAATTTTCTCACTCATGATCCGGGTCAAGAATCAAGGTGGCCAACACTTAAATGCACAAGAGAGGGCTCTTGGGGGCTCTTGGGGCCCTTGCACCGCAGATATTACATCATCTACCAATTCTTAGTTCCAAATCTGTCTTTCACAAAAATTGCAGAAAACACTTTTACCTCAGAAGCTGTGTGGAAAATATCAACATTAAAAACAACATAAATCACTCTCCCTTGGAAACCATTTTCATTTTCCACAGAAAACACTCCTCCCAAGAAGGGCCATGAAAATTACCCATGAAAACAGTTTCCAAGGGAGAGAAACCCTTTCCATCATGTATACCCTCTTGAAATCTATCATTGTTCAAGGTGAATTCACGATTTTTGCAAAATCAGTTTCAGACCCAAGATTCAGAAACCTATTTTCTGCAATCTTACACAACAGAACACACAAAAACCCATCTCTCTCCCTTGGAAACCATTTTCATTTTCCACAGAAAACACTCCTCCCAAGAAGGGCCATGAAAATTACCCATGAAAACAGTTTCCAAGGGAGAGAAACCCTTTCCATCATGTATACCCTCTTGAAATCTTTCATTGTTCAAGGCGAAAGCATTTTTCACGATTTTTGCAAAATCAGTTTCAGACCCAAGATTCAGAAACCTATTTTCTGCAATCTTACACAACAGAACACACAAAAACCCATCTCACTTAAGAAAAAACATTTTCCCACACCAAAACACTATAAACCAAAACCCAATAGAAAAACTAAATCACTGTGTAAATAAAACATCACATTAACCGTACACAGTCAAATGGTAACTTCTCACACACAACAGTGAAAGAATCAAAACCCCATAAAAGAAAACATTATAATAATAACAAAGCTTTTGGGAGAACTCAACATCACAGCCAACTCCTACAAAAGAAAAAAGTATATACAGATATAAGCACATCAACATATCGCACTCAAACAAACACGTCACGATCATTATCTTGATAACACCAAACATGGCCTCCTTTAATCCAACTCTAAACAATACAAAACAAATTTCAAGAAGCAAAGATCAAAAACAAGTAAAAGCACATCAACATATCACATTCTAACAAACAAACAGGTGATGATCAAGCCTAATACAATACAAAAACAAAATCCAAGAAACCAATCATCACTAAACAAAAAGGAGATATCAGATTTCACAAAGTCTATTCAACAACAATGTAGAAAGGAAATCGACACTCACCAGAGAAGAAGATGAGATACCAGAAAGAGAGAGAGATGGAGATGAAAGAGATGTGAGTAGGGATTTGAGTATTTATAGTTTGTGCTCAAGTCGGTAACCCACTTACGATTAAATCTGAACCACTAGATATAAGATCACCACTTCTTGAATGGATTGGGCGGGGTGCCGTGGCAAGTTTCACCCCTGAAAGTGGTATAGAGCTGCAGCGCATATTTATGCTCGTAGGAGAATTTTTTCTTACATTATACTATTTATTTCAAATATGGGCCCAATTAGGTGCCTTATGAATTTTTTATTTATTTCAGTTATGTATTTATTTATTGAGGATTTTACCGAAAAATTTCCGGTATACGAACGTTGCATGAAAAGGTTCCCCATAGTTAGGACCTTACGAAAGGGTTCCTTCATCCGACGCTAGCGTCACTCGTCTGTGACTGCAGCGACTCTAGCGTCGCTCATCCTTTCGATTCTTTCATTTCTCTTCTTCCTCCTCCTCCTCTTCTTCTTCTTCCCCCAGTCGCTGCACCCACATGCATTGCACTCCACCCCTTGCTCACCTCCATCACACACGCACCCGCGCAACCGAGCCCCTTCTTCCCCTCCTTTCTCTTTATTTCTTTCCCTTATTCTTTCTCCCTTGTCTCCCTCCAAGCACCTGCACACACCTTCCGCCACCCGCACCTACATCACTGGCCATACCTGCACACGCCACCTGCACGCCCGCCACCTTCTTCTTCTCTTCTTTTCTTTTTCTTTCTTTCTTTCTTCTCCTCCTCCCCTCTCACAAACCCTGCCTTCACCACCTGCACGCCCCCCACTTTCTTCTTCCCCTCTTTTCTTTTTCTTTCTTTCTCTTCTTCCTCTTCCTCCTTCTCTTCCTCCCCACCTACGCATCACCCTGCGTCACTACCCATCTCACCTGTGCACACCACCAGCACACCCCCCACCTTCTTCTTCCCCTCCCCGCCCCACCCCACACACCACCATTCACGCATCAACCATTATCTCGATCGTCTTATGAAAGTTTTGTTTGCTCTCATAAGAAAGGTGGAGCGACACCAGTGTCGCCTCAATCAGAGACGAGTGACGCTAGCGACATCGCTCTAGTCAAAGTAAGAAAATAAATAAATAAATAACGGAACCCTTTCGTAATTAGGCCCCAACTATCGGGAACCTTTTCGTGCAACGTCTGTATACTAGGAATTTTTCGGTAAAATCCTCTTATTTATTTGCTATAGAGCCTATTTAATTACCTACCAGCCTCAATCACACTAGTAAGAAATAAAAAATATATTTAAATTTGAAAAAAATAAATTTAAAATAAATAAATATATTATCTAGCAAAAAAGGCGTTCGCTAAGCTTGGGCCCAAAAATTAAATTATTTACAAAAATTGGATTGAAATATTATCTAGCTTTGAAAGTACTAAAAAGAATTATAAAAAAGAGGATGGTGATACAATAATTGAAGTTCTTATTTAAATAAAATTAAAAAATATATTTCTAGAAATTGCTAATTGTGTGTGGATTCGTGAATTCGAGTAAACTATAAAGCCCAAAGATTAAAAAAAAAATACCCCCTACTTATTTAGCAAAAAAAGAAAAAAGTAATGAAAAGAATAAACAAAGGGAATTCTGTCTTGATTAGCCATATTGGAGTTGTGATGTTTGCCATTGCAGCTTCAACACTATGGCGGTAATAATATTGACACCCATTGTAGAATATTTTAAATATATGCAATGCCTTTTCATGGCCCACTTTAAAAACTATAGTATTTTGACATGAATATAATTAACATGACTTTTGTATTCTTTCTAAATTCATAATTGAACAAACAGGACCTTACGAAGAATGGTTGATCCTTTGAGTCAGTCGATACCCCGCATTTCCATTTTACTTATTTATAATTTTAAACCCCAAGGGGTAGCTCAGTTGGCCTAGGACTACGGTTTGCACCCGGAGGTTGTAGGTTTGAAACTGCACTACCACACTGGGGCTACAAGGGAGTTTACCCGGTTTCCCTCTGGGCCCGGAGGGATTAGTCCTGCCCAAAGGGTTGAGAACCCTTCGATAGCAAAAAAAAAAAAAAATAGTTACAATTCGAAAGCCACATTTGTGAGTTAGACTATTTTGTAGGGCATTTTTTTTCTTCAATTAAATTTCTCTCCTTCCATTCCAAACCCATTATAAAATTCTTAGCACCTCAAGTTGAGTGCTACATGGAGGACTTTTTGGTTTTTAGTCCCTTGAAAATGCAAACAAACCCAACAAAAAAGACAATTTAAATATATATATATATATATATTGATATCTTATCATGAAATTCACTTAGACACGCCTCAATTAATTTCATTCAAGAAAAAAGAAACCTGTAAGAATAAAAGAATCCATCAAAATCTTATTCAAAAATCAGAAAGTTATAACCTAATCATGTTGATGTATCCTTTTAATTTTTGACGTTGTTTTTTTCTCCTAAGATTTAGTTTAGAATTTTTTGATTCATATGGTATCATTCCACCATTATTCCCTAAAACCATGGTAAAAGGGAAAGCAATCACATACTGCCATTTATAAAATCTATATAACGATGATGTTAGCTTATACCTGATTTAATTTGCATGAAGCCACATTTGGTTCAAGTCATTCCTATTGCATCATAAATTTCTCTCCTACCAAAGTAAAAGATAAAAAGTTACCGCCATCTCTTATATGACCTCTTTCTTTCTATGCCATATTTTTCTCGTAGCTGCGGTCCAAAACAAACTTTAAAAAATATTTTGACCAATGGCCTTACAATGCTATATAAATTATTAAGTCAACGTAATGCTTTTCCAATTAACTGTATTCATGAGAGAAATTTGAAAATGAAAAAAAGAGCAAATCACATATCTTTAAAAAAGGCATATATGAGGAAGATTTCAAAAATCAATATTTTAAAAATAATATCAAAATCCTTCAACAAAATTATAAATCTTGATAATGATTAAGCAAATCATTGGTATCATTCCCTCGGAAAGATGATGAGGAATGATAAATAGATTAAATACAATAATATTATATCAATATCTTGAAATCTTAAATTTAAATCATGATCCATCTACACAAACAAGATCAGTCTATGTTATTCACTCTACATAGAAGAATGTTGCAACTGCTTAAAAAAAGAGCTTGATGACAACCAAAGCCTTTCATGTGGCACCAAGAAATACTCATGGCGTAATTCAGTAAAGTCCCAATAGTTTCATGAGACACAAAATATTGCCGGTATGTATCAATTAAACTTGATGATGGAGGTACCTTTTTTTTTCCTTTTCTGCGAGGATATTATGAAGCAGGATTTTACTATTCTTTTGGCAATCAAGCTTGATTTTTTAAGTGCTTCCATTGTCCTTTAAGACATAGCATTCCACAATAACTTAACAGCATCGACAACATCATCAAAGACTCTGTGTGTCAAACTCCACATCATGCCATTTCAAAACAATCAAATAAGGATCACAAAGATCATAAGAAAGGAAAGTGAAAACATTGCATGATTATAAAACTCTTCAACTCAAGAGTAAAATAATAAAATATAACTAAAAAACCAGCAGAACCAAAATCCTGCTACAATAACACTCTTATTGAAGCATTCACGAAGCCTCACAAAAAAAAATCTATAATATTCCTATTTATCTAAGAACGATATTAAATGAAGCAATGAGAATATTATAATCTGAGAGAAATACTTACAAAAAGGATTGGTAATGTTTGAATCAATAGACTATTCGATCCTTTGGAAAGATACAAGGCATGAAAAGGAGTTGATGAAGAGGAAAGGACATTTGAGATCGGTTAGAAGATAATTTATTATAGTTAAAAGGAGTATTAATAAAAGGCAATAAGAATAAAAGGGGTATTAATGAGAGGTGATGAGCATGAAAGGAGTATTTATAAATAATTAAATGAGTACTAATAAGATATAAAATGAGTATTAATGGAAAAAGATGGAAAGGACCGAGTACAAATGTTGGGAATTAGGAGTGAACACACATTGGGGACATTGTACAAATAATGAGCGGCAGATGGTGAAAATCAATCAATGACTGCTATTAAGAGGTTGTCAAAATAATAGGAGAGTCCAAATCGAATTTGAAATTGGCATTTGGATCATATATATAAATAGGATTTGGATTCTAGAGTCGATTAAATCTCAATATACTATGTTTGATACGCCGAGGTGTAAAACTTCGATCAGGTGGATTTTTCCTAAATAAATCCCAAAAGTAGTGGATACGCCTTCCATTTTCTCCATGCTCATTGGGAGAGAACGACTGCAAAAAATTATTTTTTAGGCAATTTATTGGAAAAACTCTAGAAAAAGCCCTAAGTTTTGGGATTATTTAAAAGGAAATGAAGAAAAAATCGAAGTCTTTTAAATTAAGGTCTAATGTTTTCATGACAATTTCAAAGAAGGACAACCGGCCAAAATAGACTCATGCCACTAATGAGTTTTTTCCTGAATCTTTTCTAAAGGACAAAAATGTCTCTAGGGCTTCTAGAACAAAATAAAGGACCAATCTTCTCTCTTCTCTCGCTTCCCCATTTTTCCTTCTCCTTCTTCCTCCTTCATCACTCTTTGCCCAACTTTCATCCGCAAGCATCAGCAGGTCAGGTGACCAATATGAGGACTCTTTCTTCTTTTTCTTTCATTCCTCTTTCTTCATCTCCTTTCACTCATTTTTCTCATTCAGTTTCCCCACTTTATCTACAGATTTAAGCCATCCATTGTGCCTCCACCCCGCAATTTAACACCCCCCCTTCCTTTTTTTTCATGCTTATGTAGTTTTTTTTTTTTTTTTGCATTATTATGGTTTTTTTCCCATTGAAATTATGTGGCCATACATACTCTACAAAATCCAACTCCAGTAGAAAAATTATGATATGGGTTCTTTATCCATTCAAAATTTCTTCCCAATGAAATATGCCGCAAAATAAATAGAACAGTGATTGAGAAAATAAAACTTCCACTGCAATGATTTTTAGATTATTATGTATATAATCAAATATATGTCATGAGGAATGAAGAACTATAAATGTTTCAACATAAATTAACCGACAACTTAACCATTTCTTTTCTATCGTATCCTTCTAAACTTCTTTCTAGACGATGCAAACCTGCAACCTCACAATTGGGATTTGGGACAATTAGAACCTTTTAACTTTGCCAAAACCGGTGTTGTGATTCAAAAGAAACCACTGGGCACATCATGCCAAATTTGGATCATGCTACCAACCCTAGAACTATCCTAGTCATTGAAAAATATAAAAATTAACTACCATCACAACCCCTATTCAGAAAAATCTATTATGTTTTGCTACATATTAATAGTCATCTGCAGCATTGGATTTCCCGGTGTCAATTGTTAAGGACCGTGAAGTCAACTAGACCAATATTTTTATTTGGAATTCAAATTAAGGGGTCATCTTCCGTGCAGCGTCACTGCATCATAGTATATATGATGCATCAATGCTCTTCCTCAAATGATCGATTGCCACCTCATGTTATATATATATATATATATATATATATATATGGGTCAGCTTTTCTAAACTGAAACTGGGTTGTTCCCGCAAATCAAAGTCGATTATGCTGTTTTTTGCATGATGATCGTCTCCAAAATCAAGATAAATTCAATCAGAATTGGGGGACCAACACTATTCCAACTTAGGATAAATTAAGCTGCAGCTTAGGAGAGCCCTACTCATATATAAATATATATTATATATAGGGGTGCCACGTCAGCACCCAATTATTCTCCTTTCAAGAAAATAGTGAGAGTCTTTGCCTTTCAAGTGGGGCCTTCTCAATTCTCCTAAAATCTCTCCATCCCCTCCAATCTTCCCTAAAAGATCTCTCATTTAGTAGAGTACCTAAAATCCTTTTAACTTCCCCTCAAATCTCTCTTTTCCTAACTTTTCTATTTTATCTTCTTATCTTAATCCTCAATTATCAATTTTGATGGTGCAATATTTTATATTATGGACCCCATCTAACTAAAGTCATCAATCTCCAATATTGTGGAGCCCACCAAGCTATGAAGAATGTTAATGATATGGGGCCCATCTAATGAAATGTGACAAATTCCATAATACGTGGATGGGAATTCAGAGCCCAACTAACTGTGAAGAAAGTTCGATGCAATACAATAGCACACGTTTAATGAAATTTGTAGAGCTCACATACCATGAGTCTCATCTAAATGTAAAGAATTTATAATGATGCAATCAATGTTATATGTATGGGGCCTATCTAATCAAATGTCATAAATTTAAAAACACTAAATGTACAATTTCTATACATTCATTTTTTATGTATTTTTTGGTGTTTAATGATTTTTTTTCCTTTTATCGTAGTCCTTTTTAATTTTTCTTTCTATTTTAATAGGTTTTAATGGATTTATGGTTTTTCTTTTATTTCTTGGTTTCAATGTTTGATTTTTAGGCGTTGAGTTTCCATGATTTTATTTGTTTCTTCTAAACTATGTGTATCATTGGATATATTGCCTATGCACTTATGTTTTCATGTTGTATTTTTGTGGTGTTTTTCTTAATTTTATTTTTTTTATTATGGGTTTATTCTTCTAATTTTAAAAGAATGTTTGAAGTAAAATACTCAACTAATTTCAAATCAATTAAAAAGCTCTGAGCCTTGCCCATGCATGCTAAATTGGCCCGACGAGCCTCCATGGGCACAACAACGCGGGGCATCGATTTTCATTGGGATGATGATAGTGGGCAATGGTCCCATGTTCTTTGATTACCAATGACATTTGAAATTTCTTTGATTAAATAGGCTGTCTTGCTTGGGTTTGATGATGGGTTTGAGAGTACTATCTATCATAAAGCAAAACTCCATTTATGAGGTCTCGATGATCCTATTATCAAAGGAGTTGAATTCATTGGGCTAATTAGCAATGGGTAACAAAAATGTGAATGCATTTCTTATGACTAATATTAATGGACGCATATTGTTTTTTCTTTTCTCATTTTTTTTGTCCTTCTTTGAATGGTATCATTTTTTTCTTTTTGCTTTCATCCAGAATTTTCTCTTTTTTAGTGGGGACTTTCGACCCATATATTTTTCAATTTACAAAGATTTTATAGGTGTGATCTTACAAAATTCTCATTATTATTTTTCATGATAATTTCTTTATTTTACCATAAAATCTGAAGGTCTTTTTCCACTTTATTTTCTTCTAAAAATTCTTTAAAATAATAATAAGGGATTCTTCTTTTTTAGTTTTAATTATTATAATAATTTACTATATCTTTGTTTTGAGCCCGGGCATTTGTTGCTAGTATATATATATATATATATATATATTAAAGCAACAGGGAGGGAGGTTGTAGAGGGTGCCATGTCAACAGGTAGAGGTGGTCTCCTTTTTTAAAAAAAAAATGAAGCTTTTTGTATATACCCCCCAAGGTTTGTAGGATTTGTAAATAGGCCCCTAAGGTTTTAGGATTTGCAAATTGACTCCTGCATCTTCATTTTAATACTTTTTGTGTCCCCAAAATCAATAGTCTTCAAACCACCATAGGTTTTTAGAGAGAAATGACACTTTTGTACATCTCTTTTATCCTTATATGCATAATTTCAAAAGCTTGGACTTAATTTTTTTAATAAAGCATGTAACATTAACAATTTCACTTAGTGGGAGAGAATAACCCTGCATAAATTCATTTTTTTTCTTATCAATACATGGTTCATTTTATTAAATCCAAATTGATCACGATGACAGTTGACACTACTTATAACCGGTTATGATTTATCCAATCCATACATGACCCACTATATTAGATTGATGAAAGTCTCAAAATACTTGATTATACTTCATGTATACGGGGTTTAAAAGAAATATTGGGGGAACGAGTAAATTTAAATAAAAAAACATTAATTTTTAGAATTTGCGGCGGGGGATGTTTGGCTCTATGTAAAAGAAATATTGGGAGAAGGGGCAAATGTAAAAAAAATAAAAAATAATTAATTAATTTTTAGAATTTACGGCTGAGGGGGGGTGGTATTTTAAACTTTTTTTTCAGATATGGGTGGGGGCTCTAGCTCCAGGCCCTTGTACCTGGGTCCGCCCATAGTCATGTGCATCAGAGAGTTATTGAGAGAAAGCATTGAGACTTGAGATAAAATAATGATATTTTTATAAATAATAATATGCTCATTTTTTTAATAGACATCAGGAAAAAGATGTCATTTATATAAAAATCCAATACAAATCTCATGGTGGTTGCCCATTCTTATTAACAATATTGGCTTTGGGATATATAAGGTATTAAAAAGAAAAGGCCAGGGCCTATTTACAAATACTAAAACCTCAGGGGACTATATAAAAATCTTACAAACTTTATGAGGTATATACAAAATGCTAAAAAAGAAAAAACAAGAGAGAAAAGATAACAGGTTTGGACATCGGCCACCATAACTCTCTAAATTCCTTCCCTAAATCTCTCAATCTCAATTATCCTCTCCAAATCCCTCCCTAAATCTCTCCATTTCATTCCTTTTCTATAAAGATAACACACTCACAACCTCATCATAACTCCTAAAATTTCTCTTAAACAACCTCCTTCCAACAACCTCTTTCCATCCTTATCACACATGCTGTTTCTCCACTTCTACCAAAAAGTTGATATTTCTTGGGATATTTTTGTTCTAGTTAAAAACCGTACAATGCTGCATTTATCTCTCTTTACAATGCCTCTCTCTGTGACATCCAATCCAAAAACGAGTTATACTTCTGGCTATGGCCCCTAATATTCCGGATGGAAAGTTTTACATGTTGCAGGTTCAGTAACTACATGATAAGTGAGTTCTTTTATCGGTCTTGGATTGCTTACTTGGTTATTGGAGTACATGCAATTTGATCTTAGGTTTATTTCGAATTTGTCTCACTATTAAGGTATTTATGTTATATTAATAAAATTCAAATATTAAAGTTAATATATTTAAATTAAACCGATGATATATCACATTAGCATAATCGTTTCATTGATTTGCATTTTCCAACTTTTTTTATCTCTATAATACATATTAATACTAATATTAATATTTTTTTTCATAGAATATAGGTAGATATTATTTCATACTCTTATACATCATTAGCTCCCGGATGAAGCCCTCTTTGACCTGCATGGTCCATCAGTTTCGGAAGAGCAAAACAAAGCCCTCACAGCTTCTCCTTCCCCTTCTGAAATTAGAGAGGCTGTCTTTAAGCTTAAAAAGAGTAGTTCCCCGGGCCCAGATGGCTTTACTGGGGCTTTCTTTACTAGCTGCTGGCCCATTGTTGGGGAAGATGTGGTGGGGGCTGTGACTCACTTCTTTTCATCCGGTCATCTTTTGAGAGAAACCAATGCCTATTTTCTCTCCCTTATCCCCAAGATAGCCTCTCCAGTCACATTCTCAGATTTTCGTCCAATTAGCCTTCTGAACTTTGTTTATAAAATCATCTCCAAGATTTTGGCAACCAGGCTAGCCACCATCCTTCCTATCCTCATCTCTGATCACCAATCAGCCTTCGTTAAAGGAAGGACTATCCATCACCATGCTGCCTTAGCCCATGATCTTATTCAAATCCTTAAATCTAAAACCCGAGGTGGGCCAGTCTGCTTGAAGTTGGATATATCAAAGGCCTTTGACAAGCTGCAGTGGAGCTTTCTTTTTAGGGCTCTGAAGTTCTTCAATTTCTCCCAATCCTGGATAAACATGATCACAGAGCTAGTTACCTCTTGCAAAGGATCTGTCCTTATCAATGGCAGCCCCTGTGGGTTTTTTGGATCTTCTTGTGGCTTGCGTCAGGGAGACCCCCTATCTCCCTACTTGTTCATTCTTGCGGAGGAGATTCTCAGCTTAAATCTTGAAGGCCTAAAGCATGCCGGTGTCATAGAGCCAATCTCCTCTATCCCCAGGACCCCTTGCCATGTTAGGTTCCGGGTCGTGACATGCCATCTCCTCTATGCTGATGATATCATGCTCTTCTTCAAAGCTTTCAAGAGAGGCCTGAAAAGAATTCATGAGTTTCTTTCTTCCTACCAAGTCTCTTCAGGTCAATGTTTTAATCTTCAAAAGAGCCAGCTGTTTATGGGAAAGTGTTCTGCTAGGAGATCTCACTTGGCTAGTAATCTTCTGGGAATCACTCAGGCTAATCTCCCCTCTACTTATCTGGGAATCCCTTTCTTCCTTGGTACATCTAGGCATCCTTTCTTCAATCGGATCCTGGACTCGATTAGATCCAGGCTGGCGGGCTGGAAAGCTAAAAGCCTCTCCTTTGCGGGTAGACTTATCCTGGTTAAGCATGTGCTCTCTTCCATCCCCCTCCACACCTCCTTGGTTATTCCTATCCCGATCAAAACCTGCCTTCAGATTGAGCGGTTGATGCGGAGCTTCCTCTTGTCTGCTGGCTCAGAGAAGTCCAATAGTCTGGTTAATTGGGAAACTGTTTGTTTGCCAAAATCAGAAGGTGGTCTTGGTCTGCGCAGAGTAAAGGTCTTCAATGAGGCCTGCTTGCTCAAGCTGGGTTGGTCGGCAGCATCCTCTGATTCTCTCTGGGAAAATTGGTTCAGAGCCAGATACTTCAGAGGTTTGATTTGGTCTCCAGCCACGCCTAAAAGAGGTTCCTGCATCTGGATGAGAATCAGGCCAATGGCTCACCTCCTTCAGAGTGGGAGCATTTGGAAGATCGGGAATGGCCTCTCTATTAACTCCTGGCTAGACAATTGGACTGGTAATGGCCCCATTGCTTCCAGATTTCCTCATCTTCTGCTCCTTGATTCAGATCGGCTGGCTGATTTAATCCACAACTCTACATGGGCCTTTCCCTCCCACCTTCCTGCTGACCTACAAAGTTATCTCCTGCAGTCCACAAGCCATCTCTCCTTATGCAACTCTTCAGCCCCTGATTCCCTGGTTTGGCAGGGCAACAACTCGGGGATTCTCTCCCTCAAAGAGGCTTGGAATATTCTAAGGATCTCTCATCCTGCTGTCTCCTGGGATGGTTTAGTTTGGACGAAGTTTCTTAACCCCAGATTGGCTTGCTTCTCCTGGCGTCTCCTTCATAGGAAAACTCCTACTAACTGGCGGGCAAAGCAGAGAGGAAGTTCAATGGCTTCTAGATGCTGTCTCTGCCTTAACCATGAAGAAGATGATCTCCACCTTTTCTTCTCCTGCTCCTTTGCTCTCCAGGTTTGGTGGTGGATTTTCAGTCTCGGTGCAAATCCCCCTGCCCCTCCTTTGACAGCATCAGCTATTTGGTCTTCTTAGCCCAGGGGACAGATTCTCACGTGAGGAAAATTGCAGCAGCTATCTTCTTCCATACTATCTCTGTTATCTGGTCTCTCCGGAATGACTGCAAGCACCAGAATGGTAAGCCTAGGCTGGACAGAGCTAAGATCACCCTTCAGGATCAGTTGAAAGTGCTGGCTAACTTGCTGCTAGGCCATGCCAGCTCCCTCTCCCATCCTGTCCTGACTGGTTTGGGTCTGGGCTGTGTTCCTGATTAGCTTTGTTGGTGGTTTTCCTTTCTTTCTGTCTTGCCTGGTTTGTGCTGAGTGAGATGTGCTGCTGGTTGTGTTCTTGGGAGTCTGGTTGATGCTGGTGTTCTTCTGCCCTGTCTGGGATGCCTTGGTGCGCTGTTCTGTCCAGGTTGCTTTTGTTCTCTTTGAGGGTTGCCAGGTTCTTTGAGGGCTGGCTGGTCCTTTGGGCTGCTGCATGTTTCCCCCTGTCTTGCTTGGGCTACTTCTCTGCTTCTTTGCTTTTCAGCTGGAGTCGATGGGCTTCCTCTCCCTGTGCCTCTGCTTCTGCCCCAGCTGGCTGGGTTGCCGGGGAGTTCTTCATTGTTTTGTTGCTGGCTGTCTTTGGTGCTGTCCTCCCTTAGCTGCTGGCTTGTTCTGTCTTTTGCTGCTTTGGCTCTCTGTGGTGCTGTGGTGTTTCCTTCCCTTTGTCGGGTTTGCCTTAGCTTCTCCTGCTTTGGAGTTCTGTTTTTGTTTTGTTTCCTTCCCTTTGCAGGGTTGGCCTCTTTTGGTTGTTTTTATTTGGTTGTATTCTTTTTTCTCTTGTCCTCGGGGCTTTGCCCTGCTTCTTTCGCTTAATACAAATTTACCATTCATCGAAAAAAAAGCTCTTGACTAATAAAGTTTTTCCAACAGTTTTTGATAGATTTTAATATAGAGAATTTTAGGTTGTTAAATAATATTTTTATATGTTTTTGGGTTTATTTTATAACTAATAGTATTTCAAAATGGCACGTGGTTTCAATTTGCTCTTGGAGTGGGCCCCATCTAGTTTCAAGAAGTCTCCAACAAACCACTTCCAGTCCTCTCCTAAGTTTCAATTTTTCTATAATCTCACAACTAGCAACAAAGGCCCGGGTAAAAGTGGGAATATATTTAGAATTAAAGTAAGAGAAAAGATATTATTTAATTGAAATAAAAAGTATCATATAGACACTGGTGCACAAGTATAGTTGCATATAACTGTCATACGATGATAATGTAATATGAAAAAAAAAATCTATAAACTAAAAGTTTATGAAATAAGTATGTTTATGAATAAATAATGAATTTTGCTTCAAACATAAAGTTGAATAATAAATAATTCAAATCTTTGAAGAATAAGAAGATTGTGCAATTCATCCACTTATTTATTGTCTTGTTTCATCACTAGTCACTAATATTGTCACTTTACTTTTCAATTGACCAGGTGCATTACTTGTCCCAATGGTTGAAGGGTTGATGTTATCTTTCATCTTCAATGCTGTTGACATAAGTGCATATAAGTTAGTGAAATGAAGCAATCTTTTAAAAGAATTAGAGAAAGCGGAAAGAATAAGTTAATGGCGGTAGAAATCAAAGATAACATCCGGTTAAAACTAAAAAGTATGGTTAAAATTAAATCAGAAACCCTCCACTTTAATATATGATAATTGAAAAAACTTTTTACATCCATTTTATAAAAAAATTGTTTACATCTAAACTAATTTAAATTTCATTTGAAGAAAATGAAGACATGTAATTAATAATTAATATTACTAAAAGAGGCTGAAATAAACTATGTTATATTAAAATAATGGATAACCAATAAGCTAAAGTTTTCATAAAAAGCAAAAGGTCAAAGAATCAATGGCTGCAATCTTACAATCTTGGGCACTCAGGTGCATCCTCTATCTACTGGTGGGGCCCATTGAGTCAACCTCTTAAACCATTCAAACATGGGCATCATCAGCAAGCTGTCCTCCTGACATTGAGGGCACTTTGGTTCCACAAAAGAGATGTTTTTTAGCAGTGTGAAAATGACTCGACTGGGTTGGGCAGCCAGCTCAACCTGGTCCCTTGGACTGCTAGCCCCTGGTGCCTGATTGGTAGGTCCAAACAAAACCTTTCAAAAAGGTCAAGTGCAGGTTAAACTGGTAAAAAACCAGCAATTTCAACCAGCTTTTATGATTTTAATCTTGAGTCATGAGCATTTTCGTCATAATAATAATAATAATAATTTTCATTCTTTAAAAATCAGTCTGTAGTTGATTTTTAAAATTTCATCATTGTGTGTGCTTAATGAAGGGTTTAAAGCCTAATTTTACAGTGAAAATCCTATTATTGCCTAATTTGTTTGTTAGACTATAACCTAATGGTCAGGCTAGATTAGTTATTTACAGTCTTAACTGATTAAGATCAAACCGTTTTATAAAGTCGTTTAGCATCTGGTCTAGTTTTTTGGAACATTGAAGTGATGCATGAGGTCCAACAACTGGAAGGTCAATCAATAAAATAATAGTAAAAGAGATGAAGGGAGTGTCATAAGGTGTGAATTATACTCTGATGAGAATGAATAACAGTTGATCATGAATCACATGAAACTGGACAATTTGTTAACAAATGGTTGGTGCAGCCCACAAAGACAATACTACCTCCAAATCATCTCAACCGTTGGATTGGTGCAGCCCACAGAATCCCATTCATCCCAAGCTGTGGGCCACCTTTACCATGTGTCCATGGCCAAGATATCCAATGGCTATTTCATTATCATCGTGTATCAATGAATTTTATTTGAGATTCAAGACTATGTTGTATTTTGGGCATCCTAAATTTTATCTCAAAAAGCCATCAATCAACATATGTCCTATGATCAATACTTTGAGTTGTGGCCCACCCCAGATCAATTGACATGAGAGGTCATACGCTGAACTTGGGTGAATAATCAACATATCTTGTCGTTCCTCTTAATCAAAATTGGAGTCTTTTCTAGCTGTTTAGAAAGGAAGAAGTGGAGATTTTTTAGGGAAGATTGGAGGGGATTGAGAGATTTTAGGAGATTTGAGAAGATTTAGATTAGAGAACAATGACATAAGATGGAAAGGGATTAGAAACTGTATTAAACTAAACCTAGGATTAAGGGAGGAGATTTAAGAAAATCTGTATGGGTTGAGATTTCAATGGAGGAGATTTAAGAAAATTTGTTGGGCTGTATATTTTTTCTTTTGTATTTCTTTGAAAGGAGAGATTTCTAGCAACAACGCCCCGTGCTTAGCCCGGGGCAAAAAGTAAGATATTACAATTTTAATTTATGAGATATCAAAATTAATTATAAACATATAAAAATATATTCATACATATTTATATAAAAACAGTCAACACATCTTCAATCATAAATACAAGTGTTATCTTCATATATGCCAATTGTCATTTCAATCCCTCCACACAAATTTCTTCTCTACCCCTTTGAAGTAGTACCAATACCATTTTAGAATCGATCAAACCGTTTTTTTGCTCTATATTTAAAAAAAAAAGTATAAACATCTTAACTTTAAAAGCCATAAATTATGAGACTTTAAAATCACAGGCTAGTGTTATTTGATCCTAGTAATAATTGGCCCACCTTGGATCAATATATATATATATATCTTAATTATGAGTCCATGTGGGCCCATGGAAGTATAATTATGGTGGGGCAAACCTAGAGTCATTTGTCTATATAATCAGACAAGAAAATGATGCATATAAGATTCAATAAGAAAAAACTCCAACCTCAAAACATTTTTATCACAAGCCCATCCATGAGGTGGTCTACCAGAAGGTCGGATCTGATTTTCGTTCACATGTGACAATCTCTTAATAGAGTAGAGCTCTATTTGGAAACTAAAAGAAAATGATATTTTTTATGAAAAATTTATAAATGTGAACTGTTGAAAGGTGGGCCCCAAATACTAAAATAAAAAGATGACAATCTTGAGAGGATGGAAGATAGATAGTGTTGAGAGAAAGAATAATCTATAACCAATATTGACCTAGAAAACTAATTGTAGACACCTCATTTGGCCCCCTATGATAACCTAAAACACCTGTCATATATAACGGTGCCCCTACTTCACCCATAATCGAATGATTAATGGTATAATTAAGATTAATTAATGACGATAAAGATGCTTGTTGATCATTTTAGACTTAGTTCGACAATCTCTAGAAATTCATGAGAGAAAAGGACGAATCGCGTTGAGATCTCGAGTTCAACCCACTATTCTAACAAGGAATAGACTACAACACTATCCAAGCCCCTTCCAGACTACATAGAACACACTCAGGTTGTTCCTAGAGAGATTACTTTAGTTTGCCTAAGTACGATATGATTATTAAGAGACTATGATCGTTGATCCAGATATCCCTGCCTTTTTCTGACCTCTGACCATTATGATGTATGGACCAAAAGATTCTACGTTCTGAGAGCTTTCCGACAATATGTAGAACGTCTAAATCCGACAAACGGATCAAAAGTATGGCCCTCGGAAGACTGCCCTAACGGGCCCGCTAGAAACACACCTGGGCACCACTACAGGTGCGTCCATGTCCAGAAATGCAGTGTGGGTCCAGGTCCTCAGTCACCTTGAAAATCACATGGGTGCCCCAAGCCCAGTTTCCACTGTTTTAGTCCGAATTCAATCCGAAAACAACCTGAACCAAACCCTAGATCAACTTAACCCCAAAAAAGGACCTGAGCGCACTTGTGTGTGCGCCCAAGTTTAAAAACCTACCTAGGCGCACCTGTGTGTGCGCCCAAGTCCTCTAAAACCCTAATTTGCCTTGGTTTGCAAGAAACTTATAAAAAATCGTGTAAACAGCAACCTTAACCCCTCTTGCACGCTAAAAACCTCAATATAAGGATCTCTTATACCATTTGCAAAAGGAGGCTACCAGAAAGAGAGGAAAAGAGAAGTAAAGGGAGAGAAAGAGTATAGCCACCATAGAGAGAGTCTTAGATCTAGAAGAAAGGAGAAGAGGAAGCATTCTGGTTTTCAAGATCAACAATGGAGAAGGCTTCCAAAAGCAATGGATTTGCACAAAAGCTTCGATCTATGACTTGAAAAATAACAGTTCCAAACCGGTATTTCTAGATCTAGTCTCCTCCATTAATGTTCATCATCATCAATAGTTAGAAACATGCTTAGGATCATGCATACATTGTAGATATGCATTAATAGTAGTATTTTACAGTAGATCTGATATTTAGTAATCATCTATCACTAGAAACATGCTTAGGATCATTTGTAGTTTATAGATCCGCATCATTTTCATCATCCTGAATTTGTGATTAGAATAGATCTTGCATCCATATCGTTTTTATTGGGAAAAATCTGAATCTGAGAAAGAAAAGTGCAGAAAAGCACTTGAGCGCCACTGTGGGTGCGCCTAAGTCCATGGATAGGGTTTTGGCCCCGATTTTCGTATCGCATGCACTTCGTTTCTCAGATCCGAATTCATTCTCATACAAATTGATATTCAGACCCTCAAATCTGTGACTTTGCATTCTGAATCACACGAAAAGCATTGGAAAAAAGAAACAAAAGAGGAAGAAAAGTGCAGAAAAGCACTTGGGGCCACTGTGGGTGCGCCCAAGTCTCTGGGTAGGGCTTTGACCCCGATTTTCGTTTTGTGTGCATTTTGTTTCTTAGATCCAAGTATATCCTCATATAAGTTAATATTAAAGCCTTCGGATCTATAAAAAGTATTGAAAGAATTGAAAGAAGACCAAACATATTACTAAAAAAGGAAGGAAAAGAAAGGAAGGAAGAATAGAGGTACTTGGGCGCCACTATGGGTGGGCCCAAGTCCCTGCAAAGGGATCTGTCACTTGAATATTGGTCCTCATTCCATCGTTTTTAGATCCGGAAGTTCTGATATTAATAATTCATATTAAGACCCGACATTTAGTCGCGAAGCATCGGAAATCGCGTCGGAGTATCGCCGGATATCAGAGATACATCGCAACCAGCAGGGAAGCGACTTGGGCGCGCACACAACAAAGACACTTGGGCGCCCCTGTAGGTGCGCCCAGGTCCCAGGCTTGCCTCCCGGCCCGTGTTTTCTACATTTCGCATTGCATTTAGCTTGCTATCGAATCTTTGTAATGACTTTGATTGATTGATAAACTTCTGAACTTCAAGTTATCAAATCATCAACACTTTAGGTTAGGTTACATTGCATAAAATACCAAAAGAATAATAAAACCATAAAACTTTTCCCTTCTCATCTTACTCTTTAGTAATTAGAGAAAAGAAAAAAAAATTAAAAGAAATAGAAAAATCCATATAAAAAAAGTAGATGTTAAGGAGATGATCCTAGGTTATTCTATTCGTGCCTAAGTAAATTAATAAACTTAATCAACCTTCATCTAAAAAACATTATTTAAGACACCTAATTAAAACATCTACTTAAACCTTAATAAATAAGAATCATCAATCTAAATCCTAATTTCCAAACCCTGATTAAAACTATAATTTGAACCTTAATTCAAACCTTAATTAAAATCCCTAACTCCAACCCTTAATTAAAAAACCTTTAAGCAATCCTTAACAAACAAAACCCTAGTCAACAAACCTTTCATTCAAAACCCTAACTAACAAAACCTTAATTAAAATCCTAATTAATAAACCTAAATAAGTGAAAACCCCTAATTAATCCAACCTTTAAATCAAACCTTAATCAATAAAACCCTAGTCACCAATCCCTAATTAAGACCCCAATCAAAACATAATTAAAACGATAAACAAGTCATAACCCAAGAATAAAAACATTCCCCTACCAAGACACAAGTTAGAATACCCGAAACCAACTTAGGAGTACCATAAAATCATCGAATTAGTAGCCACCCGGAAGACAGATACTTGGGCTCCACTACAAGTGCGCCCAAGTCACCTCAGACACCTGGGCGCCCACACAGGTGTGCCCAACCCCTTGATCCGACCCCGGAATGCGCTTTGGTCACGTTTCGTCTTACGAACTTTAACTACAATCACGCTTAAAGAATAGAGACTTGAAACCAACCCGGAACCCAAGATTTATTGACATAGGTCATCTGAAAATCAAAATTTAACTGGACGAATCTCGGGAAGAACCAAAACCTAAGAACCAGCCACTTGGGTGCCACCACAGGTGCGCCCAAGTTCATTTCTAGCCCCTGGGATCATCGAATCCCTATTCATCTCCAATCTCGATCCAAGTCATTACCCCAGAACCATCACAGAACCAATAACAGTCCTAAAATTAAAGATTTAATCAACTTAAAACCATCCAGAATCTCGAACTGATGTCAGACGACCCAAAAGGCATCAAAACACCACTTGGGCGCCACTGTTGGTGCGCCCAAGTGCACAGAAATATCTAGGCGCACATGTGGTCTCCTGTCTGGCCCAAGTTGTAAATCCCGGTTGTGTTTCAAATTCCGGACTTAAATTATCAAGATAAAATCAATCCAGGGTCTAAAACAACACTAGAACAGAGACTCAAATTGAGTAGAAATCCCATGAACTCCGAAAATCAAGCCGGCTCCATCACCACTAGCCAAGCCACACAGGACCCGGTACTTGGGTGTCACTGTCTGTGCGCCCAAGTCACCAGAGTGACCTATGCGCCACTACAGGTGCGCCCAGGTCCTCCGCCAACCCCATATTCGCTGATTTCTACATCTTCTCACCCCTCGAATCAAAACCTGAAACTCCAGGATCTTAATATATTTAAAAACACACTAATTACAACCTTAAAACATTCCTAAATCACTCTTGATCAATTCATAACTTAAAATAAACCAAACCAACATAAATCACACTGAACGAGTCACTTAGGCGCTGAAACCATCAAACTTAGGCTATTTGAACCATAGGATTAGATCGGACTTCCCCATTAGGTAGGTTAGAGCATTAGGCTTCGTCTCATCACTTTTCCTATTCCGTTAAGAAATTTGGAGAGCTGATGTGGGCTGTCTAGGACCTTAGGTTAGGGTTTATCCGATGATCAGTAATAAGGCATTAATCACGTAAATCAAAGTAAAAATCCCCTAGTTTGGCCCTTCTAGCCCAATATAGAAAATCCATAAGAATTATAAAACCAAAAAAATAAACCCAAAAAGATTTTTCCTTTATTTCTTCCTCCACCTCAGGTGCCAGATATTTAATCGAACTTAATGATAAAAGGGAATGAAGAGCTGACTTCTAAAATTGAATAAATGAGAATGACGAGATGAGATGAGTGATTTTGCACACACTTCTAAACAATCCGGCCCATCGGCCTCCCTAAAACAAACACTGGCCCATCGGCCACCTCCAATCAATTACAGCCCATTGGCTTTTCACCTTTATCACTCGTGTATCGCACATGAAAAATACAAAAATCACAAGTCAAAGTCTCATTTGCATCACTATTTTAGTTTGCAAAGTCAGCCTTTAAACCCTATTTTGCCAAGGGATTTGAAGGGCGTACCCGGGAACGGGGCCGATCCTCTTCTTAAATATTTGACACCTCCCCTTTTATTTTCTTTATTTTAATTATTTTATTTTACTTGGATACACTATGTTTTGTTATGTGAGGATTAACCTTATTTGGACTTTAACTCATAACCCTGAATTGACCATATATTAAAGAGACACAAAGAGACCCAAATCAATGTGACGGGATAACCGTCGCGTGTTGTTAGCAGCACATTAGACAAGAGGAGGAACCTACCCATTTATTTTCTCCCATTTTTCTTCGGCCTTTGTCGAAAAACAGTGTTGTGGCCGTTACCGTATGTAAGACCCCGTCCCGAGTGACCTCGATTAGTGTTAATTAAGTCGTGCTTTAGTTCTAAGCGTGTTTAGTGTGTTTTGGTTAAGTTGAGATTAGAATAGCTTTTGATATAGCTTTGGAGAATTTTGAGTGCCTTTGTGACTAGTGGGGCCCTCTAGGGGTTCCTTTTATGACTTTGCGTTTACTTGGAGGATTATCTGAGATTCATGTGTTTATTATTTTAATCCCATTTTATTTATCTCGTTAATCCCTACAACTTTTATATTAATCCCGTGCCCGTTCGAGACCCCGAAACCCGACTTTCTTAGCATTGAGGGCAAAACAGTCATTTTACACTAAATCTGTACCCAAAAAATTGATATCCCCAAAATCTGTGAAACATATACTTTTTGGAAACTAGAAATTTCGGTGATCACTTTTCTCTTCTTCATCGAATTCATTTGAAGCCCCGAAAAACATGATTTCAGCCTACAAAGAATTCTAGTGGTGAAGCCCATCTCACTTGCTTATAAAAAGAGGACTCTCTTCTCCTTTTCCCCTTTTCTAGCTCAAACTCCGATCTCCACCTAGGGTTTTCCCTTTTCCTTCTTCTCTTGCTTTTCCATCACCAAATCCCTATTAACCTTGCACCACTAGCAAAATGGAGATCACCAAACCTCCATGATTCTCCCCTTTCCTCGATGTATCTTGGCGCCTCTAGTTCTTGGCACGCCTAAGAAGCATCATTTCAACCAGTTGATCGACAGATTCTTTTCCAAGCTAGCGGGCTGGAAAACTAAGCTCCTCTCCTTTGCTGGTCGCAGAGTTCTAATCAGACATGTGCTTGACAGCCTTGTAACTCACATTGCTTTGGTCCTCCCAGTTCCTAAATTTGTGATAAATCACTTGGACCGTCTGATGAAGCACTTCCTGTGGTCAGCATACCTTTCTCATTCCAAAAGGCACTCCATCCGTTGGCAGGTGGTCTGTCTTCCCACTGATGAAGGTGGCCTGGGCATTAGACGTCTTCGGGAGCAGAATAAGGCTTCATTTATTAAGCTTGGATGGCAGGCTGCCTCTTCTCAATCTCTCTGGGCGAATTGGATGAGAAGTAGGTACTTCCACAAGTCCTCTCTCTGGAGTCCAACTACCCCTCGATCTGGTTCGTGTATCTGGCACCATATCAGGCAGGCGGCCCACTTTATCCACTCTGGCTCTAAATGGATCGTTGGTAATGGCACTCTTGTGGATATCTGTCATGATAGCTGGGCTGAGGACTCCAGCCTGGCTTCCCTGTTCCCCTCTTTCTCCTTCCCTCTCAACCAGAGAATCAACTCTCTCTTTCTAGTTAATAGATGGGTGATCCCTGATGATATCCCCCCTGATTCTGCCGAGCTTCTCAGGCTGAAGCTGCAGGACTTAGCCCTCCATCAGGATTCTATTGACCTCATCAGCTGGAGATCCCACCCAGGTAAGGATCTTCTGTTCAAAGATGCTTGGAATCTCCTTCGTTCTAGAGATATGAAAGTTGCTTGGGCGCCTCTCATCTGGAACTCCCTGATGCCTCCTAGAATCTCCTTCTTCGCTTGGAGACTCTTGCATTGCAAAACCCCAACTCTAGACTGGCTTCAATCTGTGGGCTTCAGTCTTGCTAATCGTTGCTGTCTCTGCAAGTCCAGCTCGGAATCTGCTCTTCACCTTTTCTTCCACTGTCACTTTGCTGCTGCCATTTGGTCTTGGACTCTTCAAGGAGCAGGCGTTACATCCAATCTTCAACCTTCCCCCACTTGGATCTGGCATCATCTCTCTGCTAGTTGTGACAAGCTGGCGACTCAGGGGGCTGCTACAATCTTCCTTTCCACTATATTTGTCATATGGAAATGTAGGAATGATCTCCTATTCAGAAACTCCAATGCCTCTCAGATGAAGGCCAAGATCCACCTTGCAGAGCTCCTCTCATCTTCTCTAAGAAAGTTGGTTAAACCATTCGCTGGCAGATCTATCCTAGAGTTTTGCAGGTTCATTTCCATTCCTCAGCCTTGTTAGCTTGATGGAATGATTTTTTGCTTTGATCTTTCCTTTGTAATCTCTTTAGCTGTTTCTCTGGGGGCATTTTGCCTTTATTTTTTCTTCTTTCTCCTTTAATACAATTGCCTTTTAGCAAAAAAAAAAAAAAAAACCACCAACACAACATCGACAAAAATGATGATAACCCATCCCTACCCTCCACAGAAATGCTCATATTCCGACTATTCTCCTCCTTCTCCCCAAACCCCACCAACCAAATCCCTCAAAATCCCTTTCTTCTCTTTCCTCGAAATCCCCTTTTCCTCTTTCTTTAATCTCTCCACTCTCACCCCTCTTGACGTTTGCAAATTGGTAGGGATATCTGGATTATCTAAGATCTAGAATAGCATTCTTTATGAATTTTTTTTTCTTAAAGTAGTAAAGTAATAGGGAGAATGTTAAGTTCATGAGTAACAATTAAAAGACATAATCGTAGGCTTTCTAAAGGCGCATAATTTCAATCTTAAATAATTAGAAAATATTTTAATTTTTTATGTTATGATCAGCTATTTTAATCATGCTAAGCTAATTCCCTCTCATGGAACCCTAAGGGGTTAGCTGAGTGGTTAGGATTACGGATCCTCTCTCTTTCGGAGCTAGAAGTCTTGGTATCGACCCCTGGTTCTCCCTTCTTTAGGAATCAAATGTTGAATCTACTAGTACTACCATCTTGGAGCCACAGGGGTGTTTACTCGGCTACCCTCTGGGCCCGAAGGAATTAGTTTAGCCCACACAGGGTTGGGAACCCTCCGATAGCAAAAAACAAAAAAAAAATCACTCTCATGGCCTTCCGTCAAAACTTATTAGTGGTCAAGCACTCAGCTCAATTCTTCACTTTTCTCTGGGAGTCTCTGCTTCAGTGTAGCTAGTTTTGTAATGGTTGTTTTCAGCTCTTGATATCTTTTTCTTTTTCTTTTCCTAATCGGTTTGGCCTCTTCTAGGAGTCCCGGTTGTGTTTTCTTGGGGCTGGTTTACCAGTCCTTTCTCTCCCTTCTTAATGCAATTTTACGTTTAAGTTAAAAAAAGGCATTTTAAGCATGATCAATCTAACAAAAGATTGTTTGACCACCTTTGCTTAAAGCATGCGTAAGTATATATACCATAATTAAAAATTTAACAGGAATCTGCCTCATCACAAAGTCTTATCAAACATTAATAGGTGTTAAGAATTTAAAAATATAATTAGTCAGATAAACTGATCATAATTAGAATTTAATTTATCGGTGTTGATGTTCAAAAAATGAAAAATATAATGTAAATGTAACTTATGTAAAATAAGAACTTAACATGAATTTGTGGTGATCAAAGTACTTGAATTAAAAAGTTTATTGAATAATATATAAACATTCAAGGATAGGCATAAAAATAGAAATGAAAAACTTGCTATTACAAATAGTAATAGTTTTGAAACTGAGTATTTTAAGCATGAGCGTTGGCTCGCTTTTAATTGAAGGTCATAATTTCAATGGAAAAGACTCTTCACTATATCATGAGTTATATTTCACCCTAATTTGAGTGGGTCTCACCTTAAAATTTCTCGTTTTTACCAATTATTTCGGTTTTTTCTTTAAAAAAACAGATACAGGATATTAAGCAAGATGAATCCAACCTATTTGTCTTTTAAGTAGATCAACCTTTCATAAGGGGTCATTTTTCTTTTTTATTTTATTTTCTTTTTATGGCGAGGGTATCCCTGTGGTTTTTCCCCCCAATAGGACTATTCCCCTTGGCGCATGCACGACCCCACAACACACTTTAAGGGATATGAAAATGGTATTTACATATGTAAAATTTGGATATGTGCACATATTTGAAATACATTACTGTGTGGGACGTCTCCCTAAGAGCAGGATTACGCTAATCTGGGTAACTGTACCGACCTGGCTTATCTCGATCTCGGCTTCCAAACTCGGCAATAGTGCCAAGATATATCCAGCTTGGCAACAGTGCCAGCTAGCATCGAGCTTGAGCTAGCTTCGGTAAGAGTGCCAACTAGGCTCACATCGGTCTCGGTATAAGGCACCTCGGTAACAGTGCTGAGATGCATCCATATCTGGTCTCGGTATCATCTTCAGCTCGGCACGACAAACAGAAATGAATACTAAGCCATGATTGTACTCCCATAAAGCTACGGCTACGTTGCAGAACGTACTGACAGACAAGATGGGCGCCGGATTATGATAAGGGGTTGTCCTTATCAGACGATCACATCTACATTAATACAAGAAGTCAGCGCGTAATCCTATAGGACAATGCCTCCACCTACCTCCACTTAGGGAACATGGTATGGGCTGATGGGACAGTACTTCCACCTACTCCCATTGAGGAAGCGCCAGATGAAACTTCTTCCTATATATATATATATATGTATATATATATATATACGAGGGTAAGATCTTAGAGAGGTACGCCATACAATACAACATAAACTCACTTAATTCAGAGTTTGCCTTCCTTCTCCATTCATCATTTGTTCAGTGACAACACTAATTTAGGCATCGGAGAGCCTTCGGTTGACTGCAGTCAGGGTCTCTGACCTTTGTTTTTCCTTCCCTTTCAGGTCTCAAGCGTTCGATCTCTTCCTAAAAGAAACTTAACAGTAGTATTATGAGTTTCATTCTCATTTAATAAAGTCCGTAAGATTTAGGCACTTACAAATACCGTGTTTGTTTGGAACCACTATTTTTATCCGAGTAAACATTAAACAATTTGAATTACATATGTAAAATCTTCATATATTTGAAAATCTATGATTGTTTAGGATATGAAACTAAATATTTTAAAGTTTAATGAGTTAGTAAAAGGTTTGATTGGTTTGAATTAAAAAATTGGAGCACACAGTTATCTAAAAAGTAAAAGGTGGTGAATGGACTTGAAACCGTTCTACTCCAAGCATCCTCTGTATTGACACCTTCCTAACTGGGGAGGCTTGTAATTGTTAGGTGTGAGACAATTTTGTAAGAAATTATGATTTACCGATTGTTTTCACACCTCATTTATGAATATATATTGTCCGTGGATGAGCACAATTATATATAAATGAAGCGAAGTGAATCTAATTAGAAATCAAGCACATTCTATCCAATTGATTTTGACCACTAGAAATTGACATTGACTCCCGTGGACCCTAATAACATTAATGGACCCTAATGACTCTAATGACCCTCCCGTAACTATTTGTAACTCTTCATGAATTTGATTTTGAACAACCTTTCCCTTTCATCTCCCACACTTAATACCTCAAGCAAATTCATCTCCTTTCATTTAATTTATGCTCTTTAATTAAACACACCTAATTATCTTTCTTACAAATCCATCTCTTTAAATATAAATAATAAATGGCCTCAATGCCTCCACATCTAATGTGTGACAGATAAAGAATGTACTTTCACAATTTTCACATTAATATGTCCTACAGTAACTGCTAGGTTCTTTATTCATACCAATCAAAGAGAATTAAAAGGACTACTCTCTCCATGACGTCCATGCTTCATATATCAAGATCTCTGCTACTCACAGAGGATTGATTCTCTTCTGCATATATTACTGCATGTTTCTTTCCTCTTTAGGTTTTACCTCATTTGTTTCCCTTTTTGGTTGCATGATGAAGATTCTGATCAAATATTTTGTAGGCATTTTCTCATGTAACTCTCTAGAGCATAAAAAGAAAAGCTATCAACCTTTGTAACCATCATCAACTTTTAGACGAGGTGCCGCCTCCTTCAACTTGTTGATACTGTTGAGTGCTTAAATGCTTCTTTTTCACAGGTATGGAGTGGGCACTTTCATCTAACATCAGTTAATCCTCCTTCACATATTGGCACTCTGGAAGGAACCAAGGGCAGTTACCTACATTTCTAACTTTACAGATGTGAACAAGGGTGGATTCTTCGACCTTTATATATCAAACCTTGAATTCTTTTAAAGTCGGCTTATATTAATTTAATATTTTCTCATTATTTATAGGTTTCTATATGTCACCTTTCATGATGCACCATGACTCTAGCTATTCTTTTTACTGGATTATGTAAACTGTAAAAATGACATGGTAATTCTCATGTGTAAGAGCAACACCTTTATAATGTTAGTTTCTTATTATGGAGTGCTTGGACTAATATTGAGATCTATCCTATCTTCTAAGGTACATCTCTAGGGGTTGGCTGGGCTGTAATGGGTCCAGTCCCCTTGATTGTGTAAAAGTAAAACAAAGGAACGTTGATTATAAATGGGTAAAACAGCTTGATCCAACCATTTATTTTCATGATGCGTACCTGGGTTTTTTTCCTCTTGGGTTTCATTTGTTTAGAAGCTATAGTTTGATGTTCTCTTTTAAAGTATTTGCTTCTGATAATTTTTTAGATAAAGATTTACATATTTTTCTTTCATTTCTATTAGATAATGTGTTATATCTGCATAATAAAATCCTTAAATTGAAAACGTGTTTCACATTTTTTTTAAATTCATTTATGTTTTTTTTTAATTTATTTTCTCTCAATAATATTTCAAAGAAACCAATAAAAAATAATATGTCAAAGAAAATTATAGTCCTAAAACTTCCATGTAAGCTTTGCTATGTCTTTATTTTGCCAAGCTTATTTCTATTCTAATTTTCTTTTGGTTTCTACATTAATTTTAAGAGTTGGTATCATTCCATCAACATCCATCACTCTCGAACTCTCCATATGAGGAAGGAGAAGATGCAGAACAACAACAGCATGAAGTTATATTTTTTTCATTGGTATAACATTTTAAAAGGAAATAACTTGAATGGGCATTCTTAATTGCAAGAAAACTTGAGCTATTATTATATCTTTCAAAAGTAAGATCTAAGGTTTTGATATTTATCATAGCTAACTCATGTTAAACTTATTTGATTTTTAAATTTATTTCTACTCTAATCTATACATTTATAATTTTTTCTCTCTTTATGCTTAAAAACTATATCAAAAATTAAAATAAGTGAGAATTATAAATTCGTATTTTATTTATAGATTCTGTAAGTTTAAGTTATAATTTCTTCTTTATATTTTGATATATAAAACTTAAGAATGATGAATAATATAATTATTTTTCTTTTAGATATTTTTCCTCCCCAATAATATATATCAAGTTTTAAATATTTTTTTTCTTTTGGGCCTGGGCTTAGCCCGGGCCGTCATTGCTAGTCAAGTATGACTTTGCACAAATATTACATTTCTAATTGGAGCCCAAAATTGTAATTGAGAAGACCCACCACGGTCAAATTTCACTTTGATCGAAGTGTGATCCACCTCATAATTATTAACGTGCCAAAGACCCTGACCCCCTTAATTATGTGTTTGGTATCCAATAAACTTTTTAATGACTAAGTAGTTTTTTGAGAAATTTACGGGAAAGATCGCCGTAGGATCCCATACGTCATACCAAGACCCCGTATCATGTTGGACACGGGAGGGGTTCTCATGTGGTTCTTTTAATTTTTTTATCATTTTGCGATATGGTCGATATCGACCATTTTATTGGTCAGATTTTCTTCACCATGTAACTGTCTTATTTGCTAAACATAACCGAATGGTCGATATCGCCATATCGTGAAACCAAACAAAAAAAGACGAATCTACAGGTCCACCTGCAGATCCTCAGCCCTCGCCTCCTCTCACTCCCCATGGGTCTGCAGGTCCTAGGCCCCATCCCCTCCCTCCTGGCCCAGCCCTCTTCCTCATCTCCGCCTACAACTTTGCCTCCGTCTTTCCTCCCCTCCTCCACTACAAGAAATTTGGGGTTTAAGGACGACACAAATTTGTCCCAAAATGTACATATTTCGTCACCAAAACTCATTGAGACGAAATTTTTTCATCACATGTTTTGTTGCCAAAGCCTTGTCGCTAAAAGGTATTAGAGACGAAAAAAAAATTCGTCATTGAAAAAGATAAATTTGTGACGATTTTTTTTGTCTCCAATACACTCTGTTGGAAACAAGTAATTTTTTTCGTCTCCAATACATTATGTTGGAAACATACTTGTAAGTAATTAGTAACAAAATATTTTGTCATTAAAGGAAGAAATTAGAGACAAAAATATTTTGTCGCATTTAACCCGCCCAACTCAAGGACTTCCCAGGAGGTCACCCATCATAGTACTGCTCTCGCCCGAGCACGCTTAATTTCGGAGTTCTTACGATTTTTAGAGCCGCACGATTTTAGAAGACTTCTAACTAAGTTAATACGAGATTTGACTTATAAGCCATGGTCAAGACTTGGATATTTCCGATGCGGGCTAACGGAGACTCATCGTTTGAAGCCCGTGGTTGACACGCTACGCCCCGTGATTTAGAGTACCGGCCGGACCAAGATCCCACATTCTCCCCCACTAGAAATAGAGCCGTCTTCATCTCTGATACCAACTGTCAGAGCCCTGCCCAACTTAATTACCATGAAATTGTCTGCTTTGGCCCACGTGTACGTGCGAGGACTTCCCAAGAGGTCACCCATCCTAGTACTGCTCCCGCCCGAGCACGCTTAACTTCGGAGTTCTTACGATTTCCGGGGCCGCACGGTTTTAAAAGGCCTCATGCTAAGTTAATACGGGGTTTAACTTATAAGCCCATGGTCAGGACATGGATATTTCCGATGCGGGCTATCGTAGACTCGCCGTTTGAAGCCAGTGATTGACATGCTACGCCCAATTGTTAAGGGTACCGCCCGGACCAAGATCTCACATTCTCCCCCACTAGAAATAGAGTCGTCCTCGGCTTTGATACCAACTGTCACAGCCCCGCCCAACTCAGCATGAAATTGTCCGCTTTGGCCCACGTGCACACGCGAGGACTTCCCAGGAGGTCACCCATTCTAATACTGCTCCCGCCCGAGCACGCTTAACTTCGGAGTTCTTACAATTTCCGGGGACGCATGGTTTTAAAAAGCCTCATGCTAAGTTAATACGGGGTTTGACTTATAAGCCTATGGTCAGGACTTGGATATTTCTGATGCGGGCTAACGGAGACTCACCGTTTGAAGCCCGTGGTTGACATGCTACGCCCCGTGGTTAAGGGTACCGCTTGGACCAAGTTCTCACAGTAGTAGAGACTGAGAAAGGTAGGTGTACCTGGCGGTGGCGGACTCCTGGATGGAGGATGATGGGCACAGATGATGGTAATTGGTGATGGTGGCTGCGTCTGGGAATTTTAGGCGAGAGAGACTGAGAGAAGTAGAGATGAGAGGGATCACTGATCAAGGATGGGTCTGCACTGCTTGTGTTGATGGAGGGTGATGATGATTGATGGGGGCCAATGGGCCATGGGGCTGCTGCTTGAGACGATGGGTGAGAGATGTTGGAAAAGGGTTTTGGAAAATGGGGAAAAGAGTTCTTCTCTCATCTTCTGGAGAAGGGTTTTGGAAAAAAGAGATGGAGGGACAAAGGGGGAAATGGGTTTTGGAAAAAGGGCGTTGGATTGGAGTGGGGGGGGGGGGGGGGGGGGGGGATGGACGTTAGGGCCTTGGGGGCCCATTTTAGTCATTTTAAAGGCTTTTCCAGAGCAATACTTGTAAGAGAGGAATAGGCTCAAGTGCGAAAGAAATTGGTGCCACCGCAAATGAAATTGGCACCTTATTTTGGTGACCAAATATTTTCGTCTTCCATAACTTATTCTTAACAGTGACGAATTATGTTCGTCACAAAAACAAATTATATTTTTGTGACAAAAATTTTCGTCTCCAATGAGCTAAAATAATTCTAGCCAAAGCAAATGAAATTGGCGTCTTATTTTGGTAACGAAATATGTTCGTTGTCTATAACTTATCCTTATTGGTGACGAATTACGTTCGTCGCAAAAACAAATTATATTTTGTGACAAAAATTTTCGTCTCCAATGAGCTAAAATAATTCGCGCCCGCAAATGAAATTGGTACCTTATTCTAGTGACGAAATATTTTCGTCTTCCATAACTTATCCTAGTTAGTGACGAATTAAGTTCGTCACAAAAAAAAATTATATTTTGTGACAAAAATGTTCGTCTCCAATGAGCTAAAATAATCCGCGCCAAAGCAAATGAAATTAGCGTCTTATTTTGGCGACGAAATATGTTCGTCTTCCATAACTTATCCTTATTGGTGACGAATTACGTTCGTCGCAGAAAAATAAATAAATTTTGTGACAACAGTTTTCGTCTCTAATGAGTTAAAATAATTGGCGCCAACACAAAACAAGTTGGTGCCATATTTTTATAGAAGAAATTTTGTTTTCGTCTCCTATACTTTTGAAAAAAATGAAAATAGATGATAAAATTTATATTTCTTCCCCTTTGGGTGTTCTTTTAAGACAAAAAGAAAAATTCGTCATCAGATTTCGTCGCAATAGCCTAAATTTCTTGTAGTGCTCCTGCAACGAAGATGACCCCATGCTTGCCGCCCTCTATTCCTTCATATCCTCCCTCTCCCTGCCTCCCTTGGCCCCATCCACCATTCTGGAGCTGCACCAACAACCAAGAGAGAAAAACCCAGTTTCTATTTTGGTTCTACAAATCGAGAGTAACCATCAGAGAATGGTCAATATCGACCATATCGCTAAATGACAAAAAAATGACAAAAAGATACCAAGAGGACCCCTCCCGTCTATACGGTGCTACTGGGACCTCATTAGTGGTATGGGGTCCTATGGGGCTTTTACCCGTAAAATCATCTAGTTTGTTTTGTTTTGTGTGTGTGTGAGATTAGTATTTAGATAGTTTTGGAGGGTTTTGAACCAAGTTAGGAGCCCAGAAATACCTATTTGTAATTTTATGAGTGTGAGGAGTTTTCTCAATTTTAGAGATTTTGCGATTATCTGGACTTGTTGGATAGAGGACGTCATTTTGGAAAACTTTCGTTCTTAGAGGAAACTCCCACTTGATGTACAAAATTCCTCGCAAAGCCTCATTTCCTCATGTTTTAGAGCTAAAACACTTCTTATAAATACTAAAAAATCACATAAGTATATAAACCACACTCATATCATCTCATGTCATTTCGTTTCCCCTCTCCATCGTTTTTCTTTCTCTCATCTCTCATCTCTCTTCTCGTATTTTCTTCTTCTTTTTCTTCCTTATATTCAAGAACCAAGAGACTCCATCAAATTTCTACTAGAATATGTCCAATTCAAGCTCCGCTCACCATTGATCATCTTCCTTCTCCATCAAGCTCCTTCCTCTCTCTAATTCTTCTCATTTTATCTCAATTGGCTAGCAATTTCTTCTCTAATTCTTTCCCCTTGTTTAGTTAAGAGTTTTAACTGTTAGGTTTTTTGCATGCAAGCGTTCTTAACCCTAATTCCTTTAGTTTGTGGTGTAAGAGCCTTTTAAGGGTTGGAGTTTGAGTATTTTGGTGGATAGCTAGAGATCTAGTGTGGGTTTGAGGATCATGAGGAGTTTTACCTTAAATTGGACCTAAGGCAACTAATCATCTATAATTACATGACATGCATGTATGCTGGATTTCCATTGAATTTTGTGATTGTTCTATTCTAGGCAACTTCCTCTTTCGTTTCAATTCCCCTGAAGATAAAGCCTCCATCCTTGGTCTCTCCCCTCTCACCATGGACAAGTTCAAAGTTCTCTTCCTGCCTTGGCTTCCAGGCCAAGAGGAATCACCTTGGCCATCCTTAGCTCTAATATGGATTAGATTAAAAGGGCTGCCCTACCACTGCTGGAGCCAAAACATCATCTTCTCCATAGCAAACTCAATAGGTCTTCCTATTAGGCTAGACAACATTACCCTGGGCCAAAAAATCCTATCTTTTGCTAGAGTTCAGGTCACCTTAGATCTGTCAAAGCCAAGACCAAACTCAATCCTGGTGGAGCTCCAAGGAGAGACAGAACTGGAAATAGAATTAGAGTATGAAAATCTCCCCTGCCCCAACTGCCTTTCAGCTAGGCATAAGCACTCCTCCTGTCCCTTCTCTCCTTTAGACAATAACAGAGCAGTCAACCCTTCCCCTTCTAACACTCTGACCTCTGTCCTTATTGTTCCAGGCCCTCAAACCAATCCCTCCCCAGCTAGTCTATCCAACCAAAACCAGCTCCTCGTTTCTTCTCCCTCAGGCCTACCAACTTTACCTCTTCCCCTTCTCAACCACCTTCCTTCCTCCCCTGTCTCAATCCAAATTCCCCCCCAGTCAGCTGCTCTCCCCCATACCAGTCCTCTTTCTCTTCTAGATAAGCACAACCACCTTCCTTCTAGCAACTTGCAGCCTTTCTCCACCTCAGCAGCAAATAGCTCCCTCCCCCCACCTCCACAGCCTCCATCTAGGAAGTCTTCATCCTCCACTTCTCAAACCCCTTCTCTTTCCTTCTCAGACCTGCCTTATGATACAATCTCCGAGGTCCTCCACAGAATTCCCATAGAGCCAATAGATACCTCTAACCCTTTTGACATCCTAGACAAATGCACCTTGATTGATCCAGTCTCCAACCCTTCCACATTTGGCAGAAATCTCCACACCTTCTTAGAAGGAAACTCTTCTTCTTCCTCAGATCTTCCTCCAGGATTTGAGAATACAACTCCTCCTCTAGATCCTCAGTCTCCTGGCCACTCTTCTCCTTCAGTAGCTGGCCAATCTTCAGGACAACACCAAGGCCAATCTCTCCCCCCAGCTGCTGCAGCTTCAGAAATAAAGCCCCAACCAGAGGATATTAGCTCTTCCTTAGCTGAGGCTGCCACCAACACCAGACCACAAAACAAAGGCAAAACTGTAGGAAGACCAATCCTCTCCAAAGACCCCTCCTCTGGCCCAATCACCAGGAGATCTAGAGGTAGAATCTCCCGCCCCAACCTGTCTCCATGTTAAGAATCTTATACTGGAATTGTAGGGGAATAGCAAACCCCCCTACTAAAAGAGCTTTGGCTAACTTGGTCCATCACCACTCCCCTGACCTCATCTTTCTTTCTGAACCCATGACCCTTTTTTCCTCTACCTCCTCCCTTAAGTTGAGTAATTTCGATTTTGACACCTTCCACTCCAATGCCTCTTCAGACTCTGTCACCAACTTATGGTGCATCTCCAAGTCCTCTACCCATCTTTCCACCTCCATATCAGACTTTTCCAACCAGCACCTTACTATGCTCATCCATAATTCCGTCACTGGACTCTCCAGCCTCATAACAGGAGTCTATGGCTCCAACAACTCCCTTATCAGAAAAGAGCTCTGGAAAGTGCTCATAGACACCTCTTCTACCCCCCTCCCCTGGAGCATTCTAGGGGACTTCAATGCCACTCTCTCCCTTGAAGACAAACTTAGCCTTCGCCAGCCTAAACCTTCTTTACTCAGAGATTTCCAAGAAACAGTTCTCCTAGCCAACCTTTTAGAAGTCCTCTTCTCAGGTAACCAGTTCACTTGGTCAAACAACAGGCAAGGTCTTTCCTATGTGGCAGCTAGGCTTGATAGAGCCTTAGTCAACTCTCAATGGATGGCCCTCTTTCCAGACCCAATCCTCCATCATCTCCCTAGGATTTCCTCTGACCACAGCCCTATCCTCCTAGCCAACAAAATTCAATTTTCTCCTTCAAAAGCTCCTTTTAGATTTGAAAACAAATGGCTGTTGAATTCTTCCTTCTTGGAGGTTGTCAAAACAAGTTGGGATGCTCCAACCTTTGGCAATCCCCAGTTCATTCTAGCTCAAAAGCTTAAAGCCTTGAAGGACTCCCTCAAGATATGGAGCAAAGCTTCCTTTGGAAACTTGCAGCAAACTATCAAAGCAGCAGAAAGTCGAGTGCTCCACAGCCAACAAAAGCTTGATACCTCCCCTTCAGAGTCAGCTAGAGCAGAGCTGCTCTCAGCAAGAGCAGAGCTCCATGATGCTTTAAAAGTTCAAGAGTCCCACTGGCGTCAGAGATCCAGAATAACATGGTTGAAGGAGGGAGACAAAAACTCAAAATTCTTCCACCATTCAGCCAGAGCAAGGAGCTCCTTCAATACTATCCATCAAATCACAGTAAACGGCAGGACCTTTGAAGATCAAGCTTCCATCCAAGCTCTGGCCGTGGACCACTTTTCTTCCCTTTTCCAGCAGCAGGACAGTTTCCCTTGTCCCTCCCTGTTCCAAGTGGACAGTCCAAAAGTAACAGATAAGGAGAACCTGGACCTATCCTCCATCCCCTCAGCAGAAGAAATCAAAGCAGCGGTATTCGGCCTCAAGCAGCAGAGCAGCCCTGGTCCGGATGGCTTCAATGGTGTCTTTTTCACTGCAGCCTGGAATATAATAGGTCCCTCAGTTATAAAGGCTGTGCAGCACTTCTTTACATCCAAGAGAATTCTCAGAGCCACGAACACTTTCTTCCTGGCCCTCATTCCAAAAACCAAGACCCCTTCCAACTTTGCAGATTTCAGACCAATAAGCCTCCTGAACTTCTCTTACAAAATAATCTCAAAAATCCTAGCCAGCAGACTTGCTCTCATTCTCCCTAAGCTGATCTCCAAGCACCAAGCAGCCTTTATCAAAGGAAGGAGCATTCATCACCACTCTGGTCTGGCTTTTGAGCTATTCCAAAGGCTTAAACTCCAGCAATCTAAAGTGCTTATCAACCGGACTCCGCACGGCTTTTTCAGCTCTTCCTGTGGGCTAAGGCAAGGAGATCCTCTATCTCCTTACCTCTTCATTTTGGCTGAGGAAATTCTGAGTCTTCAGATGCACAGTCTTCTTACTCAAGGGATTCTTCGTCCAATTTCTTCTCTTCCCTCAACCCCCTGTCATCTGCTATATGCAGATGACATTCTCATCTTCATGAAAGGAGCCTCAGCCAGTGTCCTAGTTCTGCAAGATCTTCTGGAGAAGTATCAGGAAGCAGCAGGCCAGTTCATCAACCTCAACAAGAGCCAACTCTTCTTAGGAAAATGTGGCTCTAGGAGAAAGAGTAGCATCTGTTCCACTCTAGGAATCAAGGAGTCCTTGAGCCATTTCACTTACTTGGGCACCCCCATTTGCTTTGGAACCCCCAAGAGGCGTCACTTCTCTAAACTTCTGGACTCAGTCAGAGCCAAGCTAAATGCTTGGAAAGCCAACTCCCTCTCCTTTGCTGGTCGTTTAATCCTGATTAAACATGTGATCTCTAGTTTGCCAATTCACATAGCAGCTTCCTTGCCTCTTCCAGTTTCCATCTGTAAAGAAGTGGAGAGACTGATGAGACTCTTCCTGTGGACAGGCAAAGCTCTTCAAGCAAAGCCCAATTATGTGAACTGGGGCTCAGTGACTCTCCCTAAGGATGAAGGAGGTCTAGGCTTAAGGAAATTAGCAGACATCAACTCAGCCTCCTTTCTCAAACTAGGATGGCAAGCTTCCTCAGCTTCTTCTCTCTGGTCGGCCTGGTTTAAGGACAGGTATTTTAAATTTAGACCAATCTGGCACCCTCAGAATTCCATCTATGGATCTTGTATCTGGAGAAAGATGAGACGCCTGGCTCCTCTCCTCCAAAGAGATCTCTCTGTGGCAGCTGAGGTTGTAGAGATCCAGCCAGCAGCCCAACCCCAGCCAACTCGTCAGGCCTCAGACTCCTCAACCAGGCAGGAAGGCAGAGACCCTTTCAGCAGGAGAGACCCTTCAGCTGGTCAGATTACTATGAGTCAAGCTTGGAACCTGATAAGGCACAGAGGCTCTTCTCTCCCTTGGCCAAAATTTCTCTGGAACTCCCTCTCCCTCCCTAGAGTGCAATGCTTTGGCTGGCACCTGCTTCACAACAAAACTCCGACAGACTCTCTGTTTAAGCGCTGGGGAGTTTCTCTAGCTTCCAGATGCAGCAGCTGTCTCCAAGAGGAGGAAACAGTTCCTCACCTTTTCTTCTCCTGCCCCCAGGCCAGAATGCTTTGGATCTGGCTCTTTAAAGCTTCCAAGTTGAGGCCTCCTCAAATCTTCTCAGCTGCATCTCTATGGCTCTCTCTTTCCCAAGGCAATGACTCTACAGGCAGGAAGATCACGGCAGCAGTCTTCATGGAAGTAATCTACTCCCTATGGAAGTCCAGGAACAAAGCTATTTTTGAAGACCAAAAATTTCATTTCAACTTCATCACTTTGCAGTTGCAAGAGGCCATTACCATCTCTTTGAAGAACGTTTCCAAGCCTTTTTGTAGCCCCCAACTCAAGGCTCTATCTCAGTCTTTGCAAGTGTTTGGCTCTGGCAACTCTCCTTTGTAAGAGTTAGGCTCCAGGCTTTTGTTCCTCCTTTCAGTTCCTTTCTATTTTTTGGGGTCCTAATTGACCTTTGTAAATTCTTCCTCTGCTTCTCCTTCTTCTTTTAATACATTTACCCAATTTGCAAAAAAAAAGCTCATCTTGTGTTTTTAGCCTAATTCATATTAACTAGCGAAATGCTCCTGCGCTTCGCGCAAGCAATTGAAGTCATACAAAAAAAAATATCATTTAGTTTTATGATAGAAATAAGAAAAATCGACTTTGATTTCATATGTTTATCTTATAGAAAATCTATAATAAAAATATCTCTCAAAAACAAAAACCTTATACACTTAAATTTATAATCACCGATATAAAGGATGCTATGTCTTGTGTCCTGATTATGAAACACAGAAGCTTTCTTAGAAATCAAACAATTGAAAATCTAAATAAATAATTAATACAAAAACTTTGAAATCTTAGTAGAAACTTGAAATAATATATTTTTGTATAAATTATATATATTGAGTTGAAAAAACTCAAAGTTCAAACGGGCCAGGCATGTGTTCATCTTTGAGACTGCTGGAGTTGAATTTGAAGCACAACCAGGTGTGTGTTTGAGCCCAGCCCAGAATATCCAGGCCTGGCCCGGTTTCTAAATGTGGTATGTCCAAGCCTGGCAAGGACCGAATCGAGTTGTAACGAGCCGGCCCAAGCCCCATCCACATGAATATCTGTAAGCCCGAGCCTAGCTCGAGATTGATATATAATTTAAGAAGAGAGTTAAAAAAACGTAGGCCTTTAGTAGGGCAGTCAAAATGTCACACTATCTGTTAACACGACACGAACCCACGCATTAATAACGGGTTCAAGTTGCTTCTTAATGAGTTCGTGTCATTAACGGGTTCGACTCGTTAATACGCTAAATTAGCGAATCATTAACGAATAAAACCAGTAACCAATTAACAACCGGCCAAACTGATATGATTATTGACTTGTTTTTGTTATTGGGTTTTTATTGTAGTTGTTATTATATGCTATGGAATATGGATTGCTCTTTGATCATTGGTGGCAAAATAAGAGGCTATTTTTTTTTTTCACTACAAACTAGGGGGATATTTTATTTTTCACCTATTTAGATTTCATGCTATTTAATACAATCAGGTGAACAATGAGTCACTTTATAAATAATTAACGGGCTCAACGGGCTGATAGTGTGGGTTGTGCATGTTAACTGACATGGTCCGAAATGACCTAATATATTTAACGGGTTACATGGGTCATGTCGTGTAGCTAATTAAGTAATCGCGTAGTGTTCGTGTTTGATTTTTGGACCCGTTTATTTAATGGGTCGCACACGGATTGAGATGATTTCAAAACGAATTCGTTAACACAACACGAGTTTTTTTTTTTTGCCTAGTGTTTAGTGTTGCTCATATGGTTTGGTCTTGACTACTACTGCGTGAATCCCCTTGCTTTATATTTTTACTATTTTATAAATCAGGCTGGGCCGGGATTTGGGCTCTCTACAACTGAGTTCAAGCCTGACCCATCTATTAAATGCGCCAAAATAAAATGTCCCACTCCTAAAACAAAAGGTCCAAGTCTGGCCTTAATTAGGTTAGGCCGGTCAGGGCTCGGGCTAGCCCGGTCCATGAGTACCCGGAACCCCACGCTCACTGGACTTTTTCTAACACGTCTGAACTCCGTTACAAACACCCATTATAATCTGTTTGGATGAAGACATGGTGGTAAAAAATCTGGGGACCAATTCTGACTTGTTTGTGATTGCGAGATGCCTAGACCACTCAACCAACTCTCTAGTTATTACATAGGAAAAAAGAGATGGCAAGAAAGCTTTTGCATAAATGCTTTTGAATTTGATCGACCATTAGATTAACCATTCAGTCACAGAAGAGATTTAGTGAACCTAGACCAACTAGCGCTTCATTCTGATTGAACCAGACATCAGCACGATAATAAAATTATATAATAATATAATAAAAATATTAATTATTTTTAAAACTATATTCAGATTTAAAGAAATTGAAGAAAATAAAAAGTTGTCAATATCTGCAAATGAATCAAGATTACGATTTTGATATTTTAAATCTGAAAATAGTAACAATTTTCTGTACAAAATTTATCTGCCGGTGTAATGCCTCACCCTATATCTATGTATGATATTGTCTGCTTTGGCCCACGAGTTTCACGTTTTTATTTTTGCTGGGCCTCAATCCATCAAAAGACCTCATGTAGGATAATCTCATTCACTTACTTCTCTATAGTCGATGTGGGACCTTGGGGTGTTATAGCCGTTACTAAAAAAAATGCCCCCAATATGGCCTAGAATTTTTTTTTTTACAGAGAGTTGTAATTGGATACATACGTACATGTGTCAAATGTAATTTCTGAATTTGTTCTTTTTGCTTGAAACATGTAATTTCTACTATTTAAAGCCGTCAAAACAGGCACACTCTTCATATAGAGTTACAAAATTAAATATTCTGATTTACAAGCAATGGATATCAACAATCTGATACAACAAAACATGTGGCCTTATGCATGCAAATCCGGCGAAAAAGATTCCATAATTTTCCTCCATGAAGCGACAAAAAGAGTAACCCTCATGAATACGCCATCAGCAATTTCTCATTCAGTCTGAGACTCTGAGTCGACTGATGAGTCTTGGACTTATTAGATATTCGCGAAGGCTCGAACTCGTCAATTTCGCCGTGAGTCAAGCCCTGAAGAGGATTACGAGACACTTTTCTTCTTTTGTCGCGTTTCCTAAGTCGATCGATCTGTCCACATAGCATGTGAAAGCCACGACGCCCGCGGTCCACAGACCAATCTTGCGCACACGTCGCCGTGCATGCAAACTCGCTTCGCCACATTTTCACGCATTTGTTTTTCCCCATCTTCGTTTGTTTGCTCCTCCTCTCTCTATAAATTGCAGGTCTCTTAAGTCATCAATTCTTCCATCCATAGCTAAGCCTCTTTTTCTAGCCTTTGGACGATGGCGAAATTAGCTGCTCTGCTTCCTCTCCTCCTCTTCCTTCTCACTGCTTCCTTGGCTCTTTCCAGAAACACAGACCGGGAGAAATATGGAAAGGGAGAGGAATACCCAGAAAGCGAGCAATCGAGAAATAATCCATTCTTCTTCGACGAAGAAAGCTTCAGGACTCCATTGAAGACCCAAGAAGGGAACCTCAGGATTCTTGACAGGTTTACACAGAGGTCTCATTTGCTACAAGGGATCGAGAATTACCGACTTGCTGTCTTAGAGGCTAATCCTAATGCCGCCCTTATACCAACCCACTGTGATACTGATGAAATTCTCTTCGTTGTTGCTGGTATTTAATTTATTTTCTCTCTGTTTCTAGCCTTAGAGCATGTTTCTTTACTCCAGAAAGGAGTTAGAGTGAAGTATAGATGGTAAAGAGATTAGAAATGGAGTCAAAGAGTAAAATTACTAGTGGACAAAAATATTAGGGTTTTTTTTTTTTTTTTCCTATCATTTAGTGCGACTAGAGTGTATTATTTTATTATGTTTTTTATCCTCTAGATTTGACACTTTTATTATTATTTTTTTATTTGATCATATTTATTTTACTTCATTGTTGCCTGTTTTCCAAATAAAGAGATTTGTTTTGTTCATGTCGTTATTGAATCATGTTGTAATGGTTGTGGGGGTGTACGTAGGAAGGGCAACCATCACTCTCATGCGCAAAGAAAACAAGGAGTCCTACAATCTACGCAAAGGAGATATCCTGAGGGTAGAAGCTGGAACGACACACTACATAATCAACAGAGACAACAAGGAGCAGCTCTTCATTGCAAAACTCTTAGAAACAATATCGGTTCCGGGACAAGTTCAGGTAAAGTTTACCAGCATGGATCTTATGGTCCTTTTTAGACGAGTTCGGGTTCCATTAAATTTACCCTGTATTTTTAACATTATTTCTTGAATTTAAACGTTAATCTTATGTTGGGTTGTTGTAGCCATTCTTTGGCATCGGAGGTCGTAACCCCGAATCTTTCTATACGAGCTTCAGCAAGAATATCTTAGAATCTGCATTCAATGTAAGAAGTCACCGTCTTCTATTTTGCATTTTGAACAAAACCCGTTTCATTTTCTTAAGTCTATTAAACGACTCCCTCCCTCTCTCTCTCAACCACAATCTGCTGTGTGTTCCATCTCCAGACAGAACATGAGAAGGTGAGGAAGGTGTTTGGGGAGAACCAAGAAGGGGCCTTCTTAAGTGTTCCACAGGAGAAAATAAGGCAGATAGCCCAACAAGCATCGTCGTCTTCCGAGGAGGGACGTACTCATGGAGGAAGATGGAGAGGACCCTTCAACCTATTCGAAAAGCACCCTACCTACTCTAATCAGCACGGACAGATATACGAGGTTGATTCTAGCGACTATCCTGCTCTGCAAGCCCAAGACATCTCTGTTGCCTATGCAATCATCCGCGGCGTAAGCTCCTCATTACTGCTTTGCTTCTCCTTTGACTTCCATTTCTTTTTCCCCTTTCTCGTAATCTTTTCTTAAACTTACGTAATCTCATCCTTAAATTTAAACATTTCCACTCACAAAATTGAATTAACATCGCAGGGGTCGATGTTGGAACCTTATTACAACTCAAAGGCATTTAAAGTGGCACTGGTCGTTGATGGTAAGGGCTATTGGGAGCTTGTGTCCCCTTACGGCTCTTCTCGCAGTGGAGAAGGAAGAGAGTCGCAGGAAGAGTCCGTCTCTTATCAGAGACTCAGTGCGCAGCTGTCAGATGGCAATGGATTGGTCGTTCCGCCAGGCCATCCCTCCGCAATCGTTGCTGAGCGCGGTCAGGACCTGCGCGTCCTCTGCTTCGGGATCAATGCCGAACAAAACCAGGAACACCGGCTGGCAGGTATGTTACTATCAATACACACATGAAATTCTGTGTGTGTTGTCTTGGTGGTAAGTTTGATTATTGGTTGTTGTTGTTTTGGCGTCTGTGTGTAGGGCGAGACAACATCTATAATAAGATGAACAAGGCAGAGAGGGAGATGTTCTTCAAGGCACCCGAAACAGAGGTGAGAGAGGTCTTGAATGCGCAACGCGATGCTGGCATAGTTGAGGGGCCAAAAGGAAGCCAGGAGAGCGAGAGTGAAGGACGCGGTCGCGCCTTCCACTCTATTCTGGATTTTGCCGGGTTCTAATCTAGTTTCATATATGTATGAAAGAGAGGATGTGCATCGAAAAAATATGAATAAATGATCGAGTGTGTCTACATGAGTTCGTAGTAGAATAGACAGCTAGTATGGGGAGTGCATGTAAATGTGGAATGGCAAGGAAAGTAATAGGTCCTTACCTTATGAATGATGAAATCAATAAAGTAGACAGTTTCCTCTATGTCGTGTGTTCATCTTTACCTTGTGGTTTTTTCCGGACTAATGAACCTAGAGATAAGGTTAATGCCTCATTCTTTCTCTTGAAAGCTGAATTTTAGTTGTAAAAAAAAAATAGAATTTCTTAATTCTGGCATAAAGAGAAGTCACATCAGTTTATTGGGGGCTCATTTGTGGATGTGTTATTTCAAAAACACGCATTTTCAATAAAAGGTGTCTCTTGGGCTAAATATGTGCCTTTTGAATAGAATGTCTCTTGGGCCCATTTGTGTGAGGTTATGGGATAATCTTATTTTAAGGTTTTAGTTCTTAAACTCAAAAGAAAGCCTAGATAAATAATTTGGGGACTATAAGTGGGCCTGGGCACACTGGCAGTGGCGCCCAGGGGGTGATTCGATATTCTTTGGGTGTCCGGCTCTAATAATTTAGGGTTCCTGAGGGCCCGTTTGACACTTTACTAATACAATACAAGTCAAGTAAAGCTTCCATTTTATAGATAAGATGTCACATCAAATGCACTTTATTCAAGATTTCCTCATCTTTTTCATATAAAAAGTAAAAAAGCAACTACTTTTATCTACTAAAATAAAAAAATACTTCACTTTTCTATACAAAAAGTACAAAAGATTCGATAACCAACAACTAAAAACAAAATATCATCATAACCCACTTATATTTTATTCTTTCTTAAAAATTAACTTTACTTCACTTGACTCACTTAATAGAGTTACCAAACGGGCACTGAAGGATTTAATTTGGTTGAGTTTTTAATTCCACAGTTGTTTTTGGTTTCTGTGAGAATTCTGTGATGTTGAATTGGGTCAAAGTCCGAAGTGAATAAAGAATCAAGATCCTGGGACTGTTTTGTGGGGCTGGGCGCACACGTCTCGCCTGCAGGGTATCTCCGGGTGCTTGGGCGCACCTACCGTGGCACTCAAGTGGTTGTTTGTGCATGCGTATCTTTAGGTGACTCGGGTGCACCTACAGCGGCGCTCAAGGGTTTGTTTGTCGGGCTGTTGGTGATTCTTAAGACCTGTTCACTAAAATTAATTTAGAGTTTCAAGTAGCCTAAGTTGATTAACTTTTATGTTCTGAATTAGTTTTGGGTTTCTAGGTTCTGGATACGATTGTGGCTAAGGTTCGAAACTTAGAACATGGTCGTGATGCTTCCTGGGGGAAAAATGATCAGGGGTTGGGCACACTTGTGGGGGCGCCTGTGTGGCACACGGTCCACTTGGGCGCACAGGTAATGGCGCCTAAGTGTGTTTCTGGGGTTTTTCGAGTCCAGTGATTTCTAGAGTTAATCCTAATTTAGGTTTGAAAGGTCTAAGTGTCTTTTAGTTAGGGATATTTTGTGCTTTAGTTATGATTAATTTTAATTGGGCTTAACTAGAGGTTGGAATTAAGGGTTTTTTATTTGAGGTTTTGAATTAAGACTCGGTTAGGATTCAAAATTAAGATCCTGAATTAAGGGTTGTTAATCAGGGTTTTGGTTCAAGTGAAGGATTTAATTATGTTTTTTATTAATTAGAGTTGGTTAAGGCTTATTAATTAGAGTTTAATAATTAGGGTATATTAAATTACACCTCATTTTAGGACCCCTACGGACAATTTCAATACTCATATTATTGATGCCCCAATTTTATACCATTTGAACAATTTTGAATAAATAAATTAAAACCTCCACTATCATGCACATTTAGGACGGTTGCATCATTATAGGCCTTTTTTTATGGATATCACAAACTCTTATATTTCGAGTCGGATCTTACTTCCATGATGATCTACTTTTAATAAGCTTCCCGATAATATATGGATTTAAAAAATCTTACGAGTAGATCAAGAGTTATGAATTTTAAAAAGTTAATCATACGTGGGCTCCTCAAAAATCCTAATCTTTTCTAGGTCTTCAAATGGACTTGGCCCATATATCACCGGAACCTACTCATTGAGGGATCTCTACTGATATTCGGATTTAAAAAAAATCCGACAGTCAATTCCTAAGGTATGATTTTTCTTCAAAATTAATCAGATCTGGGTCCCTTAAAAAAAATTGAGTCTTTTCCTGACCTTCAAATTACTCAAACCCATACACCAATATGTATGGAACACTATTGGGTCGTTTCTCTATTTTTCTTTACTAATTCATCTAATCAAGATTTAGAGAGTGTTTTTCATAAAAACTAAAAAAAAAAAAAAAAAAACATAAGAATTATGTATGGATTATTAAAAAAAAAAAAAAACACGAAGAATCATATGCAAATCACATAAGAATAATAAAATAAACTTATATAAGAATCATATAAAAACCCACATTAGAACATAAAATTCATGCTCAAGCAATTCCACATATATGCTCGAATAAATCCAGTGAGGGCTGGCTCGGTCCAAGCCTAGTATTGTTTAAGGTCAACTCTCAATTTTAGGGTCTTGCAAACATCTTATCCAAGCCTGGCCCTTGGGCTTTTCAAGAAAAACAACAAAAGCCCTCATTTTGTAGGCTGGCCTAGGCCAGATACCCTCATAAAAGGCTGGGTTGACCAATACTAAGGGATATTTATTTATAACCACTATATTTCCTAAAAATCACAATTAGCCACCTGAAAAAAAAATCAAATAAAATAAAAAACTACCAGCTATTAAGTTACAAATCTCAATCAACCACCCAAGATCAAAATTAAGGACTAAGTTTTGACCCATTAGTGAAATCTATTGCAAAATAATGAAAACTTTCTTAGGTCTATCCTAATAAATCTAAACCTAAGGAAGCTAATATGGGGTAACTTTGACTTCGATATAATGGCCCTTTCTTATTTGCCCACAAATATTGAGAGTTAGCGACAACGTCGTTGCTAATTCGTCAAATTTGTATCTTCTCCAACCTTCATCATTTGCGATTGCTGGTTTTCTGTACCAAAATGAACCAGAACAGAACTCTCCCCCAACATTGAATATTCCTTGTGGAGGTTATTGATATCCACTAACAAGGTAGGCATAGCACAGTTTGACCTTTTTTCATGCGTTATTTACCATAAAGCCCGAGTTTCATGTTTATTTTTCGAGAAAAGTTCATTAGGGTTTTGATAGATAGTTTATTCATTTCATTATCTATGTTGTGTATTTATTTTTGGGTGGCTAAATAATTAAGGTAAGGACCTTTTGAGGAAAGAGGAAAGGAAACGGCCAGAGAAAGAGAGAATACGATGAGAGGAAGAAGGGGATAATGTGAGAAATGGGGTTTCAGGCGATTAATTTGTATGGAAAATTAAGCGACGTCGTCGTCATATGTTTAAATCTTTAATAAAAAAAAATGGAAGTGGTCACATGAAACCACTTCCGTGCAATATTGACTAGTGTCATATTTTTCGGTTAGTTGCAATTTAGGGTTTTTTTTTTAGTTTTCACTTTATTTTATCTGCTGGTTCGTCAAAAATGCCCACAATGTAGCCCAGGAAAGGAAAAAAAAAATTACTGAGCGTTGTAATTGGACACATACGTACATGTGTCAAATGTAATTTCTGAATTTGTTCTTTTTGCTTGAAACATGTAATTTCTACTATTTAAAGCCGTCAAAAACAGGCACACCCTTCATATGGAGTTACAAAATTATATATTCTGATTTACAAAGTCTGACTTTAAAAGCAATGGATATCAACAATCTTATATATACAACAAAACAAGTGGCCTTATGCATGCAAATCCGGCGAAATAGATTCCATCGTTTCCACATGAAGCGACGAAAGGAGTAACCCTCATGAATGCGCCATCAGCAATTTCTCATTTGAGTCGACTGATGAGTCTTGGACTTATTAGATATTCGCGAAGGCTCGAACTCGTCAATTTCCTCCTGAGTCAAGCCCTGGAGGATTACGAGACACTTTTCTTCTTTTGTCGCGTCTCCTAAGTCCATCTGTCCATACAGTATGTGAAAGCCACGACGCCCGCGGTCCACAGACCGATCTTGCGCACACGTCGCCGTGCATGCAAACTCGCTTCGCCACATTTTCACGCATTTGTTTTTCCCCATCTTCGTTTGTTTGCTCCTCCTCTCTCTATAAATTGCAGGTCTCTTAAGTCATCAATTCTTCCATCCATAGCTAAGCCTCTTTTTCTAGCCTTTGGACGATGGCGAAATTAGCTGCTCTGCTTCCTCTCCTCCTCTTCCTTCTCACTGCTTCCTTGGCTCTTTCCAGAAACACAGACCGGGAGAAATATGGAAAGGGAGAGGAATACCCAGAAAGCGAGCAATCGAGAAATAATCCATTCTTCTTCGACGAAGAAAGCTTCAGGACTCCATTGAAGACCCAAGAAGGGAACCTCAGGATTCTTGACAGGTTTACACAGAGGTCTCATTTGCTACGAGGGATCGAGAATTACCGACTTGCTGTCTTAGAGGCTAATCCTAATGCCGCCCTTATGCCAACCCACTGTGATACTGATGAAATTCTCTTCGTTGTTGCTGGTATTTAATTTATTTTCTCTCTGTTTCTAGCCTTAGAGCATGTTTCTTTACTCCAGAAAGGAGTTAGAGTGAAGTATAGATGGTAAAGAGATTAGAAATGGAGTCAAAAAGTAAAATTACTAGTGGACAAAAATATTAGGGTTTTTTTTTTTTTCCTATCATTTAGTGCGACTAGAGTGTATTATTTTATTATGTTTTTTATCCTCTAGATTTGACACTTTTATTATTATTTTTTTATTTGATCATATTTATTTTACTTCATTGTTGCCTTTTTTCCAAATAAAGAGATTTGTTTTGTTCATGTCGTTATTGAATCATGTTGTAATGGTTGTGGGGGTGTACGTAGGAAGGGCCACCATCACTCTCATGCGCAAAGAAAACAAGGAGTCCTACAATCTACGCAAAGGAGATATCCTGAGCGTAGAAGCTGGAACGACACACTACATAATCAACAGAGACAACAAGGAGCAGCTCTTCATTGCAAAACTCTTAGAAACAATATCGGTTCCGGGACAAGTGCAGGTAAAGTTTACCAGCATGGATCTTATGGTCCTTTTTAGACGAGTTCGGGTTCCATTAAATTTACCCTGTATTTTTAACATTATTTCTTGAATTTAAACGTTAATCTTCTGTTGGGTTGTTGTAGCCATTCTTTGGCATCGGAGGTCGTAACCCCGAATCTTTCTATACGAGCTTCAGCAAGAATATCTTAGAATCTGCATTCAATGTAAGAAGTCACTGTCTTCTATTTTGCATTTTGAACAAGCCCCGTTTAATTTTCTTAAGTCTATTAAACGACTCCCTCCCTCTCTCTCTCAACCACAATCTGCTGTGTGTTCCATCTCCAGACAGAACATGAGAAGGTGAGGAAGGTGTTTGGGGAGAACCAAGAAGGGGCCTTCTTAAGTGTTCCACAGGAGAAAATAAGGCAGATAGCCCAACAAGCATCGTCGTCTTCCGAGGAGGGACGTACTCATGGAGGAAGACGGAGAGGACCCTTCAACCTATTCGAAAAGCACCCTACCTACTCTAACCAGCACGGACAGATATACGAGGTTGACTCTAGCGACTATCCGGCCCTGCAAGACCAAGATATCTCTGTTGCCTATGCAATCATCCGCGGCGTAAGCTCCTCCTTAGTACTGCTTGGCTTCTCCTTCTGCTTTGACTTCCATTTCTTTTTCCCTTTCTCGTAATCTTTTCAAAAACTGACGTTATCTCATCCTTAAATTTGACCATTTCCACTCACAAAATTGAATTAACATCGCAGGGGTCGATGTTGGAACCTTATTACAACTCAAAGGCATTTAAAGTGGCACTGGTCGTTGATGGTAAGGGCTATTGGGAGCTTGTGTCCCCTTACGGCTCTGCTCGCAGTGGAGAAGGAAGAGAGTCGCAGGAAGAGTCCGTCTCTTATCAGAGACTCAGCGCGCAGCTGTCAGATGGCAATGGATTGGTCGTTCCGCCAGGCCATCCCTCCGCAATCGTTGCTGAGCGGGGTCAGGACCTGCGCGTCCTCTGCTTCGGGATCAATGCCGAACAAAACCAGGAACACCGGCTGGCAGGTATGTTACTATCAATACACACATGAAATTCTGTGTGTGTTGTCTTGGTGGTAAGTTTGATTATTGGTTGTTGTTGTTTTGGCGGCCGTGTGTAGGGCGAGACAACATCTATAATAAGATGAACAAGGCTGAGAGGGAGATGTTCTTCAAGGCACCCGAAACAGAGGTGAGAGAGGTCTTGAATGCGCAACGCGATGCTGGCATAGTTGAGGGGCCAAAAGGAAGCCAGGAGAGCGAGAGTGAAGGACGCGGTCGCGCCTTCCACTCTATTCTGGATTTTGCCGGGTTCTAATCTAGTTTCATATATGTATGAAAGAGAGGATGTGCATCTGAAAAATATGAATAAATGATCGAGTGTGTCTACATGAGTACGTAGTAGAATAGACAGCTAGTATGGGGACTGCATGTAAATGTGGAATGGCAAGGAAAGTAATAGGTCCTTGCCTTATGAATACTGATATCAATAAAGTAGACAGTTTCCTCTACGTCGTGCTTTCATCTTGTGTTTTTTTCCGGACTAATGAACCTAGAGATATGGTTAATGCCACATTCTTTCTTATTCTCTTTAGAGCTAAATGTTAGTTGCATTAAAAAAAAATTCAAAAAAATCCTCAATTCTAGCCTTAAGAGAAGCCACATCAGTTTATTAATTCTGACCTTAAGAGAAGCCACATCAGTTTATTAGGGTCCATTTGTGGATGTCTTTAGTTGAAAAAAAAAAAAAGTCAAAAAAATCGTTAGTTTTGGCCTTAAGAGAAGCCACGTCAGTTTATTAGGGCCCATTTGTAGATGTGTCCTTTCAAAAACACATAATATGTGGCTTTTCAATAAAAAAAATGTCTCTTGAGCTAAGTTTGCACCCTTTCAATAGAATGACTCTAGGGTCCATTTGTGTGGATCATAGGGATTTCCTTCAGTTTTATAAATTAAGGTTATTTTAAAAGTTTTTATATAGTATTCAAAATAAACATAAATGTATATGAATAATATATTTTGCGTATGCTGATGTGAATTAAGCGATGAAAGGCTTGGTATGTTAAATTTTTTTTAATTAGTTTGTTATAAATAGATCACGAGTATCTCTTACGTTAAACTTTATATTTTAATAGTGTGTTTTCCGGATAAAGTATGTATCCGCAATATTAGGCTCAGGGTCTTTTGGTTTATTTTTTCTATTACGGTGCCAATGGGCGCTTATCCCTTCGGCATGCCCCTTCCCTACCAACCCAACTCGAACCACCTAAATCAGCTTCATACGTTTCAGTATGATCTTTAACTCCCATCATCACCATTCAATCTCCAACATCGGTTGACAACCATTCAAAAAACAGAAAGATTGTTTTTTTAGAATCCAAAATGGGCGGCAATATCACTATCCAATCTATGCTTGTGGGTTATGGAGATAAGCCAGGGCTCTCTTTTTCTGCCATATATATAATGGTTTATGCCCAAGAGGATTAGCCATTTGGACAGTCTCGATCATCAATAAGTGGTAAGCACAATAAGATTATATTTGGACACATGCATTGATATCATGACTAGCATAATGTTATGCATTATTAATCCTATATATTCATTAATTATATCATCAGTCATGTGTTCCATCTTATGATAGGAGCAAGTCCTATTGAAATAGATTTTGCCCATATGCAACAGGAGGAGAAACTTAATTCTTAACCATATTTGGGTGATCATTAGTACGTAGGTGCGTCCCGCAGTGAGTGACGTGCATGGCTCTCACGGTATCCGGACTCCATCCATGGATGGGCCGGCTGCCTAGCACTTATCTTGCAGTATGCTGCACAACATTGGAAACAATATTAGTAATGGGGCTGACGGACCTTAAAAGTTAGGACAAATTAACCAATGGTTTCTAAGCACGGTCTTCTAAGGCATCTAGTCCAATAATTTTTTCTAATGTCTATAGTCCAAACAGCTGGAGATATTTTGGTGAGAGGTTCCTAATACGCTACTTCATATATTTTCATGAGTAATTTGCCCATTTCAACCATCATTCCTAGGCCAAGTTCTCTCTTATTCTTTGTTGTCCCGGAGAACTCTTTCCGTCTTCTTCTCTCTCATTTTCTGTTCCTTTCCATGGTTTGGGAGTACCGTTGCAAAGCACCTTCCGTCGACGCCATCATGACTTCCGAATCTCTCTTTCATTTCTTCAAAGATAGAAACGGTTTTACTTTCTCTTATACTTACATCTGAAGTCTCTTCCAAATCTCTCTCTACAACAGATTTGAAAGAGAGCAGTTTGTTCTTTTGCTTGTTTTCCCTTTCTCTCTTTTCTCGATTGGATCGTGGTCATCAAGTTCTTGTTTTGGATTTCAATTTTTATTAGAATCTGATTTTCCATATTCTGAATTTTGGTGTCGCCGAACTCAAATAAATTTTTTAGAAACTCTGATAAACTAGACAAAAATCCAGATAAATTTTCCAAAACTTAGATAAGTTTATCTGAGTTTTCGGCAAACTTATCTTAACTTCTAGCAAAAAACAGACAAATTCATCTGAGTTTTGAACAATTTTTCTGAGTTTCGAACAAATTTATCTGAATTTGGACAACATAAAATTTATCCGAGTTTGAAAAAAATTATCTAAGTTTTGCCCAGTTCCATGTTCAAATTCTCTGCATGATTTATCCATCTCAGATAAATTTATTTGAGCTTTGCTTAATCCCATGTGCAGATTTTTTGGATGATTTATCCTTCTTTGAATTAGTTTTCCCCATTTTCTTTCTCTTATCTGTCGTAATCCTTGATTTGTGCAATCAAATAATCTTCACGAAATTGATGGATTTTCTCCTCTTTTTTTCTTCAAATGAAACTCTTAACGAAATTAGTTTTCATTTTTTATATACTACACATAGTGTATTAAGAAGGGCACTGTAGACTTTTTAAGTGTTTAAAACTTGAAAATGGACCTTTAATTAGCTCTACGGAAAAAATACGTGAACCGTTTGCAATAAAAACCAAAGTTGAGGGACCTCTAACCAAATACCCCTTAAAGTTATAACCCAGACTTTCCAAAGGAGAATTTAATTATTAGTGAGTAGGTATCCTCTGATAAAGAATCTTTGCATGACAGAAACCACACTCAAAATGAAGGAAGGGTAATGGGCCGAGCCAACAAAAGCACCACAGCTCAGGTGGCATGGCTGACTTGTGCTGTGTTTTATGCCCATACTCATGCCAAAATTTCTTCCAGGGCCTATGGATGCCTAAATTAAACGCCAGCCACGGCCCAGCTTGTACATTTGTATCGTGACCCGCGAGGAATGTTAAATGCAACCTCATGTCCAGAAAATCAAGTCCCAAACTTGCCAATACTCTTGCCCAGCACATCAGCAGCCTTTTGGGAACATATGGAGTACTGTTGACCCAACCTGTCATCTTACTCAAACGATTGGTACATGCCCATATTTTGTATCAGTTTCTTAAAAAGCATTAGGTATGTATCAGCCCATATTTAAAAGTAAAACACATATCGGGTCCAATAAAAACTGGTAAAAGCTGTTAAAAATAAGCTAAACCAAATAATGAACTGGTTTCATCTAATTAACATTCACTTTAATTTGTGAAAAACGCCCGGAGAGTTTTGTAGTATAACCCATAAATAAATAAATATATATATGAGAGGTGCTCTTGTGAGAGACACTCTCAACTTACAATGAGAAATAAGGTGGGGACCCTCGCATCCATTAACAACTTAAATGTGAAGGCCTTCACCTTATCTCTAATAGTAAAATGATAGTGTCTCTCACAAGAGCACCTCCATATATATATATATATATATATATCCATATATATATATAATCTAATAAAAATACAACTAAAAAAATAATTAACCATTAAGGCTCCTAAATCTATGGTTAACATGATTTTTGCAGAAAATCATATCCGTAACCAAACCTTTCAATCTCGCTATCCTCCCATTATTACCATGAACCCAAGTGCATCCCACAAGGGGCTTAAAGCTTTAGGTGTTAAGTAATCCATAAGAAGTACCGCTTAACAAAACACAAAGACAACTAGTGGGCTCGTGGGGCCCCACCAATCATGGGTGAGGTCGAGAAATGCACCTCCTATGGTGGGAGGCAACCCACGAGGCCCATGAGGGGGCGACATGATTGCATTAAGCAATTAGCTCTTCAAAGTTTAATTCTAAACAAGAGAGTTATTGACAGATAGGGTGGTGTTGGGGAATTGACTTGGATGGAGTGCTTCCGGGTCCAAACATAGCCCACCCCCATTAAAAGACATCCCTTAACAAATTTACCGATGTGGCAGCTTTCAATATAACCAATGAAAATAAGGGAGAGTGTCTCTCATTGGCAGCTATCAATCCAATGAAAATAAGGGAGAGTGTCTCACATTGACAGCTCTTGTGTCTCTCACAAGAGCACCTCCCTCAAAATAATTATTCACATGTATAAATAAATGATGAAGTCGTACCAATCACTATAAGTTTTAACCAAGAAAAATTGAGTAGTTTCTCAAATGTAAATTGATTCCAAAATGGATGCAAATGGTCAGAAACTTTTGATGCAATGGCTTTTGTGTCATGAATCAGAATACTATCAGGAAAAATTGTAATATACATCTCAATTATTTCAACATATGTGAGAGGTTCATAAAAACCTGAATAAATTTATTTCATATAATGGTGGCAGTCCTTGCATTATAATTTCAGACAAAACAAGGTGTAATCCAAATTGGAGAACTCAACGATGGACATTCTTGTTGTAAATATGGAGCAGACACGACTCTCCCATTTTCCATGTTGAATAGCCACCAGGTATTGTTGTATATAAGAGAATCGGTAAAGTATATCTGATTCTCTTCACACCCAAGTTCAGTCGCAGAGAATGATGCACAACCCCATCGTCCCAAGAACAATACTCGATTACCAATCTGTTTCATTTCTACCCATGATAAAGTTGACTGGTCAAGTCTGAAGACGACGACTACTGGTTTTGATGTCGTTGGCATGGGATCACTTCTAACCAACAGCAACTCTCCACCAGATTCTACCAAGTAGTAACAAAATTCCCTTGCACCAGAATGAGGATCATAGGGTGGCCCCACGTACTCAAATTTGAGATGTTTAGTACTGTTAGTCCTAGATGGTCTGTGGGGCAGAGTTGTTAGAACACCCAGAAAATAAAATTTCCCTCTAAATGCAATGACATCTCTTGCTAGGCCTTGCCCTACAAGGGATTGTGCTCTCCATCCATCATCTCCCACTTTACAAAATTTAAAACGCCAGTTTGAAGAATCAAGTATAATCACTGTACAGTTGGGGTCCGTAGGAGCTAATGAAATTGCAACCCGTCTGATGTCGTCCTTGTTTTCACTGAACCCCTCCCACTGCGGTAGGTCAATTCTGATACCAGTAAAAGGATTGAGGAAAAAGATTGTATTGCCTGATTGCTCATGATGCTTGTGGATCATTAACCAGCCATGAAAGAAACCAATATAGCAACATTTTTTGTTGATTTCGGGTAAATTGAGCCTCCAGTATCTGCCATCTAATGGGCATATAAAGCAACAATGGTCTCTAGCTTTGTGTTGAGGAAGCAATAGGAATGAAGAACGCTGGCATTGGTTTAATTGCTTCGCTGCTGCCCTCCATGTTACACAAACACGTCGAAAGTTGAGATAATCACAAAAATGTAACTTGGACTGTACAAGATTTAGAAACTCTTCAGGAAGATCTGACCATGATACTGAGCTTTGTTGGCTTTCGTTGTTGATGCCCTTTGAGCTAATAAATTCCTGAAATAGAAAAAAAAAAAAGTCGAACAAAAAATAAAACAAAGAACACTAACATATGAATGTAAATAGTGAGTTTCCTCACCAAGCTCGTTCTATTTATTTGCAAGACTGACTTCTTCGCCCCTAAGAGGACCCTCCGAGGTGCACTTTTCAAACTCAATAGAATGTTCCTGGATGAAGCTCTGCAGTGCATTTTCGGTTTTGTATTTGCTTTGTTATTGTCTTTTGCCTATTTCCCTCTGCTTTGTTTTCTTTATGTTTACTATGAAACTCCCCTAAAAAACCAAAAAAGTTTTGGAAACATAACAAATATTAAAGCTATATATAAGTCTACATGTTATAAAAACTAAAATAAATATATATTAAAAAGACAGAAAAACTTCTAAATTAACGGATCCAAAGGTCTAACATGATGATGAAAAATTTAGCACAAGGTTCTTGTCACATGATGTCGCGGAGAATAAGGTTAGGTACATGATCTAGCCGTCCTACATGTTTCACATAATCCAAACAAGAAAACAAAAACATGCTAGACATCATGAATTGGCTTTAGTGTGAAAGGCAAGAAAGAACATAATCTAAAACATCAAGGCCACAGGGATCAAAATCAAATAAGAACAAAAACCTAAAACACAAGAAGCCCAACTTGCAGCTATCAAAATTATACATTCAAACATGGATATCGCAAAAGATTGAAAGCACGTACACATTAAAAGAATTAGGGTGGAGCAAGGCCTAAAATAAAATCCATCGGCGCACAACACATACACACACACACACAATCAAAAGGAATTTGGTGATCAAAACCCTTGTACAGTCTCCATGAATCTGTCAGGTGCCCCACGGCCAGGTTAACCCCATGTCAGTGTCCCACCACATCATTGGCTTGGGTTAGGAATGAGGATCACATTGATTATTCTTGATTCAAATCACGTTGTGCACCATGCATCCCTTCACCAAACTCTTGGCCACTCTCAGAGATTCAATAACCCTACTTACACATAAATGTAGGCATCAAGGAATCATTATGCGACTTAGGGTTTACACACTAAGGCGGTATAATCAAGATTGAAACGACATTGGATTTAGAGGGCTTAATCGTCCATGGTAGCTCCTAATCATGAGACAAAAAGAACAGAGAAAATATATGTATATCAAGTAATGTATATTATCCACTTACTTTACTTCCTGATGCAAATTTGTTGAAGATGAAACAGTGGAGATGATGCTTGCCCCGGACGATCCCTCTCCTCTTGCTCTCAATCAGCTTCTTCCCCTCCCTCTCTAAGCCGTACGTACGACAGGAGATTCCACACTTGTGCGTATGAATGTGGCCGGGCAGTAGGTTTTATAGTACGTATCACTGTTTGAATTAGGAGTCCTAACGGCACTTCTGATTTTCACTTTAGTCCCAGAGTTTTTACTTAACTAGGAATCTGTGTTTAACTTGAATAAGGATACTTAATTGCATCATATTCTCTAGACCACATATGAGGTTGAGCGAGAACCTAACATCAGATGGACCGAGTCCATCTCTCAGATTACAACCCCTATGACTTGATTCTAACATCAGCCTGTCGTTCTTGTCGGTCCTTTTTTGTTAAGTGCTGGATGCGAGAAATAAAGGAACTTTTCTATATAGCCACACTTAATAGGGTCCAATTCTTTACTAGAATTCATAAAATTCATGTATGGTGCTTGTTTGGGAATTTCAAATACTGGTTTTTGAAATATCGTTGAATTCTGAAATTCTAAATTCCCTATTTTATTCACGGCCTGAATTCCTGTCTGAAAATTCTAAATTCCCAAGCTCCACAAATTACATATTTCATAGTTAAAAGAATTTATAATTGGAATTAGAGCCATGTATGTAATATTATTGTGCCAATTCAAGTGTAAATTGCCCACCAATATATATATAATATATAAATACATATGGGCCCCACTTAATTACAAAATGTAATTATCTTGAAAAAAAACAAATGAAATGCTAAAATAAGAAATTGAAAAAAAAAAGATCTAAAAAAGGAAGCAGACACATCACCCAAAAAAAATTCTACCAATAATATGTGCCAACAACAATAAATAGCTACCTAACTCAAGCCCCAATAGACAAACGCAATGGTTATAAGACATTATGTGCTAATAAAGGATTAAAAAAAATCACACATAAAAAAAATTAAAAACCCACATTGAATTACATACACCCAAAGTCCATCAAACACAAGACCGTTGGTCCTTTGGCTCGCCTCAGCTTTCCTCCTTGGTTTTTTGGCAGCTGTAGCCTCTCTGTCTGGTTGCTGTTCTTTGTGTTTTGTCTTCGCTGGCTGTGGTGTTTAGTTCTGTGCAAGCTGATGTGTCTTTGAGGTTCGGTCTGTCCTTTGGTTTTTGCTTAGGTCTGTGGCCCTTTTTGTATAGTGTTTTGTTTGGGTTGGCTGGCTCTGTGGTTGCCTTTTTTGTTAGCCTCCTCCTGCTGGTCTTCCCCTGTTTCTTTGTGGCTTTTTGCCCCCTCCTTTTCTTTAATACAAATTTACCATACAGCAAAAAAAACAAGACCATTGGTGATGCCAAAATGCCGTCGTCCGTCTCCAAAATTCCAATCTCGCGAGGGATTTTCAAATCCTCTTTGCTGAAGTGATTTTTCAAATGCTAGCTTTTTGGGGATTTCAATTACCTGGAAGAAAAGCCCATGAATTCTAGTTAAGAAACACAGAATTCTTGACAGAAATTCTAAATTCCCAGAAAAGCCTGAAAACCTATCAGGAATTCTAGTAAAGAAACATGGCCTAAATCTTGAGATCATCAAACGGTGGGATTTGGTAGAACTCAACAGACTCACTTGCATGGGTTGAGGAAGAGCATGGAGGATGAGGAGGAGGAAAAAGAATAATCATTGTCCTCAACCAGTTTTCCTAGACTCACTCAAAATATTGTGAGAAAACAAAATCTATTGAAAGTTAATTTTGGTTTTAGGGGCCTGTTTGTTTGCACGCACTATGATTATTTTTGCTAAAAACTAAATATATAGTAGGGGTTTTGATATATTAGTCCTCCTTAAACCCATTTTTTTCAATTTCATGACCAATTTTGGATAATGTCACCAGAGTAGCTTGACTCTGGTCAACATTTTTTTTTAAAAACTATTTTGCACCATATCCCATGATAGCATGAGATTTATCAGTTTCTATATCATACACTTTCAGTAACCAACAAGAGAGTTTATTTTTTAGATATTATGAAAAATGATATTTTTTGAAAAGTAAATACACATTTTACCACCATTTCTTACGCTCTATCATTTGGAAAATTTTTTCCCAAAGATGTTGTATAAAAGCCATGACATCACCGAACAGTCCCATGATATCATGGGATTTGTCGATTTTTGTGACATCCATTGTTCCCATGATATCATGGGACTTGGGGCAAAAAAGTTAAAAAATATGGGTTGACCACAATCAAGCGACTCTTGTGATATTATCTAAATTTCATTCATAAAATTGAAAAAAAAAAAAAACAACGTATTTAAGGAGGACTAATGTGTTAAAACCACTATATAGTATTAACCTTTTGACTTGATCAATATTTCCCTGTGTCGAAATCGGCCCTATCTCAATAGCTTTTCAAGACAAGCCTGTTTGTTAGTTCTTGAATGTAGTCCAAATTGATTGATTTTGTGATGTGTTCCTACCGAAAGGAGTAGAATTTTCTTTTCCTTTGGTTGGCCCGACCCCGAAAGTTAAGGTTAGGGTAAGGACCTAAGAATCGTAAGTCCACTCATAAAGTTGAGGGCATTTGCTCGACTCAGGCATGACCCGACCAACATATGTGAGGGTAGGGTAAGGGCTTATGTCCCTTCGACAACCGTATCCATGACATTGCGGGAGAGAAAAGATTAGAACTACGACATGGCAAACTACATCCAGGCTCAAAGAACATATAAGTTAGTGGATTCTAAGATTAAGAACCCCAAACCCGAACCCGTTGAAGTCATTGGGTTTGGGCTTGATAAGAGCATAATATTTAATATTTTGAATTCCTTTATATTTAGTTTTATCAAATATTTTGTGTTTAAGTGTGTTGATTAATATGTTTATTGAATTAGGGAAGCATTGAAGGTAAAAGAATGGATATGGATTTTATTGTGCAGGTTTCCAGCTTTTAGGCAGATTTGATCCCTGGAGCTTCAATTGAGGTTTGGATGGTGTTGGAGTTTCAGAACGAGAAAGCGGTCTTCATGAAGTTTTTAGAGGACGTCTTAAGCTTTTCAGAAAGGTCTGGTTCGCAAAATCCGAGTTCGTTTGGGCCTCCAAACGTTGCTTTAAAGTTAGGCCTGGAAAACTGATCCGAGATTCCTGTCCGAACCAGTAAACTTAAATGGGTCATAACTTGAGTTTCCGAAGTCCAAATCGGGTGATTCAAAACCCTAGAATCATCTACACATCCAGGGCTACAACTTTCATGAAGATACCAAGTCAAGATTCCGCCGTTATATGATAGAAAAACGCCTCACAAGCTGCGGCATAATTTCTGGGATTTCTGTCAATCCGTTTTGAATTACCTATAATGTAGGGATTTGAGTTGTACACGTTTTGGGAAGCTATCATATATTTTGTATATCTATTTAAGGCTTCTTAAAGTGGGGTTGGAGAGGAGGACGAAGAGAGAAAAAAATATTCAGCAGTTTTCATATTCAAGCATGTCAGGCTAGGGTTTTCAATTCAGTTCAAGGGGATTTCAAACCTTCATTGCATTTTGATGGTTGAATCAATTCAGTAACATTATTTCTCCCTTCTCTTATGAATCTCTTCATGATAATCTGTTTTAATTGTTTTATTGATATTTGGTTTGGTCGATTTAATCAGGGTCCATTAGATTGATCAGATTATTGTTAATTGCTAGATTCGGGAATTATATTACGTAATTGATATTGTTCCTAATCAATTGTAGTAAATGGTGATATATGATTGCTGAGAAGCTTTCGGTTATTGCTATGATTATCATGAGTTAGGTTAAACAATCCGAACTTGCGTGACTGTTGCTTAAAATAATCTATGTCCCTCGATGTTAATGCTGCCATTATATTGAATTTAGAGAACTTGTTTTAAATTGTATAATGGTTAGAATCTAATGGAGAGCTTGTTTCATTAGTGAGGAATTAAGGGGAATTTCGGGTAGCAGAGCTTGTTGTTACCTAGGATTATTAGTTTCATTGAAGGGTAGAACAATGTTACAATTGATTGATTGTTCCATCAATTGTGAGGGTAAGATTGAACCGAAGAACTGAAGCTTTGATCCATTGATTTCTGTTATTAATTTAGTTTTATTTTAATCAATCATAATCAAACCATAATCAGTTTGATCACAATTCCAATACCCCCCATTTAGTGTTTTGTCAGAATCGGTCGGAATAAAAATATATACATAAAAAGAGAAGAAATAGTGAACACTCTCTATGGGATCGACCCTTACTCACCTAGCTACTGTGTTTGTTTTCTTTTTGTTTTTGTGTCGTATCTAGAAGTAAGGTTGTATATTTTGGAGTGTTGACGACGCGCTTCCAGGGCTCTAGGTCCAAGTTGGGTCACCCTACTACTCAACCAGGTTCACATGATCCACAACAAATTATTGCCCATATTGTATTGTCGGACGTGAGTTTCGACCCCCAAGGACATGGCTTGAGAAATCTACATTCATCTATATATGTGTTATTTAAACTTGTACATAAAAAATAAGGATTCCGACTACCCTCAAAATCGACGTATCACGATCGCCGCCAACTATGGTATGGCCGTAACATCGTTCTTCGACCGAAGTAGAAGAAAAATGGGAGAAAATAAAGTGAGTGGATTTTTCCTCTCATCTAATGTGCTATAGGCAATACACGATGGTTATCCTATCACATTGATTTGGGTCCTTTTGATATTGGATCGATTCAGGGTCATGAGTTAAGATCCAAATAGGGGTTAATCCTCACATAGCATGATCATAGTATATCCAATTAAAATAATAACTAAAGTAAATAAAATAAAAGGGGGGAGGTGCCAAACATTTTAGAAGAGGATCGCCCTCGTTCTGGGGTACCCCTTCAAATCCCTTGGTAAAATAGGGTTTAAAGGCTGATTTTTTCTAAAAGAAAATTGATAATGCAATTGAGATTTTGATTTGTGGTTTTTGTTGTTTTGTATGTGATACACAAGTGATAAAAGTGAAAGGCCAATGGGCCAAAATTGATTGATAAGGGGTGGTCGATGGGCTGAGATTGATTAAAGGTGGCCGATGGGCCGGGATTGATTTAAAAGTGGTCATTGGGCTGTAATTGTTTAAAGGTGTCCAATGGGCCAAACTAAAATGTGTTTGTGAAGTCACTCATCTCATCTCATCATTCTTATTAATTCATTTTTTAGAAATCAGTCTTTATTCCCTTTTATCATTAAGCTCGATTAAACATGTGGCACCGGAGGCAGGGGAAGAAATAAAAGGAAAATCTTTTTGGGCTTATTTTGTTAGTTTTGTAGTTTTTAGGGGTTTTTTTTTTTATTTTGGGGCTAGAAGGGCCTAACTAGGGGATTTACTTCGATTTACATGATTAATGCTTTATTACTGATCATCGAATTAACCATAACCTAAGGTCCTAAACTGTTCACATCAGCTTTTCCAGTCCCCTAAATGGAACAGGAGAAGTGATGGGGCGAAGCCTAATCCTCTATCCTATCTAGTTGGAGAATCCGGTCTAATCCTAGGGTGTGGACAACCTAAGTTTGACGGTTTTGACGCCTAAGTGTCTTGTTAAATGTGTTTGTAATTGGTTCGGTTTGGTTCCAGTTGTATGTTAATTAAGAAGTAGATTAGGGGTATTTTAGGATTCTGTTAAGGGTGTGTGAGGTTCTGGGATAATCTTATTTTATGGTTTTTAGTTCTAAAACTCAAAACAAAGCCTAGATAAACAATTTGGGGACTACAAGTGGGCCTGGGCGCACTAGCAGTGGCGCCAAGGGGGCGATTTGATACTATTTGAGTGTCCGGCTCCAATTCAGGGTTCCAGAAGGATTTAACTTGGTTGAGTTTTTAATTCCAGAGTTGTTTTTGGTTCTATGAGGATTCAGTGATGTTGAATTGGGTCAAAGTCCAAAGTGAATACAGAATCAATGATCCTGGGATTGTTTTGGGGCCTGGACGCACACACTGAGGCACCTGGGTATCTTTGGGTGACTTGAGCGCACCTACAGTGGCGCCCAAGTGGTTATTTGTCGGGTTGTTGGTGATTCTTAAGACCTGTTCACTAAAATTAATCCAAAGTTTCAAGTCGCCTAAGTTGATTAACTTTTATGTTCTGAATTAGTTATGGGTTTCTAGGTTCTGGATACGATAGTGGTTAAGGTCCGGAAGTCAGAACATGATCGTGACGCTTCATGGGGCAAAAATGATCAAGGGGGAGCCTGTGTGGCACAGTCCACTTGTTTCTGGGGTTTTTCAGGTCCGGTGATTTCTAGGGTTATTCCTAATTTATGTTTGAAAGGTCTAAACGTATTTTAGCTAGGGATATTTTGTGCTTTAGTTATGATTAATTAATTATTTTAATTGGAATTAAGGGTTTTTGATTTGAGGTTTTGAATTAGGACTCGGTTAGGATTCAAAATTAAGATCCTGAATTAAGTGTTGTTAATTAGGATTTTGGTTCAAGTGATGGATTTAATTATTTTTTTATTAATTAGAGTTGGTTAAGGCTTATTAATTAGAGTTTATTAATTAGGGTTTATTAAATTACACCTCATTTTGGCACCCCTATGGACAATTTCAATTATTATATATTATTGACATAGGTATCGATTTCAAAATTGGAGTCTAATTTGCTAATCGATTGCAAAATTGGACTCTAATCTCAAATCAATTTGAAAAATTGGATCTCAAATCAATTTCAAGAGATAAGCTCTATCAATCAATTCAAAGTCCACTTTAGTTAAGCTTTTTTATGTGAATTCAAAATTTAATATATATCTATTATGGATAGGTGATTAAAGAGTCCAGATGAAAAAATACATCTTGCTCAATAACTCTATCCAACCAAGTTAAAATGAGTCCTATTTAGGTGGATTTTGAATTTTAATATATCTATTATTGTTAGAAAATCATTAATGTTTGTGATTTTTAAAAGTGGATCTTTGATAGTGATTTGTACATATGAGCTCCACATACAATAAACTTTTTTAAAGTGGGCCTCATATTCTAATTCCTAAAGAGGGGGCCCACATGCAATTTTGCAATTGATTGTTTGATTTCGATTTTAATATTGACTTTATTTTATCTTCTTTCTAAAAAATAGAGATATATCTTATCTGTTAAGATTTTTCTTATAAAGAGATTCATTTAAATAGAATTCATAATATATATCTTATCTTTTGGATTGCCTTGCAATTGATTAAGAAAATTGCATATAGTAACTAAAAGATTATGTGTCGAGTGATATGTATACACAGCAAGTTATATTGCAACTTTGCAACGCAGTCAAGTTCTCCGTTCGGAAAGAAATAAATGTCAAATCTTGATCGATGACCTTTTATTTCTACCTTTTTTATTCATCCCTAATGTGTATATACCTGTGAAATCCAAACTACTCAAGTCCAAAATTATCATATGTATTGGCGCCCGGCATCCAAATGGGATTTTGGCTCATTCCGCGGAAAGTGAAATGTTTCAAAGTTATTTTTAAGAAAATATAAAAACAAAAGCGATTCTTACAAGAAGATATAAATACCTCCAGTAATTCTCAAGTAAAGATAATATTTGAACTTTTGTCAAAGAAACATGGCCCACTTTCAGATAAGCCCAACCGTGTCGTGCCGTGCCGTACCCCATTAGGCCAGGCAATGCCACTCACGAGCTGGCCCACATGCCCATCCCAATCTTATATTTTTAAATTTGCTTATATAAATTAAAAGTGACTTTATGGGCTTTTAGGGTTTTCAACTTGAAATAAAGTTGAAATTACTAAAATAAATACATAAACATTGATGTTAATTTAGATAAGACTTGAAGTTTCATACTCATTTATATAAAAAATAATATTTACTTTGTATAAATGCCGAGCTAGGTTATGCTTCGAACCGTAATAAATGGTAAATTATTTTCTCATTAAGTAATATCTCATAAGATAGTTACAAATTGGACGTATTTTTATTTCTGAGCCCGGGCTTAGCGCGGGCATACTTTTCTAGTACTCACATTATTGATGCCCCAGTTTTGCCCCATTTAAACAATTTTGAATAAATAAATTAAAATCTCCATTATCATGCACATTTAGGAAGGTTGGATCATTATAGGCCTTTTTTTTATGGATCTCACCAACTCTCATGTTTAGAGTCTGATCTCACTTCCATGATTATCTACTTTTAGTAAGCTTCCCGATAATATATGGATTTAAAAAATCTAACGGGTGGATCAAGACTTATGAATTTTAAAAAGTTAAATATACGTGGGCTCCCCTAAAATCCAAATCTTTTCTAGGTCTTCAAATGGGCCTGACCCATTTATCATCAGAACCTACTCATTGAGAGATCTCCACTGATACTCAGATTTTAAAAAATCCGACAGTCAAATCCGGAGTTATGATTTTTCTTCAAAATTAATCTGGCCTGAGTCCCTTAAAAAAAAATCGAGTCATTTCCTAACCCTCAAATTACCCAAACCCATACACCAATATGATCTACTCATTGAGAAATTTCCAACAGATATCAAAAATCCGATTAGCGGATAGAAGTCTGCAAAACTTGGGTCCCAGTGTTGACTGCCCGGACCAAGCCCTGCTATGGTCCACCTTTTGGGCCCCGAACCCCTTGATCCAAACCTCAAATCCATCCCATTAGGCCTGTCCCAAACCCATCAGCCCATTCAACCTAACATAAACCTCAAACTACCCAACCTATTAGCATTTTGGGTCTCACCCGTGACCAACCCAACCTGACCTGGGCCCGAACTACCCTTGACCCGTCACGCAGATAAGAGAAAAGGAGTCCAGAGATCTGGGAAACTAGAGTCCCAGATCCCCGGACTCTTAAATCCCTCTCTCCATTCCCATCTAAAAAAGAAATCAATTTTTCAAAAGCAATACGCAGACTTCACACCCCTTTGCACTTCTCTCCACGCAGCCCAGTTTCTCCCAAGCCAAGGGCCCAACTGAACTCACCACCTTTGTCACCTTCTCTTCCTCATCTACAACTAAACAATCGAGTGCATCACCCCCACACAACAACCCATCCAAACAGGACCGAGCTTTGATCACCATCCTCCTCGCTGCCAGCCTATTTCCATCAACCGAACCCAAGCACTTCACCCAAACTGAACCGATCTCTGCCAAACACTTACAAACAGCAAAGCCAGACTAGCCATTGCCCCACCTGCAAACAGAGTCACCCTTTCAATTCTAATTATCCAGATCTCTCTGTTTGTCTTGGGACACATTCAAACCAGATCCAATATACACTCCAAGTTCACCATTTGGTAAGAACCCAACCTCCATCCCTTCGTTATACTCTCAACCAGAAGCAATCCAAACTCCATTTCATGCATACGTCCTTTCTCTCCAAACAGACCTCCCTCATCTAACCCATCCAAACCCGACCAACTTGCTTAATTAAACCATTCCATAACCCACTTACACAAACTCAGCCCACCAGCCCATTAAACACTACTCAATTACTTGGATCCATTTCATCTACACAACCTGTCAATTAAATTCGATCCAAACCATCCTATGTCAGACCTGACCCACCTGCTACTTAGCCTACTTAATCAAACCCAGCCATACCCACCTGCTGCCCCAATCCAGCTAGACTCATTGACCTAGCCAATTTACCAACCTGTTCATTTTTTTCCTTAACCTGTGGACCCACCTGCTCAACCCACTTATAACATTTAAGCCGTAATTGAAACAAGCAACTCCCAGCCCAATCACTCTCCAAAACCTATTCAGCCCAAAGAGCTCACTGCACCCATTACGTCTCTCCATCCATCCCGTGGACCCGCCTCGAAAGACAAATCAGCTCGCCCAGAGACTGCTCTTCTTGGTGCAATTTGAGAGAAAGTGTCTATGCTCTCCAATGTAAAAGAGATGAACGGTTAGATTAGGTTCCATGCACACCCCGAATTAGGGCCTTCTAGCCCTATATTTAAAAAAAAAATCCAAAAAGATTAGAAAATCCCAAAAAAATAAAAAAAAAGATATTACCATTTCCTTTCTTCATTCAACCTCCGCCAATTTTCACCATTGAGCTTCATGCTATTAGGGTAGGTTATACTTGATTCATGAATTCAATGATATTTGAAAAAGAATTTTCAACACATGCTATATTTTCAAAACTATCTTGTACCCATGATTTCATTATTGTCTCAATACACTAAGTAACACCGACCCTTCTACACGACTCCTTAGACCTTACATGGATAGCCTCCTAGTGGACTCCCTATGATTGATAGCGGCACACAAGTCCTTCATTCTCTCTTAAGTTAGGTTAGCTTAGTGTGTATCTATCTCCAAACGTGCCCTAATTAAGCGATTGTTGGTTTTAAGATGGCGGGCCTGATAGACGATAGTCCACTTCTCTAGGTGATATTTCCCTAGATTAAACGGGCGCCTTAGTCCTCTCATCTTTAGACCAACGTTGGAGTAGGCACCTAGGCTTTCATTTTGAGCATCATATCACATATGCTTTTGACCCTTTTTCAAGCATCCTTACATGCATGTTTTCAAATAAAGCCTACCATTTCCCTGCCAAGGGATTAGAAGAGGGTATCCAGTGAACGGAGTTGATCCCTCTCAGTGAATATTGGCACCCAACCCTTTTTCCATTTTATTTTACTTTATCCTGTTTTTCATCATTTTCTAGTTTTTTTTTCTTTTTTAACCGAATGAAAATGGATAAACAATACTTGGCTTTTGTTTTGGGTTTCAAATCGATGAATTAGGATTATATAATTAGAGCTTATAGTTGTCAATTACAAACCTGAGATCAGTGACTAAAGGGGGGTTCCTGTTTAATGGTCCACTTGGATGGGTCACCCGGTGGGTCCCCCTAGGTATTTAGGCATATTGGTACTAGCTACTTCCATCCACGTCCTCGCATGAGATCTATTGTAACTATTTCCATCTACATCCTCGTTAGCTTATACTTTCCCTTTAGTGGGCCATCAAACCAGCATTGCAACTTATCTTGTTTATTTTATAACTAAATTTGTAATTTATATTGGTTTTTTTCTTTCTTCTTTCTTCTGTGAAAAGGATACTAAGATGGTGGATTCAACCTTTGTCCTTCAAAAGTTATCAGAAGTCGGCGACATTTTCTTTTTCTAGTGCATGAAGAAACATATTCCTTCTCATATCAATTACAAAATGTAATTAAGCTTTGAATTTACTCATTGCTAAACCGAGCACGACATTAGAACTTTTAGATGCATGTGTCACAAGCCTCACAAAACATATGTGGCCATCTGCATGCAACCTGTTTCTAAATTCTCTCCATTTCCAGCAAGAAACTACAAAAGATAGGGAAATTATCCACCCACTTGTAATGCTCTCGGAATCATCTTGTCCACGACGCAGGTGCATTCCGGGAAATATCGTTGAATTCTGAAATTCTAAATTCCATATTTTATTCACGGCCTGAATTCCTGTCTGAAAATTCTAAATTCCCAAGCTCCACAAATTACATATTTCATAGTTAAAAGAATTTATAATTGGAATTAGAGCCATGTATGTAATATTATTGTGCCAATTCAAGTGTAAATTGCCCACCAATATATATATAATATATAAATACATATGGGCCCCACTTAATTACAAAATGTAATTATCTTGAAAAAAAACAAATGAAATGCTAAAATAAGAAATTGAAAAAAAAAAGATCTAAAAAAGGAAGCAGACACATCACCCAAAAAAAATTCTACCAATAATATGTGCCAACAACAATAAATAGCTACCTAACTCAAGCCCCAATAGACAAACGCAATGGTTATAAGACATTATGTGCTAATAAAGGATTAAAAAAAATCACACATAAAAAAAATTAAAAACCCACATTGAATTACATACACCCAAAGTCCATCAAACACAAGACCGTTGGTCCTTTGGCTGGCCTCAGCTTTCCTCCTTGGTTTTTTGGCAGCTGTAGCCTCTCTGTCTGGTTGCTGTTCTTTGTGTTTTGTCTTCGCTGGCTGTGGTGTTTAGTTCTGTGCAGGCTGATGTGTCTTTGAGGTTCGGTCTGTCCTTTGGTTTTTTCTTAGGTCTGTGGCCCTTTTTGTATAGTGTTTTGTTTGGGTTGGCTGGCTCTGTGGTTGCCTTTTTTGTTAGCCTCCTGCTGCTGGTCTTCCCCTGTTTCTTTGTGGCTTTTTGCCCCCTCCTTTTCTTTAATACAAATTTACCATACAGCAAAAAAAACAAGACCGTTGGTGATGCCAAAATGCCGTCGTCCGTCTCCAAAATTCCAGTCTCGCGAGGGATTTTCAAATCCTCTTTGCTGAAGTGATTTTTCAAATGCTAGCTTTTTGGGGATTTCAATTACCTGGAAGAAAAGCCCATGAATTCTAGTTAAGAAACACAGAATTCTTGACAGAAATTCTAAATTCCCAGAAAAGCCTGAAAACCTATCAGGAATTCTAGTAAAGAAACATGGCCTAAATCTTGAGATCATCAAACGGTGGGATTTGGTAGAACTCAACAGACTCACTTGCATGGGTTGAGGAAGAGCATGGAGGATGAGGAGGAGGAAAAAGAATAATCATTGTCCTCAACCAGTTTTCCTAGACTCACTCAAAATATTGTGAGAAAACAAAATCTATTGAAAGTTAATTTTGGTTTTAGGGGCCTGTTTGTTTGCACGCACTTTGATTATTTTTGCTAAAAACTAAATATATAGTAGGGGTTTTGATATATTAGTCCTCCTTAAACCCATTTTTTTCAATTTCATGACCAATTTTGGATAATGTCACCAGAGTAGCTTGACTCTGGTCAACATTTTTTTTAAAAACTATTTTGCACCATATCCCATGATAGCATGAGATTTATCAGTTTCTATATCATACACTTTCAATAACCAACAAGAGAGTTTATTTTTTAGATATTATGAAAAATGATATTTTTTGAAAAGTAAATACACATTTTACCACCATTTCTTACGCTCTATCATTTGGAAAAAAATTTCCCAAAGATGTTGTATAAAAGCCATGACATCACCGAACAGTCCCATGATATCATGGGATTTGTCGATTTTTGTGACATCCATTGTTCCCATGATATCATGGGACTTGGGGCAAAAAAGTTAAAAAATATGGGTTGACCACAATCAAGCGACTCTTGTGATATTATCTAAATTTTATTCATAAAATTGAAAAAAAAAAAAAAAAACAACGTATTTAAGGAGGACTAATGTGTTAAAACCACTATATAGTATTAACCTTTTGACCTGATCAATATTTCCCTGTGTCGAAATCGGCCCTATCTCAATAGCTTTTCAAGACAAGCCTGTTTGTTAGTTCTTGAACGTAGTCCAAATTGATTGATTTTGTGATGTGTTCCCACCGAAAGGAGTAGAATTTTCTTTTCCTTTGGTTGGCCCGACCCCGAAAGTTAAGGTTAGGGTAAGGACCTAAGAATCGTAAGTCCACTCATAAAGTTGAGGGCATTTGCTCGACTCAGGCATGACCCGACCAAGGGCTTATGTCCCTTGGACAACCGTATCCATGACATTGCGGGAGAGAAAAGATTAGAACTACGACATGGCAAACTACATCCAGGCTCAAAGAACATATAAGTTAGTGGATTCTAAGATTAAGAACCCCAAACCCGAACCCGTTGAAGTCATTGGGTTTGGGCTTGATAAGAGCATAATATTTAATATTTTGAATTCCTTTATATTTAGTTTTATCAAATATTTTGTGTTAAAGTGTGTTGATTAATAAGTTTATTGAATTAGGGAAGCATTGAAGGTAAAAGAATGGATATGGATTTTATTGTGCAGGTTTCCAGCTTTTAGGCAGATTTGATCCCTGGAGCTTCAATTGAGGTTTGGATGGTGTTGGAGTTTCAGAACGAGAAAGCGGTCTTCATGAAGTTTTTAGAGGACGTCTTAAGCTTTTCAGAAAGGTCTGGTTCGCAAAATCCGAGTTCGTTTGGGCCTCCAAACGTTGCTTTAAAGTTAGGCCTGGAAAACTGATCCGAGATTCCTGTCCGAACCAGTAAACTTAAATGGGTCATAACTTGAGTTTCCGAAGTCCAAATCGGGTGATTCAAAACCCTAGAATCATCTACACATCCAGGGCTACAACTTTCATGAAGATACCAAGTCAAGATTCCGCCGTTATATGATAGAAAAACGCCTCACAAGCTGCGGCATAATTTCTGGGATTTCTGTCAATCCGTTTTGAATTACCTATAATGTAGGGATTTGAGTTGTACACGTTTTGGGAAGCTATCATATATTTTGTATATCTATTTAAGGCTTCTTAAAGTGGGGTTGGAGAGGAGGACGAAGAGAGAAAAAAATATTCAGCAGTTTTCATATTCAAGCATGTCAGGCTAGGGTTTTCAATTCAGTTCAAGGGGATTTCAAACCTTCATTGCATTTTGATGGTTGAATCAATTCAGTAACATTATTTCTCCCTTCTCTTATGAATCTCTTCATGATAATCTGTTTTAATTGTTTTATTGATATTTGGTTTGGTCGATTTAATCAGGGTCCATTAGATTGATCAGATTATTGTTAATTGCTAGATTCGGGAATTATATTACGTAATTGATATTGTTCCTAATCAATTGTAGTAAATGGTGATATATGATTGCTGAGAAGCTTTCGGTTATTGCTATGATTATCATGAGTTAGGTTAAACAATCCGAACTTGCGTGACTGTTGCTTAAAATAATCTATGTCCCTCGATGTTAATGCTGCCATTATATTGAATTTAGAGAACTTGTTTTAAATTGTATAATGGTTAGAATCTAATGGAGAGCTTGTTTCATTAGTGAGGAATTAAGGGGAATTTCGGGTAGCAGAGCTTGTTGTTACCTAGGATTATTAGTTTCATTGAAGGGTAGAACAATGTTACAATTGATTGATTGTTCCATCAATTGTGAGGGTAAGATTGAACCGAAGAACTGAAGCTTTGATCCATTGATTTCTGTTATTAATTTAGTTTTATTTTAATCAATCATAATCAAACCATAATCAGTTTGATCACAATTCCAATACCCCCCATTTAGTGTTTTGTCAGAATCGGTCGGAATAAAAATATATACATAAAAAGAGAAGAAATAGTGAACACTCTCTATGGGATCGAGCCTTACTCACCTAGCTACTGTGTTTGTTTTCATTTTGTTTTTGTGTCGTATCTAGAAGTAAGGTTGTATATTTTGGAGTGTTGACGACGCGCTTCCAAATTTTGGCGCCGTTGCCGGGGAGTGTTTACTAGATTTTCTTTTCGCTAAATTTACAAAAAAAATTATTCTGGCTATTTTCTTATTTTTAATTCATTGTTTTTAGATCAATTTGTATTCTAATTTCTGTTTGCAAAGTTCTGAATTTTTTTTCTTTCTTTCTTTCTCTTTTTGGGTTTCAGTGGTACTATTCACTTGAATATTTTTCGGTGGAACTAGGTGACGGGCGAGTACCCGTTTCGAAGAAAACGACGAGCTGCACAAGGCTTGTCAATCCGTTGGATTCACAAGCACCACCCTCTCGAGGCCAAATTCCATCGTTTACTAGGGTTTCAGGCCACTTTTGTGTTTTTGGTTATTTATTTTTGAATTTTTCTGATTTAGTTTTGCTTGCTTTTAGTTATTTTCTGTTTCTTTTTAGTTCATGACTCGATCTTCTCAATCTGATGAATTAAGATTTGATCCAGAGATTGAGAAAACCGCACGAAGGTTGAGAAAAGAGACTCGGCAAGCTCAAAGTGAAACTACAGATTCTGAAAACGCTGTTGTTGCATCACCTGGCCTAAATATAGCACTTGAATTACTTTCCAACAGTTCACAAAGTGATTCAGAAGAGCAAAATATGGCTGCTGCTAACAACAATAGAACTTTGAGGGAGTTGACTAATCCTAATCTTAATCAACAACCATTGTGTATTGAATATCCTAATTTAGATGCTGCTTTTGAATTGAAATCAGGACTAATACATCTTTTGCCTACCTTTCGTGGCCTTACAGGTGAAGATCCATACAAGCATCTAAAGGAATTTCATGTGGTGTGTTCTACCATGAAGCCTCAAGGAGTAACAGAGGAGCAGATAAAGCTTAGGGCTTTTCCTTTCTCATTGGCAGATTTGGCGAAGGATTGGTTATATTACCTTCCTTCCGGATCGATCCAATCATGGAATGAGATGAAGAGGCTGTTTTTGGAAAAATATTTTCCTGCTTCAAGGGCTGCTAATATAAGGAAAGAGATATGTAGCATAAGACAGTATAATGGAGAGTCTCTTTACGAGTATTGGGAGAGGTTCAAGAAGTTATGTTCGAGTTGTCCACCACACCAAATTGATGACCAGCATTTAATTCAGTATTTTTATGAGGGATTATTGCCAATGGATAGAAGTATGATAGATGCTGCTAGTGGAAGAGCACTAGTTGATAAGACCCCAGATGCTGCTAGGAGTTTAATTTCAAACATGGCAGCCAACTCACAGCAGTATGGAATCAGAATGGATCATACACAAAAAAAAGGTGAATGAGGTAAGTACTTCTAACATTGAACGTCAAATTTCTGATTTAACTACTATGGTTCGTCAAATGGCTGTAGGGAACATGCAAGCAGCAAAAGTGTGTGGAATTTGTTCGCTGTCAAGACATAATACAGATATCTGTCCAACATTGCAAGAAGATGAAACTGTGCAGCAAGCTAATGCATTGGGAAATTTCCCAGGACAACCTCAGCGCCGATATGATCCCTACTCTAATACTTACAATCCAGGATGGAGAGATCATCCCAACTTCAGCTATGGAGGAAATAGGCAGCCAATGCAGAATGCATTTCCAATTAAACAGCCCGGTTTTCAACAGGTTCAACAGCAGTGTCCATCCAAGCAAGCAACTCCTTTCAGTCCCGGAACATCCCTTGAGGATATGTTTAAAGCTTTCATGACACAGACGCAGCAATTCCAACAAGAGACAAAGACTTCTATCCATAATCTAGAGAATCAGGTAAGTCAGCTTGCTACCACAGTTGGTCGATTGGATTCTCAAGGTTCAGGTAAGCTACCTTCTCAAACTATCATTAATCCAAGAGAGAATGCAAGTGCAATAACATTAAGGAGTGGCAAGCAATTGGAAGTACCAAAACCCACTGCTGTAGTTGTTGAGGAGGAGATGGAAAAGGAGGCAGTAATATCTAAGGTAGTTCCTACTCCTTCTATTCAATTCAAGACTAACCTCCTACCCTTTCCAACCAGGTGTGCACGGTCCAAGAAAGAGGAGCAAGAGAAAGAAATTTTAGAGACATTCCGCAAGGTAGAGGTAAATATTCCTTTACTAGATGCTATTAAGCAAGTGCCAAAGTATGCAAAGTTTTTAAAAGAATTGTGCACTAACAAGAGGAAATTAAGGAATGATGAGAAGGTAAGTGTGGGGGAGAATGTGTCCGCAGTTCTTCAAAGGAAGCTACCCCCTAAGTGTAAAGATCCGGGTATGTTCACCATTCCATGTAGAATAGGTAATACTAGATTTGAAAGAGCCATGTTAGATTTAGGAGCTTCTATCAATGTCATGCCACGATCTATTTATGCTTCTTTGAATCTAGGTTCTTTGAAAAATACTGGTGTTATCATACAATTGGCTGATCGTACTAATGCTTACCCTGAAGGGGTGATTGAGGATGTGTTAGTGCAGGTGGATGCATTAATATTTCCTGCAGATTTTTACGTTGTGGATATGGATGATGATACATCTCCTAATCCTGCACATATTTTATTGGGGAGACCATTCTTGAAAACAGCTAGAACAATGATTGATGTGCATAATGGTACCTTGACTATGGAATTTGATGGTGAAAAGATTCAATTCAACATTTATGAGGCCATGAGGTATCCTAGTGATCTTAATTCTGTTTTTGCTGTTGATGTTATTAACCCTCTAGTGCAGGAAGTTTTTGAGCAAACTAGTAAGGAAAATTTGGAGGTTGCAATTACCAACAGTCTGGAATTAGAGAAAGAAGAAGAAATTGAGCAGAATCAAGATCTGAAAGAGACTGTAGCTACATTACATTCTTTGCCAGTGATTTCAAATAAGTATGCAGTATCTTCCATTCAGTTACCTGTTACTCACTCGAAACTTTTACCTTCTGTTGTGCAGGCCCCTGTTTTAGAACCGAAACCGTTACCAGCTCACTTGAAGTATGCATATTTAGGGGAGAATGATACACTGCCAGTGATTATTGCTAGCCATTTGACTAAAGTACATGAGGACAAACTGTTGAGAGTTCTAAGGGAGCATATAATGGTTTTCGGTTGGACAATTGCAGATATCAAAGGGATAAGCCCTGCTGTGTGTATGCACCGCATTCTGTTGGAAGAAGGAGCTAAACCAACTAGGGAAGCTCAGCGCAGATTGAATTCACCAATGATGGAGGTAGTGAAAAAGGAGGTTTTGAAGTTACTTGATGCAGGTATCATTTACCCAATTTCAGATAGCCAATGGGTAAGTCCAGTGCAGGTTGTTCCAAAGAAATCTGGTACTATAGTAATTCAGAATGATAAGAATGAGTTGGTACCCACACGTGTGCAAACAGGTTGGAGAGTTTGCATTGACTACAGGAAGCTGAACGCTGTAACCCGAAAAGATCATTTTCCTCTTCCTTTTATTGATCAAATGTTAGAGAGATTAGCTGGTCATACTTATTATTGTTTTCTGGATGGCTTTTCAGGTTACAACCAGATTGTGATTGCACCAGAAGATCAGGAGAAGACGACCTTCACCTGTCCATTTGGTACATTTGCTTACCGGAGAATGCCATTTGGACTTTGCAATGCACCAGGGACTTTTCAGCGATGCATGGTAAGTATATTTTCTGATCTTTTAGAGAGTTGCATTGAGGTGTTTATGGATGATTTCACAATACATGGTGATTCATTGGATGCATGCTTAGATAATTTGACTCGTGTGCTTGATCGATGTTTAGAAACTAATCTTGTTCTTAACTGGGAGAAGTGTCATTTCATGGTAGAGCAAGGTATAGTTCTTGGGCATGTTGTTTCAGCTAAAGGAATAGAGGTAGATAAGTCAAAGATAGATATTATTTCTGCTCTACCTTACGCTGCAAATATGCGGGAAATTCGTTCTTTTCTTGGTCATGCAGGTTTTTATCGTAGATTTATCAAGGATTTTTCCAAGATAGCATTGCCTTTGTGTAAGTTGTTGCAAAAGGATGTCCAGTTTCAGTTTGATGAGGAGTGTAAGGATGCATTTGACAAATTGAAGAAGTTGTTGACTTAAGCACCAGTGATACAGCCACCAAACTGGGAGTTGCCATTTGAGATTATGTGTGATGCCAGCAATTATGCCGTAGGAGCTGTTTTAGGACAAAGAGTGGGCAAAGTTGTTCATGCCATTTATTATGCCTCCAGGACTTTAAATGCAGCTCAGATTAATTACACTACGACTGAAAAAGAACTTTTATCTGTTGTTTTTGCTTTAGAAAAATTTCGGTCTTATTTGCTTGGTACTAAAGTTGTGGTTTATTCTGACCATGCTGCTCTCAGGTATTTGCTTTCAAAGAAGGAATCCAAGCCTCGAATTATTAGGTGGATTTTGCTGTTACAGGAATTTAACTTGGAGATTAAAGATAAGAAGGGAGTGGAAAACGTGGTAGCAGATCATTTGAGCAGGTTGATACATGATCAAGATGAGCTGCCATTGCAAGACTCTTTTCTAGATGAGCACTTATTTTCGGTTGATAGGGCATTACCCTGGTATGCACATATTGCAAATTATTTAGTGGGTAAACACTTGCCTGATAATCTGTCTAAATCTCAAAAAGATAAGCTTAAGAGTGATGCCAAATATTATGTGTGGGATGACCCATACTTATGGAAATTTTGTGCTGATCAGGTAATAAGACGGTGTGTGCCTGAAAATGAATTTTTATCTATTTTAACCTTCTGTCATTCTTATGCTTGTGGAGGTCATTTTGGACCTAAAAGAATTGCTCGTAGGATTTTGGAATGTGGTTTTTATTGGCCAACTCTATTTAAGGACTCTTATCTGTTTTGTAAATCATGTGAAAATTGTCAAAGGACAGGTAATATATCGCTTAGAAATCAAATGCCACAAACTCCTATTTTAATTGTTGAGATTTCTTATGTTTGGGGCATCGATTTTATGGGACCATTTCCTTCATCTTTTGGCAATATTTACATACTTTTGGCTGTTGATTATGTTTCTAAGTGGGTGGAAGCTAAAGCCACCAAGACTGACAGTTCTAAAGTTGTTGCAGATTTTGTGAAATCTAATATATTTGTCAGGTTTGGAACTCCAAGGGCCATTATTAGTGATAGAGGAACGCATTTTTGCAACAGGATGTTGGAGACAATGTTTAGGAAATACAATGTTGTGCATAAGATTTCCACATCTTACCATCCACAAAGCAATGGCCAAGCAGAGGTGTCCAATCGAGAGATCAAGTCCATTTTGGAGAAAGTGGTCAAGCCGAATAGGAAGGATTGGAGTTTGAGGTTGGAGGATGCACTATGGGCCTACAGGACGGCATATAAGACTCCTATTGGCATGTCTCCTTATAGGGTAGTCTTTGGCAAACCGTGTCATCTCCCTGTGGAATTAGAACACAAGGCTTTTTGGGCAATCAAGCAATGCAACATGGATATGCATAAGGCTGGCGAACATAGGAAGTTGCAGTTACAAGAGCTAGAGGAATTACGAAATGAAGCATATGAGAGTTCTAAAATCTTTAAGGAAAAGACAAAGGCCTTTCATGACAAAAAGATTTCTCGGAAGAACTTTGTTGTTGGACAAAAAGTTCTACTTTTCCACTCAAGGCTTAAGTTGTTCCCAGGTAAGTTGCGTTCCCGTTGGGTTGGTCCTTTTGTTATTACTAATGTTTTTCATCATGGTGCAGTGGAAATTCAAAGCCCAAGAACGGGAAAAGTTTTTAAGGTGAATGGTCATCGACTTAAACCTTTTTATGAAGGTTTTCAAGTGGAGAATGTTGAGGTAGTGGATTTGGAGGACTCTGTTTACTTAGATTGAGAAGCATGCTGTCGGGCAAACGACGTGAAACAAATGCGCTGCTTGGGAGGCAACCCAAGAAACCAGATTTGAATTTCTTTCCCTTTTATTTATTTATTTTGTCTTTTCTTCTTTGCATAATTATCTTACATTGGGGACAATGTAGGTTTTAAGTGTGGGGGAGGGGATTTAGGTTGTGCTTTCATTTTTTTTTTTTTGTTCAAAAAAAAAAAAAAAAAAAGCATAACATGATTGAATAAGTGATCTTTTCAACTTGTAATTAATTAGATTAGTTATTTTCCTTGAGAATGGTAGTGACTAAATTTGGTAGACAAAAACCCGGTGAGATTTTGAGCCTTTAGACTGACATATCCATATCAGTCTCATTATTTTCTTTCATGTGAGATATTCTTCCATGGATTTATTTCTCTAGAACTTGCCTTGATTCTCTTCGAGGTCATATATTGACACATGCATGCATGAACATGATTAAGGCCCTCTTTTGTTATAAGCTACATAAGCCAAATAGCCTACCTTGAGCCTACCTTGTAAGTAATTTTTTTTTTGTTTTTCTTTGTTGAACCCCTTTGGGCTTTATATTCTTCATTCATTGTAAACCCATGTTACAAGCTTTAAACCAAAAAAAAAACCTTTACCTAAGCCGTAGGGCTAGTGGAGCATTATTTATCACTATGATGGGTGTACAAGAAATTAGTGTCGGGGCGGGTGGTTGGAATTATGGTATGGCTATGACTGGTGAAATGGAACATATTTTCATTCTTAATTCGTGAGTTCCATTGCTGATGTGATTTTGAAAAAAAAAAAAAAGAAAAAAAAGAAAGAAAAAAAAAACAAAAGAAAAAAAAAAGAAAAAAAAAACAAAGAAGAAGAAGGAAGTGATGGAGGGAAATTTTGTTTACAGATTGTCCATGTTCATAATTCCTCCTAAAATTCCACGAAAGGGGTCCGTTTATACGTGATATATATATATAAAAACAAAAGGTGGAAGCTACTGCGAAGGATCATTCCGTGCTACAAATGAAAAATGTTCCTTTGGAACGATCTCTTCTTCAATGAAGGAGTTTTACATGGTTTAAATGCTTTAAAACTAAATTGAAGAAGCTGCTAAATGGAGTGATTGGTTTAAAATAATCTTCTATATTCGAGCTTGAGTTGATTCATTGTTTTTGCTCCACTAGTTTCGATGGCTTTTGAGCTACATTCCCAAGTATTTCCCACCTTGATCCTAAACCCCGTTACAACCCTTGAAAAGTCCTTATGATTCATGTTATGCATGTGATCTCAGTGGTGGAGAATGAGAAGATATGCAAGCCTATGGTAGATCATTTCCATTGGAATGAATTTGAGCGAACACCTACCCTTCAAACACATGAGAGTCGAGTGTTTATTTCCGTGAGGGTCTACGTACTTAGTCCACTCCATTTTCAAGTGAAAATGCCTACTAAGTAATTGTAAGTTATTTAAGAATGTTTGTTCATGATATGTTATGAGTTTTGAAGGGTTTTTTTTGTTCTTTGTTGATGGCGTTGCAACCGTGGTGTTTTTGGGAAAGTGAATTTTAGTTTTACACGAGGACGTGTAAAAACTAAGTGTGGGGGAATTTGATAAGAGCATAATATTTAATATTTTGAATTCCTTTGTATTTTGTTTTATCAAATACTTTGTGTTAAAGTGTGTTGATTAATAAGTTTATTGAATTAGAGAAGCATTGAAGGTAAAAGAATGGATATGGATTTTATTGTGCAGGTTTCCAGCTTTTAGGCAGATTTGATCCCTGGAGCTTCAATTGAGGTTTGGATGGTGTTGGAGTTTCAGAACGAGAAAGCGGTCTTCATGAAGTTTTTAGAGGACGTCTTAAGCTTTTCAGAAAGGTCTGGTTCGCAAAAATCCGAGTTCGTTTGGGCCTCCAAACGTTGCTTTAAAGTTAGGCCTGGAAAACTGATCCGAGATTCCTGTCCGAACCAGTAAACTTAAATGGGTCATAACTTGAGTTTCCGAAGTCCAAATCGGGTGATTCAAAACCCTAGAATCATCTACACATCCAGGGCTACAACTTTCATCAAGATACCAAGTCAAGATTCCGCCGTTATATGATAGAAAAACGCCTCACAAGCTGCGGCATAATTTCTGGGATTTCTGTCAATCCGTTTTGAATTACCTATAATGTAGGGATTTGAGTTGTACACGTTTTGGGAAGCTATCATATATTTTGTATATCTATTTAAGGCTTCTTAAAGTGGGGTTGGAGAGGAGGACGGAGAGAGAAAAAAATATTCAGCAGTTTTCATATTCAAGCATGTCAGGCTAGGGTTTTCAATTCAGTTCAAGGGGATTTCGAACCTTCATTGCATTTTGATGGTTGAATCAATTCAGTAACATTATTTCTCCCTTCTCTTATGAATCTCTTCATGATAATCTGTTTTAATTGTTTTATTGATATTTGGTTTGGTCGATTTAATTAATCAGGGTCCATTAGATTGATCAGATTATTGTTAATTGCTAGATTCGGGAATTATATTACGTAATTGATATTGTTCCTAATCAATTGTAGTAAATGGTGATATATGATTGCTGAGAAGCTTTCGGTTATTGCTATGATTATCATGAGTTAGGTTAAACAATCCGAACTTGCGTGACTGTTGCTTAAAATAATCTATGTCCCTCGATGTTAATGCTGCCATTATATTGAATTTAGAGAACTTGTTTTAAATTGTATAATGGTTAGAATCTAATGGAGAGCTTGTTTCATTAGTGAAGAATTAAGGGGAATTTCGGGTAGCAGAGCTTGTTGTTACCTAGGATTATTAGTTTCATTGAAGGGTAGAACAATGTTACAATTGATTGATTGTTCCATCAATTGTGAGGGTAAGATTGAACCGAAGAACTGAAGCTTTGATCCATTGATTTCTGTTATTAATTTAGTTTTATTTTAATCAATCATAATCAAACCATAATCAGTTTGATCACAATTCCAATACCCCCCATTTAGTGTTTTGTCAGAATCGGTCGGAATAAAAATATATACATAAAAAGAGAAGAAATAGTGAACACTCTCTGTGGGATCGAGCCTTACTCACCTAGCTACTGTGTTTGTTTTCATTTTGTTTTTGTGTCGTATCTAGAAGTAAGGTTGTATATTTTGGAGTGTTGACGACGCGCTTCCAGGGCTCTAGGTCCAAGTTGGGTCACCCTACTACTCAACCAGGTTCACATGATCCACAACAAATTATTGCCCATATTGTATTGTCGGACGTGAGTTTCGACCCCCAAGGACATGGCTTGAGAAATCTACATTCATCTATATATGTGTTATTTAAACTTGTACATAAAAAATAAGGATTCCGACTACCCTCAAAACCAACGTATCACGATCGCCGCCAACTATGGTATGGCCGTAACATCGTTCTTCAACCGAAGTAGAAGAAAAATGGGAGAAAATAAAGTGAGTGGATTTTTCCTCTCATCTAATGTGCTATAGGCAATACACGATGGTTATCCTATCACATTGATTTGGGTCCTTTTGATATTGGATCGATTCAGGGTCATGAGTTAAGATCCAAATAGGGGTTAATCCTCACATAGCATGATCATAGTATATCCAATTAAAATAATAACTAAAGTAAATAAAATAAAAGGGGGGAGGTGCCAAACATTTTAGAAGAGGATCGCCCTCGTTCTGGGGTACCCCTTCAAATCCCTTGGTAAAATAGGGTTTAAAGGCTGATTTTTTCTAAAAGAAAATTGATAATGCAATTGAGATTTTGATTTGTGGTTTTTGTTGTTTTGTATGTGATACACAAGTGATAAAAGTGAAAGGCCAATGGGCCAAAATTGATTGATAAGGGGTGGTCGATGGGCTGAGATTGATTAAAGGTGGCCGATGGGCCGGGATTGATTTAAAAGTGGTCCTTGGACTGTAATTGTTTAAAGGTGTCCAATGGGCCAAACTAAAATGTGTTTGTGAAGTCACTCATCTCATCTCATCATTCTCATTAATTCAATTTTTAGAAATCAGTCTTTATTCCCTTTTATCATTAAGCTCGATTAAACATGTGGCACCGGAGGCAGGGGAAGAAATAAAAGGAAAATCTTTTTGGGCTTATTTTGTTAGTTTTGTAGTTTTTAGGGTTTTTTTATTTTTATTTTGGGGCTAGAAGGGCCTAACTAGGGGATTTACTTCGATTTACATGATTAATGCTTTATTACTGATCATCGAATTAACCATAACCTAAGGTCCTAAACTGTTCACATCAGCTTTTCCAGTCCCCTAAATGGAACAGGAGAAGTGATGGGGCGAAGCCTAATCCTCTATCCTATCTAGTTGGAGAATCCGGTCTAATCCTAGGGTGTGGACAACCTAAGTTTGACGGTTTTGACGCCTAAGTGTCTTGTTAAATGTGTTTGTAATTGGTTCGGTTTGGTTCCAGTTGTATGTTAATTAAGAAGTAGATTAGGGGTATTTTAGGATTCTGTTAAGGGTGTGTGAGGTTCTGGGATAATCTTATTTTATGGTTTTTAGTTCTAAAACTCAAAACAAAGCCTAGATAAACAATTTGGGGACTACAAGTGGGCATGGGCGCACTAGCATTGGCGCCGAGGGGGTGATTTGATATTCTTTGAGTGTCCGGCTCCAATTCGGGGTTCCAGAAGGATTTAACTTGGATGAGTTTTTAATTCCAGAGTTGTTTTTGGTTCTATGAGGATTCAGTGATGTTGAATTGGGTCAAAGTCCGAAGCGAATAAAGAATCAATGATCCTGGGATTGTTTTGGGGGCTTGGACGCACACACTGTGGCACCTGGGTATATTTGGGTGACTTGAGCGCACCTGCAGTGGACCTGTTCACTAAAATTAATCCAAAGTTTCAAGTCGCCTCAATTGATTAACTTTTATGTTCTGAATTAGTTATGGGTTTCTAGGTTCTGGTTACGATAGTGGTTAAGGTCCGGAGAGCATGATCGCGACGCTTCATGGGGGAAAAATGATCAAGGGTTGGGCAAACTTGTGGGGCCGGGGGACTGTGTGGCACAGTCCACTTGGGTGCACAGGCAGTGGCGCCTAAGTGTATGTTTCTGGGGTTTTTCAGGTCCGGTGATTTCTAGGGTTATTCCTAATTTATGTTTAAAAGGTCTAAGTGTCTTTTAGCTAGGGATATTTTGTGCTTTAGTTATGATTAATTAATTATTTTAATTGGAATTAAGGGTTTTTTATTTGAGGTTTTGAATTAGGACTCGGTTAGGATTCAAAATTAAGATCCTGAATTAAGTGTTGTTAATCAGGATTTTGGTTCAAGTGATGGATTTAATTATGTTTTTATTAATTAGAGTTGTTAAGGCTTATTAATTAGAGTTTATTCATTAGGGTTTATTAAATTACACCTCATTTTGGCACCCCTATGGACAATTTCAATTATTATATATTATTGACGTAGGCATCGATTTCAAAATTGGAGTCTAATTTGCTAATCGATTGCAAAATTGGACTCTAATCTCAAATCAATTTGAAAAATTGGATCTCAAATCAATTTCAAGAGATAAGCTCTATCAATCAATTCAGAGTCCACTTTAGTTAAGTTTTTTTATGTGAATTCAAAATTTAATATATATCTATTATGGATAGGTGATTAAAGAGTCCAGATGAAAAAACTCACCTTGCTCAATAACTCTATCCAACCAAGTTAAAATGAGTCATATTTAGGTGGATTTTGAATTTTAATATATCTATTATTGTTAGAAAATCATTCATATTTGTGATTTTTAAAAGTGGATCTTTGATAGTGATTTGTACATATGGGCTCCACATACAATAAATTTTTTTAAAGTGGGCCTCATATTCTAATTCCTAAAGAGGGGGCCCACATGCAATTTTGCAATTGATTGTTTGATTTCGATTTTAATATTGACTTTATTTTATCTTCTTTCTAAAAAATAGAGATATATCTTATCTGTTAAGATTTTTCTTATAAAGAGATTCATTTAAATAGAATTCATAATATATATCTTATCTTTTGGATTGCCTTGTAATTGATTAAGAAAATTGCATATAGTAACTAAAAGATTCTGTGTCGAGTGATATGTATACACAACAAGTTATATTGCAACTTTACAACGCACTCAAGTTCTCAGTTCGGAAAGAAATAAATGTCAAATCTTGATCGATGACCTTTTATTTCTACTTTTTTTATTCATCCCTAATGTGTACCTGTGAAATCCAAACTACTCAAGTCCAAAATTGTCATATGTATTGGCGCCCGGCATCCAAATGGGATTTTGGCTCATTCCGCGGAAAGTGAAATGTTTCAAAGTTATTTTTAAGAAAATATAAAAACAAAAGCGATTCTTACAAGAAGATATAAATACCTCCAGTAATTCTCAAATAAAGATAATATTTGAACTTTTGTCAAAGAAACATGGCCCACTTTCAGATAGGCCCAACCGTGTCGTGTCGTGCCGTGCCGTACCCCATTAGGCCAGGTAGTGCCCCTCATGAGCTGGCCCACATGCCCATCCTAATCTTATATTTTTAAATTTGCCTATATAAATTAAAAGTGACTTTATGGGCTTTTAGGATTTTCAACTTGAAATAAAGTTGAAATTACTAAAATAAATACATAAACATTGATGTTAATTTACATAAGACTTGAAGTTTCATGCTCATTTATACAAAAAATAATATTTACTTTGTATAAATGCTGAGCTGGGTCATGCTTCGAACCGTAATAAATGGTAAATTATTTTCTCATTAATTAATATCTCATAAGATAGCTACAAATTGGACGTATTTTTATTTTTGAGCCCGGGCTTAGCGCGGGCATACTTTTCTAATACTCACATTATTGATGCCCCAATTTTGCCCCATTTAAACAATTTTGAATAAATAAATTAAAATCTCCATTATCATGCACATTTAGGAAGGTTGAATCATTATAGGCCTCTTTTTTTTATGGATCTCACCAACTCTTATTTTTAGAGTCAGATCTCACTTCCATGATTATCTACTTTTAGTAAGCTTCCCGATAATATATGGATTTAAAAAATCTGACGGGTGGATCAAGACTTATAAATTTTAAAAAGTTAAACATATGTGGGCTCCCCTAAAATCCAAATCTTTTCTAGGTTTTCAAATGGGCGTGACCCATATATCATCAGAACCTACTCATTGAGAGATCTCCACTGATACTCAGATTTAAAAAAATCTGACAGTCAAATCCTGAGTTATGATTTTTCTTCAAAATTAATCTGGCCTAGGTCCCTTAAAAAAATTTGAGTCGTTTCCTGACCCTCAAATTACTCAAACCTATACACCAATATGATCTACTCATTGAGAAATTTCCAACAGATATCAGATATCAAAAATCTGATTAGCGGATAGAAGTCTGCAAAACTTGAGTCCCAGTGATGACTGCCCGGACCAAGCCCAACTAAACAATCGAGTGCATCACCCCCACACAACAACCCATCCAAACAGGACCGAGCTTTGATCACCATCCTCCTCGCTGCCAGCCTATTTCCATCAACCGAACCCAAGCACTTCACCCAAACTGAACCGATCTCTGCCAAACACTTACAAACAGCAAAGCCAGACTAGCCATTGCCCCACCTGCAAACAGAGTCACCCTTTCAATTCTAATTATCCAGATCTCTCTGTTTGTCTTGTGACACATTCAAACCAGATCCAATATACACTCCAAGTTCACCATTTGGGAAGAACCCAACCTCCATCCCTTCCTTATACTCTCAACCAGAAGCAATCCAAACTCCATTTCATGCATACGTCCCTTCTCTCCAAACAGACCTCCCTCATCTAACCCATCCAAACCCGACCAACTTGCTTAATTAAACCATTCCATAACCCACTTACACAAACTCAGCCCACCAGCCCATTAAACACCACTCAATTACTTGGATCCATTTCATCTACACAACCTGTCAATTAAATTCGATCCAAACCATCCTATGTCAGACCCACCTGCTACTTAGCCTACTTAATCAAACCCAGCCATACCCACCTGCTGCCCCAATCCATCTAGACTCATTGACCTAGCCAATTTACCAACCTGTTCATTTTATTCCTTAATCTGTGGACCCACCTGCTCAACCCACTTATAACATTTAAGCCGTAATTGAAACAAGCAACTCCTAGCCCAATCACTCTCCAAAACCTATTCAGCCCAAAGAGCTCACTGCACCCATTACGTCTCTCCATCCATCCCGTGGACCCCCCTCGAAAGACAAATCAGCTCGCCCAGAGACTGCTCTTCTTGGTGCAATTTGAGAGAAAGTGTCTATGCTCTCCAATGTAAAAAAGATGAACGTTAGATTAGGTTCCATGCACACCCCGAATTAGGGCTTCTAGCCCTATATTTAAAAAAAAATCCAAAAAGATTAGAAAATCCCAAAAAAAAAAAAGAAAAAGATATTACCATTTCCTTTCTTCATTCAACCTCCGCCAATTTTCTCCATTGAGCTTCATGCTATTAGGGTAGGTTATACTTGATTCATGAATTCAATGATATTTGAAAAAGAATTTTCAGCACATATATACTGTATTTTCAAAACCATCTTCTACCCATGATTTCATTATTATCTCAATATACTAAGTAACACCAACCCTTAGGTGTTAGTGACCGCAACATCGTCCACCCTTCTACACGACTCCCTAGACCTTACATGGATAGCCTCCTAGTGGACTCCCTATGATTGATAGTGGCACACAAGTCCTTCATTCTCTCTTAAGTTAGGTTAGCTTAGTGTGCATCTATCTCCAAACGTGCCTTAAGTGATTGTTGGTTTTAAGATGGCGGGCTTGATGGACGATAGTCCACTTCTCTAGGTGATATTTCACTAGATTGAACGAGCGCCTTAGTCCTCTCATCTTTAGACCAACGTTGGAGTAGGCACCTAGGCTTTCATTTTGAACATTATGTCGCATATGCTTTTAACCCTTTTTCAAGCATCCTTACATGCATGTTTTCAAATAAAACCTACCATTTCTCAGCCAAGGGATTCGAAGAGGGTATCCGGTGAACGGAGTTGATTCCCCTCAGTGAATATTGGCACCCAACCCTTTTTCCATTTTATTTTACTTTATTCTGTTTTTCATCATTTTCTAGATTTTTTTTCTTTTTTAACCGAATGAAAATGGATAAACAATACTTGGCTTATGTTTTGGGTTTCAAATCGATGAATTGGGATTATATAATTAGAGCTTATAGTTGTCAATTACAAACCTGAGATCAGTGACTAAAGGGGGGTTCCTATTTAATGGTCCACTTGGATAGGTCACCCGGTGGGTCCCCCTAGGTATTTAGGCATATTGGTACTAGCTACTTCCATCCACGTCCTTGCATGAGATCTATTGTAACTATTTCCATCTACATCCTCGTTAGCTTATACTTTTCCTTTAGTGGGCGATCAAACCAGCATTGCAACTTATCTTGTTTATTTTATAACTAAATTTGTAATTTATATTGGTTTTTTTCTTTCTTCTTTCTTCTGTGAAAGGGATACTAAGATGGTGGATTCAACCTCTGTCCTTCAAAAGTTATCAGAAGTCGGCGACATTTTCTTTTTCTAGTGCATGAAGAAACATATTCCTTCTCATATCAATTACAAAATGTAATTAAGCTTTGAATTTACTCATTGCTAAACCGAGCACGACATTAGAACTTTTAGATGCATGTGTCACAAGCCTCACAAAACATATGTGGCCATCTGCATGCAACCTGTTTCTAAATTCTCTCCATTTCCAGCAAGAAACTACAAAAGATAGGGAAATTATCCACCCACTTGTAATGCTCTCGGAATCATCTTGTCCACGACGCAGGTGCATTCCGGGACGCGGCCGTCTCCCAAATCCACATTGCCCACACGTCCCCACGCATGCAAACTCGCCTCTCCACCTTTTTTGTTTTTTTTTTTTTGTATTTTCTCGCACCTTCGTCGTCTCTCCTGATTTTCTCTCTATAAATTGCACTGCTCTACGTCTCTAGTCTTCCATCCATAGTAAGAAAAAGAGAGCAGCAAGTACTAGTTCAGCATCTTCTTTCCAATGGCGAAACCAGCTGCAGTGCTTTCTATCCTTGTTTTCCTTCTTTCCACGTCCAACTTAGCTCTCTCCAATGAGACCCAAGAAACGAGAGAGTTGAAGGATAATCCTTACTACTTCAGCCAAGAGAACTTTAGTACTCCACTGAGTACCCGAGACGGAAAGCTTAGAGTTCTCCAGAGGTTCTCAGAGAGTACGTCGCATCTGCTACGTCGGATTGAGAACTACCGAATTGCACTTTTGGAGGCCAACCGCAATACCGTGCTTATACCCAACCACTATGATGCCGAAACCCTTGTCTTCGTTGTTGAAGGTATACTTAATTAATTTGCTTCTCATCATTTAAGAGAAGAAGATTTCTTCTGTTCTTATCGTTATTGAATCAATCATGCTTGAGTTGTTGGGTGTAGGAAGTGCAATCATCACTCTCCTGCACAAAGAAAATAGGGAGTCCTACAAACTACGAAGAGGAGATCTACTCAGAGTGCGCGCGGGGTCAACAGGCTACATAATCAATAATAACAACAGGGAGAAGCTATATATTGTAGAACTGTTTGAAACAATCTCCGTTCTAGGAGAACTCCAAGTAAAACATCAAGATTTTCTCACATCTTGTTCTTTCTTCATTTTGGGTTTATCATGAATTTAGAACGATATTTCGGGAGTAAGTAAATTAATGTACCTTGTCTGGTTGTAATAGGCATTCTTTGGCATCGGTGGTCAAAACCCAGAATCCTACTATATGAACTTCAGCAGGAATATCTTAGAAGCTGCATTCAATGTAATGTACCAAGTCAAACATCTTTTATTTAATGAATCATAAAATTGCACATGCCCCCATCTTTTTTTTTTTTTTTTTAGTCTATTAAATTAATGGCTCTCTCTATGATCCCTCTTTCTTTCTCTCAGCCACTATTATGTCTTGTGTTCCATTTTTCCAGACTGAATATGATAAGGTGAGAAGGGTGTTTGGGCAGCACCAGGAGGGTCCATTCTTGCGTTTCTCCGAGGAGAAAATCAGGAAGGTAGTCCTACATGCTTCGGCTTCCCGGGGCGAGGGGAGAAGACTCTTCAATCTATACGCCAAGCCTCCTACCTATTCTAGCCAACACGGACGATTACAAGAGGTTGATGCCAACGACTATCCGGCTCTCCGAGACCTAGACATTGCCGTTTCCTATGCAAACATCCGTGGAGTAAGCTGTTCAATGCTCTGCTTGGTTTTTCCTTCCACATGATTTTCCAATTTTTTGTTTTTCCTTCAAAATGTCTCATAGTAACCCACCCATTGGCATCCTTAATTGTTTGCTTGTTCTCTAATAAACAGATTTAACTTTGCAGGGATCGATGGAGGCACCTTATTACAACTCAAGGGCAACTATGGTCGCGGTGGTTTTAGATGGTAGGGGCTATTTTGAGATGATGTGCCCTCATTTGTCCGGCCGCCGTAGTAGAGAAGAGGGCGAGCAGGGCCGCGATCAGGAAGAGGAGGGTGAGCAGGGCAGCCAGGAAGAGAAGGGTGAGCAGGGCCACAAGGGAGAGGAGAGTGAGCAGGGCAGCCAGGAAGAGAAGGGTGAGCAGGGCCACAAGGGAGAGGAGAGTGAGCAGGGCCAACGGGAAGGAAAGCAGGAATCCGTCTCATACCAGAGGGTCAGTGCAAAGCTATCACCCGGCGATGTGTATGTGGTCCCCGCTGGTCATCCGTTCGTGAACGTTGCTGACAAAGGTCAGGACCTACGCATTGTCTGTTTCGAGATCAACGCCGAAGACAACAAGAAATATATGCTTGCAGGGCAAGACAACATCTTTAAACAGCTCAATAGGGAAGAAAGGGAGATGTTCTTCGTGGAATCTGAAAGAGAGGTGCAACGAGTATTAAATGCTCAAAGGGAGGCCGGCTTATTGGAGGGGCCTAAAGGGGAGAAGGGAGAGGGGGAGCGAATGTCGTTCTGATCACTGAAAGATGAATGGTGGCTTTTTTTGTGAGTGAGTTTTCTAGAGCATATGTAACTACGTGCATGTAAGCCCGTTTAAGCGTTGTCTCCTAGTAGAAAGTAAATAAAATAAAAGCTACCATGCAGAAGTTTTAGCAGTCTTTTGGGCTCATTTGGACATTCTCTAATGATGTGCGAGAGAGAGAGATTTCCAATTATCCAATCTTGATAACAAAAGCTTAGGCTCTGTCTTCTAGGATATGATGAGGATAAAATTGCCCTGCAGGTGTTCACTTTCTCACTACGGATAAGCCCCAAGACATGCATGTTAAAAATACCTAGTGGAAATTGTAACACCCAGATCCAATTTAACCTTAATTAATACTAACTAATTAGATTTTATTAAATTTAATTGTGTTTAGTTGCTCATTAAGTTTTGTTAACTTCTATTAGTCTTATTTAGGCTTTTGGACTAGATCATGGATCTTGGACCTGATTTGACTCATCGGTAGAGCCAAGGGACTTTTCCGCTGGTACAAGCAGCGGTAAAGCTGTATCCAACTACCAGACCCACAAGATTTTTGAAGCATGAAGATTAAGGGGAACATAAATACCTCCCCTTATAGACCCCAACTTCGCAAAGTCCTTTCCTAGTTAGAATGCAAACTCCTTTCCCAATTGAGATTTAATTAACACCCCAAATAGCCCCTCGGGTAGGGTGCTCATGACTCGAACTGAACCGGGCCCAGCCTAAATTAAAATTCGGGTCGGGCTTACATATTTTATTTGGCTCAATTAATAGATGGGTTGGGGGTGGATGGAGTTGTAGAGAGACCATAACCCAGCCCGACTAGATTGTAAAAAAAATAACAGGTAAATATAGGGCAAGGATTTGAACACCGACACTCACACATAGGGCTACAAACGGAACGTTCCAGGTCGGAACCATACAAGACTCGGACCTTGACCCATTTCTAAATAACGGTTCCAGTTTTCCATCGAAACCTATTTTGTTGGTTGCAAACTCGTTTCCAATAGAAAAACATGGATCTGGTTCCAGAACCGGGTCCAATCTAGTTTCAAAATCAGTTATAATTTCTATTTTTTTTATCTTAAACTAAGCATATCATTTAACTTATAATAGTGCATCAAGTCTATTCCTCCAATATTATACATAAAAATGTCAAAAAAAAAGTTAATCTTGAGGTACATTTTCCAATATCAAAGACTCAAATCCTAGGTCCCGGGACCACAAGTTAAAAGTTGTATGGACCCCGAACCGGACCCGTTTATCAATCAAAACTTAAATTAGGTTATGGGCCCGTTTTATGAATTGGAACCTAAAATAGGTTCCGAACGCGGTTTTTTGTGGGTCGAAACTTCCAAGTAATAAGATAATCGAATATCCATTTGCAACCCTACTCTTACATACGTACAATGACCAAACTAGTTGAACTACACTTGAGATGGTATAGCCAAAATCTTCTTTATTTAAAGATCATACATCTAATTTGTGTTGAGCCAAGGCTTACCATTTTGGGTGAGCTGAACGACTTATGGCTAGATTCATGTCTAGGTCGGGATCGAGCCTATAGCTTCGAAACCAGGCCAAGCGTGGATATTCCTTATAGCCTGGCCCAATCCGACTCGTGAATACCCCTATTCCCTATGCCTTTAATAACCCCTTTTCTCACCCAAAATATGAATTAATTATCTTTCGAGAGGAAACACTAGAAGAAGACTTCTAATTGCTTGAAAGATGATCAGTGGGGATAGAAGGCCCGTCATCTTGCACTGGCTAATACATCTTCCGAAAAAATGAGAAGGCTTCTAATTGCTTTGAAAAAGATCTAGAAGAATAGAAGATCCATTATTTTAAATTCCATCGGCATCTTTAGCAAATTTTGCATCACGAAGGTTTTGATCTTCTCTCTCTAGGAAAACTCATAACAGTGGAAAACCCAAAATTTCCACTTTCCACTTTTCCACTGCTCATAAGGGCGGAAAACCTTCATGGGGGCCATCCAATTTTTTATATTGTTATTCCAGTCTTTTTCAAGTTTGGCTCAGGTTTTTTATAGCGGCCAACCACAGTATGTTTGGGGTTTTTTTCTTTTACAAATAACCACATTTTTTTTTATTTTGAGATATCGTTTAACACCTTGATTGATTGGAAAATGCCAATTAAATTGCTTACAATTACACCTTGAGATTTTCTAAAAAAATATTTGTTTTTACGTTGTCCACAAACAAGTGGCCTCTTGGTCCATTCATACTCCAGTCGGCGGTCTTATCTATTGTCAAAGATCAAAAGAGGTAAGAACTGTAAGACAATTTGCAACTTACACCTTGTGATTTTTTCATTGGGAGATATATTCCACACCTTTTGTTTAGTGGAAGTTTTGCTCCTTAGGTCTCATCTGATAATATTTTTGTCCCCTCATTATCCTCAGTGGTCCCTATGGCCTCGTCATCGGTGCAGGTTCATGTTTGAGTCCCGCCACTAAATTAATCATATACTGGACATGTGATTAAAGATGAATAGAGAGAAAAGAAAAGAACGAAGTGAAAAACTAATCAATACCAAATCGTATAAGGCTTCAAACATTGGAATCACATTTGGCTCAATGCTAATATTGGAGTAAATAAAAGCATTATCTTGAGTGATTTGAATTTAATAAAGTAATACTACTACTGAAAAAATAGATGGAGGTAAAAACGGACTGGGTATAAACATGTTGTTTTTAATGTACTTACACTGACCCTTAGAAATGTCTTCTGGTGCCAAAAAAGAGTGGTCCTGACTCTTCTCCTTTCTACTCATCCCAAACAAATAGAAAGACGAGTGGGACCTGACGTGAGCCGTACAAGAGCTGGCACTCAGCAGAGGGGGACCCGAAAACTGAATTTCACTCGCTTTCTCATGACAAATATTGGCATTATTCCAAAATCGTCCAAACTGTATTATGTGTTACCCATTAAAAGACACTTTCTTTTTCTCATGACAATTGGCATTATTCCAAAATCGTCCAAACTGTATTATGTGTTACCCATTAAACACACTTTCTGTTATATATATATATATATATATATATATATATATATATATATATGGATATAGGAAAGTTTTAAGTGCATCCATCCCTCACCATAGGGTGAGGGATAATTCCATAAATGTGAATTTTCAAGTATAAAAATGAATTTTCAAATACATAGGGTGAAATACACTTCCTTGTCTTCATGTGCAAAAAGGGAAGCATCCCTCACCCTATGGCGAGGTGTATATATATATATATATATATATATACATGTGCATCAATCCCTCACCAGAAGGGCATGATAACTATGATGTGTTGAATCCATTCTTCATTTAAATCTTTGATCTAAGTTGGATTGGATTCTTCACCTTGATTTCTAACCAAGTTTGTTTTAAAATCTTCTTTAATCATGCATAGCCAAAATCTTTGATTTCTTTTATAGCATGATTCATTTACTTGGTTGAATCTTTATTTGTTTTTTTTTTTTTTTCATTCATTTAAACTTTAGTTAAATTAATTTGGTTTTTGAAACAACATTACACATGCATCACATGTTTAGAGTTAATTAGTTTCATACAACTTGTGAGCCTTTGAATTTCACTTCATCAACAAGTTAGTATATATACATGTTATTTGCATTTCACTTCAATCAAATCTTTTTATGTGCCTTAAACTTTTAAATGCTTTGAGCATATATTGATTGAGCTTACTTTTTAACTTGATTGAAGTTACCACATACACACATCATGAGCATACACATTTGCATTCATATAGTGTTTGTGTGAGTTAGATTTTCAATTTCATATCTGCCTATTTTAGAGGCATTGTAATAGAACTTAAATTGTATCTCTTTTAGTATTTGTGTAGACACTAGTTTGAGAGAAAATATTATTCTTGTAAAGGTTATTGCTTAGCCTAAGAAAAGTATAGTGTAAAGGTTATTGCTTAGCCTAAGAAAAGCATAGCGTAGAGGTTATTGCTTAGCCTAGAAAAGCACATTGATAAGTTGTTGTTTAGCCTAAGAAACATCATTGTAAAGGTTATTGCTTAGCCTCTTGAAAAGAATAGATGGTGGAAATCCGGTGGGGTGTTGGATCACAAGCCGGTAGTGGATGTAGGCATTGAGGCCGAACCACTATAAGTCATTGTGTGATGGTAGATGCTTTGTGATGATTGTTTTTGTTAGTTTCTGCATTTAATTTTATAATCATCACTTGTGACTAGTTAATTTTAAAGAAGTTAGAATTTATCATTATTGGTCACTAATTTGTAGCTCACCCTATTCACACCCCCCCCCTCTCTAGGGTTAGGATCCCGGACTTTCAGGTGACAGCACCTCCTCGGCGAAATAACCTTCTGACGGCTCCTCCCCGGCAAAATGCTCCCCTATTGGAGCGACCCCAGCAGAATGTTCCCCTATTAGAGCCTCTCCCCACAAGACAAAGCAAGCTTCAGCAGTAGCCAGATCTCATCAATCCCCCCCCCCCAACCAAGTGGACCGTGATGATCATGACAACCCGTTCCTTGCGGATATCAGAACTCAAAACCTTGTTATCCAAGAACAAAATGAGTTGATTCGCCAACTCAAACGGCAACTCAAGGGAAAGATGAAAGCCCTGGTTCCACCCCTTAGACGTGACCGAGCTCCTTCGGTCGAGCAGGACTTGAGGCAAGTCCTAAGCAACAAAAGGCGCGACCGAGCCTATCACGAAGGCTCGAGCAGCAGCCGCCTGCACAACGACTCAAAGAGGTCATGCCAGAGACCGAAGGACAATGACGACCTAAGAGAATGGCTTGACCGTCAAGTTAAGCAAACGGTGCAGCAAAATATGGAGGTAGTCGGTTTCACCCGAGACCGGCCGAATGCCTACAACACCGAAGACCTCGGTACATCTCCTTTCTCTCAGGAGATAAGAGATTTTTCTCTTCCCGAGAAGCTCAGCGTTCCCAGGTTCGTTCCTTATGACGGAACCTCGAACCCTATTGCACATCTCCGACATTTTATTCAGCGAATGTTAGTGTGGGGCGATATTGGTGACCTGAACTGTAGAGTCTTCTCTTCCAATTTAGGCGACCTCCCCCTAAGGTGGTTTTGCGCACTTCCAAAGGAGTCATTCTCGAGCTAGCAGCAGCTCCAGAACTCCTTTGTAAAGAAGTTTCAAGCGCACAAGGTCATCCCCAAAACTGACGACGACTTGATGGCTATCAAAATGAGGCGGACTGAAAATATTACTCAGTTTGCCAAGAGATTCTCGACTATCTATAGCCAGGTAGAAGTCGCTACTGACAAGGTGGCCCTCAAGTCTTTCAAACAAGCTCTACTACCAGGCAACGAGCTCAAAAAGGACTTGGTTCGGTTCCCCATAGTCATAATGAAAGCACTGATGGCCAGGGTGAACCAGTTCGTTGAGCAAGAAGAAGACGAGGCCCGAGCTCGCGAGAGCTTCGGCCTCTCACAAGAAAAAAGACCTCGAAGAGGGACAAAAAATTATCTCGGGGGGAGGAAACAGACCGGGGCAAGGCTTTGATGAGTTCGGCAACGGTCTCAGCTCTCGCCTTTAAAGGCAGCAAAAAGTCCAAGCCAGTCGTCGCCTCCTACAAGGCTGTGAACACAATATTCAAGGAGCCAATCTACAAGCTCCTGGGCAGGATAAAGTCACAGCCCTATTTCAAATGGCCACAGCCAATGAAGGGTGACCCATCCACCCGAGATCAGGGAAAATTTTGTGCCTATCACAAGCAAAATGGGCGCAGAATCAAAGACTGCATGGCCCTCAAGTCCCACCTCAAGAAGCTCGTCAAGGACAGGCACTTAAAAGACTACATTAAGGAGGAGGCCAGAGTCAACCGAACTCATCAACGCCGGCCTGATGATGATCAGGACAGCGACGAGCCAGAAGGCATCATCAACGTCATCCATCTAGCTGCCGCCCCAAAGGGGAGCAGCCAAGCTCTTACTAAGGCCAGGAGGGCCTCACACAATAAGTTGGTGATGACAGCCGAGCTAGAACCTATTGCCAAGAAAGTTCGAAAGGAGAGACCCAAAATCTGGTTCTCAAATGAGGATCTGGATGGGGTCCAGCTCCCCCATAATGATCCCCTGATTCTAAGCCTGAGGTTAAAGAACTTCAAGGTACGGAGAATTCTTGTGGATCCTAGGAGTTCGTCAGAGGTCCTGTACTTCGATTGCTTCAAGAAATTAGGTCTCAGAGAAAAAGACTTATAGGAAGCTCGCACTCCACTGGTGGGCTTCAGCTCAAACCCAGTGTACCCTAAGGGGAAAGTCTCCCTTGAAGTCCAAATTGGAGGCGCCTCTATGATAGCCGACTTCCTTATGGTGGATGCACCATCCCCATACAACGTCATGAGGCGAACTTGGCTACATAATATGGAAGCAGTGCCCTCCACCCATCACCAAAAACTCAAGTTCCCGTTAGAGAATGGGGACGGCCGAGTTGAGGTGATTACAGTCAGGGGGAACCAACAAATGGCCAAACAGTGCCTGATGGTTGTGGTGCCTGGAGAAGCAGAACCGCAGCATGTGCACATGGCCGAACTAGAAGTAGAACTCGAGGACGTTGGCCGATCCCCAAAACAGAAGAGCATTGAAGATCTGAATGAGGTCAGGATCGATCCCAACGACCCCAAAAAATACTTCCTACTTGGTAGCCAACTCCCTGAGACCGAGAATTCCGAGCTGTTAAACTTCTTGTTACAGAACAAGGAAGTTTTCGCCTGGACACCTTATGAGATGCCTGGCATTGATCCCGAAATCATGTGTCACAAGCTGAACATGGACCCCAAGCACAAACCCGTGGTTCAGAAACCTCGTATAACGGGGATCCCACAAGCTGAGGCTGTGATTGAGGAGGTCGAGAAACTGCTAGAGCTTAAGGCGATCAGGGAAGTCCACTACCATGACTAGCTGGCCAACACGGTGGTAGTAAAAAAGAAGAATGGAAAGTGGAGGGTCTGCGTTGACTTCACTGACCTCAATAAGGCCTGCCCAAAGGACAGTTTTTCGCTCCCAAAGATCAACCAAATGATTGATGCTACCGCAGGGCATGATAGGATGAGTTTCCCAACGCTTATCAAGGTTATATCAGATCCCAATGCATGGGCCTGACGAAGAAAAAATTACGTTTATAACACCTAGAGGCATCTACTACTACAAAGTGATGCCCTTTGGGTTAAAAAACGCGGGGGCAACTTACCAGAGGCTAGTAACCAAGATGTTTCAGGCCCAGCTCAGCAAGACGATGGAGGTGTACATCGACGATATGGTTGTCAAGTCTAAAAGGTCACAGGACCACTTGGCAGGCCTGAGTTAGACATTCAACATCCTCAAAAAGTTCAAACTCAAACTGAATGCATCCAAGTGTGCGTTCGATGTCGGCTCCGGTAAATTCCTGGGAAGCCTAGTCACAAGAAGGGGAATTGAAGCCAATCCAGACCAGATCTTGGCTATCCAGACATTTCAAAGTCCAACAACGGCGAAGCAGGTCCAGAAGCTTACTGGAATAGCCGCTGTGCTCAATCGCTTCATCAGCCGAGCTTCTGACAAGTGCTGACCCTTTTTTCAACTTTTGATAAAGAGTTCAAAATTTCAATGGACTTCGGAATGCGACCGAGCTCTGCAGGAACTCAAGACTTATCTAGCTTCACCACCCTTGCTGTCTACACCAAAACAAGGGGAGGTGCTCTATCTGTACTTGGCTATCTCGGATCATGCGGTGAGGTCGGTGCTCTTCAGAGAAGAGGACAAACAACAAAAGCCCATATATTACACGAGCAAGATCGTCCTTGTCGCCGAGACCAAGTACCTGCCACTAGAAAAACTTGCATTAGCACTCGTTAGTGCTTTTCGCAAACTCTCCCACTATTTCTAGACGTACACCATAATGGTTGTTACAAAACATCCGCTTAAGTCCTTTTTCAAAAAGGTAGACTTCTCTGGGAGAATATCAAAATGGACCGTCAAGTTGGGGCAGTATGATATCCAGTATCAACCCAGAACGGCGTTCAAGGCCCAAGTTTTGGCAGACTTCATCGTTGAGTTAGTTTCTCCTAGTTCGGCACCGAGACAGCTCAACACCGAACTGGGGGGCAATGAAGAAGAGGTTATCCAGACAAAACATGAACAATCTTGGAAACAGTTCCTCGATTCAGCATGGAAGGTCTACATCGATGGATCCTCAACCTCCAAGAGGGCTGGGGTTGGCATAGTCCTCCAATCTCCAGATGGCCTTATCATCAAGCAAGCCTTAACACTTGGCTTTAAGGCGTCCAATAACGAAGCCGAATATAAAGCACTGATTGCGGGGCTTGGCAGCGCTAAAATCCTGGGGGCACGGCAGCTGGTGGTCTTCAATGACTCACAATTGGTGACAAACCAGTTGAACGGAGATTACCAAACTCGAGACGAAAGGATGACAGCTTACCTAGCTCACGCAAAGAAGGTCATTTCCCAATTCAAGAAAATTGAAGTCAAACAGATCGACAGAGACTCTAATTCTCATGCCAATGCTCTTGCCAACCTAGCTTTCGCTGTTAAGGCTGGGAAGAATAGAACCATCGAGGTAGAGACACTAGAAAAACCAATTATAGAGCTACAGCCGCATTGGCAAGTCTTGTGCGCTGATTTCGGTCCAACCTGGATGGACTCAATCATCGCCTACCTCAGGAACGATCAACTTCCTGAAAATAAAAATGAAAAATCAGGCTGAAAATCGCTTGGTTTTGGCTGTCTACGGATGACAAGCTCTATAGGAAGTCATACATCGGCCCCTACCTCCAATGCGTTCACCAAAGCAAAGTGGAAAACTTCCTCTATGAAATTCATGAAGGGATCTGCGGAAGCCAAATAGGATGTCAGTCGCTAGCATACCGAGCCATCAGTCAAGGCTGCTGGTGGCCCTACATGCAGATTGACGCCCAGCTCTATGTCAAAAAGTATGAAAAGGACCAAAAGTTCTGACACTCTCTTCATCAATCAGCACAGTACCTGAGCCCACTCTCTAGCCCATGGCCTTTCACTCAGTGGGGCCTGGACATTGTGGGTCCGCTTCACTGAACTCCAGGGAATAAGAGGTGGCTAATAGTAGCTACCGATTATTTCACCAAGTGGATAAAAGCCGAGGCATTAACTTCCATCACCGAGCAGGAAATGAAGAACTTCGTGTGGAAGAATATTATCACAAGATTTGGAGTCCCGCGAGCTTTGGTCTTAGACAATGAAACCCAGTTCGACTCCTATTCTTTTAGAAACTTCTACCACGAGCTCGGCATCAGAAACTACTATTCCACTCCCGCCTATTCACAGAGCAATGGTCAGGCCAAAATTTCCAACAAAGTAGTGCTTGATGGGCTTAAGAAAAAACTTGACCGATCTAAGGGGAGATGGGTGGGAGAGCTCCCAAGTATCCTCTATGCATATAGAACTACTCCAAGGTGGTCCACTTCGGCAACACCTTTCTCCTTGGCCTATGGAATGGAGGTCGTAATCCCTCTGGAGATCGGTCTTCCAACCCTGAGGTCGGAACTCTTTGATCGAGGCCAAAACTATGTGAATCTGGCCCAAGAACTTGACTTGGCTGAGGAGCGAAGAGATGCAACAGCTATCCGCCTAGTTTTTTACTAGCAGCAGTTGGCTAGATGATACAACCAAAGAGTAAAAAAAAGGAAGTTTCCGGTTTGAGAACTGGTCTTGAAGAAGATACTTCCTGCAGATAAGAATCCCAATGAGGGCAAGCTGTCTCCGAACTGGCACGGGCCATTCAAGGTGATCTCTACTGCCGGGCAATCAACGTACAAGCTTGTGGACATGGATGGTAAAGAGTTACCACGACCATGGAATGCGACGCATCTCAAGAAATATTATTTCTAAATTGTAATCAGTCTACAGAATCAATAAAAGTATATTCTTGTGGAAGGATGTGCCTTGTCGCTCTCGATATACGCCATGTTACAGAACTTGGTAACTATCTCAGTTCGGTTATGGAACCAACCACGCAAAATGCCAAGTTACAAAACTCGGCAACTATCTACCTAACTGCTGCAGTGCATTAAGGAAATGAAGAAAAAGCCTTAAACGGTTAAGGCATGCCAAGTTAGTGAACTCGGTGTCTACCTCGGTGTTCGGGAATACGTATGGTTCTAGAACCAAGTATTCTACCTCCTAGAAAAAGACCTTGTATTCCTTTGGTTCAAAGAACTCGCTCTCGTTCAGTTCGGTTGATGAACTAGGCTACGAGACAAGTTTGGTTTTTGGATACAATCTTCTCGAATTAGAGGTTGTATGAGATTCCAGTTATTGAACCAACTTGTTCATTCCAGTCGTTAGACCGAACTTGGCATTTTTTCCGGTTATTGAACCGAACTCAATGACTTAAAGTTTCTTGAGTTAAAAGAACTTGAATATAACCGAGTTCCGGTTATTAAATCGAACTTAGTTACTATGTTCCGGTTATTGAACCGAACTCAATTACTAAAAATAGTTCCGGTTACTGAACCGAACTCAAACACTTATGCAAATTTAGAAGAAAACATACAGGGAACTTAAAGAGACACATGTAATTCTCAAGAAAAATACATTGTATTGTTACATTTGACATTACATTCTTTTTTTTTCCAAAAAAAAAAAAAAACAGAGAGAGAGATACATCAAAACAATTTCAAGTGGCGACCTCAGCATCCCCGGTGACAACCTTGGCGGCAGAAGAAGGAACAACCGGAGCAAACTCAGGAGGGACTTCGGAAGAAGGGACGGAGCTTGATGCCAGCTCTGGGAGTTAGAACTTGGGCGGATTCTTGTACGAGGGATGGTCTTCGGGGATCCCTGCCTCTTTCAATGCGCCAATCCACCCGAGCTCCCAAACTTTCTAGCTCACATCAAGGACTTGAGCCTCGTACAGCTTTGAAGCTGCTTCCACCCCCTCGTCATAACTAGAGTCAACTTCGGCCCGAAGTTTAGCCTTGACCTCATCCTTCTGCTTCTTAAGCTCGGCTGCCAACTTCTTTTGCTCCTCGGCCACAACCTTTGCCGCATTGAGCTTGGACCTGAGGCTGTGGAACGTCGCCTCCCACTCCTCCGCCCTCTGGTTGCTCTCCTCCAAGGCTGCTTCGAGGGCCCTCTTCTCCTCCTCCTTCACAATCCGAGCACCGGTCTGTCGGGTCCTCTCCAGCTGGACTTGAGATCTTTGAAGTACCTGTAAAAGAAACAGATTGTCAGAAAGCAATGACCGAGATCAAACACAGGAAATTTGTGAAAGGCTGAGACTTACCGAGAGAGCCACATGCATCGTCGCCACCGCCAGCGACACATCATCGGCCTCCCTGTGCCTCGCCATATCCTTTGGCAAGGCACAGGCATGAGCTAGTGCCGCAATCACCAGAGGGTTCCCGGGCACCCGATCCTCCACCATCAGCGACCTCCCGGGTTCGATCTAAAGGCTCGGTCTCCATGCAGTCGGCCCGGGAGGTTGAGATGCCACGACGGTGCCGAGAACGTCCTCAGTCGGACCCTCGATCCTAGCTCTCTTTTTTGGCCAAGTCTGCTCCTCCACTTGCCAAGCTTCCAAGCTCATGGATGGAGCAAAGGCATCAGCGGTTGCGGTCGTCGAAGGAACCGGAGTGGTTGAATGAGCTCAGCCCCCGAAGACTAGGGCGCTCAAGTCTTTAACCACTTGGAGACATCTTAGCAGCATCTCTTCTCTTCTTTCTTCTGAGCTCGAAGAGGTGTATGACTCGATGGCTTGCTCGAGGTCGGCTACCTTTGAGTCGGATGGATGAGCAGTAGCCTCGGCACCCGAAGTCTCCTGGTTCTCGGTGCCAGTCAGAGCCAACATCAGCTCCTCGCTCCCCAATGGCTCACCGATTCTCCTTTTGATATAGGAGTGGTACCTTGGCTCATATCCAAGCAGCGCTAAAGCAGCCCGGCCCTTGTGACCTTGATAGCGGCGCACAGCCTCAAGCCAAGAGTCATTCCTCTTCCACCCCACTCAATTCGCCTCTTGTCTCCTTTCGTGGATGTCTACACCGTAAACAAAATGTCAGTTCGACAAAAACAAGAAAGAAGAATACAGAAACTTAAAAATGTTCGATATTTACTTGGAGGAGTCTCGAGGCGATGAGGGACCCTGTACAACCTCTCCAACTCGGTCTCGGCCTCCCCGCGCCCCAGTTGCCCGAGACAAACAACCGATCATATCCGGCATACCTATTGGAGTCCTCTAAGTCTTGGACGAAGGGCACCCGCGCATTTTGCCTTTACATGGAGATAATACATGTTGTCGTCCCTCCGGACTTACAGAGGTCATTAGTATCCTTTATGTCGTGGACACCGAGACTGATATCAAGAATCTTATTGAGCTCGGCGGTGCCCATTATTATTTTGAAGTCGTTGGGCATCAATTGGTAAGGATAGAGATTCCACTTCCGAAGACAGGTCCTCAGAAGTGGATGAAGAGGGAACCTAACCCCACCTTCAATCACTGAAACTAGGGGATACGACATCCAGCCGTCACAGAAAGTACGACCCTCAAAGGCGTCGTCCAGATCATCTAGCCTAACCAAAACATCGTCTAGCATCCCGTACATGGCCCTAAACTCCACTAAGGCCTCTGGGGTATCTAACCAGTGCTTATAAATCCCCATATATAAATATAAAGAGACTGGGAAGACTAAGAATAGGGAATCGAAAGGAAAAAGGGGGGCAGAAAACCTAGACAGAATAGAGGAGAAGGAAACCCTAAAGAAACCTAAAAACGAAAATAGAAAGGGCAGAGAGAGACTTATGACGACGGGAAGAGACCCTAAGGACGACAGACTTAGATTGGAAAAAGCTCGACAGTAGTGTGTTTTCTCTCTACAAGACTCTTCTAAATGGATGCCAAAGTAACAGAACGATGAACATGCACCTCTATATAAAGAGAAAAAGGTGCCCTTTCAAATTTTGAAGGCAAGCGTGCGAGGTGTCACCTTGAGTACTCCACACTTCTCTTCGAAGTGATTCGATAGCCAATCAGGCAGTGACACGTAGTGCTGTCTGTACATCTTCTGCATCGATCGAAGCGCACTATTAATTATCTGGAGCCGGCGAAGCGACAACGACATGTTATCAATTATCTCGAGCAGGGGAACCGACACCGAGATGAAATGCAAACTACATGCTTGGAAAGACTCTCCCATCATTTACTTAGCTCTCGACCACAAAGGGTTGAGGAACTCTAAAAGGTCAGGAGCTAGGGGCAATTGTGTGGGACGTTTCCCTAATAGCGAGATTATGCTAGTCTCGGTAACAGTACCAGTTTGGTTTATCTCGATCTTGGTTTGTAACTTAGCAATAGTGCCAAGCTACATCCAGCTTGGCAACAATACTAGCTTATACCAAGCTTGAGCTAGCTTCGGTAAAAATACCAACTAGGCTAGCCTTGGTCTCGGTATAAGGCATTTCAGCAACAATGTTAGGATGCATCCATACCTGGTCTCGGTATCATCTTCAGCTCAGCCCGGTCAACTAAGATGAGTATTGGGTAATAATTGTATTCCCATAAAACTACGACTACGTTATAGAATGTACTGACTGATAAGATCGGCGCCGAATATAGAGAAGGGGTTATCCTTATTCGACGATCACATCCGCAATAATATAAGAAGTCAATGCATGATCCGATGGGACAGTATATCCACCTACCTCCACTAAAGAAACATGGTATGGACTGACGGGACAATACCTCCACCTACCTCCACTAAGGGAGCGCCAGATGGGACTTCTGCATATATATATACAAGCGTAAGATCCCAAAGAGGTAGCTCAATACAACATGACTCAGCATAAGCATGCACATAGTCCAAACCTCGCCATTCTTCTCCACTCACTCATCATTTGTTCAGTAAGTGTACTAACTTAGGCGTCAGAGTGCCCCCAGCTGACTACAACTAGGGCCTCTAACCTCTATTTCATTTCATTTCGAGTATTGGGCATACGATCTCTCCCTAAAAAGAAGTTTAACATCAGCATTACGAGTTTCATACTCACCTAACCAAGTCCATGATATTTAGGCACTTACATGGACCATATCCTTATCCTTCCCATATATATATATATATATATATATATATAAAGCAGCAGTTTGTCATCGACTCTATACCCCATCACGTGCCAAATGGAGATCATTATCTCCTTATCATATAAAGCAGCAGTTTATATCTATCCTATAGATAAAAAAAAAGGGGAGTTTATCCTCTTTCTCCTCATGCTTCCTCCTCTCCTTTTCTAATATGAAAATAATTACAATAGTATGCAAGACTAGTGCTAGTAGAGTGTGTGAGTTTGAATCCTTATAAAAAGATAAATCAATTATAATAATATCAAAATACATCATTAACTACTATAACAGATAATTAGCTTATGATCTTATCTTATATGGCTATGTCCTATTTAGAAGAGACTTGAACTCACACATTTTTACTTCTGTTCAATTGAAGGTTGGTACCCAACCATATGTATAAGGTGCCAAAAAAATTATCATGCTCTTTTTTCGTGGTTTCGAAACATGGCTTTTTAGGTCACATCAGCCAATGTCTAAATCTTTGGGTGTTATATCAATTTTCTCTAATATTTTTGTTTTTCCGGGTTCTTTATGTCTAAAGAAAGTTTAAAAGAATATCCAAAATACTAAAAAAATTAAAACAACCATTATTAATTACTTTTGCATTTTTTAGATGTAAATAACATAATAGAATACAAAGTTAATGATAATAGACCAATATACTTTTTTTTCAGATTAAATAAAAAAGAAAAAGAAAAAAATTATTATCTGGTCATTGATTAAACTTTGAGATAGGGTTGTAAATGGGTCTGTTTTGGTCCGAGTCCATGGTGGATTCAAAATCGGAACCGTTAAGGAGAAGGTGGAATCGGATCTGGTCCCGGAATCGTTTCGGAACCAATTTATTGGCTCTGAAACCGGAACCATATATGAGACGGGTTTAGATAAAGAATGATATTAAAAAAAATATGGTTTTTAGACGAGATTTTCAAAAATTAAGGTAATATGTTGAGTCTCGTGTTCACGGATCCGAACTAAGGTAGAACTAAATCCGGACTTATTTACTTATCGAAGCCTAAATAAAGATTCAGACCCAATTTGTAATGGGTCGGAACCTCTGGGTAATCAAAGAATTGAGGACCCATCTAGATCCCTACTTTGATATAATGGGTCCATCATTTCACAATGAGTCCACAATAGACAAATAATCCAAGAAACCTTTTTTTTTTCCTTTTCTATTTTTAAGAAAATAAAAAAATCCACTCACTTTATTTTCTTTTCTATTATTTTCCTCTCCAGGGGAGGTTAGGATTGGATAGTGTGTGTTTGACCCCGGCGCGTTTCTCGCTCCAATTACTATGACTCACATGGTACCGGTTGCTCTTTGGTAACTGAACTGACTATCATGAACACGAGTCACAAGAAAACGCCATTATCATCTAATTACAAGTTCTAACCTTCACCCACCATTCCTGGGATTCTCCTCGCAAAGACCGTCTAAAAGCTTCATAGAGTTCCCCCATATAAATCCATAAGTGGGACCCACGAAACTCCAAATAGCTCAAATCGCTGCCCTCTTTTACTGCAATTGGATCAAATTTCACTTCATCGAGTTGGGTCCAATGTGAGCTTCATCACATGTGATAGAAGATTTTATTTTATTTTTTTATTTTGTATACATGATTAAACCCATGATAATATGCTTGCTTTGTGAGATCCACCTGGGACCCATCTTCGGTCTTTGATGCACTTGTCGTCTCATAATCTTGCATTAAGATTAATTTTATATGCATTGAATAACCTTAACTTACTGTTGAATTAAATTTCAAAAGAATGAATGATAATGACCGTGGTCGACTTTTTTTTTTTCATTTTTTTACTAACGAAGGGTTCCAACTCTTTAGGCTGGATTATTCCATTATTCCCTCTAAATCCAGAGAGAAGTCGGGTAAAACCCCTGTAGCCTTTAGATGGTAAGTATAAGTGGACTCAACATTTGGTTTCTAAAAAGGAGAATCAGAGGTCGATACCAAAACCTCTAACTCTAAAAGAGGAAGGAACATTGGCCTGAACACTCGGTCAACCCATTGAAGTTAATACTAGTCAACTTTAATATTATTAAATTAGGACTACAATAATCTGGTGGGGCTGATTTTCTTAGGGTGCTTTCAATCTGCTTACTCCTATTGATGGATCATGTATTTAAATGTGCCCCACGATTTAGAGGGCACATTAGCAGTATTTTGGTGTAAAAGTTTGGGTGATATGCCTAACTTAGTTTTGGTGTAAAATTTTTCCAATTGCCTTGTGATGCGGTCTGGATTTGATAGGCGTAGGTGACTCCAATGATTAGTTTACAAAGCTGTCCCAGGCTCACGTGGGGGAATCATGTTAGTGGTTACGACCCTTAATCTGATGGACAGGATCCTTCAAGTCAAATAAATCTTCAATAGTAACCTATATCAAAGGTAGGACCCATCACATTCACATGATCAAATGAACGATCAGGATTTATGTTTTGATTTTCCTTTTCTCAGTTTTCTTTCCTCAATCCTCAATGCTTTCTGCTGCCACTTCTGCTCTGTACCAAAGCAGCAAAAGAAACTGGAGCAGAAGCTTTTGCTATCAAAATGGGGTGAAAAGGATAAGAAGAGCAGCTGGTGATCTGTTCTCATTACAGCTGCTTTTAAACCCATCCCTCCTGTTCTTTCTTGTGTGAGTTCTTTAATGGAATCTAACTCAGAGAAATCCTCTGTTTGATGCTTCTTTTATGTAATAGATTGAGCAGTTTCAGACATTACATGTTTTGGGGTAATGGGGCATTGAGGATCTTTTGGTTTTTCTCCTTTTATTTGCAGAAAGCTCCTCTCTTTTTTATTCATATCCATTTTTCTTCAAAAAGCAAAAAAAATCATGTGGGTGTTGTGATAACGTAAATATGATGCTCTGAAAAGTCTGCATTCTGCTTTCTTTTTCTGGGTTTTGCATCATGATGTAGTTTTTCTTTAGTCCATTCTCACTGAGGGAATGGCATTTGGTGGATTTCTCAATTTTGTGAAGTTTTGTCCTGGGTTTTGGACATGGGTGGGGTGTTGTTCATAAGTTAGTAGATCTGATGCTTTCTTTGTAAGGTTTTTCTCATCTTTTAGTTTAGATTGCTGTAGGTTGAGATCTAACACTGCATATCATATTGGAGAGACGCGGCTAAGCTGGTGATCACCAGCAACCCAGATTCCATCTGACTGCATTAGGATGTTTTCTCCAATCATACCAATTCTCTGCTGAGGTTGGATGTGTAATGTCCTCTTAACACAGTCGATTATCCATGGGTTGTTGGGGAAACGGCTTCATTATGCCATGCAGTGAGGAGAGATTTTTGGGGTGTTAGAGATATTTTTGGATTTGAAAAGATTGAGTCTATCTTATCGTTGAGGGTCTTTGTGGCCACTTACTGGGCCCATATGGACAATATGCCAACATTTAGAACTCTTACAATTACAATGTATTTTCTTTATGTTTGATGAGATAGTTTTTATGCTGTTGTGATAGTTTGCATCGTTTTATATTGGTTTTGACATCTGATATTTGCTCTGTTGATGCTTTTAAATAGGTTTCTTTACAAGTTGATGGTATAAGGGATAAAGAAGTTGTGTTGTTGTTCTTAATTTCCAATTGGTAGTTCTTTTGGGGGATTTGTTCGGCTCTGACTCTGGCTTGGATCCATTACCTGAATTTTTATTTGAACAAGGATAGAAATCTTTCGAGATCAGAGCAGATCGGGTTGGTTTTTTTGGCTGGACTAATGGCAGCCTTGTTACACGCTGAGTCAAGGCGTTTGTACTCTTGGTGGTGGGACAGTCATAACAGTCCAAAGAATTCAAAATGGCTTCAGGAGAATCTTACAGGTATTGCATTCGCATTTCCCAGTTCTTTTCTTTAGTTGGGCTGCAAGTGTTCAATGAATTGCAATGTGTATTTGATATTCTTAGGAATTTATGTCTTTTGTTTGGAGTTCAAGCCGGCGAGTTTTCTGATTCTTCAGATCGAAGAGTAATATATGATCTTCTGCTAGCTGGGTGTAGAAGCTTACTTTAAGCTGATAATAACAGAAAATCATGGAATCAAACCTTTGAACATTGAATGGTGAAGCAGCAATGCATACTTGAAACCATTCAAACCATTGAATCAAGAATCTTGTAAAAATTTGCAGTTTAACCTGTCAAACTATTAGGATCTTAAATCAAAGTTTGGAATAATATGATAGGGCCAATTCCCCCATCCCCCACAAAAAAAAAAAAAAAATGAAAATCCACATTGTGACATTTCAATCCCCTCTTATTGGCTTGATGATCTATGGGGATCCTATATAGGTGAGATACTCCCGTTTGGCATTAAGTTTCCCATCACACCATAGAGTTGGCAGAGGCCCACAGTTTTCTATCCTGATTGTTTGCTGGGTAAATGTCACCACAAAAGGGCAGTGCTACAAATGTTCTTTGATGGGAAAATCAAAATTAAAAACCCATCATAGATTGGTTTCTTTTTTCCATCGATTTGTAGACATTAAGGATATAAATGCAACAAATCATCAGAAAATAATAGAGATTGAACAAATTTTTTTGCTCCAATCATTCTGTGTGATATATTTTTACTGCAAGGTCCATCTACAGCAAGGCCTAATGGATGAACACTGGAATACTGAAGAGTGATTTTAGTGGATATCTCAACCAGTGTAACCTTTATTTCTGGAGGTTATTGTTGATCTTACCCAACATTCCATCTGAAATTCCAATGGACTTACAATTGCACATCTATCCCTATCCCCACAGCCCTTCCTTTGTCCATGATTTTCCGTTTGCCTTCTCAATAAGTAATAGATTAAACCTAGCATGTGAAAGAAGAATGAAGATGCCAAATTTTCTTTCTTCTTTTTTCTGTGAATACATTCCCAAGTGCCCAAGACAAGTACCCATCTGGGAGTTGGAGTGGCATAAGTCACGGGTCTTCTCCCCATGTCTTGTGTTCAAAGATTTGCCTTGTGTGCATTTGTGTGGGCTTAGTGGGCGCCACCCAGGGGATTAGTCCCGTTGGGTAGACCTCGGGGATACCCATGTCATAAAAAAAAAAAAGTGCTCAAGACAAGTGCAAAATTGAGAAATACAAGGAATTGATTACTGGACTAGTCTGTAACTAGTACTAAATCTACAATTTAACCTATTGTAATGCATGCCTCAACTCCCTGACTGGCATATTTCTTTTCTCCGTTTAGCTGATTGTCTTGTTTAAGTTCTGATTCTCTTTGTAATTTTTTATTTTAAGTACTTTTTGGCCCTTTTGCTTCAAAAAACCAACTGACCGCATTGGACTTTATTTCTTTTTTCCTTTTAGCTGATTGTCTTGTTTAAGTTCTGATTATTTCTGTGATCTTTTACTTTTAGTAGTTTCTGTCCTTTTGATTTAAAGAAACCAAATGACCACATTGGGCTATAATCAAGATGGAAACTCTAGCAGGGTGGCTAGTGACTGTTTGCAATTTAGGCTGTGCTTCTCCTTTCAGTCTTTTAGAATCTAATAACTTTTGGCATCTTGAGTCTTGCAAAGTAATTCTAATAAGAATGGTAAAAATCTTTTTATTTTATTGAGATTTAATTATGTAGTTTGTCTTCTAGACTTACACTAAATCCCTTAATTACACTAAATGCTATTTCTAATTAGTATATTGTCACAGTTCTACTTGATCTCCTATGGAAGTTCTAAAATAGAAGTATTTACAATAAACTGAGCAGATGTATTGATTTACTTGAACAGATATGGATGTCAAGGTCAAATCAATGATCAAACTTATTGAAGAAGATGCAGATTCCTTTGCGAAGAGGGCCGAGATGTACTACAAGAAACGCCCGGAGCTGATGAAACTGGTTGAGGAGTTTTACCGAGCATACCGAGCTTTAGCAGAAAGATATGATCATGCGACAGTGGAGCTCCGCCAGGCACACCGAACCATGGCAGAAGCATTCCCTAATCAACTTCCATGTGGACTGGCTGATGACTGCCCCACAGGCTCATCATTGATAGGGACGGAGCCACATACACCTGAAATGCCACATCCTATACGTGCTTTATTTGACCTACCTGATGAATTGCAAAAGGATGCTGTCGGACTGTCATCGCATTTCCAGGCATTTAAAAGGAATGCAGTGTTTGCTGGAGATAATGATGCTGTAACAAGGAAGAAAGGGTTGAAGCAGCTTAATGAGATGTTTACATTTGAAGGTGCAGACAGTGCAATGTTTGCTGAAGGAAGGGTCAGGAAAGGCTTGAATTTTCACGAGGAAGACAGACAAGAAGGTTCTGAGCACGTAAATTATCATGGGGCTAGAGACCATCAAAAACCTGAGTTGGTAGATGAGGAAGACATTAATAGCAAAATTAGGATTCTGCAAGATGAGGTTGCTCAGTTATTGACTGAGAACAAGGAGCTCAAAACACAGGTAGCGTTGGAGTGTGAGCATGTGCATAAAGCTGAAGCTGAAGCTGAAAGCCTGCATCAAGCTTTGTCTAAATTACAAGCTGAAGAAGAAAATGCTCACCTTCAGTGCCAACAGCATCTGGAAAGGTTGTCTAATCTGGAGGCTGACTTTTCTAGTGGAAAAGAAGAAATTGAAAGGCTTAAAGATGAGATTCTGACGGGAGCCATGAAACTAAATGGTGCGGAAGAGCGATTTCTTCTGTTGGATGGGGCGAATCAATCTCTGCAATCAGAGGTGGAAACTTTAGTACGGAAGACGAAATTGCAACGACAAGAACTTAAGGGAAACCATGAGGAGTTGGAGAAACTGAGGATCTGCATACAAGATGAACAAATGCATCGGGTGCAGGCTGAAGAAGCCTTACAGTCTTTGGAACATTTGTATTCCCAGTCTCAAGACGAGAAGACAGCTTTGAGATTGGAACTTCAACAAGGGTTACAGATGTTGAAGGACATGGAAGTCATAGAGCATGCTTTAGAGGATGAAGTTCGGCAAATGGCAGAGGAGAACAGCATCTTGAAAAAACAGAACCTATCTTCTCTTGCGTTAATAAAGAATCTGCAAGATGAAATCTCTAGTTTGAAGGAGATGATAGGTAAACTCGAGGAAGAGGCTGGTCTGCATACCATTCAAAAGGTTGCACTTCATCAAGAGCTCTGTTGTCTTAATGAGGAAAAAGATGATTTAAAGATGAGATACCAGAATGTCATGGACCAAGTGGAGTCGGTAGGCTTAAATGCAACATGCCTTCAGTCATCTGTGAAGGTTTTGCAGGATGAAAACTTGGAGTTGAAAGAGATTTGCCAGAAAAACAATGATGAAAAAGTAGCCCTTCTGGAGAATTTGGAAAGCATGGAGAAGCTTTCAGAGAAGAACATGATCTTGGAAAGGTCGTTGTCAGATACAACTGCCAGCTTAGAAGCATTGAGAGCAACACTAAACACATTAGAAGAATATTACCAGTATCTCCAGGATGAGAACTTGAAGCTGAAAGAGATTTGCCAGAAAAATAATGATGTGAAAGTAGCTCTTTTGAAAAAGTTGGCAAACATGGAGAAACTTACAGAGAAGAACATGCTCTTGGAAGGGTCTTTGTCAGATACAAGTGCCGAGTTACAAGGGTTGAGGACAACCATAACGACATTAGAAGAATCTTACCTCTCTCTCCAGGATGAGAACTTAGATCTGAAAGAGATTTGCCAGAAAAACAATGATGAGAAACTAGCCCTTTTGAATAAGTTGGATAACATGGAGAAGCTTTCAGAGAAGAACATTCTCTTGGAGAACTCTCTGTCAGATACTAGTGCCAAGTTACAAATGATGAGAGAAACTATGAAGACGTTACAAGAATCCTACCATTCTCTCGAGGATGAGAAATTGCACCTGAAAGAGATTTGCCAGAAGAACAATGATGCGAAGATAGTTCTTTTGGAGAGGTTGGAAAATATGGAGAAGGTTGTGGAGAAGAACATGCTCTTGGAAAAACTTCTGTCAGATGCTAGTGCTGAGGTACATGGGTTGAGAGAATACTTAAAGACATTAGAAGAATCCTCCCACTCCATCCAGGATGAGAACTTGCAGCTGAAAGAGATTTGCCAGAAAAATGATAGCGAAAAATTAATCCTTTCACAGAAGTTGGAGAGCATGGAGAAACTCTGGGACAAAAACATGCTTTTGGAGTTCTCTCTATCAGACACAGCTGCCAAGTTACAGGAGATGGAAACAGAGTTAAAGATGTTGGAAGAATCCTTTAAGTCTCTCCAGGAAGAAAAATCTGACCTCGTTAATGAGAAGGATGTGCTGGTCTCTCGGGCAGAGAGCATTACGCAGAACATGAAGATACTTTCTGAGACGAATGCTGTTTTGGAGAATTCTCTCTTATACACGAATGCCGAATTGGATGGATTGAGGTCAAAGTCAAATAAATTAGCAGAATGGTGCCAGTCTCTTCAGGATGAAAAATCTAGCCTTCTTGCTGAACGGGATGATCTGGTCTCTCAGGTAGAAAATTTTAGGCTGAGTCTAGAAGACCTGGAGCAGAGGCACAGGGAATTACAAAATAAACAAACGGGCCTGGAGAGAGATAGGGAATTGACACTTTGTCATGTTGACAAGCTGCAAGTTCTCTTGAATCTAGAAAGACAGGAGCATGCAAATTCTATCCAAGCAAGCAAGACCCAGCATTCTAGTTTGGAGAACCAGATGCATCTCCTGCAAGAGGAAGTGCGACAGAGGATGGAAGATTTGGAAGAAGAACAAGTTAAAGTCATCAATGCCCAGACTGAGATCTTTATCTTACAGAGATGCATCCATGATATGAAAGAAAAAAGCTCGTCTCTGTCTATTGAATGCCAGAAGTATGTTGATGCATCTACACAAGCAAAGAACATGATTTTGGAATTAGAGAAGGAGAATCTTTGGCAACAGGAAAAAGTGAAGTCCTTCTTGGAGCAAAGCAACAAGTTGAAAATGGTGATTCATCAGGTGCTGAAAGTGCTCGACATTTGTGCGGATGATGGGTTCCTAGACAGAATCGAAGACCGAGTAGTTTGGCTGCATATTTTAGAAAGGATTAAAAGAATGCAGAGTTCTATTCTAGATGCTGAAGATAAAAATAAACTGCTTACTTTTGAAAAATCCATTAACATTACTCTTCTGGATCAGCTGAGAATGGAGATAAATTATTTGAAAACAGAAAACTACACTCTGGAGAGGGAGGGTGAAATCAGGAATGGGGAGCTTTCAGCGCTGGAGGCTGAGACTCACAAAATCCTTGAGGAAAACAAATGGCTGCTACTGGAAAAGCAGGCTGGTAGCCATAGGGAGGAAGTACTAAAGAATGAAATGGAGAAGCTGGATGGACAGTTTTCACAATTGCAAGAGGCTTTTCAGATATTACTGGATGAAAATTTCAAGTTGCTTGATGAAAATGTATCTTTAGCAAAGAAAGTTAGCGACTTGAAGGCGGAAAATCACATTCTAGAAGAGAAAAATGATGGTATCCTTGGAGAGGCAATGACTCAAGATAACCTCTCATTGGTTTTTGAGAGCATTAGCACTGAGAAGACTCTGGTTTTAAAAGCTCTTAGTGCTGATTTCAACTGTCTCTGTGCAATTAACAACAACCTTAAGAATGAGATCAGAGAAGTGATAGAAAAGATGAGAATGGTAGAGACAGAAAATTTACATCTCAAGGAGTCAATTGAGAGGTTGGAAGAGTACAAAAGCAGTTCATTGATTATAGAGGAAGAACTGAACATGATCAGAAACATAAATGATCAGTTGAATCATCAGATTGAGATTGGAAAGAATCTGTTGAGTCACAAGGAAGTGACGTTGTTGCAAGTCAGTCAGGAGCTTGAAGCCACACAGAGCGAGAATGCTGAACTGCATAAAGAAAATGAGGAAGGCAGGATCCTTGAAGAGCACCTGGAATTCGAGCTGCAAAAGAAAATTAATGAGGTTGGGCTCTGGGAAAGAGAGAATACCAAATTATGTAAAGAAATTGAGGAGGGAAAAATTCGTGAAGGGCATTTGGAATCTGAGCTGCTAAAGAGACTTAACGAGATTGAGCTGTGGGAGAGAGAGGTTGCGTCATTATATGAAGACCTTAATGTCTCTGTTATTTGTTCATCGATCTTCAAGGAAAAGGCTATGGAGCTCAGTGCAGTATGTGAAAGCTTGAAAGGGAGTGCCATAATTGAAAAACACAGGTCTGATGACGAAAGGACTTTGATGAATTCGGATATTGAGGAGCTGAAGAGAGAAGTCAGTGTGTTGGAAGGAGACAACTTAGGGCTGAAAGCTGAAATGGCCGCATATTTGCCTCTCATATTGTCTTTGCAAAAGAGTGTGTCATCTCTGGAACACCATGCCCTTGCTTCAGCAAAGGTTCTTGCAACTGGTAATCACGAAGTGCAGGTACCGTCTTCTCTTTGAATGTTGAGTTTTATTTTGAGCACTTCATTTATTAACTGTACTCTAATTCTCATTTGTAACTCAACTGGGTTAACCAACCCAGACCTGTGTAAATATTCCATGTCTTCAGTCAGCCAGTACTGTCTGGTCAGCCAGGGAATCAGTTGGAAATGTTTGATCATCTAAGAAATGCTATTTGCTTGTAACAAGTGATTGCTAATTAAGGAGGAATTTACCATGCTCAGCTTTGTATGAGTGGTGACATTCATATGGTGGAAGCACTATGTGTAGACAATGCATAAAAATTGTCCAATGACCATTTCAACTCACCAGTTTGGTATTTCCAGTTGAATATTGGGCTTCGGGCTATATTTATTTTCAACCATACAGTTGTAAGCCAATTATCAGATGGCTACAGTTATATGGTGGGGAGCTTTATGCTTGTCACCAGATGAACAACTTGGCCTGTCACGGTTAAAAGGGCCTTGCTTGCATGGAATGCTAAGCCCTGCATTAATGTCCAAGTTGCGTTTGATGGAAATCTTGACATGATGGAATTCTTGACATCAAGCATGTTTTCACAGGAAACTATGGTGGGAATGGCTCATCAGAATGATATCAGCAATCAAGAACCAAGTGAAGATCATAGAATCATAGCAGCAGCTGGGTTTTTGGAATTACAGAAGTTACAGGCCAAGGTTCACGATGTGGAGAAGGTAGTGATCGAAGCGATGGCACTTGCATTGCAGGAAAGCTCTGATTCCAGGGCCAAGTTGAAGGTTGCAGTGGAAGAGATCAAAGAGCTGGAAGTGAAAATCAGATCAGTTCTACAAGAAACTGAGACAAGAAAGGATGTTATTCTTCTGTTAGAAGAAGGTAGGGAATTTAGCAAGGATCAAGAACTGCAGAGAATTGACGCTGAAGCCTCTCAGTCGAAGCATGGGCTCACAATGAAAGATATTCAGCTTGATCATGTCTTGGATCCATCATCCCGTAGAAACAGTTCATCTGGGAAGGCCCATATACGAATTTCTGAGACAGATGATCAGATGCTTGAATTGTGGGAAACAGCCGAACGGGAATGTAACTTTCAACCAATACGAAAGTTTCCTGCATCAGCAACAGCTAATAAAGATGTGACCGAGTATTATCAGATAGAAGTTGTAGAAGAGCAGAAAAGTGAACACCCATCTTCTGAATTACATGCTGAGAAGGAGCTGGCAGTTGACAATGCAGAGGTATCCAAGAAAGCTATGGAGAATTCCCAAGAAGAGAATGCGAAGATTGTAGAAAGTCTTGCTTCGGATGCTCAAAAGTTGGTGAATCTTCAAACAAGTGTACAAGAACTGAAGAAGAAAATGGACAAATCAGGAAAGCATAAACGATCTGCAGCTTTCGAATATGATAACATGAAAGGGCAGTTAAAAGAATTTGAGGAAGCCATCTTGCATTTAGCTGATATCAACAGGAAACTAACAAAGAACGCTGAAGATTATACTGCTTCAGATAGCATGGTTAGGGAGTCAGCTGGCAAAATGGGCAATTTGCAAAAACGACAAGTGGTGGAACGTGTACGAAAATCATCAGAAAAGATTGGGAGGCTGGAGTTGGAAGTGCAAAGAATCCGGTTTATTCTGCTGAAACATGAGGACCAACATAAAAGCAAAGGAACCAGAGCGGTCGATAGAAGAAAGGAAGCTGCACTAAGGGACTACCTCTATGGCGGGATACGCCAAGGAAAAAGGAAAGTTCCTTGTTGTGCGTGTATCAAACCAGTGACAAATGGTGAGTGACTTCCCTTTAAACTAACGAGGTCAGGATTCATTAGAATTCCATATCCTGCAGAATTTTTTTCATGCCAGAACATTTCCTTGCATTCATGATATTAGTTTCTAGTATATTTTCTTGTTCCTCAGGTAAGTTAGCAAGATTGCAACTTTTCCTAGTGTTAGTAGAATTGTACATGGATCTCATGAAAGGAAGCTAACTCCATGGGCTTGTTTGGTTTCTTGTGGTTTTCCATGAAGTGTGGACTTAACTGAATCTTGGTAAATAATTATTTCTTGTTCTTCCATTTGATGGTTGGAGGGTCAGTTTGCCTTTTAGTTTGTGGTGCTTATGGTGATGCTTCATTGTCATCATCATCAAAGGCTTCTCGTAGGAATTCAATTACATGAAACAAACAGGCCCTAAAGGTGGGTTTGGTAATGGCTCTGTACCTTCAGGGTAGGTGTGGGTTTATACATTTTAACCAGGGGTAGGGTTGAGGGGCCATTCAGGTTTTCGCTGCTCTCTTGTTCCTTTAGTACCTATTTTTGTACTTATTAATGAAAATGTTATATAAAAAGGTTAATGTTTCTTAAAAGTATTGAACATTTCTTTTGAAAGAAAAGCAGGTATATGAACACATCAAACTCAACCAACCCCAGTCTATAATGCTTTCAGTTTGGTACCATATCATCCTCAATATTAGCAGTCAGACCCGACTGGGCTGGCAAATGCTAAGGTTTCTTCGAACTTGGTCTAACTAGTGGTTCTTTCTGATCAAATGGTGAGAACAATACGAGGATATTTAAGGTTCAAGGGAGGGTATTTAACTAGCCAGTTTAAACAATTTGAACCATTCAATGCTTGAACTGGACAGCTCACAGGTTCAACAGAGGGGTATTAGATCTACTTGTACACTGTTTGGGCTATGGGTGTTCTATGTTGCAGCCAACACACACTTTGAAGGCTCAGATATGGGGTGGTTGGTGAGAAGAAAGATATTGGGTGTTCTCTAGCTTCTACATGATACATGACTGATTCTGCTTTTGGCCCTTACAGTGCCAAGCACATCTGCCCTCTTCTCATTCTATACAAATCCTTGATGTATACAAACATGTTTCTCCCTATATCCTAAAATGGCACTCTTAACAAGAAATGAACAGTTTCTTTCTCATTTTCCTAAAATATCAGAGCTGATTTATTATTCTTGGATTGTTTGTGCATCTTGGGTTATGCATAAACGAGAGTTCATATATATGGATAACCATAGTTTGCTTTACCTAAGACATTTTTTTTTTCCATTTATACGTAACTAGATTTACAGATAAACTTAATGCCCCACAGCCAAATTCCCAAGATTCAAATAGGGCTTCTAAATCAAACCATAATTTGGAAGATGGTTAGTGATAATAATTTGCATGAAAACCCAGGCCAAGTTGCATTCAGTGGCAAATTGTACTGTTGACCTAACTTTCTGCTTTGGCCGTGAAGGGGGCTATAGAATGATGCTAGTTGCTATGTGACCTGTTTATGATTAGTAATTGTGGATGAGATGCCATGTAGAGGAATTTTTATTTAAAGATGAAACATGATTTAAAGGAGTAAATCATATAAGCTTATATTGGGAATTGAATTTGTGTTCTATATTGATCTTCATATTCTGGTTGTCAATTGCATCAATATCTAATTATGTAACACACTGAATACATCATAATGGGGGTGATTTAGTAGAAGGTGAAATTGCCTTGTATCTCCATTATACCATTCTCTAATCACTATCTTACCATCTCAACCCTTATCTTAATTGCTGAAAACATTTTAGGTCATCAAGTTGTGTATCCAATGAGTAGATCTAATAAACTCACTTTGATCCTAATTGAGTGGAATCTCTATCCATGGTACACTGCTAGGCTGGCTGCCTTTATAGGCTTAATAACCAAATTCAAGAATTTATAGAATTGCAAAAGCTCCAAATCACCAAATTCTCAGCATTCCTGAATTCGCAAAGCTCAAAATTCCCTAAATTGAAACATCTCTCGTATTCATACACTCATTCACACAAAACTCTGAATATCCAAAATTTGTTCCATTATGACCTATTTTCATACTTATTAATGAAAATGTTATATTAAAAGGTTGATGTTTCTTGAAAGTATTGAACATTTCTTGTGAAAGAAAAGGAGTGTTTGACCACATCAAACTCAACCGACCCCAATCTTTAATGATTTGGGTTTGGTATCATATAATCCTCAATATTTTAGAAATCAGACCTCGTTGGCCTAACCAACATCAAGGAGTATCTCAGTTGGCCTAAGACCATGGTTTGCACATGGAGGTTGTAGGTTCGAAACTGCACTATCACATTGGGGTTACAGGGGAGTTTACCAGGCTTCTCTCTGGGCCAGAGGGATTAGTCCGGCTGATAGCAAAAAAAACACTTGGCCTAACCAGTGGTTCTTTCTGACCAAACCATGAGAACAGCAGAAGGGACCTTTTTTTTTTTTGGCAAAAAAACAGAGGTTTAACAGGCCAGTTTAAACAATTTTAACCGTTCAATGTGCAGTTCACACGTTCAACATAGGGTATTTAAAAACATTGGCATTTGTGATTCAACTGGGTCGCACCACTCAGTCCAGTTGGGTTTTTAACAATAATGCATATCCTAAACTGTAAAGTTTGGGTTATGAATGCCATTGATGATTGGAGTGGAGTTGAATTTATCCTTAAGCCCTATCAAGCCCAATTTGTTTCCTAGTATTTGCAAATTTTATGGGGGGATGTTTGTCAGCTTATTGTAGTATACATGAGGAAGTGGCACTATAATTTAAGAGATAAAACTCAAAAGTAAGCAGCCATAGATTGCAGGCAATAGAAATATAGTTCATGTCATATATGTGCATCCATCTCTCACCATAGGGTGAGGGACACTTCCATAATTGGGCATTTTCAAGTACAAAAGTTATTTTTCAAGTACATAGGGTGAGGTACACATCCTTGTCTTCATGTGCAAAAATGGAAAGTGTCTCTCACCCTATGGTGAGGGATAGATGCACTTGAAACTTTCCTTATATATATATATATATATATATATATATATATATATATATATGGAAAATATTCATATGCATCTATCCCTCACCCTATCACCATAGGGTGAGGAACACTTACATGGCTTTCCCTCTTTGTACATGAATATCTTTTTTCTTCATATGATTATATATGGCTTTTCCTCTTTTGCACATTAATATTTCCAACTATGTAAGTGTTTCACCCTATCGTGAGAGATGGATGCACATGAATATTCTCCTATATATATTAAAGGAGCAGACCAAAACACTGAGAACACACTTTATTTAAAAATAGAGCTTTCTCATGATGTCACATAATTATGGTGGCCTTATAAACGGCCCAACAAGTTTGGAGTCCCACTATCCTCATTTTTATTCATCTTAGGAGCCCCACTTGTGATCTGACTTGTCAACAATTTCATAGAACTAATAAACCCCAAGGTGTGAAGCTTCATATCTTACATCATTGTGGATTTTAAGAAGCATTTAAAAAATGCAAAACCAAGATAATCTAACTTTCCTTCTGGGGGTGGGCAAAGATGATGGACCAATAACATCAGTGGGCCCACTTTTGAAAAACTTAAACATTTGAAAATAGCCCCTTCTCTTATAATCTATTTAAGATTCACTCAAAAGGAGAATTTTAACTTACAATTAGATTACATGTAAAAAATCCACCTCTATGGGGCTCACTTGGGCCCACCTTTGATAAATTTGCTCCTTTCACACTTATATCCTCACCTTGATTTGGAACCAAGCCAAATCTTGACGCTCACCGATCCTTAAGGGCACGTTTGGTAAACGTAGAAGAATCCTCTATTTAGTGGATTCTCTCCATTTCCAAAGAAGTCCACAATCCTCAAGTAGGATTTCCAAAGAGAGTTCCATGTTTGGATGGAAGGAGGATTCCTACAAATTGTAGAATGTATGATTCAATGGTTATAAATATGTTTTAAAAAAATTACCAAAATCCATGAAAAATCAAGACTTCAACTTTCACCTTAAAGTTGTTTGTGGTCATCTAGAAAATCTGAACGGTTTAGATCGTGCAAAGGGGGCCCATAGGAATAAGAAATTAATATTTTAGTACCTGGATTCTTTTGCAAATATCTCAAGATATGGTAAGGATCAACGGTTGAAATTTGGTCAACTATCCGTGTTTGACCTTGTAGAAATAACTATTGGTTCAGATCATCATTTTGGGGCCACAGGAACCAGAAAATTGAAAACAAGGGACTGGATTTAATCCCGTTTTTTGGCCCACTGCATCACAGAAATTGGCATTTTAACGGTTTGGACGATTTTGTAAATATCTCACGATCTATGATGAATCAACGGATGAAATTTTGTGAGATAGCCGTTTTGAACCTTCTTAACACTTTTATCGGTTCAGATCTTGATTGTGGGGCCCATAGAAACCAAAAAATGAAAAAAACCGATCTGATCTAAATTAACGCCTGAAATCACTGTAGCTCCGCAAATCCTCATGTGCGTGGATTCCACAGATCCGAGGGGGGGGGGGGTGGCTGACGCCCAAAATAATTGGAAACGAAGAATCCTCGCATCCATCAAGGCTTTTCCACGCTGAATCAAATGTGAGTTTTCCACGAAATCGCGGAAAACCAGCAGAAATCCGCGGCGAGGATGTGTGCCAAACGTGCCCTAAAGTAATATTGGATTGAATCTCATTATGAGAGAGAGAGAGAGAGAGAGAGAGAGAGATTGTTAGCATTTAAAGCTTGTTAAATCAAGAGTTGAGAGAGAGACATTTAAAGCTTGTTAAATCAGGAGTTGAGAAAGAGAGAGAGAGAGAGAGATTAAAAGATTGTTAGCATTTAAAGCTTGTTAAATCAAGAGTTGAGATGATTTTAATGCCCATAGATGCTAGCTATACAGTAGAGATCCTAAAAAGAAAACAAAGCATCATAGAAGAGTTCCATGACCATAGGCCCACTTATGAAATATCTAAATCATTGAAAATTTGCCTCCTCATATATTGTATAGTTCTTATCAGATTTCACTCTAAGGACCTAACTTCTTCTGGTTGTTAACTTCTAAAATTATTCCAATAAAATCTTTATAAAAAATTTAATATTTTTTTCCATATAGATCAACTTGACTTGGCCCAAATCATATTAAGTTTTATTTTTTCATAGAGATTATAGCATTTATTTTATTTATTCTTAAGCATGTCCCACTCAAGAGCATCATATTAAAGGGTCCGCATTTCGAGCCTGTTTCATTTTCTCAAGTGGGCTCCACTCAAGAGCTTCACTGAATACTTTCTAAAAATAAAGGACCTAATGGTTGGATAAGAAAAAGATCTCCTACGTGAAGTTCGAATGGGAACCGTGCACGGGACGTTAAACAAGTGGGAGAGTCCCACAATGTTCTTATGGTTAGGTGTGTGATGGGACATTGGTGATTGAGTAGAATGACATTATGAGAGAGGGAGGTGATATAAAACCATATGTTCCTATCTTTTAGAAAAAGAAGAGGATAATAATCATTTTATTGAGACAAAAATGCCTTTGTTGCTTTCTAAAGTTTTCAAAGAGTGGAGAGGAGGGGCAAGAGGGCATAAGATAAAAATGCCTAAATTCATTCTTTTTTCTCTCTTTTCCCCTCCTCCCAGCCTACACTCATGTGGCCCCCCAGTTGATGATCCAAAATGCTCAATAATGTTAGAGAAATAATAAACTTCAACAAGTGTAACGCCCCAATTCCGGATATCGATAAAATCGTTCGAATACCCGAAGTTGGCGCGCTACTTCCCGGAAAAATCCAAGAACTTCCAAGATCGTAGGCCCGCAGTGAGGTCCAATTTAAAACTTTTGACCAATATAAACTCAATGGTTAAATGTGCGGAAGTATAATAAATAAAGCGGAAGCAATTTGGTATCGATATATATGTAAGGTGTGAGCAGAACTACAGTCTAGTTAAAAGTATCAGTTGATAGTATTAAAGTTAATACATTTTTTGTTAGCTACCCGACTCACCTACAAAATTCTCTCAAAACCCAAAATAAGTAAGTGCCCTCAAAACCCAGGTAACTCCTCTCCGCCCTCCGGCTCGACATCCGGGTCTGTCGGGCCCCATCCTTAATCTCCGACAATCGGCGCCTCTACTAGCGCGAGTGCATCCTCTGGGATCTCTAGGTCAAGGCCTAAGCACCAAAGATGGGTCAGATCTAAAAGATTTGGCAAGTCACAGCATACTACTAACATAAGACGTATATATCAAATGAATAGAGACAGGTAAATATATTAAAGAATAACAAGGTAAATGAACTAGGCAGTTAAGCAATATAATCATAGGGAATCAGGATAATAGAAAACATGTAATCTACTACAAAATGGCACATTCACACGAGCTGGAATACTGCGGGATATTATGCCGCGGCCCTCCCATACTGAACACAGTTGCGGCGGGAAAATCTCACCAGTGCTGGGAATTACTAATCCAGCAAATCACTCATCATCTCATCACACTCATCACTCAAGACCGGACACGGTATCACACCGTCCGTCTTAACCATACAGCTCATCATGATAGCCCCTCAACACTCATAATAGCTCCTACCGGGGATGATCAGTCCACAGGCTGAGCTTAAATCAACCGAGTGAATGTCTATGCCGACTCAAGAATAACTCTAAGGGTCTGTGTCTGTCTAGGCTTTGCCTTGCATGAACAAGGTCATAACCAAGTCTCTAAGAGGTCTGTACAACAATCAGTCTATGGATTATATTCCAAGTCCAAGCCCACTCGTTGGATCCATACCATGGCCCATCAATACATAGCCTGGTCTAAAACCGTCCAAACGAGGCATCAAATCCATTTACTACTGATAAACAGTTCATTCTAATCCATCATGACTTAAAAGCCCAATATAAACTACCTCTTCCAACTAAAGGTACACATCTCCACACTTAGGCCCAATAAGGGCCCGCCTAGCCACAGACACGGGTCAGTGATCTCCAAATCTTACTAACGGGTCACCTCTAAGATATCCTAGGTTCAGGTCCTCCATTTTCGATTAATTAACAGTTAACAGCTATACTAAGGATATAAGAGTGACAGTAAATAATAGAAGTGAAGTATGAACTTCAATAAGAGAATCAACAGGGAATAACAACAGTCCAATCCTAGGTAATTGACCACATTCAGGTTCGAGTCCATCTCCGGTGATTTGATCTCTAAACGAAGTCACTGATGCCTTATGATACTGTGTTTGATGCTTATGAGGTTACGGGCATCATTGACAACTCTTAAGGGTCAAATCATCTTAGATTAAACAACCAAAACCCTAATCGGTGGTCCCCACGAGTCAAGGTCGAGCCACGCCATTGACTCGTGCTTGGCACATTGATGGAAGTTCATTTGGATGGTCAATGGGCCCCACAATCGATCAATCATAAAACAAAGGCTAAACTCACATCTTAGTGTTCACAGTGTGGCAGGTCGACCTGGCAAGGGTCGGGTCGATCTGCTCCACGGGAATCAAAGTTGGGACTTGGTTTGGATTCTGGAAATTCCAGTATACCCGATTGACCAAGTGGCCAGCCAGTCGATCTGGTACACAGGTGTACCTGAGTCAACAGATTCCAGGCCAAATCTCAAGTTTTGCACTAAAATCTGGGTCTGATGGAAAAAGAACCAGGTCATACACAAACTATCCTAATTGGGTTCATTAAAAACTAAAAGGCCTTAATCTAATTCTAAAATCCAATGAAATTTCTAAAAGTATAAATCTAAAGGGGTCCAAACTCAATTTAGGTTAAATAAAGACTAATGGAGCTATAATTTCTAATTTCTAAAATTAAAGAGGTCAAGAAATATTATTTTAAAGGTAACAGGTTAATTTATTCTAATAGGGTTTCATAAAGGCTAAGGGTCCTACTTTCCTAATTTTCTAAAACTAATGGGTCCCATTGCACACATTAGAAACTAAATGTTTTATTTTAATTAATAAAACTAATGGGTTATGGATTAGTGGGCCCCACTGGTCCCGGCTCCAATTTGGTTCAATAAAAACTAAGGGGTCTATATTTCCAATTTATAAAAATTAATGGTGCTAATAGAATACATTAAAAATTAAGAGATTAATTTTAATTAATACAACTAGCGGGTTAATGGATCAGTGGGCCCCACTGGGCCCAGGTGAAAAGCCCTCCATCCAGATCCTATCAGTCCACTTTCAAAATTTGAAATGAAGTGAGGGCCACCCTTTCCATGCACTCACAAGACAAGACCACCCAACTCCCTTTTGATATTTCTATTCATGTAAGGCTCCCAGGTCACATCAGCTACACCTTCCCTGGACCACACTTTTCCCTTGCTCTCACAATCCACTGGACCGTACTCTAACTTATCCACACTCCACACAGGTCATCACCAACCTCTCTTCACTCATCATAGGCATGTTCTGCAACAGAGAGTTTCCATCAGAAAACGAGCCATCGCCTGGGACATGGATACAGCAGAAATCATGGGCCCCACTGGACAAGGTCCAGATCAGACCTCATCATCCGGGTCGCCCAATGTATCCCTACATGATGTGTGGTCCGGATCTCCAAAGGTGGCCCACCTGGGCCCCACTGTTCTCAATGCCAAATACCAAAATATCATTGTTCCGTTAACAATGACCTGCTACAGTGACCATCTTCATCCAATTTCTAGCTAAATAAATTCTATTCACCTCCCTACATCAAGTAATCAAATAAAATTATAAAACACTACAATGCCCATTAATCAAACACCATTTAGACTCATTGATCTTCCAAATCACCCCCATCCATCAATGCACAATCCATCCAACAAACAACTAATCTCCAGGTAAATTTCTAGGACTTGATTAATAACATACATGAACTAAAACCATAGAAATCAAGAAATATGACATACATTCTAAGTTAATAGTAAGGTGCACTTGCCTTAGCTTGGAAGAGAAGGTATGGTAGAGAGTGAAGAGAAGAGAGAAATCCCAACGCAAGAAGAAGAAGATGATAATGGCAGCTCCTAAGTAACCTCCCAGCACAACAATCCCAGCACTTAGCTCAAAGGAGAAGAAATGAGAGAGGAAGAAGGAGAGGAAAATAAGATGAATAGTAGTAGGGTTTCATTGGGATTAGTGCTGATTTTATAGTTTTGGGGGAGTGGCTAATGACTGAAATAGCCTTTAGGGTTGCATAGGATTAGGGTTAGGGTTAGGGGCATTAGGGTCTATTGGCAGGGAAGGTTCTAGAAATGGTATTTTTACAGACACCCCCCTCTAGTTCACTCAAAACCCTAGTAAGGCCTCCCTAACTAATTAACCCTAGATTTATATAAGACACCCTACTAAATCAATCACTAACTCAACTAAGCTAGTCTAACTACAACTTATGAGATTAACACATAACCACCCTGATTAACCCCTAATTAGCACAATTAACTAATAATTAGCAAATAATTAGTAATAATTAGTATTTAAAACACAATTAGAGGGCCCACAAAGGGTGGGGCCTCACATCAAGTGGAGTTTCATATCTTAAATTCTCACAGATTTTACATGCGGAAAACACAAAAATAGCTTAATCCATCTTTTTTTTTTTCTACACTCTTGAGAACCCCAAGATCATCATCCGAATCATTCAACATTCTCATAGAACTAATTAACCCCAATGGTTAAAGTTTCATATCTAAGGCTCTAAGAAACATTGAAAAATATGTGAAAAAGGCATGAATAGGCTAGTCCCGCCTTTTGATTTTCTTTGAACTCTAGTGGGCTCCAAGTTCATGAAGTGGCTATATAGTGTATATTGGACCAACTATTTTCTTTTTTAGAAAAGTAGAGGCCATGTCTCTACTTTCCACAGCCCACCATTGGATGCATATAGAAAGTAGATGGGAAAACATAAAGCGGGTGAACAGTGTTCCTACTTTCTAGCCAGTCACACCCCAGTCCATTTTTTTATTTTTCTTCTCAAAATCTAAGATGATAAATCAAGATCCAAACCGTTCAAAATGTTTTCAAGATCAAACACGGCCATAAAACAAAATTTCAGCCATTGGATCATCACTAATCTCAAGATTTGTGCAAAAAAAAAAGTGATCCATTGGATGCAACTTTCTGAAATCTGTTGGCCACAAATGCAAGATCAAAACTGTTAGATTTCTTTGGAAGGATAAAAAAAGGTATGTGGTCAAATTTCAAGGCTTGACACCTTATGGATCTCAAGATATTTGCAAAACAATATCAGCCCTTGATGTATTATGCTCAATATTGGATTTGTCCATGAGCAGTAACTTTTTTATATTTTCTTATTATTTATGGGAGTGTAAATCAAGATTCAAACCATTGGAAATGCTCACAAGATCAGACACGCCCAAGAGACCAAATTTCAACTGTTGGATCATCACCAATCCCGAGATATGTACACAAAATGTGAGTCATTAGATGTAATTTTTTGGATTATGTGGGCCCCAAACACAAGATCCAAATAATTAGATATCTTTGGAAGGCTGAACACGGCCATATGGCTGATTTTCAAGGCTTGATACCTTGTAGATCCTGAGAAATTTGTAAAAATATTTCATCCATTGATATAAGAAAGTCTATTTAACATAAATCATTGCATTACCAAACACTTCTTTTGATTCTAGCCTCTTTTTTTAATGGCTCTATTTTGATGGTTTTATCGAAAAAATAGTAGAGTTACCAAACAAGGCCTTGGCCTCTTATCTCGTCACCTCTTATTTCAAGGTCATTGAGAGTGCATATTTGACATCTCTATTTTCAACCTCTATTTGTCTAAATTTCTAAAGTGAGTAGAAGTTTGGAAAATAAGAGCGTTTAGTATATATTCTACCCTCTACCCACTTTAGAGAAGTAGAGGCAAATCCTCTTAAAATGAAAAGCCTTAATTTTGGGCTTCTAAAAATAAGAGTCGCGGGGTTTCAAAAAGGTAGAGCCGAAAGTGATTTTTAAGACAAAACACTTTTTTTTTTTATGCCTCCCTTTTTTTAGAGAAATTCTATTTTCACTGCTGAAATAACTGAGCACACCCACTTTTTTTAAAAAAAATATTACCAAAATACTCATGTGTGAAATGAAGAAAATACCTATGAGCTTCATCTTCTTTGCAAGTGCACGGCTGTGAAATTCCGTGCACAATATAAGGGCACGAGGTTTTACTTCCATGCACCTCTTTATATGCACAACCCTAAAACTCCGTGCACCCCACCAGGGAGCGATACACAAGAAGAAAGAGTAGAAGATGGTCACCGATGATGGTAGGGCATAGAGGGGAGTTCACCGGTGATGGGGCAGATGTCGGGGTTCGGTCGCAGCAGGTGGGAGGGGAAGAGAAGAGGAGAGGGGAGAAGAGAAGAAAAGATGGGAGCTCATCGGTGAAGGAGGGGCAGAGAGGGGATCTCTCCGGAGGGAGACATGGCCGCCGGTGATGGGGCGGCAGTCGGGGTTCGGACGTAGCAAGTGGGAGGGGAGGAGAAGAGGGGAAGAGGAGAGGAGAGAAGATGATAGGAGAAAAGAGGATAAGAGGGTGTTTTGGGTATTATTGGGGGTGGGCTCAGCCAAAATAGCGTTCTTATTTTTCTTGGTGTGGTGAGCTCAGAAAGTGGATGGCTAAGCAAGGCATTTGGGTGCAAACCGAATTTTCCTTTTTTTCAAGGCTCTATTTTAGATGACACTCTAGAAATAAGAGTAGAGATGAAACCAAACAACCTCTGAATTTGAACACGCCCACGTCATTCCTCTCATCTTCAACGAGCCTGGAGATTCTCAGATAACCTTGTCAAAACATCGAGGGTCTTGCAGTAAAATTTGCCAAACTCTAACTTGGTGCAATTTCAATTCAAAATTTGACTATCAATCAAAGATAGCAATGTGTTAGATTTGTTAGGATTGGGCTAAATCTGAACCGCCTTAACTCACACCTAACTTGACATGCCCCATGATGGGTTCATGATTGGGCTAAACCTGAACCCTCCCATAAGTGACACCAACATTTGTGTGGGCTCTAGGTTCATGATCGGAGCAATTTAATATTCTCATTAAACTGATAAACCCAAGGAATGGAGTTTCATGTCTTAGATCCTCAAGGATTTTGAGATACATGTGAAATACAAAAGAATAGCTTAATCCCACTATATGATTTTTTCTGCAATCTTCTTGCTTCTATGTTCATGATCCAAAATATTATTAGCCCCCATATGTGAAGTTTCATATCTTAGATCCTCATAGATTCTGAAAAAAAATATGTGGACATATATTATAATAATTGTAATATCAAGTGATTTTCTTTAAGATGTTATTATGAAAAACACAAATTCATAATAAACAAATTATACCATTAGAATCATTCTTAAAATACTTAGCAAAATTAAAAGAACAAAATACTTTGCAAAATAAATTTATCTATTCTAAACCTTAAGATAACAAGAGATATTTTTTTAACCAAACATTTAGATAGTCTCTAAGACCTTCACCTCACATTCTCTTTACACACTACAAAACAACTGCATGAGCCTTATTGTATAGACCACTTTAAGATAAAAGAAAAGACATGACTTTTCATATTTTAAGATTCTTCTTCATTAAAGTTGGAAAATAGTTGGGAAGAAAACATATCAAAACTCTCTCCCTTTGATCCACATCATTCTTAAGCCGTTTCATTAAAAAACAAAAGAATTGGATACGTATTCCCTCTCCCTCAACCATTGCGACTCTTCATGGGTGAAACCCTCATTCCCTAACTCGCATCTTCCTCTTCCTCCAACGCCACTGTATCTCTTTATCTCAACGATATGGCTTCTGGTTCCCTCTTCCTCTTCCTCTTCCTCCACACCCCTTCCTCTCTCTTTGTTAGTACCTATCAAGAACTCAAGATATGGTTTCTGGTTTCAATGCTATGCTATTTTGCTACTTTTGATGTTAATAGAAGTGTGTTTGTAACTGATTTTTCTCTACGACATAGAATACGAGGATTTGACATTGAAGGCTTTTCTTAAAGTGACATTTTTGGCGTGAACACTGGTTTGGTGTGGATTTAGCTAAAGTGACATTTTGTAAAATCCTCAAAAAACAATCCAAGATGAGTGGCTCATAAATTTGTCAACCTGGCTTTGATACCAATTTTTATGGAATTTATTTTAGCACAATGGAAATTCAAGAGTAGAAATTTATTCTCTCCATCTCAAATAACAAGGAAAGAGGGCTAATAGATTATACAACCATACAACTATGGTTCTCTTGGCCTTGTAAGGCCATTTGATAGTACATCCCCACAAATGGTGTGTTCTCAAATATATGAAGTGTCGTGTTTGAACAACTTATGCACTACATGTGCAAATGAACACAAATAAAAATACGATGGGTAAACCATTACAGATAAAAATCATATGGAAATGACCATATATGAACAAAGAAGAACCCCTTAATATGGATGTATCTATCTTGTGTTCACTCACACGTTTATGTTTTAGTCCACAATTTAATAACTTAGATTAAGGCGAATAGTCCAGTGATTCAGATTAAGCACATGATTTGTTAATATGCAAAAGACTTCACCCACTTAATTGATAGACTGCTGAGAACAAATAACACCATTAACCCTTCCATGGTTTGGCAATCTGATAACTCTTTAAAAATCCAAATATTTCTACCTATCCAAAATAGTGCTGTCTATAAAATTTATGTTCATTCCTAATTCTTTGATCTTGATATGGTTCCTAGAATTAGATTTTATATGGTTAGGTGCCCAAATCATAAAATATATGGGCGGGTAGGCGTAGGTGTTCTTGGCCACTAGGCTAAACAACTGAGCAAGCAAAAAAACAAAAGATGACAGTGTTTGTATATATGTCCAACTTGTCTTTATAGTTACTTTTGCCGGATGGGATTTACCCGGCATCGGCCTGTGGGTATTATTCTGGTCCAAAGGGCTACAACACCCTCTGTTATAAACTTTTTTTTTAATTCAAAGTTGAAAAATAAAAACAGAGTTGAATTTTAAATTCAAAGGAAAAGACCATCAAAACTTGCCCTTACTAATGATATCATGTTTTCCACATGTGATCACTTTGTCAGTGAGCCCAAGGGGGCTATACTAATGGAGTTGAGTGGAGTAAAGATTATTTTGAAGAAAGAATAAAATATAAGTAAGTTATTATGAGAATTCACAAATGCCAACTTTTTTGAGAGGTTTAGATTTAGGACAGTCTGTTTGCATTAAAAATGCAAAAGAATTGAATAAATAGAATTTATATCATTACTAATTAAAAATGAAGGTCAAACGTGTATTTTAAAAAAACCGACCATTAAAAAATCTTTCTTTTGGTGGAAATGGGTTATTTTTCTAAAAATCCACGTTTGATCTACATTTTTTAACACCTATTGTATGAATCATATGTATTTAATTTCAATGTATTATGATGCAAATACATACATGGACAACTGTCTACTAAAAAAAGAAAAATAAAATAAAATAAAAGTCTGTCTACTCAAAAATTCCCGAGCCCAACTGAGAATGTTCTCGACCGAGCACTGTAAATGTTTCTTTTGGGGAGAGAGAACAATAGAGAGCACTTGCCGGACAGAACAGGCTCTTCCGAATAAACCGAAGGAAGGAATTCGGAAACCGAAGGAAGGAACAAGGAAAAAGCTTTCTCTGGAAAAGTAAGATCTTTTCCATGTTTTCTTCATGCATGCAAATCATTAACAAGTTCTTGGAATTTGAAACATCTTAGTGTCTTTTTCATGTTAAAAAAAAAAAGAAAAACGGTTTCTTACTATTTGAGAGCAGAGTTTTTGGCTTTTTTTGGTGATTAGAATAAGAGGGTAAAAGCTACACATACTGAGAATAAAACCCCCAAAGGATCTTTTGCAGCTGTTTGGGTGTGGACAAACAGGTGAAAGTTTTGGAAGGAATAATAGAAGCAATGGAGACAAAATGTTATTTTGGATTTGAGGAGTGATGATTGACATGTTCTATTAGAAGGAATTAGGGTTAATTAAAATGGAAATTGTTACTGGTTGATGAATCTAATATTACAACTGGGGTTTTTCTAGGGGCTATAAATATACTTACTACTTGGTCAGTGTTAAATTATTAGGTTTTCTAAGCAATGCCTTTTTTTCTTTTATAAATGAAAGGGGCTGAAAGAGAGGGATTCAAGGTGAAGATCCTTTCAGGGGTTGTGAAATAATGATCATGTTAATGAAAAAAAGTTACCCTTCAATAGTAAATGGTTACCCACCCTGTACTCTAGGAAGTTAAATCCAGGGGAAGTTGTGGTCTGTTCTGCATCTCCATCTTAGAATGTTTGCTCCTACCCTCTTCAGTACTCATTTGGTATAACCCCTTTTACTGTTAGTTCCTTGGAACTCAATAACAAGCAGGCAAGCAAGCACTTAATATTATTATTACTATTTTCATATACATTCATTTGCCTCATTGATTTTGTTTTCAAAGTTGTCAAAAGAAGGAACCAATTGAATATTTGTACTGACGTAATGTTAAATATCAAGTGGGGTTTCTTTCCTAGGGCCTGTTTGGATAAATGAGGAGTGGAGTAAAATGAAGTGCATTTCACAGTGCAGTGGAGTGAAGAGAAGTAGGTTGAAGTTAAAGTAGAGTATTTCACTTCACTCCATTTGGATGCTTATTTTGAAGTTAAGGTTTGGAGTAGAATTCACTTTTACTCAAGGAAATAGAAGTATTTAGAGTTGAAGTGAAATGGAGTACATGTGGCTCGCAACGTTACTTTATCTGTCGGGCCATACTCATCCAAACGGGGTAGAGTTGAAATTTTGGACTGTTAGGGCCCATTTAACTTCACTCTACTCTATTTTTTGCCTATCCAAACAGGCCTAAGTGAATGATGGTGTTGAGATTGCCACTACGTGTGGGCATGCTCATAGTTATTGCTTCGTAATTTTTCCAGTCCAAGGTGCATTTCTACACAAGAGGCATATTTTTGTTTGCTATTATAATTGATTTCATTTGTAAACTAAATATGCTGTTGTAGGATCCTATGATTTGTTTTTGAAGTCTATGTGGAAAAGGCATACATATGTATGTTGAGTGGAAATTCCTTCTATATGGAATTGGATGTGGGAGTGCGTTTCTACTGCTAACTTCTTGATCTTAATTGTTGAGATACCAAGGGAGTTCCTCTTGAACTCAAGAGAACTTAAGTGAGCTGATCCGTTCTCACGCATCCTCTTTATTTAGTAGTTGAGGGATTAAGCCGTTTCTTTGAAGCTATGGAGTTGAGCTTATTCAAGGATCCTAAGTGACGACCATACTGTGGATCTCACACATTACTATATCATGAAGGTTATTATCATCCTCATCAAAGCCTCATCTCATTTAGGGTTGGCTTTGCCAGTTTTGCTTTTCCAGTCATCCCCATTTAGCATTAAGTTCTCTATCACTCCACCATCTAACATTTCTTGTTCTTATTATTTTTCTTTTTTAGGGAGAGAATGGAACTTTATTGGAGATACCAATCTAACATGTCAGATCGGTCTACTTCATTTCGAGCATTTATTATTTCTTCCTTTTTTCTAGTTTCTTGTAACACTATAGTTCTTCATGTAGAGCTTGTTTTTTGCCTTATATATACATGTCAAAACCATCTCAAATGGCATCCCTTGATTTTCACGTCCATCAAAGCTGCTTGTAGATTTCCTCTTATGTACTCATTTCTAATGATATCCTTATTTCTTACTCTCACATCCTCTATAGTCACACTAATCTTAGCCACATGTGCTTGTCTTCTTGGCGCCTCACATTGTCGTCTTAGCACTTCTTCATTGCCCAATCTTCAAATCAATATAACAATGCATGAAGGCATACAATCTTTATTGAAAATGTTCCTTTGAAGTGAAACCTAGGGGTAGCAATGGGTCTGGTTAAGTTGGGCTGAACATTTTGAGTAACATGCATAGGCTCAACTCGAACTTGACCCATTTATTAATCAGGGTTGAAAATTCAACCTGATCCCGACCATGAAGTTAAAATGTCAGCTAGAACCTGCAATTAACAGTTTCGGCTTGGGTTGCATTGGTGGGTTATAGTGCACTTTATTGGCTCGGGTTGGGTTTGGGTTAAACTGGAAAGTTCGGTAACAATGGAATGAATTTGTGCCTGACCCATTGTTAATGGGTCAAAAGTGTCAACCTAAACCTAATTCAAGTTGGGTTTGGGTCAGCTTGGTGGGATTGGTTAGGAGTTGCCACCTCTAGTGGCACCGTATAATTTCACAACATTCCACTTGTTTCTCTCCATTTTGCTCACCTTGGACTAATTCTATTTATGATTTTCTTTTAATCCTCGACCAAAGTAGGGCATGCATTCTTTGAAACTGAAGCATGTTTTAAAGTTGTGGTCGTGGTCACCATCGATTGACCTGGAACACCATTATGACGCGGCACCGCGTCGTGGTTTGCCGTTGTCGTGGTCCATCGTTGTGCGAATTTTTATTTACCTCAAAAAAATCCAAAAATATATTCAAAATCCAGAATGTTATAAAATGCTAGGGAAAACCATGTTTTTTTCTCCATTAGTAAACACTTTAAAGCAAAATGGATAGCAAACCCCACCCCCCCCCCCTTCCCGTCCTAACATTGTTTATTGTTGTCTTGTCTGAAACTTGAAGTATATTCTGAATTAAATAGATTTACATGTATATATTAAAATCAGTTGAAATATCACGAATATTACAGTATTCATTACAACCATAATTTTGAACTAACTATTTGTGTTAAACACTTAAAGTCAAGAAACTAGTTCTAGTAGTGTAATGCTCAATTACTCAATCACCAAGTAAGTTGAGAGTGAATTTCAACTTTCTAGTAACATTGACTACTACATCAAGATTAATTAATTAATTAAAATAATGGATTATGGACATAGGGATATTGTGTTGAGAATGAAAGAAGCCTTCATATGAGAATCCACCAAAATCTTGCAAATCATTTGAGTTTTGGTGGGAAAAGAGGCTTGGGAAGCTCTAGCTTAATCTCAGGAAGCTCCACAAATAGTTTGGGAAAGAAAGAAGTGAAAGAAAGAAGGAGACAGAAAATAAAAATAAAAAAAATTGTCGGCCATTATATTGATCGTTATTTTCAAATTAATGGCCATTATGACCGTAATGGTCGTTATTTTCAAAAGAATGGACATTTTAACCATTATGGATCTTTTTTTTCTTTTGAAACCGTGACCATTATAACTGTTTTTTTTAAACTAACGTAACGGCATAGGCCCTTACCGTTTCGTAACGGCTATTATGAAACAATAAAGGATATTATTTTAAACCATGAACTGAAGTGATGCCAAGCTAGAGAATAAACTTGAGGAAGAGATCCATTGCTATTATAATAACACTAGAAGGGTGAGCGCCTGCCTCTCCCACTTGATTGCGAGTGTGATGGTTAGTATTCCTTCCAACTATTTGGTCCTTCCTTCAGGGGCACCTGAAATTGGCATCCATGTGGGACTACGTTGGGGAAAGTGATGTGGCTGGAAGAGGGAGGGACAGGATAACCTGGAAGGAAATCCCAAGAGAATACCCAATTTCTTGGTTCCTCTCACCAAATTATCAAACTGCACACCACACAAGAAGAGAAGAAAACTTAATTCTTTCATAGCCTATGTGACTGAATTGGGGTACAATGTATTGATTTTTTTTCTTGCACAACAATCTTACTTTTTTTTGTAATCAACTAGTAATCAACTTAAAACAAACAAGCTAGAAATCAACTAATATGCAAACCCTTTAGATCATCCACATATTTTCCCACTTTTGATGACTGGATGCATCATCTTACTGATGCATTTTCTTTCTACTATTCTTTCTGCTCATTTTTTATCTTTTCTAAGTCGTTCGTTGTTCATCAGATTCTGATTGTTCTGATTCATTTTCATTGTACCAAATTGCGATTGCAGTTCACATTTTCCAAGAAACTGATCTTAATTTCTTGCTTCTTCTTTTTTCAAAATAAGAGTTCATTGTTTTCTCAACTGAGCTGTATGTTTTTGTATGTTCTTGTTTGGGTCCATCATCAAAGACTTTTAATTGTTTTCTCCCAGCTTCGTTTGCAGTTGCACAGATATTTTGAAAATTTTCTTTTATGGTCATACATAGTTTTCTGACCTAATGAGTTGACCAGGAACTCACCTGAGTTGTCTTTGCCAGGTCTGAATAACTGGGTAGGTAGAACCCAGCTGAAACATTTTTGGGCTCAACTCAGTTGACCTGGCAAGTCAATCAGGGACTCCATCCACTCGTATTGGTTTAGGCGAGTCAGCTGAGTCACCAAAAGTTGTATATATATTTATATATATCTGAATGATGTTGGATGTCACTTCTGGATGGTTTTTGTGAATGTGACTTTTGGAATACTTGGATGGATTTATTGTGACTTTTACGTACCTGGATTTATTGTTTAATGGGTTTTGGATATTTATGTTATTTGGGTTATAGTTTAAGTTGATGTATTTTATTTTATTTTCCAAATTCTTAGTGTTAATTTGCAATATGAATTCCTTTTTTTTTTTCCTTTTAGACATGGAATTTATTTATAGATTTTTTATTTTTTATGTTTCTATTATATTTAGATATTTGGTATATATTGATATATTTTATTGGTATACCAATATATACCAATTGGTATCTTACAAATTAATTTACTGACCTACCTGACTGGCTGATTCTTGTCAACCAACTGAGTCAGAAAACTGTGGTCATAATATCATTTATCTGCAACAAGATTTTCTCAAATATCTTCCTTGTTTGTAATTTACGAATAGTAATGTTGGGCCTTTTTTTGTTGGATTTTTAAAACAAATAGTTACCGATGCTTTTAACTGGAGGCTATATTCTTGTCATTAGTTATCCTGCAACTCTCAAATTTTTTTATTTCTCTGAGTAGTGTCTATTAATTACTTTCAGTTTTTGTAGCATGAAAAGGGCAGGGATATGGGATAAAAAATACACTTCATCATCAGATGAATCCTCGGACTCGGACTTGGAAGATGATGAAGAGGCTGGTTGCAAAAAACCTGACAATAAAAATGCAGTTGGCCGATTGGAAAAAGATGTTGCTACGAAAGGTAAGTATTTTCTGAGTTTGTTTTAGTGCTATTTGTTCACGGTTTTCATCCTGTGGTTATGCTACATCTTCAAGGTTTATTACAACCTTTCGGCATTTATGCTTATGTCATATTGCAATAATAAACTTTCATTTTAAATCTTAAAGTTATTAATATTGGACTCTACAGCAGAAATCATTGTCATCTTTGAATGATGTCTCCAAGTTTATTTTAGGACGCTCACTTACATAACAATATTAATATTGACTTTCTGTAGAATTATTTAACACAAGCTTTTGCAGCATTCCAATTGTGCATTATTTGCTTCTTCAAGCACTATTTCTCCATGCATACCAACTAAAAGCATTTGCTACTGCATCTTTTGTCTCCTTTTTAGTTCTCTCAATAGTCATACTCTCACCTGGAATCTACATTAGGTGTGACAAAAAATGTCATTTGAATCTACAAAATGAGAGATTTTTATCAATAACTATTTTAAATGATTATGTATATTAAGCTGTTGTTTTTCTAATGGATATAAATGAATATACAATAGAATAATACAGAAGCTGTCTTTAACATGAGATACAAGAGGGTACTTTTCTAAAAGAAAGAGAGAAAAGAAATGAAAACAAGATGAGATATGGGGAGGTGTCGACTGGCTACATGTTATTAATGCTCTGATGGTAGGGAAGTGAACAATTTTCTCCCATGCCTTATATGTCTCACCTTATGATCAAAAATTTTCCAATCTTCTCAATAGTCCAACTGGGTCTAAACGATATTGCTCCCTGATGGATGCATAAATATCTAAATTTACAATACTAATGAAGGCAACAAATGAAATGTTGGATTATTAGTACTATTGATGATTAAAGACGATTTTTTCCCGTCTCTTAAAAAGAGCTAAAAAAGAAAACATAGATGATAGTTCCCCTTAGGTCCAATGCAAAGTAAACATCATTTAATTGTGAAGGCATGGACTGTGGAGTTTCTTGGTCTTATACCTATGGTCCTTCCTATGTGCAGTGTTTCTTAAAATTCATGTTTAGGTTGGTTACAAAATCTTACGCTGGCTGTCAACCTACCTAGCACAACCCTCCTTTATATGAGATATCCGATAATCTTCACAAGCATTTGACCTTGTAATAGCGAACACCTATTTTAAAAAGAGAGATGAGCATTTAATTACCTATAAGAGTGGAACTAACATGAGCCATATAAACTTTTTTCTAGTTAGAAAAGATGACGGACTAGCTTGTAAAGATAGTAAGGTTACCATTAAAAAAAAAAAAAAAAAAGATTCTAAGGCTAAAATGTGCCCTAAAATAAGCTTGAGGGATTTGAAAGATGAAATAACAACAATATTTAAGGATAAAGTAGTGAAGGAGAGGGAGGTGATGCAGGCTAGACCCATGGGTCGGCCAACCCATTGGGCCCAATCCACAGGCCCAACGGGACGTCCATTTAATTAGAAGTTTTAATTAATTAGGAGTCTTATTGAGAATTTTGATTTCTTTGGGAGTCTTTAAATTAGGAGTTTTATTTGAGTTGGATTGTTAAGCAAGTTTAATGTGTTGATTTCTTTTAATGCCTGGTACAGTACAATTCTTCTAGGAAAGGGGATGTCCGACCTAATCCCTTCATTTGGAAAGATAACTTATCATTATTCAATAAAGAATGTTACGGATTCTCCTATGGTTGTGAGTGTCTCTCTTCAATAGAAGAGTGCTCGTATGTGTTGAGTTCTAAGAGAAATTTGGCCAACCCCCATCTGTGGAGTTGGTCCGCAATAGAATCCATCCAGGATTCGGCAAACCCCCTTGTGGAGTTTATTCACATTAATTCCATCATTGTTCGCGGATCTGTGGTTGCATTGAACAGTTCTAGTGGATTAAAGACACTAGAACTTTAGGGCACATGGTGAGGATTTGTTAGGACTCTAGATTGACGATGCCCGTGCTAGGAGGGTAATTATTTGTTATATGTGTATTATTTGTGTCCTAACCTTATTTGCTTTGCAAGAAATGGTGAGGAGAGGTCTACCAGAGCCTAGCTACACAAGTCCTAGCAACCCAAACCTTGACGATGGGTTCTAAGCATTGTTGTAAGTAATTTTGGCACAGTAGCAAACATTTAGTGAACACATGCGCGCCATAATGAACAAATAGCCAAACAAAATGGGGCCCATACACAATCTCGAGCATAGATGCAAGCCCAGATTGTGGAGCTATTACAGAGACAAGTATAGCCAGCCCCACCCCCTCAGGTGGTAGTGCCACCCCGTGAGACGGATCCCAATGACCTTTACGAGAAATTCAGTAATATGGGAGCCTGTCAGAAGGTATCACTTGCATGCTATATGTTTAGAGGGATAGTGGACATCGTGGAGGAGTGTCTGGGGACCCTATCAGACATTGGAAGATGGCATTGCATGGGCTGCTTTTGAGACACAGTTTAGGAAAAAGTTCATCTCGGAGCATATTGCCACAAGAAAACAGATTGAGTTTGAGCTACTTACTCGGAAAAATAACGGTTGTAGAGTATATCCATCAGTTCATGAGGCTATCCTGGTTTGCCCAAGTGTTGATTGATACCAAGGCTAAGAAGGTGGATCAGTTCCTTAGTGGACTCACGCCCTTGATCCATAAGGATGTGACTGCAACGATTCTCCCGGCTACCTACGATGAGGCAGTCTCTAGAGCCTATTGGTCTGAGGAGGAGAATAAGAAGATCCAGCAGAGCGAGCCAAAACATAAGGAATGAACCCTATCAGACAAGGGCACACAACAACCCCCTCAGAAAGGGAAGAAGCAGAAGCAAGGCGGTGGCTTCTAGAAGGTCATCTTATAAGATTATTACGGGAAGAGACATGATTCGAGCTAGTGCCATTGGAGGACAGGAGCATGCTTTAATTGCGGTTTGTTTGGCCATGTGGTGAGAGATTGCCTGTAGAAGCAAAATCCAGGTGTCAGGACTTCTTTGTAGGTCGCAATGCCACCCCTTCAGGGACACCCGTGAGGCAAGCTTTGCCCACGTCACAAGGGAGCTCCACAGTAGTAGCAGCCCAGACGTCAGCCACCTCAGCAGTAGAGGCCACCGCAACAAACTAGACAGTAGCGGCATCACCAGAGGCCCTAGGCTGCCGAACACTTGTATGTACTTACCTGGCTAGATACAGAGGCTGTAGGTAACGCAGTGGAAGGTATCATATCTATATGTGGCCATGGTGCTAGAGTTATATTTGATACTGGTTCCCCACACGTATATTTCTCCTTTTGCTGATGTATTTGATGAGTATCTAGCCGAGTTGCCATATATTTTGATGGTTACTACCCCAATAGTCAAGCAAGTTTGTGGTTATTATTTTCTAGATTGTAGGGTTAATATATGGGAAGCTTTTATGCCTGCAGATTTGATTCTTGAGTATGCATGACTTTGTTGTAATCTTGGGAATGGAATGGTTGGTGGGTTACCATGCTAATATGGATTGTTTCAATAGAGTATAACATTTAAAGCGGGAAAAATGAGTTTGGGCTTGTTGTTTGAAGGAACTAAGAAGATTATTGATACACAAGTGATTTCTGCTCTTAACGTAGATAGGTTGATGCGTAGTGGCTGCGAAAGGTACATTGCTTTTATTACGGAGAAAAAGTGGCCCAAACGGTTGGAGGAGATTCCCGTAGTATGCGAGTTCTCAGATGTGTTTTCAGTGGAGATCCTAAGTTTACCACCATTAAAGAAATTGAATTTACTATTGAGTTGATGCTGAGGACAGCTCTGATTTCGAAGGCACCCTATAGAATGGCAGAATTGAAGGTGTTATTAGAAGATTTGTTGGATAAGGGCTTGATTCGCCCTAGTGTGTTGTCTTGGGGAGCTCCGGTACTTTTTGTGAAGAAGGATGGTTCATCGAGAATATGTGTTTACTATACACAGTTGGATGGACCAAGTCCAAATGACAATTAAGAACAAGCATGCTCTGCCTAGGATAGATGAGTTGTATGACTAGTTGCAGGGTGCATCACATTTCTCTAAGATTGATCTGAGGTCTGGATAATAGGGTTGCTAATGGGCTGGGCCAGCCCGCTTTGGGCTGGGCTTGGATTAAGTCATAGAAAGCCCAAAGCCCAACCCAACCCTTGTAAGAATGCATGTAACTTAATTTAATTAGTCCAAACAGTTGCTCGAATGCCCACAATTTATAAAAGGCCCTATTCAGCCTAGCTCGATTGATTAAATGGGCGGCCTTGGGCTTTACTTTAACTACCCGTGTTGGGCTTAGACCAGGCCTGGGCCAGTATTTCTAAAGTCGGGCCGGGCATGGATATGCCTTGGCCTGGCCCGGCTCGGCCCTTGAGCCCCCTACTGGATATCACTAGTTGCGAGTTAGAGAGCAAGATGTGGCTAAGACAACTTTCCAGACGAGGTTTGGGCATTATGAGTTTTTAGTTATGCCCTTTGGTCTAACCAATACACCCACGGTTTTTATTGCTTTGATGAACAAGATATTCAGGCCATATTTGGATCAGTTCACCATTGTCTTCATAGATGATATCTCGGTCTATTTAAAGTCTAAAGAAGAGTATGCACTGCATCTGAGGACTTCCTTGCAGCTGTTGAGAGATAATCAGTTGTATGCCAAGTTGAATAAATGTGAATTTTGGTTGGAGCAGGTTGCCTTCCTTGGCCACATAATCATCTCTAAAGATGGGCTAGCAGCAGATCCTTCGAAAGTTGAGGCTATTGTGAACTGGGAGAGCCCTAAGAATGTGGATGAAGATAAGTTTTATTGGCTTGGCAGGTTACTATATGAGATTTGTGGAAGGCTTTTCGATCATCACAACCTTAGTTATTGAGAAATTGACCTCAGCACCTATCCTTACTTTACCTTTTGGTAATGGAGGTTTTGTGATTTTCACAAATGCAACTAAGGTTGGTTTGGGATGTGTGTTAATGCAGGATGGCAAGGTTGTATCTTAAGGGTCAAGGGGTAGTTGAAGGACCATGAGAAGAATTATGCTACACATGACTTGGAGCTTACAGCCGTTGTCTTTGCTTTGAAGATTTGGAGCCATTACCTGTCTGGAGAGAAGTTTGAGGTTCATTCAGATTACAGGAGTTTACGATATCTTTTCTCTCAGAAACAGATAGATATGATACCTTCTAGTAGGTTACCTGCAACCTCCCCTAGCAAGTGCATACACGTGTTCGGCGTCATGGGGCCTCCGGTGATGCTACTGATGTCTAGTTTGTTGTGGTGGCCTTTGATGCTAAGGTGGCTGGCGTCTAGGCTGCTGTTGTTGTTAAGCTTCTTGTGGTGCGAGCAAAGCTTCCATCATGGGTGGTGCCGGAAGTGGTGGCCTTGCAACCTGACAGAAACTTGGTGGTGGAAGTCATTTTTTTTGTTTTGGAGCGGTGGGGGTGCATTTGTATCAGGATGGTTGCAAAAGAGGTGCTTGGAGTGTCGAAAGGGAAAAGACACAATGATAAAAAAAACCTGGTGGTGGAGTATAAAGGTTCACGAAGATGTTCAAGAGAAAAGGCATCACAGAGTCTGGCGAGGGACTAGGACTGGGAACACTGGGGCCACAAGGGGATTTACCCGGGTCCCGTTGCGCTCGTATGGATTAGTCCGGCCCAAAGGGCTAGGACACCCTCTATTATAAAAAAAAAAAAGAGGACTAGAACTAGGATATGATAAATTATGAAATGTATTAGAAGACAGAAAATTTTTAGGAAAGTAGTAAGTGATGCAAAGTCCAAAGCATATAATGACCTATACAGTAAGTTGGGAACAAGAGAGGGATAAAGCTTGCAAAAATAAGGAAAAGGAAAAGTAGAGATTTAAATCATATCAAATGTATCAAGAGTGATGACCAAAGGGTTTTGGTGAAGGACAACAATAGTAAAAAAAGGTGGAGAGAAGAAAACTTTTAAATGAAGATTCTATGTGAGGCATAAGAACAAGAGTGGATACTTTGTTAGCAAGACATTCCTTTTACCACAGAATTAGGGTAGTAGAAGTGAAGAAAGGAAAGGATATTGGGTTAGATGACATTCCGATAGAGGCTTGAAGATGCTTATGAGAAATTGGGTGGATTTGGTTAACTACGTTCTTCAATAAAATATTAATGACAAAGAAAATGCCGGATGGATAGAGAAGAAATGTTGTATAGTACGTATATACAAGAACAAAGGAGATAATACAAAACTGTACCGCCTATCATAGGATTAAACTTATGAGTCACTCTATGAAACTATTGAAGAGAATTATGGAGCAAAGACTTTGACAAAAGACCAAGATATTTGAAAATCAATTTGGTTTCATGCCAAGGAGGTCAAACTATGGAAGCTATCTTCTCACTTAGGCAATTAATGGAAAAATACCGAGCAAAGAGGAAAAATCTGCATATTGTGTTCATCAATCTAGAGAAAGCTTATGATAGGGTTCTTACAGATTTAATTGTGTGTTTTAAATAAAAGGAGTGTTCCAAGAAGTTATATTAAAATCATTAAAGATATATACGAGGGAGTGGTAACGAGTGAAAAATACATGATGTTAGCATTATAGTTGGTGGCCTTCCATTCAAAAGGCAGACCTATTGCGAGAAATGGAACTGAGTAATATGATGCAATGGAATATAGAAGTGTTCAGCTCGTGAGGTAACAATTGTTTATATTGAAGTATTTGGGAGAGGGCAGGAACTGAGCAATATTTGGCCTTCTCCCGATACAAAGCCAACACTTTGATCTCTCGCCCCCATGCATCCTGCTTTCAAATGTTAAATTTTTCCACAAGCATGTGAGACCTGTCTTACAAAGCCTTTTTTTAATTACACCATGCTTTTCCTTCTGAGGCATTTTCTTTACATTTATATATAACTGGGAAATTTGGTTTTTGCTCCTATCACAGAAATGTAATTTTTTGTGTGCTTCAGACCCAGGCTGATAATTAGATTACTGTGAAGCATGATTAATCGCTTACCCAAAGCATAAGGTATGAGGGAAAAAAAAAATATTAAGTAGAAGGTGCTTGATTTTTATAGAGGAAAAAAAATGGATCAAGTTTTCATGACGCCTTTAGAGGTGGGAATGCATATTTCTATATTTTGATATCATATTTTTGGTGCTTTAAATTAGTTGGAATGCATGCCTACTTAGGGGGCTTAGATAAAGCAGATCCAGTACCATTCCATTGCTCAGTGCGATAATTACAGTTTCTCGTGTTTCAGTTTATACAAATTCACTATTTCAAACCTGTTTGTTGGCCCCACCATGGATGCTGTGGATGGTCTATGCACCGACGTTTCCCAAATGGGGTTCTGGTTTTAGTTTAGGTAATCTACTTGAAGGTTAAGAAAATACAGCAATGTTCTGGTCCACATTTGACAACAACAATGAGCCAAAAGATTGAACGGCTAGGATCTTCTGGTCTTGGTGATTTTCCGAACATGGGCCATCCACTATGGGGCCAGTTGTAACATTGGTTTTCAACTGTTCCATTGGCTCCAACGTTACAAACTGAAAAATGACAAGCAAACTGTACATTTTTTCAGGTCAAGGATTTTACAATTTACCCTCTAAATACTCTTTAAGCTCTTGTTTTGTATCAACTGAGAGTTATGATTTTTTACTTGACCTTAATTTTTTTTTCTCCATGAACAGATAACGCCAAAAAGAAAAAGGGTGGTCTTGTTATTGACTATGAAGCTTTAAGTCAGCATGGCTACAGTGGTGGGCTGTCAGTCTTGAAAGTTCCTCCGCCGGTGGTTGAAGATGAAAAGAAAGATTGGTCTTGGTCGACTGGCAAGGACAGAGGTACAGACAACAGGGGCATTGAAGAATCATATGAAGTACGTAAGCAGACCCGTGCAGCATTAGCTGAAGGTGAGAAGCTGGAAAATGCACGGACATTAAAGGAGAAGAACCTTTCATTCTCACAGAAGGAGAAGAGGAAGAGAGAGCTGGGTCAGGCCAGTAGGGGCAAGAACTATGTTGAAGAGGAGAAGAGGCTATTGAGAGAGAGTGGAATCTACTCTGGCTTTGATGCTTGACAGTGTTTATTATCCAATCTGCCCATATGAATACAGATCAAAATACCCTAAACTAGAGCACATCTACTTGTTGAATTATCAGATGATGAATGTCATTTTCAGTTAGTAGTTGGCACCATATGCATTGTCATTTCCTTGTAAATTTGATGAAAGTTTTGGGTTTCTTTTGGTTGATTTCTCTGGTGGAACTCATGGATAAACTAGTTATGCTGAAACATGATTTTACTGTTCTTTTGTACCTGTTCCCAACACTTGGAAAGTGCCATTTGGAGCATCCAAGGGCAGGTTTGAAATTTCTTAACTGGATTTACAAATAAATGAGGTTAATTATTTACTAATTTTAAGTGTCAGTTTTGTTTGTTGTCATAACCAGTTACAAGCTGTTCGATGTACAGAAAATCTGAGTGCAGGGCAATCTAGTATAGAAGAACCTGATGGGGCCTAAGGAGGTCCATGGCCTGTTTTATGCAATGTTGACTAAGAAGAAAATGGTAATCTCCCCTTTGTTCATAGCAGAGATCATTACATAAAATCAGGCACGACTTTCATACTTTACTACCTCATAATTCATATCATCAATCTGTCTTTGCAGCTGTGGTCCTCAAAGGCCGAAGCACTCCGCTTTTCAAGGTAAGTCTTCTTCAACATCACCCCATTTTTCTAACCAAGGAAGCACATGGGAAGTCATGCTCTGTTCTCTCAAGAACCATTTTATCAGATTATGTGTGAACGACTCCTTTTCATTAAATTCATCAAGAAAGCTGCTCGCTTATCAAAGAAGTTCACCCTGATGTTACTGGTTGTGGTTCCACCAATTTTTTATCTGTGATGGAAACAAAGCACTCTTTTATTATCTTCTTTCGGTGACTGTAAATGCATAATTTAGGGTCTAAACTCTTTATGTGGAGAATTTAAACACTTTCTTAGAATATATTGCCAGGTCTCCTATCAGAGAAGTGCTGCGTTTGTTAAGGATTGAGCTTCTCAGCAATGTTCCTTTGCAAATTTCGACCTTTCTAAGGTTCTATTTCGATTAATGCAGCAGCACACAATTAACATTGAAGGATACTGACAATTTTATACATTTCTTTTTCTTACACGGGCCTTTCTTTCACACTAGTTATAGGTGATTAGAGAACAGGTAAATTGATTCCAGAGAAACTGAGTTCTGATGATCTAAATGGCTATGGTTTTGGTGGGACTTCGGTCATGGTCCTATGGTATTCACAAAAGATCTGTTTGCTGGTTTACCATACCATGGGTCTTATTTCGCGGTTCATGTTTGGGGATTCCGTCACAAGCTGTCTTGCCCCAAATTAAGATCCAGTAATTTAAACCCAATATAATCAGATCACACCAATCTAATCTTTACTTCGGTATGGAAAAAGACATTATTAGTTAGAAGAACAGCAGACCTATTTCAGGGGTCCGGCCTCATGTCATGGAATTATATACGCTACATCATACCCTACCCCAAAGATTAATAACAGGCCTATTATCATCAAGATTGAAAGAAGGGATATTGACCGTACTATTCTTAAACCTTACGTTTTCTCTAAAATAGTCCAAGTTTAAATATTTCTTGGCTTTAAGATTTTGCTCAAAAACCTCTGAAAAAATGCTTAAACTTTTACCGTTCGAGGGCGCAAATGCCAGATCTAAGGTTAGTTCCACGTACGATATCCCTTGAAAGAATGATGCCTGAAAAAGTTATTTCATGTTTGTCATTATGTATGTAAAACTCACCTTATTTGGGAATTCCAACCTTGTCTCTTGAATTCTCCAAATTTTCTATTTGATGGAGAAAATTTCAAATACCTCTGAAATAAAAAGGCTTAAATAATCTTTGGAATGCTCCAGAATTTGGAGGGTTTTTTTTTTTTCTTTTTTTTTTTTTTTTAAGATGTATTTTGAAAATTTCAATGGGTGAATTTTTTTTGACGATTTGAGGTATTTGTAATTCTTTAGACAACAATCCATCAAATTCTTGAGGTATTTGTAATTCTTTAGACAACAATCCATCAAATTCTTGCCATCAAAACAAGACCTTAAAAATAAATCATCAGCAGCAGCAAAATCATATTCCGTCTAAAAGAGCCAACATAACTACAAACAAAAGGATCCCATCCAATAAAAAAGCCAAGAACCATAGAAGCGACTCTTTCCCAGATGAAAACATTCTTTTGGATTACCATTTCCCTTGCAAAGAATAAACAAACCATGATTAGGTCCATTTCGATAACAAACTATCAAATCATCCTAAGTGCCTAACTTTACTTATTCATCCAAATGCAAACTAACAGAAGCCCATGATCATCACAATTGTCCAGACTAAGAACCTCATTCAAGGGAATAAAGACTACTGAATGTTGATGCATAGGTAACAATAAGGAAATTAGTCGGTTTTACCACCATTCAGAAGCAATGTATGTTTTCCTGATCCTTTTCATTTCTTTCCATTGATACGTTGTAACCACCTACATTTAAATGCAAATAATAAGCATAATATAGCAAACCAAAACGATCTTTCAATCATGAACTGGATATGTAACGTATCAATGATGGAAGAAAAAAAATTCTCATTTCCTCTACGCAGTTTAGGAAGTACAGGCTACACCCAGAACTGGAGAAAAGGTCCCACCATAAGTAAAATAGAGGCAATGGTAAACAAAATCATCAAGTGACCTAACAGGTTTTATCGTATTCAAAAAGCCTTTCGGCTCTGTAAAAATAGGGTCATGAGATGCCAAAGAATGCAAGTGAGTCAGGAGACTAATTTCATGCTCTTCATTGTTGATGTAAGCAGAGGAAGTTTGTCGGGAGCCCTCTCCTTGTACTCTTTCATCAAGGCCGTTGCAGCTAGAGATGGAAGCTCTGAGGCCTCTTTCTCATCCTTGTTCCGCCCTTTTGTCAGCTGACCGATGGCAACACTACACTGAAGGAAATCAAGGGTTTTTAGTATTATCCACAGATAATAGGAGCAATGCCATTAATTATAATAAAAAAAGGAGATAAGGTTAAGGCTTTGATGAAGATGAAGATGATGAGGATATACTGTTCCTGTTGCTTGTCTAAAATGTATTATTCTCAACTAGGAATGAGCTGGCAAGTGGCATTATTAAATTGTGATAATGGTCATAAATATCAGCCATATCGACTCAAACTCGACAGTCACTGCTTCCAGTTGCCCAAAGTCACCCACTAGGCCAATTCCAATGGTTTTTGTCCTTAAATGCACTTATTTTCTAGTTTTTCAATTATGAAGACTTATGGACATTTCACCTTATTCTAGAAGATCAAAACCACTAATTTTTTTTTTCTTTTTTCATTTAAAGATTCAATCATTTGGAGACAGTGGTACTATTCATCAAACTAAATGAAACATAAACATGGGTATTTGTAACAACTTGAATTTATTATTAATACATGAAATACAACAAATCTTAATATTTTAGATTAATAAAACTATAGTTTCTATTCTTATGATTTTTTTTTTTTGTTAATTTTCATATTTTTTAAATGTTATTAGGCGAACTTGTTTGAGTTTAGTTCACTCAAGGGAGACTAAGTCAGCCCAAGTCCAATTTTCAAAACCTTCATTGTGATGGTTGAAGAAAATCTACATTGTGGGGCCTACTTAACATGGCATTTTTAGAGTAAAATACAATTGATGATTCTTTTCAGAAATAACAGAATTTCACAATAAGAGAAGAATGCAGAGAGTAAACAAATCTTATCGGGCTGAGATAGACATCAAAGCCTCACTGTAATGATTCTTATGGCTTCCCCCCATTCCTGATGGGTCAGAGTTCCCTTTCAAGCTCCCAACAACATTCAACTTATCACCCTCCATTCAGAAATCTCATTTGAGGATCTAATAGGGCATTTTTGACTGGGCCATCAATTGCCGCTTCCCAATATCTATGCAAATAAGTTGCAGATATGCCATAAACTTCCTGGGCTTGAAGACCCCATTCATTGACTGTCACTCAATTCAAGCAAATATGACATACCATGGGGAACCTTTTCCTTCAAGGATTATTTCGTTTCTTTCTTTCCAACACCACATGAGATTGCAAGTGGAACCATTTTTCCATAAAATTTGCCCAACTTTTTAAGAAGAGCCCAATCTTCATCTGTCATCAGGGATTTGAAGGACTCTGCCATACCCAAGCAATGGTGAAGAGGTGTAGGAAAGCAAACCAAATGAAGCGAATAGGCAATGTGCAAAATGATGGTAAACTTTTTTTTTTTTTCCTCTTTTGCTTGAAACTAATTTTTCACTTGAACATAAAAAAACATATGTTAGGTGGAGCAAAGTTATGAGATTTTAAGTGGTCAAACGGTTGGGTATCATTTGTGGGTGAAACGCATAGTTGTCAATTCCGTTTTGGACCCCATTTCAGTCTGGTCACTAAAATGAAATGTTTCGGCTGGATTCGGAATTTCAAGAAAACATTTAGGGCTTACATTTTGCAAAATTAATTAAAATCAAAATATACAAATATACCATAAAGAATAAATAATATAATATAAAATATAATTTATGCATTTAAATCATTATGATAAAACAATATTATAACATACAAGTATAAATTTAAGCACATTCCTTCCCACAATAAAGTTTAAACACAATTTTCATAACAATAAAAATTAACAACCTTTATGTTTGAAATTTGGACATTCTCCAAACCATTTTGTCCATTTCAGTCAATTTCAGCAAAAATCCTTGTTTTCGGCCGAAATTGACTGAAAGGCAAACAAAAAAATCAGACAACGCATTGCATTTCTGTTTCATGGCCGAACAAAATTTTCGGCTATTTTGGCCAAAACGAAACGATATTGATAACTATGGTGGAACAACAAAAGGTCTTCACTTTCTAAGGGGCCAGTGATTTTCAAAAAGATTTGAAAGGATACAATGAATATGATCCTCGATGGATAAGCAAGAAAATAGATTTGCTTGAGAAGATTCCACTAGTTTCTTTTTTTCTCAAGCAAATTGCCTACCCTCAACTCCTAACTACCTTCACGATCCCACCGGGGAGAGCCAACTCTAAAAACCCATCCTAAGTTTGGATTTTAGGCTGCAACTTGCTTATATGGAAGCTAGAATTGCTAGCAATCGTCAATCAACCATATGGTGGTGAATTCATTCCCAGCCTTGTGCGCACTGCTCGCCACACTATGCCCAAGTCGTCAACTTAACCCAAAAGGAAATGGGGGAAGGGGGGGGGGGGGGGGGGGGGGGGGGGTGTTCTTTGGCACTAGTAACCAAAGTAAAGTCGTAACAAGCATCACCTCCTTTCCAAAGAGAGCTAAAGAAGTGAGCTACATCTCAACTAAGCTTAGAGATGGAAGTTGTCCTTTGTTTCTCGATGGTGAAGACCAGCTCATAAGCTTATTATCATTAGGTCAGAACAAATTGTTAAGATCCCCTTTTTTATGCCCCCATGCCCCTCCCCTGTGGCGACTTGGGGGTGCAAAAAGGAAAGAGAAGGATGGGCTTTCAACCACTTTTGGCATAGTGGGGCCTCTATTAGCAAAATGGTAGAGTGCACCCTAATAATTGTGTCGTTGTGCCTGGGCTGTGAGCCCTCTCAACCGCATGGATAGTTCAATGTGCCCACCAATGCCTGACCTGGGGATGTGGTTCATCCAACGCACATTAGAATGGCGTACTACTCCTATTCGAACCAGAGTTTGAAATTCTCCTACGGAGGATAGATGTGGGGACTCAGGTGAGATCCATTGTAGATCCAAATTTCATCACCCATGAAATTTCTTTGAAATGTGGGGTTCCAGACCCATCTTCCTCCCTACCACTTCCTCATAAGATCTAATATAATCAAATTTCTAATTGGAGAATTTTTTTTTTTTTTTTTGGAAATGAAACTTCAATGGATGTATCACCTGCTCATACATCCTTCCGAAAACTCACATGAACCCCTTCACCCACAATCAAGCCCCCTTCAACATCTATTCTCCCAATTTTCTTATCCTACCTTTGTTATTCCTTTACAAAACTTCAACCCTGTTCACTTGGGGATGTCACTTTGAGCTTTGATTTTGATTGTCTTCTTTTGGGGAGTCCTTAATGATTCTTGGGCATTAGAATGACATGCATGGTTTCATATTTGATTTGTATGCATTGGCTTGCGCATCGTGATGCAATTTTAAGTAATGAAGCCACCTCTTTTTTTTCCCCTTCCCTATTTATTTCTGAGGATATGGGTCATGTTTTTGTGGAGCACATCACACCAAATGTCTCAAACTAACAAGGGCTTTCTAACCTTTCTTTTTATTGGTCACATGACTCAAACACACAACCTCGTGGCTGTGCATCATGTTCCACCATGTCATTTAGTACGGTTGTAAATGTGTCTAGGTCGATAGATGCAAGTTGCCTATCACCTATTGTAAGACCCTATTCTGATTATTTCCAAGGATCAAGATTGCGGTCGTGGCGGACATAGTGGGAAGTGGCCAAAACGTTACGTAGTGGGCGATACTTAGCGGGTGCGGCGATATGCAGCAGTGTAGAAGTGTGAATTTTTTAAGTAGTCAAAAATTTTCAAATCTTGTGTAGCAACCAATCTTTTTTTTTTTTTTGTATTGATTTGAAACTATATAAGGGTAAAGACAACTTTAGGAGAGGCTATTGAAGAGAAGAAATAGGAAAATCAGTGTTTTAAATTAAAATGGGTTGACTCTACTAGGTTTCAGACCGTAGCACCGCTATTTTCAAAATAGCATAACGGCCTCAACTACTATGGCCAATAATGTGGTTGCTATATTTTGAACCACGATTACTTCTTCATCAATAACCATCTTGTACATTTGATTCTTATATCTTACGCTTTTCGCAGGCAATATGTAGAATTATGTAACCATTCATCAAGTACAAACAATTCATACACGGGTAAAAAAAAGTACAAACAATTCAAACAGTATCCATGAGGGGTATCAAAGTGTAACTATAAATTTGTGGTGGTTCTCGTCACTTCTTTTGTTCAGGAGATCTGGATTAGTGCTATTACTTGTTAGTTCTACGAATAGGATTTCAAACCAATCACTCTCTTCTGGTCTTCAAGCTAGCTCTTGTCTCCACGTACAATTCATTTCTCACAAGCAAATCATTCTTCCTAGTAGTCTTGCTTCACCTAGTAGAAATGGCTGGCTTGGGTAGATACTTTATCTCTACGATCCAGATGGCTTGAAGGAATAAAATGAGATAGAACCTTCATCCATTCATTACGCACCTTAATAATTCAAGCAAACATATGCAGGCAATTTCATCAGTGAGGCAGAGTCTAAGAATCATAACTGTGAAATTCCGTTCAGCCAGACCGAAATTGCCAACAATCTCAGTTCAGTCAAGAAACAGAACTGAACATCCCTCCACAAAAGTTTCAGTGGAAGTCTCAATGAATTTCAGATCTCATTTTGGACCGAAAGAAATGATTTTGGTAGACGAAATGTGTCCACAGGTAGAAGATAAAATTTGAAAAACTTATGAGGGCATTTTTGTCTTTACTGACCGACCGAAGCTCTTCGTTTCAGTTACCTTCTGTCAGCCAGACACTTCATTTTTCTTTGTTTCAATTACTTTCTATGCAGCGAAATCAGAGGAAGAGTGTTCTTGTCTCTTATGAGCTGCATGCCATCATTTGTGTGTCACTCACCTAAGCTTAGAACCTTGCGCTCACCAAAGCTCCAGTTACTAACTCCTGACCTGTTGTAACTCCTCCTCCTCTTTCATTTATTTGTAGAGTGTGCGACTTTTGGGCTCCCAGCCTCCCACTCATTAGAATTTAGTGAGGCTTTTGAGTGAGGCCCAAACCAAACCAAACCAAACCAAGCCTTTTCCCACTAGGTGGGGTCGGATATATGGATTTGACGACGCCAATCAAATCTGTTTAGGGTTATGTCCTCCGTTAGATCCATGTAGGCAAGGTCATGTTTAATAGTTTCTTTCCAACTTCTCTTGGGTCTCCCTCTCCCTCTTCTACTCCTGGCAATCTTCATGCTTTCACACCTTTTAACAAGTGCCTCCGTTGGGAGCCTTCTAACATGGCCCAACTATGTCAGTCGATTTTCTCTCATTTTATCTTCAATCGGTGCTATTCCTACTTTGCCCATAATCTCTTCATTCCTAATCCTATCTCTCCTCGTGATCTCGCACATCCATCTTAGCATTCTCATCTCCGCACTTCCATCTTCTTAACATGATTATGCTTTACTGCCCAGCACTCTGATCCATATAACAACGCTGAATGTACTGCCACCTTATAATACTTTCCTTTAACCTTGAGGGGGACTTTCCGATCACACAAGACCCCCGAAGCACTCCTCTATTTGGTCCACCCGGCCTGAATCCTGTGACTTACATCAATATCAATCTCTCCATCCTGTTGTACCATAAATCCAAGGTACCTAAAGTTTTCTTTTTCTACAATCTTTTGTGTGCCCAAACTTATTTCTATGTTACCAGGTGTCCTACTTTGACTAAACTTGCATTCCATATATTCCGTCTTGCATCGACTTAGCCTAAACCCTTGTCTCTAACGTTTTCCACCACAATTCTAACTTAGCATTCACTCATCTCGTCTCATCCACTAAAACAATGTCATCTGCAAATAGCATACACAACGGCACCTCATCCTGAATACGTCTTGTAATCTCATCCATAACTAGGGCAAACAAGTACGGGCTTAACGTTGAGTCTTGGTGTAGACCAATCGTGATAGGAAACTCTTTAGCCTCTCCGTCAGTCGTTCTTATAGATGTCACGACTCTATCATACATATCCTTTATCGCCTCAATATATGCGACACACTCTTTTCTTTTCCAGTATTCTCCATAGAATCTCCCTAAGAACCCGGTCATAGGCCTTCTCCAAGTTAATGAACACCATATGTAAATCGCTCTGCCCTTCTCTATACTGTTCCATTAACCTTCTAAGGAAAAGGATAGCCTCCATGGTTGATCTCCCAGGCATGAAACCAAATTCATTCTCTGAAACGTTTGTTGTTCTTCTTAGTCTTCTCTCAATAACTCTCCCATAATTTCATCATATGGCTCATCAATTTAATCCCGCGGTAGTTCGCACAATTCTGAATATCTCCTTTGTTCTTGTATATGAGTATAAGAATACTTTTCCTCCATGCATCAGGCATCTTCGTGCTCTTTAGCACTACATTAAAAAGCTTTGTCAACTAACTTATGCCATCCTCCCTCAAGCACCTCCAGACCTCAATAGGGATACCATCTGGCCCAACCGCTTTCCCATTCTTCATCCTTTTCAATACTTCTTTAACTTCTTCCCTACTGATTCTCTTATAGAACATATGATTCGATTCTTCCCTAGAAATGGTAAGCTGCTCTAATTGTGTGTCACTAGAAGTGCTTTTGAGTGAGGCCCATTTAAGAAAAATCAAAATAGGGCCCAATGCCCCATTTCTATATATAAAAAAGAACTGAAAAAGCTCTGGGCCTGTCAAATGGCCTTTGTTAATGGTTTAGATTTTTCAAAAGTGGGTGTATTGAGTGGACTAAGAAAATTGGAATTCTGAGTCTTGTGAGGCTTCTGAATGGGGCACACTCTAGAAAAATCAAGTGTCCCATTTCCCCATTTTCTATGAGAAATTTAAATGATCTAGGCCCATTGTAAGATGATCTATAAGAAATATTTGAATTCATTTTTAAATGCGGTGGTGGGCGATATTATTTGAGTAACATCTAATGAGGATATACACTACGGACCCTTCTTTGGAATCTTTTCTTTGAGCTGAAATTTTCTTTTTCTATTTCGTATGTATTAGGATTCTTAAATTTAGGCAGAAATTATTAGAAGCTTATTTATATCCATTGTAAGGAATGATCTATTCATTCTTGGATATTTTTTTAAAAGTTGAATGAACTTGCATATTTTTGCAATTGCTTATTTTGTCTGCCTAGGTTGGGCCACTTGGTTGAGGTTAATGACCCTTTAATTTTCCTGTGTAAGTACTTCTTGGAAATGGTAGAATGAAGCAATTATCCTATCTATTCATTCAAAACTGTAACGAAATGAAAGGTAATATAGTTATGCAAATTGACAAGGTTGCATCTGCTCCTAGAGAGGGGGAATCACATGTGAGTAATCATGGTAAAGAATCAAGTAAATGAGTTAAAATATCTCACCAAACATATACCAAATAGAGCCCTGGTGTTCTTGCCTCCCGTCAAGTCAATAGTGGATGCATAATATTTTTTAGCCAACTGAAGATTTTCTAAGCCACCAAGAGTGTAGAGTACCTAATGAATCAATGGAAGCAAGCATAGGAGTTCAGTAAATAACAATCACTATATAGAAACTAATACCTCAGTTATAAAGGATGGGTCATTCAAAAAAAATTTATAAAGGATGGTACTCTCTCTCCATATATGTGCGTGTGTGTGAGGATACTCTCCTGCTCCCTGCAGACTTCTGTGAGAAGGAGGCCCCCTATGATCCATCCAACCCCTGAAACACCACCCCTCACAAACACTACCCAAACCCCCAACCGCAGCCTAAATGTCACAAGTCCCCAAAATTTCAAGTCCACTAGGATTTCAATCCAATGGTTAGCTGCATTTAGATGGTGTGTAAATATAAAAGGCATGCTCTCCCGAGGACCACTTGGGCCACTGCAATCTTGGGGGAGGTGGGGGAACAAAAGACCCAGATGGGACCTACTGTGTGCGACCCTTGATCCATGACCCTCGATGATTTTATAGGGCATAATTTCGTTAGGATTTCAATATCATGATGTCTGTGACATTTCCTAAGTGGATTTGTTAAGAGGGTGTGAAGGGGTTGGATTGATGTCATGCTTGTGGCCCCCACTATAGAAGGGCGTTGGGTCCGGTGAGCATTCACCAAAGTGGACAATATCATGAGGACAGCGGGCCCGGGCCGTTACAATTGATCATAGGGGGTCCCACAACCCTAAAAAGAGGGCACCCACATGGTTATGATAGATTAATATATGTATTATATTGTCCTCTTCTTTTGAAGATTAACTGCATGATCAAAACCGCCCCCACGAATTCGCATTGGGCCAAATATCACTTGAATGGATTGAGAGAGTTTTTACTTTGTGAGTTCACATACAGTCATGGGTCTATAAAGATCATATCGATATAATGTTGAATATAGATCAGATTCAACTTGTACACAAGCTAGTGCCACCTCATGAAGAAACGGTTTTCTTTTTTCCCTTGGGAGTGGGGTGGGGGGTTTGTGGTTGCGGGGTGGTGTGGTTTGTTTGTGGGGTTGTTTGATTGAATGATCTACCTTCATGAAAAGAGGACCTTAGAGTGCAACTTTGCTGAACACAAACAATTGTACAAGTATTGACACTGCTAATATTTTCCCCATTTCAAATTATGACATAGAGAACCCTAGAATTAGTTAAGCACCAAGCCAACAATAAACAGTCCACTTGCCTCAGCATAAGCTAGGTGATATAGTGGAACAGTGGGTTGAGATAAAATTAGCTCTTCATAGCAAAAAGCTGCTTGCTTGTACCTGATTGGATAGAAGAAAAGAAAATTAAAGCTTAAGAAAATACTACACATCTGACACCACGCAAAGGGTAGGAACAATTTTACATCTGTAGGGAAACATATATTTCAGCAAGTTCTCTCCAAGCATCATGATCTGCCATAAATCTGTAATAGAATTGAGCCAAATCAGAAGTGTTTGTAAAGTTGAAACAGTAGCAGAAGGAAATGATTTTAATAAAGAAAACAAAGGAACGATAACAATTGAGGGATTAGTATTGCTTGCTTACATTTCAAGGTATTTATTGAGGCATTCGATGGCACTTGATATATTACCCTGTGCCTTTGCAATAGCAACCTTCCTCTTGTGGATTGCCTAAAAGAGAAAAGCCTTTGAACTTTAGTTTTTGATTGATGAAAAGCACATGTAAACTTCTATCCAGAACATTTCTTCTTTATAGACATTCATAACATTTTAAGAGGAAATATACAATGCTTGGCCTGAGCATATATGCAGTTGGACAAGATTGCCAGTGGGTGCCGCATCTCAGTAATCCATATATGATAAGCCCTACTTGCCAAAAATCTCCAAGGTGAAAGTATTGTAGCCCTTCAATTGGGGTCAGAAAATAGATGGGTAAGAGAAGGCCAATGATGAGTTGAATAGGGCTTTGAATCTGGGAAATTTTCTGCGGATGAACACATCATATCAACAACTTGGATCACATGACCAGCACACCCTACTAGTACAAGCTAAAGCATAGAGAACATCAATACTCTCAGCCTGAATTTCTTATACTATCTCTTGAAATGAGCACATCAAAAGTTTAAATGCAAACATGAGAAGCACACACATCAGGCACCTCCCTTATGCAGGTCATGAGATTAACTTGTTGATAACTTTGTATTGCTTTTGGTCTTGCATGACCTGACGATGTAATGACCCCCAAAAAAGGTGGAAGAAAGTTCGAGTAAAGAAAATTTGAGGGCCACTTGGATGAATAGAAGCAAGGAGGAAGTGGAATTGGAGAAAAAACGTCACAAAAATCTCTACCCTCATTTTTTTCCTCCTCGACCAAAGGACCCATTTATGTTTCAAAAGTTCACTTCAGAATTCAGACAGGCACTGCTGACTTACTTGATCAAGTGGATTATCCTCCAGAAGTCGTGCATAAGCATTTTCTGCTTCTGCCCATGATCCCTTTGCTTCAAGCAGCATGCACTCTAATCTGGCTGAAGATTATTGCCAAACAAGGACCATCAATAATGATCGCAAGGCATGTCGCAAAAGTATAGTAAAACTAGTAGCCAAACATAATAAGTGCCCAAATAAACAGTGTCATACTGAAACCGAATAAACTCGAGGATTTATAGAAAGTGGTGAAACCATCTACCAGTCAAGAAGGAAAACAGTGGGAACCATCATCATTGTACAGTAGATATTTCTAAGTATCAATTTCTAACAAATTCTAAATGCAAAGAGGATGGATAGAGATAGGGGGTGGTAACTCATAAGAGAAAGCAAAAAAAAAGGGACCACTAGGAGCTAGTTTCTCAATAATGGTAACAGCTAGCGGTTACCTGAGAAATGATAAGAACCCTAATTTTGTCTCTACTTTGAGTCTAGGTTTTACATAATAAAATCACTAGTCATTTAAGGTATTTTGTTAAGAATTAGTAATAACTGTTTTATTAATATGGAAGCTGGATGGTCTCAGACTTCATGATGCTTTGCAAGTCAAGTTCATAAAACGTCATTTTAATACTTGATAGATTAAATGATCACAGATAGTATTTAATGGACTTATTTGTGCAATGACAGGATTTTGTTCTCAGAGGATTTCTACTTCCACCGGAGAGAGGAATCCTGCATTCCTACCCCTCATAGGAAATTGAAATCCTCTCTAATAAGGAAAAGCAATTCATTTTGTTCCCTCTCCACAAGGAAAATGTATTGCACCAAACAACAAAATAGTGGGCTGCATGGAAAATCAGAACAATTTCCCTCTCTATCAAGGGATCCCCTCATCCCACAAACGAACTCTATAACAAGTCATGCTCATGAGTATTTGATAGAAAATGTTCAGAATGAAAATAAATAACAGGAGGTTCACTCTATTTAATCTTTTAGGTCATGATAAAATGCATGACTTCAATTTGAGGCACCTATGCATGATGCATGCATGCAGAATCACATGAAGATTGGACCAAACAAAATCTATTCATTTAAGTATGAATCAACTTCAATTAACTAATTTTCATAATGGAAATTCTAAAAGCTCAGTTAAAAAAATAATAATAAATAAACACACACTTACCAACTCTTATACTTTCTGGGAATTTCTTACGTAGAGATTTTAGACAATCCTGCAGAAAGGGTTTCCAAGTTAGATCACTGCCAATTTAATAATCTTGCATGTGATTGTTCTAAGAAACAAGATATAAGGAGACAAATGGAATGAGAAACAGTTTACATGATGGTTAGAAGAATGTGCTGATGCAAGATGGACCTGGGGGCCACAGATGAGGCCAATCTAGTTTAGAAATTATGTTATTTCCATAATTATTTGTCATTAGATTTCTAATTTTATAAAAGAGTTTTAATTAGGATAGTTTCTGGTTTTGTTTCCTAGTTTGATCAGGTTTTCTTACCCACCAAGTTTTCTTTGTTATTTATATGAGCACTGTAAGAGACTTAGATCTCACAGAGAGTTGATTGATAAATAGAATTGGGTTTTATCCCTTTTGAGGTGCATCCTCATTGATTGTCTCTGCGGAGACAACGTGATAGTGTCTGTGGACACATGCTTCGGCACTTCCAAGCAAGCCCTAACCTTAGGGCCTGTATCAAATGGTATTAGAGCCAAACGATCCTTTTCGATTGATTGGCATGACACTCTATCCATTCCATCATCCACCATCATGCTCCCGTACTTCCACAAAAGCCCATGGCCTGAATCATGTACCAATCCAATATTTTCAGCAGAAGTTTTCTGAGAATTTTTTTTAACAAAAAATCCATGATCTTGAGGATTTTGAAGTCCAGGGGGAGGGGCTAGAATGTGACTTTTTCCATGCAAATGTGTGCTCTCCTCCTATTCCCACAACCATACCCAAAAAGAATCATGGATTCCATACTCATGAAATCACCCAAAGATGTCCAAGGAAAAGTACAACATGGATTCCATAGACCGTGGGACTCCAACTGTTTCCAAACGTGCCCCAACAATAGCTTCAACTATTCAAAGAAAAATATAATACTATTGAAAGAAAACTAAGAAAGTAAAAGTGGGCCAAATGTATGGGCCACTAATCGAAGAAGGGGATTTGGCAGTTGGGTATTGAAACTTGGTGAATTAATCAGTTAGGCCAGGATCCAAGCATTAAGTTGAGTCACAATTATGGGAAGCAATTGGCTCATTGAAAAACTTGAGTGGCAATAATCAACTTGCTAGTATTTTCATAAATTTCCATGTCATTGATTTGGAAGATTGTGCTGGCTCTCGAATTTCAATATCCCCAGATTTTAACATTAACTAAGTTGTACGGTTCATACTGTTGCAGCCATGAGATTGTGGGATTGATTCATATTTCCTCAAAAAGAACCCTTCTCTCATTTCAAAAAAAGAAAAAAGAAAAGAAAAAAAAAGAAGAAGAACCCTTCTCTCTTCCTGTAAACAATGTTTTTGAAGATTTTGTCCCAGAGAATAAATAAAGCATCTATTTCAGGGAATCGGAGGAAGAAATTAACCTTTGCCACTTCAAGTTGCTGGCAGTCCATGGCTGCTATAGCCACCTGCTCATAAAGAGTCCACTCTACATTGAGAGACACATGTGAGGTTGATATCATGTCAAGGAAAAAAAAAAAAGCTCTAAACTTCAGTAACAAGATAGCAAAGCTATATATGATTTGAAAAAAAAAAAGAAAAAAGAAAAATCAGTTCATGCAATGTGAACTGCTTCAAATCATAATTGACCACTTGCTGCTTCAAGGGACACAAATAGGAAATCTAATTTTCCTAAATGCCTTCTACAATATTGGTGATTTCCCACTTACATATGAAGGGAAACTCAACCCTTTGTCAGTACAAAGTAGTAGTAGTAGGAGGACATCTAACATCGCACTGTGGTGACCTCAGTAGATCTGAGGTCATGGAATATATCCCGGAAATAGACCTTACTCTATTGATTGCTTTACTTTTGGAAACCTTTATTATTTTATTATTTTTTTCATATTGAGAACTAATTAGCAATCTCTATTAGCTCTATATACCATTTAAACACTTTTGCATCCCCATTTTTCTCAACTTCAATCCCTAATTTCTATGATTCATAGTACACTACCAGTTGTGAAACTGAATAATGCTATTACTTTGAAGCTAAATTAATCATACTTTAACTCTTACACTATGATGCAGGGATACTTAAAAATGGCAACGTATCATGCCGTATCATATCCGATACTTCACTTTTTTATATGTAAAACCCATGTCTAGGCGTGTCTCTATTGTATCCACGCCGTATCCGAACTTCAAAGCTCTTGCACTGACTGGCAAAATGGGGGAGAACATTTTTGTTCCTATAATCCTTTTTTTTTTCTTTTTTGTGTAGAGATAAACCACACTAGAAATAGTTTCGTATAAACATGCAATCATTCTAAACTAGGAGCTCGTTGTCTTGCCAACATGATTGCAACAGAAAGAGAGGTGAAGGGAAAATGATCAAGGGTGGACAGTCTGATTGTATTTTCAAAGGGCAAGGCAAGGGTAGATAGCTTTATTGCAATTTTTTTTCAGAATTGACCATCCATTACATGATTTAAGGCTCTGTTCCTCTTACCATTAACATATCAACCCTCCCATATACGCAGTAGCATATCGAAAATGTATAAACATAACTAGTAGGTTTTCAGATCCTCCTGAAACACGAGATTCTTACATTTTATGTCTGTAGTGGTTTACCTCTTCACACAAAAAAGAGAAAAAAAAGAGCACCCAAAAATCTCTAATCGCTCCCCCCCCCCCCACCCACCAAAAAAAATAATAATAATAATAATAATAAGCCAACCATTTTAATTTGAAAAAATTATTGTTTTCAACTTTTGCTAATTATATTTTCATTACAAATAAAAAAATTTATCATTTTGTATTGTGTTTAACAATTTTTAACTTCTTTCTTTTTTATAATTACGGTGGAAATCTGACTTTTAGTTTGAAACTTAAACACGAGACAGATTCCATCTCTCACATCAACATGCTTTCTCTACTTGTAATTTGAATGACCATCATCATCTCCGTAGCTTCATCCCATCAAGGGATTGTCTTGGAAGTGTTATGCTGAAAAGTAAACATACAAGCTATGTCCATATCCTTAATATGCTCTGCTTGAATGAACAACTTACTGAATTCACATAAACCCCTAAAACAGAACCATGAAACTCTATCTAGATTCCCTTTGCATTTTCTCTATTATACTCATAAATTCCAAATTCCAGCCATAATTATTCTTCTTAGACAAGTTTTCTCATTTTACTTGCAACATAGTCAATGCTTGTCATTCCTCAGCTGCATTCCTCAACTGCAAGGTATTACAAATTCCTGTTTTCAGCAATTTATTTTTGGATACTAGTGTCTTTGAATCAATGACAAGGAATTCTTGATACGACCACTGTCTAAAGTTTAAACCCACCAAAGACAGTTGAATACAACACTATTAGAATAAGCACCGACCTGTTTCAGTTCAAATCATTGAGGGCCCATTTGGCAATGCATTTCTATCAAAGAGGCCATCAAAATCAAATGCTCTACCCTTTGATAAGAAATCATTACCCACCCGTCACCATAGAAAATTAAATCCCAAGAAAGTGATGGTCCCATCTAGAAATCCACCTTAGACCCTTCATTCCTCACTTCTTTAATACTCCTTTTGATAAACCCTCCATTACTGTAAACTCCACAGATTTCCGCACCAACTAGGCAAATGGACACTAATTGCGTTAGATCCTGCACATTTGGCATTGCTACCAGATTCGTACACGCAGAAAACTAACCAGAAATCAAGCTGAGTGCAATGGTAAGAGTGAGATTTCCACATAAAAAGTGAAGGCCCGGTTTGTCTGGCGTCTGCACAGAATTTTTCACTCTTAGAAAATCATGGTAAAATAGGTTCTGGCATAGGAATATTAAAGATGTGAGGGGTTAAAGATATAATAGTGGAGATGTAGATGGGACTTCACTTTCCTAGGGCCAGATTTACTAGGGTCAGGGCTGGGTATTCATTTTTCATCTCCCCTTAATTCATTTCCCATTAAAAAGGAGATTATTTTATTCCCAATTATGAATCTTCACCAATTTTTCTTCAATTTTAACCACTTATAGGAATAAACACCTTCGAAATTTTTTTTTTCAATTCCATGAAATAAAAACAGCCCAAAGTCTTCCACTAAAAATCGTAAATCCGATGGGTGGCGCCGTAAATTTCCATTAAAAAACATTGCCAAAACCCACATTTTTTTAGGATTTAGAAATCCAAAAGGGGAAAAATTGGCCCCAATTTTCCCCCCATGGGTCTGTGCACTCTATTCTCCTTCCCCATCACTACACCAAACAAAAATTGTGGATTCCATGCCTTTCCCCTAAAACTTACACAAGACGCCTCCAGCAGAAAAGGGGTACCCTAATCTGCTTCCAAACGTGCCCTAAAGCACAGATCCCATCAGATATCGTTATCACTAGCGATAAAGTTCAGTTTTTTTTCCGAATCTTTAAAACACAATCTTTGATATGAACGACCAAGTACCAAAAAAAAAAAAAAAAACAGAGAGAGAGAATCCCAATTCCTGGAAAAGTAAAATCATGGAAAAGGAGAAATCTGACCATCGCTGCCGAGTTTGAATCGGGAATTGGGGTCTTTGAGGATGGGCAGACCGAATTTGAGAACATTGTGGGAGCAACGGGTCTTGAGCTTTCTGACGAGGCAGAGATAGTCCCAAGCTCCTCCTCCTCCAGTCTCCACCTGCGTCTCCAGTCTCTTCAACTCCTTTTCTTCTGCTGCCCCCACCATCTCTCTCTCTCTCTCGCTCTCGCTAATTACAGGGAAAAATCAGCAACTACAGAAAGACAAGGAGATGGGATTTCGATTTGGAGGAATCCTTGTCTTTTCCCAGAAATTTGGGGGAAACTGTAAAGCGAGTGAAGGAAGGAGCGTTTTTTTGTATGTTGTTGCCGGCTTTGGAAGAGGGAGAGGTTTGACTCTCTCTCTCTCTACTATAGAGTTGCAGAGTCTCTGCCCTTGTTGCGATCTTTTGGTGTGATCAGTTCAGGATCTAACGTCATCCATCACTCTCTGGTCTTTATACGTGTATTGGCATTGGGACTGCCAAAATTGATCAAGTCCGGATCCCCTTGAGTTCGGAATTCCATTTATTGAGGAGTGGTACTTCACATTGAGGCCCACTTTTAGTTTTGTGTGGCCCACATTTTAGGTTATCTTTGGTAACCAAATCCTTGAAAGAAAGATTTATGTTCCTGCTTTCTATGGGGTGATGGAAAATATAGAATTTGGAAATTGTATTTGAAATAAGAGAAATTCTCATTTAAAAAAAAAATTTAGGCCGGACATCCCCCGTGGAATTTGAAAAATCCTCATCTTTTTTGTGGATTTGTGCATTCTAACCCATTTTTCTTAACTATATGCACAGAAATCCTCAACGGTTCAAATCCATATTAAGGAATCCTTATTCTAAAGACCGATTACCAAACGTGCCTTTGTTGAAAATCTTGAGTGGGTTAGAATAAATGGCCCATTGTAGAAGAGACGTTTTAAGATTTTATGTTAATAGGAGTTCGACGCACGCCACACACCATAAGATCATGTTATGCATCGTATGGTCAATCGTATGGTGAGATCAATTCTTATTTGGACTAAAATTTAGAGACAACCCCAACATACGGCCTGGGTGTTTTATTTGAGTATTCTGTTTTTCAATTATGCAGGAAAATCAAATCTTCACATGGTATTCCCACCCATCTTTCATTGGAAGATTTTTATTTCTCAGTAAACTCCTGAATGAGTTTCATTTGGTCATAGGTTGTGGGCCATTTTTTATTTTTTTTTCGCTTGACATGGGCTGTGGATATCTCTTTTAGTTGATTTTTATGCTTTAATGGGTTATGGCCCATTGGAGGTTTAATTTATCCTCATCCATATAAAGTACATTTTATTGAGAAATTGAAAGACTCACTTATCTTTCAAAAGAAAAAACCTGATTTTCAATTGGTGGCTTTCCACCTGTCTCAAGAACTCTCAAAGTCTCAAACTTAGAGGACCCGATTCAATTTGATGAGGATGTTTGAGAGTGGGTATTTATCATTAGATGATTGAATGACAGTAAGTTTGCCAAATTAATTGTTCCAAGTGATATTAGTTAGGATTTTTTTTTTTGGGAGAGGGTGGCTGTTGTGCTTGGGGTTTCTTTTTTGCTGTTTTGTTGGGTCAGTGTTGTTGCTGGTGGTTTTTCACTTTTTGCTTTTGATGTATGCTTATTTACCAAAAAGTTGTTCCAAGTTATTGGAACATCTGCAAGAGGGAAGTACATATTCTTTAAGCAGCGTTATAAAAAGTCATTAACTAGGCCACTTCTAAAATCCCAAATGATTTAAGCTCACTATTCTATCTTATTGCTGTGAAAAGTTTTGCTTCAACCAAAATTAAGCTCACCATTATATGAATCTTGTTTAAAACATGTCATTTGAGGTCATAAGTCTAATTACAGTGAGATTTTCTTGATAGTATAAAAATGTGAGTAAAAGGACCTAATATGAGATGAAAAATGTTCATTTTTCACCTTATTGCAACTCAATAGGTTAATTTTTATGCTTTTTTGTTTGACTAGAATGCATAGGAATTCAAAGGAACCTCACCAAAAGATTGTTAAAAAGGCAACGTGTGAAGGACAATGTGGCAAAGTAGATGAGACCTTTAACTCTCTTAGATTTTGAATTACTAGGGTGATGGCTTGATAATTATCTAACTTTCCTAGAATTTGAATTACACATTTACTCCTCCACACATGTAAACAAGTAGGGGTCTATTAAGTCTTAAAATTTATAGGAATTCAATTAAATGAAATGAACGGCCTTTTTTTTTTTGCTAACGGAGGGTTCTCAACCCTTTGGGCTGGACTATTCCCTCCAGGCCCAGAGAGAAGCCGGGTAAAACCCCTGTGGCCCCTAGGTGGTAGCACAAGTAAACTCAACATTTGGCTCCTAAAGAGGGGGGAACCGGGGATCGATACCAAGACCTCTAGCTCTGAAAGAGGGAGGAACCGTGGTCCTGACCAACTATTGTTTGAGAAGAATAAAATGAAGGATGGCTTTTCTCTAAGCTTAAAGCTTTGCTTGCGAAACAATCAAGCCAAGATCAAAAGCCACCATTAGGCCTCCAATATAATACAATGATGACAAAACCACACTAGGGCGAATGTCATTGTGAAACGTACTATTATGGCATATTCTTCACAAGATTTTTATGCCTTTTTTTTATACTTCCATGTCCGGGCTTGAAGGGGAGGATTTGGGATGTGACTCAGCTTTCCACCCGAATCACCATGTCCCGGCATTTGGCCTATCAATATACTCATGGGTCACTCATAAACTATCTTTTTGCTTAAATGAAGAGAGGACTATGTTTGTTAGCGAGGAAAGTTATTTTGATTGCTTCTTTAGCTTAACATCTTTTGTTTGGTGTGATATATTTTGTTTTACAGAAAATAAAAAATAAAATGCTTTTTCATTATAAAAATGATTTCGATTTCTTTTGAATGCAATAGGGATAGGGGTGCAGATTCCTTTCTCCTTAGAAAATAGATATCCCCGTAGTGTGAAATAGTCTTACTATAAAAACTAGTCAAGCAAGCTTTGTGCCTGATGAATGAGTGATGTGAAAAGCAATTAGAGATAGAAATGGTTTGGTTCTTTGGGCCCATTTTGCTGCTTTGTATTGAACTTTCTAGAAATAGTAAATTTGGTTTGAATGAAAGGGAGCTAAAGAAGTAAGAAGTATATAGGTTTTGATATATAAGCGTGTGATGGTTGGGTAATCATTTCCTATTCTAAGTGCCCATTTGTTTGCATCTAATTGAATATAGAGAGCTACCAAGTGATGGGTGGGTGATCATTATCCATCTGCTCATTATTCATTTTCTATTAAAGGGGATTTAAATTTGATGGTCATTTTCATATATTCAACTTCGATTCTTCCTTTTTTTATTGCTTTTAGGACTCATTTGTACAATGACCTTTCCATGGAAGATGAGCGAAAACTTGTTCTGCATTTCTCCGCTCCTCCTCCATCTCATGTTTGATGCAACTGGTTTTCAGTCAATAAACCCCAAAAATAGAGGCTAGTTTCTGTGCCAACAAAGATCTTTGATTCCTATGTCCGAGGTGTTGGAAAATTTTACGAGAAGAATATGTAACTTGAGAATAAATAGACAAATAAATAAACAATATAATAAGGATAAAGTGGGAGAAATAAGAAAGCACGAAATAAAAATGGGCAAGGTGCATAGAATAACCTAATACTTTCTTAAAAGACAATATTTTTCCCCACATGAATGTGGTTTGCAATGGGAAATTCGTCCCCAAATATACAATATCTAATTATATCTCAAGTTTGCACACAAGAGATAGAAACATGGATTTGTCGGAAATGAAATAAAACATAATAATTTTTTTTCTTGTAACAAATATATGAGAGGGAGATGTAAATAAAAATAGTTTATATGAGTTGTCTCAAAAACCTTGATGTGAGGCTTTATATAAAGTTTGGAGAAAAAAAAAAAAAGAGATCCTGGAGAGAGTTATGAGGGGGGAAGAGAGTTACCTATCATCGATTCTTCATTATTTCACATACCCATAAATTATTCTCTCATACTTTCCATATCCCCCTTTTATTCTCCTTCATTATTTTTTTTATTTTTTAAGAAAATATACAACAACAATCTCGTGCTATTTCTTAAAAAATACATTTTTAAAGAAAATGAAAAGAAATCAACCAAGAACTTGTAGAATGCAAACTCATAGGTGGGGGACCCTTGAACCTGGAGCTTAAATATGAGCAACAAGCTTCGGTGTCTAAGGAGTTGTTTGTTTGCATATGAAAGTGTTATGTATGTGAAACTTTTACGCATGATCATATTTGTTTGCATGCTTAAATGATTCGCATGTATAAATTTCATAAGAAAATAGTGTGAAAATGACTATTTTTAGCCCAAAATTTTCACAGCCCCCACCTTGGTAAACCATTTCGCATGGCACTATCAGTAGGCACTGCCGCAGTGCTTTTTGCGAAAACTTTAGGCTATCCCTTTTTTCCTTTTGCATTTCATGATTTTTTTTCAGGCTCGCAAATCATGATATGAACCATTTATCCTTTTACGGATTACAGAAACAACTAGGGGTCAAGTTTTAACCATTGGATCATCACCGATTGTGAGAAATTTGTAAAAAACTCCAGACCATTAGATCTACATCTCATTACTGCTAGTTCGGTTTTATATATATATATTCCTGTGCGCCCCTAAATCTTGATCTGAATCATTCGTCATCTTTAGAAGGTGAGAAACAGCTAGGGGGTTAAGTTTAACTGCTTGACTCATTATGGATTTTGAAAAACTTGTGGAAAAGTCCAGACTGTTAGATCTATATTTCTGAATTTTTGTGGGGCCCATTGTCAAAATCCGAATCTGTCATCCTGTTTAGATGGCCAAATATGGCTCGGGAGCCCTTAAAACATCACAGATTTTGAGAAATTTGGGAGGAACTTCAAACCGTTGGATTGACCATATATATATATTTACATTTGAAATGGTCTGATATGATATGACAAACACTAGAATGTTTTTGGCATTTGTTCATGTAAATGATTCACATATGAGTCATTTACAAATGTGACTCATTTTCAATACAAACAAACGACCCCTAAAGGACAAAATAGGAATTTAGAATACTAGACGATATATTTGAGACTCCGATTATACAATTAAGGTGAGTATCCATATTCTTAATGTCACGCTACTTTACAAGGCCCTGCCCTTTGGAGCCATACTAGAATGCTGGTCCTAGTTTTAACGAATGCTTTGGAGCCATACCAAAAGCTCATGGAAGGTGGTTTTGACCCCCACAACAAAGGCAAACTCGTTAAGAATGCTTTCACTCACTCTACACGAAGCCATGCATCTATTAAGAACTAATAAAGTCTGTCCTAATTACTAAGGAAAAAGAAATAGTGCATCAACCTCAGAGATGGCAATTTAGAACAAAGTAAGTTTCGCCAGTAATTTCAAATTATGAGGATGCACTATGAGGAGTAATCACATTACATCCCCTAATGAGATTGTACATCTAACTAAATTTTCGTTTAACTCTAACTTATAGATTAGGTTAAAGTCAAGACCACCTCTCTAAATCGTAAGCCGCATCTCCCTTAAAGTGTTGAGTCTCACTTTTATTGATATGATATCACTTTGATAAATAAGTGCCGAGTCCCACTCTTAGTGATATGATATCACTTTGATAAAAAAGAGGGTTACTCAACATAATTTGAATCTCATGTACCAACTTTTCCTGTATTTATTTACCTTTGTTGATGAAGGAAGTACCTTAATTGATTGTTTTTATACCTCTTACACCAATCATATTCATGAACTATTATCTAATCCAAGGGATGATAATGCAAAATTAACAATATGTAAACCGATATAATAGATGGCAATAGATTGTCCATAATTTGTGATCTAATCTGATGTATGCAATATCCACTACGCAATTGTCATTTGATCATAGATACATTCTCTTCATAAAGAAATATACCAACACAAGAGAAACATTACTATTTCATTCTTTAATAATTTAACATATGGACTATGCATATATAATTGATGAAGTAAGATTTACCATATGAGCCAATTTTATTTATTTTTTTATTACTTAGGATATCTGTATAACTCGACCATGAGTTCTCTCCAAAAAGGGGAGAAGTTGATGCAAGACAAACCCATGTCCCCATGAGCCCGGTCCAGTCCAATCTAGCCTAATCCATTTATATCTTACTTTCTTATTTAATTAATTGACTTCTGTAGTGAGTTGTGTAGGGCCCATTAGTTTTATATCATTGTTATAAACTCAACACTAGAGCCTTTTTGGAATAGTAAAATAAAGTGGATTTCACATGTGGAGTGCAGTGAAGAGAAGTAGGTTGAAATTAAAGTAGAGTACTTAACTTCACTCCATTTGGATGCTTATTTTGAAATTAAGATTTGGAGTAGAATCCGCTTTTACTCAAGGAAATAAAAGCATTTAAAGTTAAAGTGAAATGGAATACATGTGGTTCACATCATTACTTCATCTATTGAGCCGACTCATCCAAACGGGATAGAGTTGAAATTTTAGACTGTTAGGCCTATTCAACTTCACTCTACTATATTTTTTGCCTATCCAAATAGGCACAGGAGCTAGTTTGTTGAGAGTTATCCGAGTCGTACATAAACACTAGCATGTGAATGAAATTCTCAGACAGAGAAGAATTATCCAATTATTTGTGTTTGAGGTTAGGCTCCCTTGAATAAGCCCATTTATTTTCTTACAGGCATGTCCAGCAGTTTTAATGCATTTATAGCATCATAAAAATTCAACTGCCTGCTAAAAAGAAAAAAAATGTATTGAAATTACATTGCATAAAACAATGTTATAAAAAGAAACATTTAGTAGTTGCAAAGATATCCCCAATTTCATAGTAAAATGAGCCAACCAGCCCAGCCATCCTATACTGTAGGATGAGGAAACCAAATACAATTTATCTCCAGCTAGCCTTCCTCCTCTCCACCAAAATTAGGTGTGTTGGAGAGAGAGAGAGGTGGTCTACCTAAACACAAGCACTACTTGGGTCTAGGAGAAGGGGAACTGCTGCTGCCGCTATTGCTACTGCTTCTTCCTCTCCTGGGCCTACACACATTTAAAAATAAAAGGATTTATTCAAAACTTCACTAAAAAAAAAAAAATTATATTGCCCTTCAAGCTGTCGTCACTGCAACCCAGTATACTAAACACCTTTTTTTTTTCTGGGAAAGTAGGCTCCTCTAGTGGGCCAACTGTTATACATTAAAACCATGGAATGCCATTGGATGGAAATATATGGATAAGATCTACCAATATTTAAACTTTGAACTCCATTAGATCATCTGAACACCTTGATATATGGTTTTAGAGGCATCAATTTCTTGAGATTTCAATCCAACGGTGAACAAAAGTTGGATGAGTATCAAATTTGGACTTGTAACGATTGATAGGGTATTCGTGTGCATGAAAAGATTGGATTAGCAAAAAAATTGGCTCCATGGCCTAAAAAATTAGGAGAGCAAAACGGGGATTTTTTAAAATGGAAAGTCTTTTGAGAGTTTCTCATTAATATATATATATATATATATATATATATCTCCAATGAGCCCGATGCGCATGTTGCGCACCGGGGGTGGGCCCACCTAATGGTCCATCTGAATGGACCACACACACAACCCCCCCCCCTGAATTTCACATTGGGCCCACCTTTGTACCCATCCGATGTATTGTACAGCGTTGGATCGACTGCACATATGAGGGAATGAAGAAACCTATTAACAAGCAAACAAAGAAATGCGAGATCTGTTGAATCACCCATGAACAACAAAGGGAACTTCCAAATGACACCCACTTTGGCTAAAGGATTGGCTGCCATATTAGCCCCTCCAGGAAGTGAAAACACGTTGGAATGAGACCTTAAAACTTCTGTGGATGGTTCTCTAATTTTCTTGGAATAAAGAAGAAACGCCACGGCACCATCTTTAATCTGCTAGATTATGCCATAGCATTTTTGAGTCCCCATCCACAAGAACTGGACCATGTAAAGGATTTGACTAGATGAATAGATGAAGATCCTCCTTTATGGTCAAGAAATCTGCACTTTTAAAATCGCCCGGACCAGTTGGCCCCGAAATGGATAATACATGAGCACCATTTACATCACAGCCCCCATACCTGATGGCCCTGGATTACCTTGAAAACTCCCATCCATTGGAGCATTTTTCTACTTTAGTGTTCACCCTTGGGAATGTGCAAGGACTCATCCAGCACCAATATCCAATTTCTGTGGATATCCAAAAGAAAGATTTGTCCCAAGATTCCTTAGCATGAAACCACACAGAATGAGTATCTAAAACCAGTCACGACAGCCCATGTAAAGGAAACCTCCCCCCGCGAATATTCCCTATTGAAGCATTTCCTATTTAATTGGACCCCTCTTATCGGAGCGGCCTTCCCCCACCCATGCATGAGGGAACGAAGAAGAAGGCAGGTCAACCCAAGACATGGAGAACAAAGTAAGAGAAGTAGCTCAGATGAGAGAAACAAAAAGGCAATTGGACAAACAAAATGATCTACCATTTCATCATTGGCCAGAATAAGAAACATGTTGGTAAAGCAGATATTAGGGACTTAAGGTGGTCAATGTTCAATATCTTGTCAGCCACTGCAGTCCAAAAAAATAAGCCTTGACTATAGGAGGAGCCAAAGATTTCATCTGAAAGGGATATGGGAAGAAGATTTGAGGAAGCATGGATGCGAGGCATAGAAAATGTAAGGCTTATATTATAATGCACGCCATTTCGTCCAAAATCAACTGTTTGTTTACAGTGAGAGCAACCTGATTGCCCATACCTTCAGGCCATCCAAAACATAAACTCATCCTTTTAGAGAATTCAAAGACAATGGCAAGTAGTAACACTGACAGTGCACCTATTGTCTTTTTTGTAATTTTACAAAAACTTTATGGTTCAAAGTACTATAGTTCGAAGTTGGTGAGGACAGCTATTTAGAAGGAATCACTGGCCTTCTCAAAGAAAAGAAAATATGTACTGAGGCAGAAAACCAGAAAAGAAAAAAAGTTACCTTCTTGGAGTACGACTTCTGGATACCTTCCTGACACCCTGAAAGAGAGAGTTAGGACAGCTCCCAACATATTAATGTGGTAAAACTCAGAACGAAAAAAAAAAAAAAAATCGATACCTTGCGAGGACTTGGTGATTCAGAGTAGGATGAGCTGGACCTTCCACGTCTTGGAGGCAGTCCTCGACCCCTGTGATACAAAGCAGTCAAACTAGCGATGTCAACGTACCATATACCACAGAATCAGGTGGATAAACAAATATGTGCATTATCTGAAAGTAGAGAAACATTTCACCTAAAAAACAAAAACAATAAAAATAGAGCCATGAATTGGCTGGACCCAGATCAACCATGATGGGCGGGCTACATTTTATCAGATCCAAGCCAAGCCCAGTGTAGTTTCAGGCTATTATTATTTAATGTATGCACAGTAAATAAATTTGTGCAAATGAAAAGCCAAGACCTGCACTAAGTCATTATCGCAGAAATGACCCTTCACCAGCAGGTTATATCACCTCCTATTCTTTTGTTTCCCCCATTCCTTTGTAGGGCACCAGCCACATAGTAGAAAATTTGGAGTTTCTGACTTGTGCATTTTTATATCATGATGGTCAAGCCGAGGTGCCCACCCAAGTATAACTAGTACTGGACTTGCATTTTAGAGAGTGAGAAGATTCAGTTAGGTAGGACATTTCAATATCTATAGGTAATTGGGTACGGAGTCATAGGTATGCAACTGGCAATGCAGATATTATGCATGACAATTGCATGGACTTCATAGATTTTCTAGTGATGAGGGCTGCATGAATGGTTGGCTTATTATCACGAGAATATATTAGATAGTTGCAAATTTAAAAACTTTAATCGGTATCTTCGGAGTATAGTAACACATGCAGAAACACACTACCCTGAAACAAGCATTGCAATTTTTGAATGAGGATTTTATGGCCCCTCAAACCTGACCACTGAAGAAGTGCAAGAAGCAGGAGTAAGATTCTGAAGCAAACCAAATATTTTGGAGGCGTGTAACAATAATCAGCACCATGGTTCAAAATAGCTATATAGCGGCCGCATTATTGGTTGTAGCGGCTGAGGCCGCTGTGCTATTTTAAAAATAGCAGCACTACGGTATAAAATCTAATAGAGCCAACCAATTTTAATTTATAACACCGTTTTTCCCATGGTTTAAAATCTCGGTCTCAGTATCGGCCAGGCCGAAAAACCAATATGATATCGGTATCGGTCACGGTTATCGGTCCGTCACGGTTTGAGTTTTTTTTAATCCAAAAAAATTCGCAAAAATATCCAAAAAATCCAGAATATGAGAAAATGCTGGAAAACAATATTTTTTCCCATTAGTAACAATAATAAATCAAAATCTCAGTCACCTTAAGTTATGAGTCCTGTATGTGTCGCAGTTCGCTGTCTTCTCTAGTATTTCATATAATGCAACCATTATTGATGCTCATGATCAATTTATTAGTATAAAATATAAGAAAATAAAAATAACATATCAATCATCATTTAATACTAATTCAATCATCAAATATTATAATTCAAATATTAAAAAATCCAAAAATAAAAGAATTGAAAAAAAAAATTCAAAATCATGTGTATGAGTAGATCTAGCATGAAAGTATGTAGATCTAACTTCTACGTGAAGAACACAACACAAGCAACAAACCCAATGATTTCTATGCTTCATCTAAAAATAAAAAAATAATAATAATAATAAAATGCTTTAAGTTGATTTTCTCTTAACTTGAATAATATTTTCTTCAAGAAATGGATGTGAGTTTTGAAAATATGCAAGAGGGATGTGTGATGGAGTCTGGTTGCTGCTCTAAGGAGTAAGGAGATGAGAGGAGAGGAGAAGAAGATGAAGATGGGGGAAAAAGTTAGAAAAAATAAGGTTTTGGAACTTTTTATATGATCTCGGCCGATATTTTGAGATCTCGGAAAAACCAAGATGGACAAAATCCCGGCCGAGATATTGGGGATATTTGGCCTTGAGATACCGATACCGATATTTTGGGGTCATATCGGTTCGGTATCGGCAGATTTTTTCAACCATGATTTTTCAAATTTCTTCTTCTCAATAGCCTTTCCTATGGTTGTCTATACCCTTATATGGTTCCAAATCACTAAAAAAATATAAGATTGGTTGCTACACAACTATGAAGCACGGACACGGATACGGGACACGGATACGATACGACACGGATACGCAGATACACCATTTCTCAAAAAAGTAGGATACGATACGTCAGGGATACGTTGAAAAAAAAAATTAAATATTTTTTATATGACTATGTAATAAAAATCTAACATTATTTCAATCAAAATAGCCATAAAATATGCACTTCCATTGATTTAATCATAATCAATCATCATCATCAAACATTACATTCAATACTTCCAAGTTCAAAATCCAAGTTTCACCAATTACTATAGAAACATAAGCATATAACCCAAACAAACAGACAGTAGAGCTACTTAAACTTCAACAATTGCTTGACCACCAAGTCCGCCACCATCACCTCCATCACCATCTTCACGAAAGAGCACGGCCTCCAATTCTGGTTCATCAAGGGAGAGTTGTGCAATCTCAAGCTCTCCAGCATCCTCAAATGAATCAAAAGCATCTCCAGCAATATCCCACATCTTGGTTTCTCCTTTCATATATTGTGGAGTTCTTCTTGAAAGAAGGCGAAGATTGCTATGAATGAAAACCAAGTCTTCAGCACGTTTTGGTGTCATCTTATTCCTTCTCACTGAGTGCACAAAGGAATAAGTACTCCAATTCCTCTCTGCACAAGACGATGAGGAAGGTTGCACAAGTAGCTTGAAAGCTAGAGTTTGAAGCAAAGGTGCACACGCACCATAGGTGACCCACCACCTTTTAGGATCCATTTCATAGCGATCATGAATGGAATCAACATCCGTAAACTCTCCTGACTTGCTAGAGAAATCAGCAAATTGTGTGATTACCATTTTGCGCTGCTCCAAATTAGGAAAATATTTTTTAAGAATTTTCATTCTTTCTCTAGCAACCTCCATATCTCTATGTGGAGCAACTCGACTAGGATCCTCATGAAGCCAATGCTCGCTATAGTACCTTGAATAGGAAAAAAAAAAAGAACTAAGAATAAATTTATGATTAAGAGTTTAAGACTAAGAGGGAGAAAAAAAAGTTCAAGACTAGAAGTCACCTTGGATTTAGTGACTGAGCTAAGCAATGGAGAGGAGTGTTGTTCTTGTTCCAACGATCCACAAGAATTTTATGCACCACTTCATAAAAGGTAGATGTCTCATCAAATCTCTTTCCTTCATGCCTATATATTGCACCCTTCACTTTTTCTATCATGGTATCCCACATGTCATACACCAAGTGAAGACAAGGCTTATCCGTGTCACAAACCCTTAACATATCATATATAGGAGCCATAAAAGAAAGTATGTAAGTCATTTTGTCCCACCAAAGGTCATCTAACACAAACTCTTTCACAGCCTTGGCTCTCTCCTTATCATCGTCTCTGTAGGAATTCCACCTTTCACTAATAACCATGGCTTGAAGACTACCTTTTATGAGCTTGAATCTCTTAAGCATGACAAGGACCGAAGCAAAACGTGTACTTGCAACCAAAAGCAACTTCAAAGGGACAAATTCATTAAAAATAGCCAATCTCATGGAGTGATTCATGATAAAGTTCTTAACAAACACAACATCCTCGGCCAAGTCCGTGATCCAACGACACTCCTCATATGTTTGTGCATTGTTTTCAATATTCTTTGCCATACAAATGTTTTGCAAGGCAAGGTTGAGTGTATGAACCACACATGGTGTCCAAACAATATTTTCAAATTGTGCTTCAATGAGATGCCCTGCACTTGAACAATTCTTAGCATTATCAGTTATCACTTGAATCACATTTTCGGGACCAACCTCTTCTATCACTTCTTTCAACAAACCATAAATGAAGAACTTATCTTTAACTTCACCCGTACAATCCACTGCTTTAAGGAACATAGGCCCACTTTCCGTCACAGCCATAAAATTAATCAAGGGCCTCCTTTGTGAGTCACTCCATCCATCACTCACAATGCTTACACCCTTTTCTTTCCATGTGCCTTTAATTGGTTGTAGCAATCTATCAACATGAGCCCTTTCTTGTTGGAGTAGACTTGTCCTTAGCTTATTATACCCCGGTGGCACATAGCTTGCAAGAGCATTGTTTGCGGCAAATTGGATACAACTCACATAATAAGGGCTCCTTGCTAGGTGAAATGGTAAGCCTGATGCATAGAACATCCTAGCAATCTCCGCATCCATTTGGTCACGCAACTTCACGTTAAATGACTTCCCAATAGCCGTATTACGATCACTTGCACTCCAACTTCCACTTCCAATCACCTTCCTTTTTTTTGAATCATAATCCACACTAGAAGTTGGCAATGGTACTTTCTTGGGTGCATTTTTCCTCAATCTCTCTTTGCATTCGTCCTCTAACTTTTTCATCTCCGCAATATCACTGCTCTTAACTTTTGGATAGAATGCAAGTACACAAGATTCAAAAAAAAAGGTAACACTTAAAAAATTGACACAGCTACGCTGCTACGTATCGCCAGCTACATAGCATTTTGGCCATTAGCAACCACTATTTTTATCCTTGCTCAGCACGAAGGAATCCTCACCCCAACTAGAAATCTAACTTCCATACAGCCCAAAGTACCCAAATTAAAATGCACGGCAAACTAATTATTTTGGAGCTGTATAACAGTACTCTGCACAAGGAAACCCTCACAAACCCAGAAATCCGACCTCCCATATAGCCCAGAGTACCCAAGTAAAAATGCACAGCAGTCCAATATAATTTATAGACAGATGCAAGCTGTTTAGGACTGATCTAATCATGGTTCAGACCAGATTTGTGCATGAAAGGGAACAGTCATGGTTTTGAACATAACCAGGAATAAACTAAGAGGTCTGGTGCGTCCAAAATATCAAGGACGGAATCCTGCACTATCTCCAAGTAGAGCAGAATCTAAACCCCAGAGAGAGAGAGAGAGAGTCACCAGTTCTCTGTCTGTGGCTGCGCATGTCAAGGTTTAAAAAATCAGACTTTTGAGGTGCTGGGCGCCTGGGGCACCCTCAAGACAGTCAACTCGGCTGAGTTCAATCCAGTCAAACCCTATAGCGAAATAACCCTTAAAAACTGTGAAAAAATAGGAAAGATTTCTAGAAACTGAGAATTTTGTTCCATGAATCTAGAATTTCACCATTCAAACAAAAAAAAATCCAGAATTTCAATACTTCCTGTGTTTTATTTACTAACGATGAATTCAAGTAGTTAGACGCACTTGCCTATATATTTCACTCAGTTGGATGAATCCTAGCTCCAATATTTAAATGGTTAAATCTTCCCAAAAAAAAAAAATGTGATTTAATCTCCCATAATTTGTGGGACATATCTCTAAGAGCCTTCTAGAACTTCTCCCCAAAAAAGAAGACAGAGAGAAATGAGCGAATTTCGGGCCAAAAAACCATAGGAGATAAGACTGAGGCAACTATTCACAGTAACATAACTCAGTATCTGTTGAGTCTAAGACTCTAAGTAGACCCCAAAAACTATGACACATGTCAGTCCAGAACAAGAATAATCCCTTCCCTGGCTTTGTACAGGTTCAGAATCACCCGCAGTCATGTGCTGTACAATTTACATATTGATCATTTCCCTGCAAAATGCATGCGGGCAATTTCAACAGCATCACCTGGATATAGTGTAACCTTTTGGCAGGTCTGAATTTGAACTCGTGCACTCAAACTCACATACCCATGTCCCTAACCAGCTGTTGTTTATATTTTATATTTTATCTATTTTTTAAAGGGTGGGGGGATACTGTTCTTTGACCAGGCAATTTGTTGACATATTCACATGTGTTGCCATCACTCACCTGCTCTCAGTACACTACCTTCTTCCATGCATACCATGATTGCCTTTTTCTTCAGAGTTCTGCAAGAAAAATCAGGCGAGGTCACTCCCCACCACCAGCTAAACGAACTTTGCAATCCCCCTTGGTGTGCTTCTAATAAACTCTGATTTGACAAAAATTAGGCTGACAGTGGGACAGACTTCCAATTTTGTATCTGATCTGCTCGAGAAGATACAACTTGGGTCCTCCTCCTAAATTATCCTATTCTCTTCTTGAAAAGCTGTTATTCATTTCATTGAGGCATGCCAAAAGTGCTTTGATTCATTCAACTTCATACTCCATAAGATAACTTCTAAAGGTATGGTTTCACACCCATAACCCTATCCACTCCATAGATTATCCAAAATTTACTTCTTTAATTTGCAAAACAGAGTAGAGTTTCTAAATGATTCTTTCAGTGGCTACTCCCAAACCATAAATTTTCCCATCTTTTCTTCTTTATTTCGTGAAACAAAGGCAGAATCTTCTACACGATTCTTTTAATGGCCGCTTCCATAGCCACAGATCTTCCCAAAACCTAGACTCCCTCTTGTTCTCCTCCCCACCCCACCCCCCCCCCCCCCAAAAAAAAAAAAAAAAAAACATATTTGAGCCCATAGTCACACTTTTTTCACTTCCCACCACCTCCCACTCATAATCAAGGATGAAAATAGCAGTGGCGGCAGGTGTAGCGGCCTGCCACCAAACCGCTACGTAGCGGCGCAATTTGAAAAAATTGCCAAAGAAATTTTGAAAAAATTTCAGAAAATCCAGAAAATTTTAAAATGAAAGAAAATGTGTTTCTTTTGCAAAAGTAAGAAAATGGGGTGTAACAGTGCCCTCAATATATGAGGTCATGTATCGCTGTATAAATAGAAAATAATAGTAATGATTAGTTTTTTTCATATGTATTCATGTTTCTTAGTCATGCCAACTTATTTCTAGCTAGATTGAAATTTGATTGAGCTCTATTTTCAAGGTAGAATGAAATTTGGCTAAGGCATTGATTTTAATTAAGTAATATTTGGCTAAGACATGACTTTTTTATTTTTATATTTAGCCTCATTGTGGAGCCCACCAATGATTAAAGGAATCAAGTGCTTTAGTTTTTATTTGTTCTTAAAGGGTCATTTAATTTTTATTGATACCTTTCAAAGGGTCCATAAGTGCCCTAATGAAATAAAAGATGGGTCCATTTAATTTTTATTTATGCCTTTTAAAGGACCCATAAGTGCCCTCTAATGAAATAAAAGAGAGGTCCATTTAATTTTTATTCATAACTTTCATAGGGCCCATAAGTGCCCTCTAAAAGAGGGATGCATTTAATTTTTATTTATAACTTTCACAGGGCCCATAAGTTTCCTCTTAAAAGAGGGGGCACATTTAATTTTTATTTACACCCTAATGAAATAATACAATGCTCGAAATGAAATTGGTTTTGGTGCCATGAGTGCCCTCTAAAAGTGGGGGTACATTTAAATTATGTTTATAACTTCCATAAGGGCCCATTAAGTGCTTAAGGGCCCATTAAGTGCCCACTTAAATGAAATAAATAAAGGGCAGGGGTTTCGTGCCCTATTTCTTTTCCCAAACGAAGTCGACGAAAATCAAGAAAAGCGGGAGAGGGGAGAGGAAAAGAAGGAGGAGCTGAGCTACTGCCACTGCCGCTGCCGTTGCGCTGCCGCCGCCGCTGCACTGCTGCGACGCCACGATGCTGCTGATGCCGCCACTCATCAGGGATGTCTTCTGCAACTCATCTTTTTTTTCTTTTCTTTTATCCTTTCTTCCTCTGTCTCCCTTTTTTTTTTCTTCTTCTTTTTCTGTTGTTTGTTCAAACTGTGATTAAGTGGAGCAAACAAAAAGAGGGGGAGGGAGGGGGGGTTTTAACCCAGACCGTAATGTAGCAGCCGCTACGGGTGCGATACCCGATATTTCCATTGTAGCGTGGCGGCAGTCGGCCGATATATTTACATCCATGCTCATAATATAATGGTGAGTTGTTCAGATTATCACTAGTGAGAATAATATAAATTCAGAAATTTTGGAATTTGATTCAATTTGAACCAAGTAAATCTTGGTTTGACCTGAGTTATGCATGGATAACCCAACTCATCCCAGTTTAGATCAGCCCAATCTTTTAAGTGCATCATAAGGTCTCTTCATAACCGTGTCTCAAGGCTAAGACCGTTGGAAATACAAAACAGCAATTGAAAAGCAGTTCAGAGTTCCAACCACATGACTAGCATGTTTACCCACACACACACACACACACACAGATACCTGCGAGGAGAAACTGATCTTGAACGTGAACGAGCAGGCCTACGAATTGGTGAGCGGCTACGGCGGCGTACAGGTGGTGATCTCCTTGGAGGGCTGCGAGCTCGTCTGGGAGGCGAACTGGATAAAAGGGTAGATTCATTGAGAGACAGAGAATAGCTAATATACCAAGGCTTATTACAATTAGTTCTCCGTGCTCAATGGAAATTAATTCAATGCATGCGGGACTACACCTAAGTGTTTCAGCCTATTGATCCGATATGACCTAAAAGCAGATGACGGGCACAGACAACCAAAATGACATGTATTAGAGGAATCTAAACTTTCAAACTGGCCTATTTTTTTTTTTTCTTTTTCTTTTTTTTTTTTTGTTCAATGATGGCAATTGAATTCTTAAGTCTTAACAATCTTCTACAAGTTCTTAAGCAGAGCTAACAACTAACCATCTGGATGGTTAGAAGGGCATCCCCATCCCACAGTGTTCCACAACAGACCAATAATAGATCACTGAACATTGAGCCCAGTGGACCCTGCACCTAAGCAATATATACATTTACTAGTTCTCAAAACCCAACAGTTCCTCATAGTATTTATACCAAAAAAAAAAAAAAAAAACAGTTCCTCATAGTAATGTCCCAGTCCATGGAGAAAGATATGTTTCTAGAACTGCACGAAAAAAATTCAAAAATAATTTAACAGCAAACATAATGCAAATGACATGTTTGGTGGGAAAAAAATACTACATAAAGTACAAATTTGATATCAGTGAAGTAAATAATGTCGTATTGTTAACCTTTTATTATTATTTTTAACAATGAGGTAAAACACTTTACCAGAAATATATGCATTTACTAAAAAAGCATTGAAAAGCCAACATGTAGACTAGAGGCCCCCAATCTAGCAAAGGCATCCATCTCAACATTTGCTAAAAAGGAGAATAACCTTTTACTATCCAGATCAATAGAAATGCCAACCCAAAGGAATTTCCCCCATCAATCTTCTAAAAAAAGACAACCACAAAATACAAGCATTTGCACCCATCATCATGTGAAAAAGGAGATTTCCATAAAACACGAAGCCTAGGGGTTTCAGTGGTAGTACTTATGTCATTGTTTAAAAGAGGAAAAAGAAAAATAATCTCATACAAGTCTATCACCATCTATCCTCAAAAATCGCTTTAGTGCCTAACCACTGCAATACTAATAAACAATGTTTAATCACTACAGAAAATACACATTGAAAATAAAAATAAAAGTGGAGCTGCTGAGAGCATCTTACCGCCTTCTTGGTGGAATTGGAGAGCGCTTGCGTACTGGACTACCTCGCACCCTTCGTGGGGATGCCCTGCCACCCAGGAAAAAAAAAAGCACTTTTAGTCCAATGCATATCAAAGTTTACCAATAAACTAAATAAACTAGACTAACCGTGCAGGAGACCGATTCTTCCGCAGGGCAGGAGATGGAGAACGCCTTCTAGGAGATGCGGGTCTCCTCCTTGGTGGTGTTTCACCATGAGGATGGGGAAAATCAACTCGACAAGGAGGAGGAGAAGCAACACGTCGCCGTGGTGGGGAATCTGGCCGACGCCGGGGAGATTCACCTCTTCGACCAATGGGAGATCTCCTTCGTGGTGGTGAAAGCGGTTTCCGTCGGGGAGCTATCAGTGTGCGTTAAAGAAATATAAGTGACATAGCTATAATGCCAACCTTCTCAACAACATTATAAAAATAGGGATGGGCTAGCTAGCATGCAATAGGTTAGCATAATGTGCATGCAGACACAACCAGTAATAAGAGAGGATTTGGCCTAATTATTAGGCCCATGAATCAGAACTGGATCACAACTAGGAACCAATTAATAAAAAGGATGTGACGTGGTTTGAAAATTTTCAGTTTTTTTTTCATTGCGTCAAAGCCCTCATTCCAGGCAATGCCTGTCATGGTCAAAATGGGACCCACAAGGTCATGCAGAAGCATAAATCTCAAGCATGATTAATAATGGACCTGAGGAAGCCCAGAAGATAGGTCCTAACCCAGCCATTGCCACCCATATACTATAATTTACCACTGAAACAGGTAACCTACATTCCTTTTGCCGCTGTTGTCCATCCTTTTCAACATCAGCACCAACATTCTCCCTTTGTGGAGCTTCTCTTCTGGAAGTGACAGGAACTGCTTTTGGAGGTGGTGAAACTTTTGGCCTTGGCGGTAACGTGAACCGTGCTCGGACAACATTCCCATCGATTTGAGCCTGATCAATAGGAGAATGAGATGTGAGAACATCAAATTACAAGTACAATTTTGATGGAATAAAATAGTTCAATTCCCAATCCAATTCAGCACATACACCATCCATGTAAAGAAGGGCTTTCTCTGCATCAGCTCTCATTTTGAACTCAACATATCCATATCCCCGTGGAATGTTAACCTGCAAGCACGTAACAGTGTTCATAGATGTAAGGACCAGGATAAATGAAGCTTTTATGCCCCAGCCTGAATGGAACAACCATCTAATACTTACAGTACGATCCACCGACAATTCCACGTTAACAACTACCCCAAAATTACCTGCAAGGTTGCAAGATAATTTATCATTGTCATCATCATATACAATGTAATTAAAGAGTGAGGTGCAATCATGGAGCAAAGGCCAGTTGGAGATCAAGGCACAAGGAGAGGCATGAACCTAACTGATATAGGTGCATCTTTAAGGGTGTGGGTGGTGGCGGGGCGGGGGGGGCGGCATGGGGAGGGAGAGCGAGAGAGAGAGGGAGAGAGAGAGAATGCTTAAACCATCCATAAGCTAACATCCACATAAAAAAATAGTTGATAATGATGGTGATGAATGATAGTATCAAATAAACACTTAAGATCTTACAAAATATACTGTATGAGCTCCAAGTTTATATTAGGTCATTAGAAATTTAGAATAGACCAAATAAATGTTCTAGATCACCAAATCAGCCCACTGTTATGTTGTGTGAAAGAATCACAAAATGAGAAGATTAAATAGTCTTTTATTTTTTTTGGGGGGGCTAGACTGAACCAGTGGTACTGGTAAGGGAGTGTTACTCTGAACCTGAGGACCAGGGATCAATCCCTGGTTTCTCTAGTGAAACTGCAAGTGCCTTGCCACTGAACTATCAGTGGTTTGGCAATTAAATGATCAGTTGATAGTTTCACCTAAAAGCAGATTTATTCCAATTATTTTGATATTGATTATAAAACTAAAAAATAAAACAAAAACTAATCACACAAATCAATAAAACTAGTCCGCGGTTATTCTAGATCTGTTGCCCAGCTGATTGCTTATTCTATCTCCTCCAGTTCTTTCTTTGTTAGGGTCAACTAGGCCCATTTTCTAAATCAGATGGTCCAGGACTGGATAGGGTTGTCATTTGTTGTCTTGGAGAAGAACGGCCTAATCCTCCTTTGTTTTCCTGCAAAATTACACAGAAGTCCTTTAAAATAAGGGACATATGGTTAAGTGCACTTTGGGCCCTTGCCACATGAGGCACTTGGGCGTGCGAGCATGCCTAGTTACACTGTGCCCACCAAGGACCCTGTCAAGGTCTGCACCTTGTGCTTAGCTATGCCTATGACAACCATGGTTTTAAAAATATTGGCGGAGTCCAAGTTGACCCCACACTAACAAATTTGAGTAACAATCAGAGTCACCCATTGGCTGAATCCTAAAGAAAAACAAGCCAAATCTGCCACTTTTTTTTTTCATATTTTATTGTTGTTAGAACTAAGAAGATGTTGGATGCTTTTAGGGTCCTTCTGCACTGAAGTTGTATTATCAAAACCACATTTTGTGGTGAATCACAGGATTCAGAGATCAAAGGTACTGTTCATGGGTATGAGTGAAAATCAAACGCGGCCACCTACCACTGCTTAAAGTCATTCAAAATGATTACAACACGTCTGCCTTAAAGTTCTATTTTATTTTTTTCAGCTTTTTAGGGTTCTGGGTGCAACTCGGTCGAGTCAGTCCGACTCAAGGGGGACCAACCAAGTCAGCCCTGAATATGAGTTTCAAAACCATGGTGACAACACTGATTATACAAGCCTTATGGTTTATTAAGGGTTGTGTGCATTTATTCTAACTAATAACATCAAGTCCAAACCACCACATGGGGTGTGCTATACAAGTCCACTCATCAGGTGCACCACTTGTGATGATTTGTGAATATGGAAGATTGGAAGTTGCCCTTTTCCCCCTAACCACCTGATTTCTGATACATGTATCATCTAAAGCATGAACCAACTTGGTTAATAGGTCAGGTAGGGTTGGAGGTAGGCCCTACCAGATGTATATTGCATCCTCCATCAATTAACTGAATGGATGTGTTAATTCTCTCTTCTCGTTGTACTATGTGTTATATTTTTCTACCACAATAAAATTTAGTTCACATTGATTTATAGAGATCTACAGTGGGGCCTACCTATGATGGATCCAAAACCTTTACTCAGAAGAAATTTTTCAAGAGAGAACAGGTTCGTTAAAAATAAAGAACCTTCAATGGGTGGGTCCACCATGATGCACTCATAAGCCTACCCCCATGTATTAGCACAGACTTTAACTTAACACTCACCATACTAATATAAATTGTTGGATGATTTGGTTAAAAACTAAAGGTCCCTAAATCAAGGGCTAGGACAATTTGGTTGGTATGGAGACCATTTTCGGTCTAACCCTTACGCAAATGTAGCCCCCTACCTATCCCACTTCCCCATGACTGGCATGTGTACACATGGGAGTTGGGACCCACAAAAGAAGTTGCAATTATTTCTAAGAAAAAGGATTCGCACACGTGTATGTCGCTGTAGGCATAAAAAATTATTCAAAGTGTGCATCAGGTGGTCCCCTGGTCTTGATTTATAAGAACTCCATCTGGCCCCCACGCCTCAATAAAGTTTCTTCAACAAGCCTTAAACAGTTTAGGGATCAAACACAAGAATACTTGTTCCTTCGCGCAAGCTTCTGAATGGGGGGATTTGGGACTTTTTGGAGACTGAAACTGTTGGAGAACACATACTTTTGGATGCATAAACATCAGAAAAGAGGCCAAAAGAGGCAGGAACTGGAGTGAAACCAAGGTGAAGCAGTGAAAGAAGCCCTGTTCAGGGGAAACCCAGGAGCCCCTCATGCCTCTGTCTAGGGCACCACTGGCACTAGATCTGTTACGCTCCTTAAATCAAGCTCAGATTTTCCAAAAGTCCATTTCTTCCATCCTTCAGCAGCTCAAGGCTTTATAAAATATAAATATTCAAAAGAAGGCACTTTTGGCTAAGGAGCAGCTACTTCAAAGCAGGCAACGCATCACTTTGCATCGTATCCGATACTTCACTTTTTATGCGTAAAACCATGTCCCAGCCATATCCATGGCATGTCCTTGCAGTATAGACTTTTGGGATCTTTCAGTCACTTTGCACTAATCTTCTTGGAGCATTTCAAAAGAAAGAAAAAAGGAGAGAGGAAGAGATCCAAGAGATTAATTCCAAACTTCAACAGAGACCTTCAATCCATACATTTTCTTGCTCATTCTTGTTCTTTGTTTTCTTTATTTCACATTCCTTCATGCATTGTAATCTTGGTTATACATAGGCTTTTCATTCCCCAAGTGCATGTACCCAATAAAAATACAATAAGCAATTTTAAAAAAAAAAACTTTATAATTTGTTTGCAAATTACCATTTAAAAATGAATTTGTTTGCAAATTATTCATGCAGGCAATAACCTAAAAGAAAGACATAGAAAACTATGAAACTAGTAAGTGTAGGAACAGTAAAATCAGAAAAAGAAAAGATAGTAGAGTGTGCAGCAGGAAAGAGTTAAAAAAAATCCAACCACCATACATAGCAGGCCAAGATGCAACAAACCAAGAACTTACTAAATATTTCTTTCAAATGGGCTTCATTCACATTTCTAGTGAGCTGGTCAATGTGAAGAACCACCGACTCAGGAGCTGGAGATGCTATCCTACAAAAAATATATAAAAAAATAAAAGATTAACAAAATATTAAAAAGTAGAGAGTAGCCAATGGAAAGGAATTAAAAAGAATGTACTAGCGCACACAGAGAGAGATGATGATGATGACGACGACGATGATGATACAATTTCTACAGTTATTCACTCTTTATATTGTAGAGAATCAGTTACCGTACGTACATACATACATATGAATATATATATATATATATAGAGAGAGAGAGAGAGAGAAAATCATGATTGACAAACCACACATGCACGCACCAAAAAAAAAATACCACCCAAAAAAAAATCACTTTTAACTGTCCATCCCCCAGTCTCGTACTCATAAAAATGCCAACAAACAACTTTTAATGTTTTAATACCATATTGAAAAGTAGATAAGAAAACTATCAGGGGTAATGTGTGGTCTATACCCATGAAAATATGTGGCATTGGAGATGAATAGGGCTCAAAACTGACTAAAACTGAAATCGAAAGATGTTTTTAAAGAGCAAATGGTTATGTGAAATTCATTTTGATTGAAGAATAACAAAGATCATGCTTGAAATCAAAGTAAGTTACAATTATTTATATTGATTAAAAAAAAAGAGGTCATTGCAACATAAATCAATTGGGAAAAAATTTATTCTAACGAACTAAAGCCCGTGGCACAGTGAAAAGAGCTCACTATGGCAACCTTGAGGTTGCGTGTTCAATTATTCGAATCACCTTACCAACGACAAAAAACGGAAAAAAAAAGTTCCTCCTACATCAAAAAGCTTTCATCTAGCCAATATATATTGATAACTCCAACATTTTACTGTGTAATACAATCTTGAAACAATTGATGAGGACAAAATGCCTCTCAGCAAGCATAAACATTTCTATAACGAGATACAAATTAGATACAATTCATATTTTATATATATATATATATATATATATATTTATTTATTTATTTATAACACAGAATTGAAAGGTTAAGTCCCACTTTCTATCAGCCAAGTCATTGTCAAGTCAAAGTTTTTTAGAAGCACACCTGGGGGGTGGTGAAGCTTGTTTAGCCGGTGGTGGGGAGCGACCTCGCTTCACGGTTCCTGCAGGACTGAAGAAAAAGAAGATCATGTTATGCCTGGAAGAAGGTAGCAAGACTAAAAGGCGTGGGAACGGGTGATAAATGGCAGGGCACATGAATGTGTCATGTTACCAAATCGCCTGGTCAAAGAATGGTGTACCACATTAAAATTATGATTTGTGGTCATCCAATAACTTTTTGTGAGCACGGTCAAAACTGTAAGAAAGTTTGTGGTAAAGATCATTCACAACCTTGTGGAAAGATTTACACTATATCCAGGTGATGCTATTGAAAGAACCCAAATGCATTTCGCAGGGAAATGACTAATAGGTAATTGTACAGCATGCAATTGCATTTAATCTGAACCACAACTTTACATCTATTACTAATGGTGACAATAGTATCTAACACTTAAAAGTTTGACAAAGGAGCTAAAAGGTGGTAGGCATGCAGCCTTTCTCCTTGCTGGCAACAACATGGAAATTTTTAAGATATCCTGTGACATTCTTTGAGTTTTAGCTCATGCAACTTTATTAGGATGTTTGTTTGCAGAGCTATACCTTATACTTTCTTATTTGGGCAGTTAGGGACTTCAACTTTCTTCCATGTTTATACAAATTCTTTAATTGATTTTGGTCAGAATTTTTATTTGTTTTGCAATTTTTTCAATACTTATATTTAAAGTATGGCTAATCAAGATCTCTTTTTTGCTTTTTCAATGAATCAATAATGTAATCATGGTAAAAAATATATATTAAGACAAACTTCAGTACATTGTATTGTAAAAAGCATTTGAAGTCTGAAAACTTCAACTAGGACAAGACAATTTTGGTTCTCCTAGTTTTCCCTAACTGTATATACCACTCTGGTTCTGAGCCAATTTCATCTATTTGCAGCCCAATTTCACACAATGGATTGCGATGTTCACGCCCCTTTGAACAACTCTAAGGATTTGTTTGTGTAACCCATTTCCGCAGAAAAAACCCTGGTTTTCTGCGGAAATGAGGTTTTTTGTGTGTTTGGTGCGGATAAATCCGCGGAAATGGGTTTCATGCCACGTCAGATTTTTCTGCGCCAGGATTGGAAATGGGATTCTCATGGGGGCGTATGGGAAATTTGTTTATGCAGAAAAGTTAACCCACCCCCCCCATAAGCATCATTTTTTAACCTTTTCACCCAGCGACTCCATCTTCTGGTGAAAACCCTAGCAGCCTGGATTGGGCGATCATCTTCTCCTTCCTCGCCTTCGAGCTGAAAGGGCTGCCTCCATCTGGGTAACCACTCTATCATCCTTTATCTCTTTGTCTCTATCTCATCTCACTTCCCCCATTTTCTCTCTCTCTTTCCATTTCTCTTTTCCGTCCGACTCCCTATTTCAGTTTCGTCCCCATCCCTTCTCTGTTTCATTGTAGGTTTGTCTCTCATTTGGGTTTGGGGTGGGATTCAACACACAATATGTTGGATAAATGAAGGGTCAAAATCCCATGTCTTACACACACAGCACAAAAAAAAAAAATTGTGTTACGGCTTTTACCTTGGCATGCATAGTAGTTGAGTTGACAACAACTGTTGCAGCTAAGACATTGTCGGAGAAGAGAGCATAGTGGTAAAGATTTGGATTTTCCAAATTCTCTTTCTTTGCAAACATCCTTTTCTCAGGCGGTAGGAGGTAGTAGGATGTGGTCAATCGCATAGATAAGCAGTTAATCCCACTAGGAACTATCTTTGCTGCCATTTGACTTAGGAAGTGCTCTCCTTCCTCAACCTTTTCACTTGTTCGAAATATGTTTGCTGTGTTTAGCAAACATACTGTGGGTTTGCAATGTTTATCAGACAGATTTTTCGGTCTTATTTGGGTTTGGCGTGGGATTTGGCCCACAGTTGGTCTCTCTTCATTTGGGTTTGTTGTGATTTTTCTCTATCCATTGATGGGCTGTAACATTGATGGGTTGTAACGGGATGGAAGGAGTGGGCGTGGTTATGTATTTAGTGGATGGGATTGAGAGGTTTTATCTGCTGCACACTATCACAAATTTTATGATTGGTTTGATCAAAAGTAATTAATGAGATTTTCTACCAAATGAAGAAGTGTAATGATGCCACGATTACTAATCAGTTCAATTTGGGGCTGTTTGAAAGCAAATCTAGATTATAGTAGTGTGTTCATAAGTAACTCAAAGCCGGGGTTAACATCACAATCAATATGGAAGAGGAAATTTATATATAGATCCAATAGAAAAGAAACCAAAGAATGTTGATTATGGTGGTCTGATTGTTTGAGCATGTATTCAAATAACCAAGAACTTGCCTATGATGAAAGGAATATAGTCACAGGGAATAGGAAAATGGAGAAGAATAATGAAGTTTTGTATGGAATGGTTCAAAGTGAAATGAACAACTCAACCCCAAGTATTTCAAATAAGTGAAAAGGTAGCACTAAAAGCACTCTGGGTATCACTCTCTCAATGTATGAATTTTAATGCCTTCAATAACAAACCAGTGATGCCTACTGTGGGTTGACTCTGGGCATCACTCTCTCAATGTTTGAATTTTAATGCCTTCAATAAATTATTATTTGATGTGATTCAATTATGATGGTGTTTTTATTTTTTATTGATTGGGTATGTCTATGATGATTATTCCTATGAAGGGTATTATTTTTGTGATGGCTCAATCTGTACCATTCATTTACAAATTACTTAACTATTGTACACATTGCTTTTAGATTATTCTTAAATCCTAATATTGTATACTATCATAGACTTCGATTTGTTTAATCTCAAATGTGTATGCAATGTAGGGTCATATGATTTTGTTAGCTGAAAGAACTTATAACCAAGTTCATATGAAAGGACTTCTAGGGTTTCAGTGGGCATAAGGATTTTTTTAAACTAAACTCTGAAGAGAAGGATGTTTTTATAATACAAAAGTATCTTTTTTAAGTTGAAATACTAATTTGCAGATTTTACATATTATATATATTCTCATCCTCGGTAAAATTTGTAGGAATGGAATCGTAAAATACAAATGATAATTTCGCCCCCTTCCAAAAAATCTGAAATGGACACCACTTCAAGATGACACGCTCATCCAACTTATGCTTGATCAATGTAAAGATGGACGCAACATAAAAGGAGGTTTCACTGTGAAGGGTGGAATTTATTGACAAAGGAAATGAAGACTCAATATGGTGACTTTTTTAGTAAGGATAAACTGAAAAATAGGTTTAAAACATTGAAGAAGGCGTATGGAGATCTGAAAGCAATGCTGGACCTTAGTGGATTTGGATGGGAAGATACAAGAAAAATGGTCACTACTGAGCCTCAAGTTTGGAAGGAATATGTAGCAGTGAGTCAATTCATACATCTAATTTTCAATAGTTCATGTTAATGTGGTGAAAGATAATTTTTCCACGATCTTGAGCTATTTTTAATCACTTGCAGGCGCATCCTAAGGCAGCTCATTATAAGAACAAGACCTTCCCTGATTGGGCTTCACTGGTCATCATCTTTGGTGATAGTGTTGCTGATGGTAGAGATGGGTTTGCCAGCAATGATCCGAAACCTATAGAAACCCAAGCTGAAGAAGAGACGCAAGTTGATGATATATATAATGCGTATGAAGATAATGCATATGAGGATATTGATGTGTCCATAGGCACCAATAGGAGGCAATGCCAGATGAGTACTGCAATGACTTCTCATCATATAGTAAGAAACCGATCCAATATGAGTCAAGCATTGATTAGTGCAGTGGAAACAATAGCAAATGCCATGTCTGATTATGCAAACAAAAGAGCTAAAGAGCGTCCAGATATGGACAAGTGCATCTCAGATGTTGGACTTCCGAATGTTATATACTTTAAAGCACTTAACGTAATAGAAATTGAAAGGAAGGCAAAATTCTTCTTGGCGTTGCCTCCTGCTGATCGCGAACCACGGATACTGAGTCAACTTGGAATAGAGATCAACTTGGATTAAAGTGATGATGGGAACTATGTTTTGAAGTTGGAGTGATGAAGCACTTATGTTTTGCCCAAGTTAGTTGTTAAAACAAGTTAGTTGTCAAAACATGGCAATTTTTTGGGGTACTTCTTTTTTGGCCATGTTTTTATTTTGTTTGCAACATGGCAGAAAACAGTGGATATGTATTTAGTGGATGGATGGCATACAAATATGTCAATTTGGGGTACTTCTTTTTTGGCCATGTTTTTATTTTGTTTGCAACATGGCAGAAAACAGTGGATATGTATTTAGTGGATTTTCAACTATGAATATGCATGAACTTTGTTTCCATGAGTGGTATTTCTTTTTTGTTGTATATTTTGTTTTATATGGTTGATATGCACAAAGTGGATGGCATACAATTCTATATTGGTATATTTTTTTTGTGTTATTGCAGATTCTATTTTGTTACTAAATGGAGGATATGGAGTTCTTTTTCTTTTGTGCCCAGACTGGGGCTCTTATATGTGTACTTGGGTACTATTATTCATATGGCCATAGAGATAGAGTTCACAACTCTACCTTAAGCGGTGAATCATTTGTGGATGAGCTATTGATTGGGCATGAGCGCAATTGCTTTGACTTATTACGAGTCAGCAAGGGATGCTATGTTAATCTCTCAAATGAGTTTAGGCAAAGAGGCCTATTAGCCGACTCACGAAATGTTACGGTTGAGGAACAGCTTGCTATTTTTTTATTCACGATAGCTCACAATGAGCGTAATCGAGTTATGCAAAATCGATTCCAACACTCTGGCGAGACTATTAGTAGGTACTTCAACAAGGTGTTAAGTACAATTTTGAGGCTTTGTCATCATTATATTAGAAGTGAGACTCCTCCAAAAATTGCTACGAACCCAATCTTCAACCCCTACTTCAAGGTAATTTAACTGTGACTTAAATTTGCTTGATTTATTACAATGGGTTTAACATAATTGTGTTTATTGTTAGGATTGTGTTGGAGAAATTGATGGCACACACATACATGCATGGGTTCGTTCGGAAGATCAGGTGCGTTACCGAAACAGAAAAGGGTTCCTCTCACAAAATGTCATGGTTGTTGTATCCTTTGATATGAGATTTCAATACGTATTTGCTGGGTGGGAAGGGTCAGCGTCTCACTCTAAAATACTACAAGATGCATTGTGGAGACGACCATATAATAGGCTTCAAGTCCCAACAGGTAAATTCCAATTCACTTCTTCTAGAAATAAAGAATATTTTATTTTTGTAGGGTAAATTTATTTCTATGATATACTAAAGGATTTTCATTCTCATAGAGTAAATTTCTTTGTAGGAAAAGATTATTTGGTTGATGCGGGTTATGCAAACACCCGCGGGTTTATTGCACCATATCGGGGAGTGCATTATCATCTCAAAGAGTAGTCAACCACACAAGCACCACAAACACCTAAGGAACTCTATAATTTACGACATTCAAAATTACGAAATATAGTGGAGCGTACTTTTGTAGTATTGAAGCAACACATTCCCATCCTACAGACAGCACCGCGATATCCTCTCAAGACACAAGCGAAGATAGTTGTTGCTTGTTGCTTTATGCACAACTACATCAAACAATGGAACTATAATGATGAGATGGAGGAAGAGCATGCACAAAAGATGGATGTTGATGATGACATGAATGTTGAGGGACTGGAAGTTGGATCCGTTTCGAGTGATGCGGACACTCGATTTGCATGTGAACTACGAGACACAATTGCTCATGAGATGTGGGATGGGCATTAATTTATTAGATGTTTAATGTTTGGTGTTAAGACCTTGAAGTAACTCTATCTTAAGTATTTTCCTTCCTTTTAAGTAATGTAGTTTGTCCATGATTCTAGACTCATGACATTTGACTGAGTTGCCTTAATATGTTGTGGTGAACTTTTTCAACTGTGGGTGGCATTTTATTCCTAACATGGTCTATATTTGGATGGATATGGATGTATTCATAGCTTTAATGGATATGTGTGTATGGATATTGATATGATTGTGGTTGAAGTGGGAGTGTTACCTATTGTTGTAGCCATTTATGGTTATTATTCATGTTCAAAGGGAATATATAGGTGTTCTTATAAGCTGCAGCTGTGATTTGATGCTATGTTGAATCATGTGCATAGTGCAGTGAACCATTTCAGTTCTGGTTCCTTACTTCTTCTTTTTTTTTTAATTTAAAGTCTACCCCATCATTTATGCAAAGATTGTCAATAGTTTTTGTTTAGAAAACAGATTGAGAAAACCAAAACTGAGAAAACTAAGATGATGTTTGGAGCAACATGGATGGTTTATGTGGATGTGTTGGATTTATTAGAGCAGCAGGGATGGTATAGTCGATTGTGTCTGATATTTGATGCTTCAGGGATGCAAGTTAAGTTGATGTTCCCTTGGACATTATCTTTGGTGTGGCTAGGATTGTATTTGCATGGAGGAGAGACTAGTTAATGTCTAAAGATTTTTGCAAGTTTTTTGTTGTTTGCGGAAGATTGGTTTGTGTAGCATCTTAACATGGCCCGCCAGTGCAACATCCCCAACAATGGCGCCAAACTTTTTTTTTTTTTCTCTCTCTTTCTTGTATGTGACACCAATCCCATGGTAACTAATGGTGGAGAACAATAATCGATGCTCCATACTTTATTGGTTTGTATTGAAAGTTATAATATATGAATAGTGAAAAAATGTTGTAAAGATCAACCAGCTGAATGGCAGTTTCTTTATTGTGGAAGTTGGCACTATGGATGCTCTCGTTTGAACATTGTCTCTCTTTCAGAAAGAAAAAACCAAGAGTCCTGTAAAGGTGTTGCTGGCTATTATTAATGTCCATCTTCCCAAAGACAATGAAAAAACCGAAGCAAATGAATCAGCAGAAACTGGTAATTGGTCACAGTGATTGCTCTGAGATTGCTCACTCAGCACTTTTGAGTTCTTAGCTAGTAGTTTGTTTACCAACTAGAAAAAACTGAAAAAGTAACAAAACAGGTTTACATGCATTTTTAATGAAGATAGGTCAATCTGATCACTTTAATACTAAATTTGGTGGGGACATAAATCTATATGTATGTAATTGACAAATTGAAAGTAATTGATATGTAAGTAGTTTTGTTATTTTTCTGCGGAAAATTGCCGCACCGAACAATAAATACTAGTTTTCCGTAAGGAATCCGCAGTTGCACCAAACAACATTAGCACAAATTTATTGAAGAAAAACTTTTCGCACCAAACATGAATTTGTGACTTCCGCAGAAAGCCTTTTCTAAAGTACTTCAAAACCATAGAATTTGCTGATGTGGCAAATTCACCATTCCATGGAAATTAGGTGTACACAAACATGCCCTAAAGAAAACTGTTTCTATTACTTCATTCATTGGGAAACCAAAGACATAACATCATAGAGAGCTAAAATAACCACATACTTGAACTTGAGAAGAGCTAAAATGCATTTGCTCAAAATAGCAGTATCCCAAAAACCCAACACATGTTCGCGGCATGCTTTGACTATATAGGTCATCATAGTTTTATAGCAATGTGAGACTATATATATGGTCCTAAGAACCTGAAACAAGTATTAGAAAGGCCAATACAGGTCGCAAGGAGCACGACAAGATCCAAACCGTTCATCTGCTGGGTCATTCCATTAACATCATATCATCAGCTATTCAGCTGACCCTAATTTTCAATGGAGATTTGGGTTTTCAGTGAATTTCTTGAGATATGGCCAAAAACCCTAATTTTGTTTCAGTGATTTATGAAACGAAATCCAGTGAAGGAATAGAACGGACCTTCTTTTCGGGGGCGGAGGGCTGCGGCTGCGAGAGCTGGCGCTTCTTGAAGGCGAAGATGACGAGGACCGTGACGGGGAGGAGGAAGCGGTGTCGGAACCGGACAGTGTGGAGGGTCGTTTCGCCATGGCGGACCGGGACCGGTACCGAGCTAGGATTCAAAAACCCGGCAATGGCAATGGCAAGGTCTCTCGATGAACCGAGAGCTGAGTGCACTTGTGCCTACTGCTCTTTAATCTTTACGGGGGCAGCGAAATTAACAGAACAAGACAAAGCATTTTATCATGATACGTTAATTTTGCCCGTCAAATTATTTTAATGTGTTAAGGATGCAATGCAAGGCTATGTATTTGAATTTTGTAGGGGGTGATTTAAGTTTTTGCATTATTTATTTCTAAAATGGACATGAGTCTCAAAACTTTTCTAATTAGGCATAAGTTTTTAGGTTAGGTAAGTTTTCAGTTAAAGACATCTAGCCATTTAAAGGTAATTTTTGGCATCTTTTTTCTTTATTTTTTTTAAAATACCTAAATTTCCCTTAATTGAAACAACCTAAATACGAGGGTCCTCCCCTATACTCTCTTAGGGCCTCTTTGGGGGCTTTCGTAATAGAGTTGAGAGAAGTAAATATTATTTTGAAGAAATAATAATACATAAGTGGGTTATTATGGTATTTTATTTTTTGTTATTTGTGATGGAATCTTTTTTACTTTTTTTATTGAAAAGTGGAGTTTTTTTGTTACTTTTTTACTTTTTTGGGGAAAAATATGGTGGGAAATATGAATTAAGTGCTTTTGGTGGGACTTTTTAAAGAAATGAGGCCTTACCTTACTTCACTCTAATATTAGAATTGTCAAACAAGCCCAGGGCCCGTTTGGCAATTAACTAGTAGAGTGTAGTTAAGTACACTAACATACCATATGGTAAAAAAAGGTGGGTTATGGACCCAATATGTTTCGTACATCATTTTACCTCACCACGCTTGGGAAGTCCATATAAAGTGCTAAAATGTGTTGCTTTACCCTGTTTGGGCTCCATGGAATGGAGTGATGTCATGCCATTTGTACGGCCGCTAGGTAGCCGTATATTTCCCGCCCACAAGTATAGTCTCTGTATCGTACTATGAAACTTCAATGGAAAGAAGTGGCGTAGGTCCTGCCAAGAAATATGGAACCCACCGCATTGCCATATACGCCACAGATCCAAGTAATCCAAATTCTAAGTGGGTTAGTCCTTGTTTCTATATAAGTATACATGGATAGGAGTCTGCAAACTGTAGACCTCGTCCCAAAGAGTTAAACAAAGAAAATTCATGATAAAAGGTCAAGGCGACAAAATGTAAGCCCTAGCACATCCCCTTCCTTGGTAGCGGAAACCCTCTGTGGCGCCAAAGCATTTTCTCTTCTCAGCGAAATTTCTTTCTTCTCCGACGAAGAGATGCTGTCTAACCGGGTGATGCACTTCCACTAGTATATCTCTCCAACAGCCAGCACTGTGCGGGAATTTCTGTTAAACGAAATTCTTGTCCGATACTTTCGACAGGTACGCAGCGTCGAGTGATAATCGACGGTCATAGTTTCCTCTCCGACGGTACATTCTATCCTCATCCCCTACTTATGCTTCTAAGTTTTTTGGCAACCGATTTATGGTTAAAAGAAAATGTCTGCTACTGTCAGCCAAAAAACCTGGTGAATAAAGAAAGCTCATATAATCCCTATCAGCTCATGGATGATAGATTGATGAGAGGGCGATTGCATGTTATGGAGGAGATTCAGTTGAAATTTCCTCTCTACTGGAAACATTATGCAGACTAAAATGACGGTCAATTCTGAATTGGGGGAAAAGCATGGAAACTTCTCAATTGAAATACTTTGAAATCTTGCTATAACACTCTCCAAATTTAAATTATAAGTAATACATCGATGGCAAATATGAATGAATTGGGGTAGAGTTTCCAATGGATGGCTAACCATTTCCTAATTACGAATACAAATAAATTGATTGGGAAAAGGCGAGCACTTTATGCCTTTTATCAGTTCTAGATTTCCAAAGTGGGTTGTGTGTACCTCTTCGGTGGAGCACTTTATTTGAAAAAATATCATATTTGATACATTATCATCGTACGCGTTGTTCCGATCACTTAATCACATATGCAGACAGATTTTGCTGAAGAGTATGTATAGCTAATGCTCTTTCATCTTAGTTGTTCTTAGAAGCTGTTCATTTCCACATTTTCTATAGTAGTAATTTTGGATCCCACATGATGCAAATGTCTTTTGGTTGCTCATAAGTTTCAACCCTGACAAGGGCACTGTCCAACCCTTTTCTTTAAACTGAAAATGGCTTTTTCAACCTTCCCTTTTGTCTTCACCCTTCTTTTGGTCTTATTTCGTAGAAACACTGCATTTAATCATCATTGAATTCTTTGAGTTATTTCCTAAATGGATCTGGCAACCTTCCCTGGCCTACCCTATCAGCCCATGGACAAATCAAAGCTGAGAGGGCTACTGCATGTTATGGATTAGGTTAAGTTGAAAATTCCTCTGATCGCAGAAACCATTCATGCAGACTAAAATGCATGGTGAATTCTGTTAATTGGGGGAAAAGCAGATAACTTCTCGGAGAAGAAATAGTTGTAAATCCCTGGACTAAAAGACTCCCTAAATTAAGTTAATACATAACACATCGATGGCAACTATGGGTGAATTTGAGGTAGAGCTTCCAATGGATGGCTAACCACTACCTTACTACGAATACTTGTACATTGATTGCCTGAATAGGCGAGCAGTTGATGCCTTTTCAGTAGATTTTTAATTATCGGTTGTGTGTACCTGTTATGTTATTACTTTAATCCTATGCTTCCACTTATTTTATAGATGGTCTCTTCGGTGGAGCACTCTGTTTGAAAAAATATAATATTTGATAGATTACCATCGTACGCGATGTTCCTATCAATTCATGACATATGCAAATAGATTTTTCTGAAGCTTTTGTATAGCTGATGCTACCTTCATCTTAGTTGTTCTTGGAAAGTGTTCATTTCCACATATTCTATAGTGGTAATTCTCGATCCCTCCTGATGGCTTAAGATTTGGATACTCATAACAGGGGCACTATCTTCACCTTTTTCTTTTGATATGAAAATGGCCTTTTAAACCCTGCATGTTATCTTCACCCTTCTTTTGGTCTTATTTTTTAGGTACACTGCACTTAATCATCATTGACTTCTTTGAGTTATTTCGAAAGTGGATCTATCAACCTTCACCTGGCTTACCTTAGTTGTTGCAGCATTTCTTTCACTCTGTATCTGATGTTATCCACTTTGTAATCTGTCAAATGACCTAGTAATGTGATTGGAAATGAATTGCATTGAACATTTGTTCGCTATATAGTGGAATGAACTTGTAATCGGCATTGTAAATTTACTGACATACCATATATCATTTGTTTCATTGATAGTGTAACCCCACCCCCCCCCCCCCCCCCCCCCCCGGGGGAATGTGGCACATCTTCCTCTATACCTTTTGAGCACTTGTATTTTGTTAATTTGTAAATTTCGTGCATTACTATTGATGCCCTTCTTAGCACCTTTATTAAATGTCTTTGTTACTGAAAGATAGATGCCTGCTGAACAACTCATACACAGGCCCAATTCTCAACTATCAACAATCTTTTTGATGCATTAGGTTCGGAATTCATTTTTATGTATTCTTTGTATTACCACAATTGAGATTATCGAACTATATCAATTTTCACCAAATAATCCAAATTGAGAAGTAGACAAATCTCACAGTTCTGTTTTTCAATGTTGTTCATGGTCCAGGTCTAGGATATAAACATACAACTTTGCGACGTCAAGATTCTTATACTACTGTTTCTAGAGATGGAAGAGTTTAGAGAACTATGATCGAACGACTAACTATTATATGACGAGGCAAACCATATTTCCTTGCAATTACTACAAGGAGAGGTATTGTAGCACACTTAATATGTAAAAGTATATGATTGAGACATTCAGTTAATAACCCTTGCATAGTTGATGGATTACTTACCGCATTTATGTCTTTTGCAGGAAATAGAATAAGTACGTTTTATTACATTGGTTCCAAAGTCTGATTTGTGGAAGCTAACCCCAAAGGTAAAAGAGTATGTCTGTCATGCGGGACTACAACATCTTGCCGAACTGAAAAAGGGAAAGATAAACATAGCGTTGATCAATGCCCTAATAGAACGATGGAGGTCCGAAACCAACACTTTTCATTTCGTTGGAGGTGAGGCGACTATTACACTAGAGGACATTTCATATCTGTATGGCCTACCAATAGATGGCAGAGCGGTGACGGGCCTTGTTTGGTCAACACGAGCCAAGCTTGAGGAAACAGTTTTAAAAATGCTTGGAGTAAAGGTAGATGCGGCTGCTTATTTGAGGGGTGGGCAATTGAGTTTGCCTTGGATTAAAAAAAAAATCAGCAAGCTACCGTCGAGACCTACTACTATTGACGAAATCAGATACGCACGGGCGTACTTGTTCTGTTTGGCGGCGTTACAATTATCGACAAATAATGCCGGGGCACGTGGGCACGCTTATTTGTTGGAAATTTTCGAGGACTTCAAACGATATGCATGGGGTCCCGCGTGCCTAGCCTGTGTTTACCGTAGCATGACTCGGGCCACACTGATAAAGGGTCGTCTACTGACCGTCACTGAGCCCCTACAGTTGTTGCAGGTAATGGATTTAATTTTCAACAGCAATATGAATTTCCATCCTTTGTCTCAATGATAACCTTTAAATTCATCTTCCCCTTATATATAGATTTGGGCTTACTCTCGTATGGCAGTCGGCCGCCCCATCAAGAGAGAGTTGGATGCAGTCCGCGTCAATTTTTCTCTGTTCAAGATGAGGCAAACTGCCTTGTCCACCCACCCATTATCCACCACAATCTAGGAGATGCGGAACCTACTTGACACGGCTAATGCAATGAACTTTTAACCCGATACTATATGTTCTCCACGATAGTTTATATTCTTCGATTTAAATTTGCATTGATAGCTGAATTTCATCTACTTCTGCAGTTTGAGTGGCAACCTTACCGACAATGGATCTTGCAGCTCAATCAATTTGTTGAGTCTCGGGACCGGCAACTATTTCGCTGTACAACCCCATTGGTCTACTATTGGATAGTAGAGCGGCACAATGTTGATAGAGTATACAAGCAATTCGGGCTGAGACAACCTGTGCCACCTCCATTCCACCGATGGGAGAGAATTAATGAGAGCGCATCTAAAGACAATGTCGACTATGGCGAGAGGTGCAAGAAATTTGTGGATGCATGGGAGGCCAGAGGAGACATGGACATGATCGGAAAAGCACACGATGGAGGGTGATGTCAAGGCTAACAGTACCTCAATTGGTATCGTCAAGTGACCGACAGGTCTTACGCCACACCTGAAGTTGTACCACAAGCAAGAGTTGAAAATGCACTTACCAAGGTAACGAGTTCTTGCATTGTTTTGATTTCTTAGCCAACCTTTTGACATACTGACTGTGTCTAATGCCTTGCATTGTCTAGGTCGATCTCTTCCTCCAATTTGGAGCTAGATCTATCGCCCTCATGACTCGAGAACAAGGATCCGATGAACTGTACGAACAGTCCATGAGGGTCGGGCGTAAGATGCCACAGTTTAAAGAGGCAATCAAGTCTTTGAAGGCCCTAGAGGAGTTCAACCTAGTTTTTTGCATTAATGATCAAGACAGCAACGGCACTGCTACTGTAAGTATCATTGATAATGGGTTATAACATGGCTGTGAAAGAACGCACCATGCCTTCGGAAAATTGATCTGGTATCAATTTCTCACAGGCATTATAGATAGAGTGATAGAGAGAGAGACTTTTGCAGTTTCTTTTTTTATGGATACCGTTCGCATATTTTTCTGAATGTTGCAGGGCAGCAGCAGCAGTGAGTGGTCCGTCGAGGTGTTAAGGACCGCATTCCCCACTAAACTTGGGAAGAAGGAACATGCAGGCAGCGGACTCCAACCAGCAGGACTATACCTTAATCCCTTCCCTCGGTCAGCCCGTGCAAACACAAAGCGGGAGAGGAACATGATACCGAAGTACGCAGAGAAAAATCCAAAAGGGGATGTGTCTGTTCCTCCATTTGTAAGCCCATACCCTCCTTCGTCGAGGAAGGGGGCCGTACAACCAAATTGGGAGTACCAACTGTCTAAGAAAGAGCGCTCATTGTTGGAGAAGTTTTGGACAAAATACTACACCGCGTATGACCGGTTCAACATTCCTATCACATTTTCTGATATTTCATGGGAGTCTAATTATACTCACTATCGATTTGGAATGTGTATCCTCTGTGCAGCCCCGACAGGATCCTTAAGACTTGCAGCTACATTAGTGCACATGATCTGTATCTGGTCCTACGCAAGTACTGGATCAATATCACGGTACGATACATATTTAGCGCTTGTTATATGAACATTTGATATGTGTCTTGGGCTACTGTTTCCATTTTTTGACCTATCCAAAAAATACAAATTATGGACTACTGGCTGTCTGTTAATGGCGGGTGTGTAACATAGAGTTCATATATTCCCAAGCAGTCTAGCGGTAAATTTTCATAGTTCATCATTTTGATTAATAACTCAGAAGCATGTAAACTTGTGCATTTCCTGACGTTGTAGGATGCAATGTTTGATGACAGACCATGTGGGATCGTGGATGGAGCAATGCAAGCTTCGTTGCATTCAATTTCTGCCACTCTCACCGACTGGACGAGTTTGATGCGTTTCTATTTCCCGTTTGGCACCAATCTCATTTCTATCTACTAGTGGGATACCCAAAGCTCAAGAGATGGGATTATTACAATACAACGGGATGGAGGAAGCGCCACTGGGTATATGCACTGGCGTTTGTAAGTTGACTGATACACCTTACCTATGTTTGAAATCTTCATTCCTTTTTGAACTCTTACAATTCACATCTCTTCTGCAACAAGAGTATGTCTACACTAAATTCGCATTAAGAGGTTGAGCAGCTACAAGTTGGGAAATGCATAGTGTTACAAGTTGCCCACAGCAAGGCAACAGGTAATAAGCGCTCTGTTACTTATTATATGCATACGTACCCTTACTACATTTGCATTTATGATTTTGTATAACCAGTGGTGACTGTGGAGTATTTGTCATGGCCATTGCTGATCACCTGGCGAGGGGTCGTGAGCTAGGATTTACACAAGCAGACATGTGGTACTTTCGCCAGAAGATAGTCCAAGACATATATCATTGCCATGAGGCTAGCCCGAGTAGGTCCGCCGTCTGAGCTATTAAACTCACTGTGTGCTTGCAGCTGTCATTGTCCCAGAAAAGTTAGTCAAAATGCATCCTATTCACATCGATTGAGGCATCATTCAGAGGAGGTCAAGGGGCTGTTTGTCAATGATTTTTTGCTATCAGTTTGTGACAATTGGAACTCATTTTATTTGGAGCGTTTGCCGTCAGTTTTGGATATATACTTTGATCGTTGATTCGCTGATGTTAAGAATATTCACATATCTCTCAACAAATCATTTTCGTCTGGATAACCAAATTGTTGGGCCATGTTTATATGAACCTTCTTGCCATGACTACATGCAAAATGTTGTTGCATCTTTGGTTGCTCATAGCTGAGTGTTGGAATTAATATTAAAATGGTTGGTTTAAAATTACTCTATTATATTCATTTTATTGGGTTTGTGTTTTCCTTGCTACACGGATTGTGTGTCATAAAATTCATTGCTTGTTTAGCCTAATAAACTAGGATGGGTCACTGGGCCTACTCAAAGTGGATGACTTGAGATAGGGGCATATTGCATAGCCATACTTACAAAATGATGGGCTGTTAATGTAAATTTCAGTTACATCCATCAATTATGTTTATACGGAAACTGTGCCTTGTACGTACAGGGCTCAACTAATATTTAAAATGGGACAAACTTCTGGTTAGCAAGAGCATGAGTTGGAAATTGTTAGTTTTCCTATGGGGAGAAAAGAATTAGTATCCAATTAACCCGTAGTACGTCGATAATGATTTTAGTTCCGTCCAACTTGGCACATGTTGATCCATTGCCACCGGGCCCCTAATTAAATTAATCTATCATATATGTTAAGCTATCTAAGTATTCCTAGCATTTTTATTATTCTGCTCTATAGCTAGAATCCAGTACCAGAAAATTATATTCCATAGTATCCACTACCTACGTTGCTTTACTAATTAATCATACAACAATAAGATCTTAAATTCCTGCATTTCTCCCTTATCTTTCAGATTACTATTCTATCATCGACGGCTCAACCATTTGGTGCCGTAAAAATGCCGACGATGCCACTCATTTATTGGCTCACCAGCAACGTACGTCTGTATGAGTGAAAAAAACCTCATCATAGGTAATGCTTAGTTAAGTGAAAACGGGATATCATAGGTAATGCTTAGTCTTGTAAAAAAAAAAATAGGTTTTACCAGACTTTCGATTCCCCTGATTTAATAACCTCAGTGTTTAATGGTCATAAGACTACATTTTTCTGATATTCAACCAAATGACGACTGGAGGTCGCATGAGTCAAAATCTGCCCATTTCCGAATCACCAATCAAAGGTGCCTTTTGGGTTAAGGCTGATCAAAGGAGGGCTAGGTGGGCTCTATAGGAAATGACCTATTAGAATATGTGGTCCACTTTGAGAAAGTTTCCGACTCTGTATGTGGGATCAATGTTGGTGTTAACGATTTTTTATTATTTTCAGTCGCAAAAATGTAGCCGTAGTCTTTTGTTAAGCTTTTCACTAGTATTCTGCTCGGCTTTTTTAAATCTCTACTGTGTATCACATTGAATTTTAATTAATGATTTTGTTAATTGCATTTCGATTCTAATTTTGCTATTTGAATGTGGTTTGTTGAATTTGACCCTTGTTTCTACATCTAAAAGGTTGTTTGCTCCAACTCATTTGGTGAAACTATGTTCATTTTCAAATGCAATAGATGAGCAGGTGTGTCTTCTTTAGTAAATTAAATTATATTAACGGTTTTTCTCCATTTGGATAAAAAATATTATCTGCAAGCCTTTTTTGCCATTTATTGGGTTTGGCAGTTGGATGTCTTTAATTTTTGCCAGATTAGCATCCAGATTTTCTATTTGTCTTCGTAAATTTACATACATGAGTTTATATAGTTTGATCATAGAAAGTTGTGCAAGTGGCAAAGAATACGATCATTTGTCATTCCAGCCCTGTCGGTAGAAAGAGTGTGTCATAAAAAATAAAAAAAACAATTACATCTTACTTACATCGTTTGTTACATTTTACTACAAATTAAATAGCCTAGCCAATCCTACACATAAAATCATAGAAATGAACAGGCACACATAATACATTTTTTGCAAGTACAAATCGTTCGCACTTCTCTCTTTAGCTTTTCGTTCTGATTTGATATATTATGCAGGTCACGACAAATGTCACCTCTATCGCAAGGCATCGAATTTGCATCGGAACTTTGGTCTGCTGCTTTGTCTTTCCACATGAAGGGCGTCGCATCCATTTCCGTCCTGCAATGAAATTGTTGGGTGGACAACACATGGGATTAGACTCTGATTATTGCAATGGACTTCGCATATTTTCTAGGATTGAAAATATTAGACTTTCAATCCATCTTGGACAACCCCAGAACTTTCTATTTAGGTTTGTCTTTGTATGGGACGTGAAGAGTCTCATATTGCCATTCCCGCATCAACACTTGCGTGCAATTTCAGCGGTAGAGGAGACGGAACGTGACATGCTACAAAGAAGGAAAGATAAGAAAATCAAATAGCACGAAAAGGGGTAGAGGCACCATGAACTCATCATTCTGTGCCGCTCTTAAGTGCTCACATAGAAAAATAAAAGAAAAGATAAATAGGAGGATGGGGGGGGGGGGGATGGTTTTAGTTTGAGCTCTTTGAATTCATTTGCATGTGTAAAAGGGTTGTAATTGTAGTTTAACCTATGAATCAAGTACGCACCAGTCTAGGACCACCCCTCAGTAGTTTCTGATAACAGACAGTTGTTGGGGCAGATTTGAGCCAGCTCGCTTCACTTTAAACTATCTAGCATCAAAGGTTGGTTGCATCTGTAAGGCCCATCAGACAGTAGTGATGGTCAGCAGTGCTTAGGACAAGTTTGATGAGTGAACCGGTTGCTTGCTGCACATATAGTTCTCCATAGGGATGCAATACAATTGCCTAACCGCAGTTCCAAAACAGCTCTAGCGGCAGCTATTGGTTATAGGTTGTAGTTAGACACGAAGGAAAAAGATGCGTTACCAATCCAACTGTAACTATTTATTTTCCTATTAGCCTGATAAGTTAGAAGGCATACTGGGATGAGGACTGTGGTAACTTTGCCTTTTTGCAGCACACCTTCTGGCAATGAGGACAACTTTAAAGATGACATCAGCTGCGCGTGGGCCTTCAAATCCATAATTACAATACATACTATGTAGACATATTACATGGCAAAAGGTATTCAAAGAAAGTTGTGCTAGACACAAAGAAATTGATTCATGTGTCTTTCCAGCCATGTAAGTAGAAAGAGTGTCCATGTAAACGACGACCTTAGCTAAATATACCAAAGATGTTCTTACTGTTTCTTCTCATGGGAGAGATGAATAGTTAGATAGGTTTAAGTTTAACTACAAGCCAATATAAATAACAGATAGTTCATGTAGACACAAGCAACACCAATAACAACAACAAACACACACAACAACAGAAACAGTCCCCTTCTCCGAAGACCGGTCTCCTTGTGCATTCGATCTAGTCAACGAATAATCCATGAGGAATTATCCATAGAATGAGAAATGTCGTCCAACTGTTGGGGCTATTGTTCAGCCATTGGTGTGTAATGTCTAGATCGGTCGGGGATAGTTCTGGGATCCTTTCCAATTCCTCTTCAACAATTTTCGAAAGCCGCTCTGAAGGCTCTAGCATCTAGTTTGCAACCTCTTCGATCGCCAGACTAATTTTCCCAGATGCCTCTTTGAACCCGGTAATGAATTCCGCCATACCAGCAACCCTTTTTATTCACTTCCTTAATCTGGATGAACTCTCGCAGCCTTTGCATCCCATTAGCATCTCCTTCATGCAGTCGTCTGCCCCAAATTCTATGTTACCAGAAACCGCATGGGTGTTCGTACGTGAAACAAAGTCATTGGTCTGCCCTACATTTTGGTGGGATCGGACGAACTGACCATTAGCGACGTCGTGGCCAAAAACTAACGAGAGCCTGTCATAATCAATTGTCTTTGACCGCCATGACTACGCATCTGGGTGTCCCTGTAATGTTAGAATGCGGATGCAAAAACATATTTATATCAGATTTCGTCATTAATAAGGAGTGTTAGTATCCAAAAATACAATACACTGCCTCTGAGAATTATACCACTATCTGGTCCCGCCAGACCTCGTCACTGGCGACGACGCGCTTCATTGCATTTTCAAATTCGAATCCAGAGGCGTTCAGTAATTTCGTACAGATGGCGTACTGTTTTTTCATATTCTTGCATCTGTTCCGAATCGTGCCATCGGTAAATTTCTTCCCTGTCTTACTCGCAGCTGTCATTGCGTTTGCGATAGCGACGTAGGCCTCATTCTTTAAACCCCTGTCTCCCTTCCTCCCCAGTGCAACCTGCTCTAGCGTGAGCTCCAATAAGAGTTCATCCAGTTCCGCGTTAAAGATATTGTTTTTACACTGTGGCTTCGGAGGAGCTCCAAGAAGACATGTTAGCATTAAAATACAGTCTATTTAAACACAATTGACGAGACATAAACAATGATGACGTGCATTATAAGCAATCACACAGCAGTAAATTGAGCGTTCAAAAGTAAGTGCAGAGTACATATTGTTTCATTGGACATCAGTTCAGTAACTATGTTTAGACTGTTACAGTCCTTACAAAAGGTCCGTGCAACTAAAAAACATTAGAAGATTAAGAAACCTAGAATTGTACTATGCAAACTTTAGATTCATCCATGTGTCTTATTCAACTGGTACTCGTCCAACAATTTGTTTGCGAAGCTATCACGGAAAGCATCCCACTTATCCCTTTCTCTCTGAGTGTATGGCATGAAAACCCTTGCTAGATCGACCTCGCTGCCTACCTCCTCATTTTGGACAGCATTGGAAGAATTGGTTTCAACAATGTCATCAAGAGCATCATTTTGCTCTAGAATAAAATTGTGCAAGGTGCAACAGGCATGCACTATCGACATCTGGTGCACGAAGTCATACCGAGGGGCTATCCTTAAGATTGCAAAGTGCCCCTTTAACAGTCTGAAGGCCCTTTCGATAACATTACGAACCTGCGAATGCCTTTTATTAAAAAGTTATTTTGGATCTTGCGGAGTTCTTCCTCGGTGGTCTTTAAAATGGTATCGGACTCCACGGTAAGGTGCGAGGAAGCCCGGAGCATTGGCAAATCCGGCATCCACGAGGCAGTAGTGGCTTATTCCAATAGAGATTGTACAATAAGCAGTTACTTTCCATTTGAATGAGACTTTTTTTTATTTCAAATGGGAATAAGAAACCATTTAAAGCTAGAAGGTATATACCTGGTGGCACGACCAGTGGATCACCCCTTGTCAGCGCATTCTATAGGATCCTCACGTTTGTTGCGGATCCCTCCCATTCGGGGAGAACATACTGAAATTTTAAGTCAAGCTCACAAGCGGCCATGACATTCTGTGTCAACATCCCATTTCTATTTTGGTATGATGCTTGTGACTGTACTGGTAGGAAGGCCGATATGTGGGTGCCATCGATCGCACTGACGCAGTCCTGGACCCAAAATGTCAATCAGTCCGATATTATTTAAATGGAATAGAACTTGATTAACATTGCTCAATTGATGTAACTAAAATATAGAGTAGACATTATACCCTGAAGTTTGTAGGTCATGTTGGTGTCTGGATGCTGGATGGTTTGATGAAGTTGGGTGCTAGTGTTAGAAAGCATTGAGCACTCCGTGGAAGTGTCGGCTTACTGTTTCCGCTGATCGCATAAACTTCGATGCGATCGTTCTGTTTTTAACAACATGTGCTAGAATATGCAAGCATGCGACGACCTCTTCCTCGACGGTGACCTCGCGTGTGTCTTTTAGCAGCCCTCGAACTCTTAGCAAGTCACGAAGGTAGTCAAAGCTAGCCTTGTTTAGTCTAAGCTGACTAATACACTCTTCATCCCTCCCCTTCTATTAATTTGGAAATGTAGTGGGCTCTTTCAGCACTTCTCCTTCCTGGATTCAGATTTATTTTGATACTGGAATATTATTGCGGCCGCAGTCGCTACTTGCATTTGCCATGCAGCTAATGTTCCCCAAAGAATTACAAGCACTGCTTTTTTTTTTCTTGTTTCTTACTTCCCTCCTCTCCTTATTTGCCTTTTAATAGAACGATCTTGTACCCTCCATTTTATTGTAGTGAGAAAGACGAAATTGTGGTGACTAATTCCAAGTTTGATAATTCACATATCTTGATGCACGAAGAGATTAGTAGTATGAGCGTGTGAGAAGGAACCAATGAGAAGAGTGCATATGTTTGGTTCAATAGTCAAGAAATAGGTGTTAACGAAAGCTAAGAAGCAATGTTTTTAAAAAAACATTCAGAAGTGGTAATGTTGGAGATCACAGATCACCCTTCCACTTATATTGCTAACATGGATATTATGGCGAACTGCATGAGATGTAAAACCTGGACAAGTAATCTTGGGAGCCGTACGATATCGTATGGACTCAAACAAGGTCGGTAATCAGCATAGAATTTTTTTTGAAAAATAATAGAGTAAGTTTACCTAACAAGTGGTCTCGGTGATCTGATTATAGAGATTCAATCAGATTCAGCCTTTGTAGTTTCTAAATAGGAAAATATTAAATGTATTATGAGCGGAACCAAGCAAATGCCTACCAGAGCTTGCTCACCATGTCTATGTGAGTGGTTGGCTGAAACTACATACACAGGCATTAGAGAGGGAGAGACGGGAGTCCATACCTTGCTCATCGACGGACATATTTTGGATCGTATCGGAAGTCATCTTCTCAGTGCCAAAGCTGATGTTCTCGTTCTTCGTAATCCACTGCTCCGGATGCCTCTTTTTATAGAAGGATTTGGAACCCACATGAAGTATGGCTGTAAGGATCTCAGAGTAAGTTATTTGAATGTGGACAGCTAGAGAAACTGTACTAGTGATTGTACTCGATTTATGCAGGACATTCTTTCACCATATGTGCAACAACCCTTTTCTCACAACCTCAAACTGGAGTTATTACCAGAGAGATTGGGCAGGTATGGTAGAATATATATTGCTTCTGTAGGATGTGCACAGACCTAGTCTTTTAGTTGGGCCAGGAAGAGATGCACGAAGACATCCACGGTGTCCAGGTTCATTCAACACTGATGGGGATGTCCTCTCAAGCCTATGCGCCAAATCGATTCGCAATCTGTAGATGCGAAGACTTCTGAAGGCCTACGAACAGGGATTGGGATCGCCATGGAAAGAAGAGACGATCTGATGCAGAGTGTAGTTGGGGGAAGCTATGAAGGAAGAGGGTTTGATGGAGAGATGTGTAGGAATAGTTATAATCTTGTATACGCTTTGATGGATAGACAGTTGACTGAAGTTGTGAATGAGTTCTTATTTCTGCAAGAGAGCAAATCGGAGAAGTAATGGTCATCACTGCACTGGGCGTCTCCCCTTGTCCTAGCTCAAAACCGGGTTCCCATGGATATGCCTGGAAGCGTACGGGGTACTTCTCTGGTAAAGTTGATAGGCCAGGGACTTCCTCACTTATTCCCAGAAGACTACTTTTTTGGCTTCATACACAATGTGCAAGTGGAAATGTTCACTTGTCAAGTACACTGTCAAGCAGGTCCAATAGTAGCCACAATTGTCATGGTGCCTTTCTATCCAAACCATGTGACGGGTTGCACCCAAATGGGGAATAGTTAATTTATCGACCGTTGGAGTTGCACTATACTTGACATCACTTTACATGTTAAATTGCCAAACGCACTTAGGAGCATTTCCGTGTGGGTTTATTTTAGTATGCTTATATATATATATATATATATAGCAGAGCTCTCCTAAGCTGCAACTTAACTTATCCTAAGCTGAAATAGGGTTGGTCCCACAAATCAAAGTTGATTATATCTGGTTTTTTTTCATGATGAAATTGAAAAATCCAACTCTGATTGGATTTATCTTGATTTTGGAGACGATCATCATACAAAAAACAGCATAATCAACTTTGATTTGTGGGACCGTCCCTGTTTTAGCTTAGAATAAGCTAAGTTGCAGCTTAGGAGAGCTGGCCCTATATATTTATAGGAAATATTCATGTGCATCCATCCCTCACCATGTTATGGTGAGGGACAATATACTAGGGTTGACTTTATAACACATCCGAATCATCCACACACATGGAACCCTCCTAAGTACACTAGACCCATTGAATTTTTGTATTTTCGCCTATCCAAATGGATTAGACCGTTGGATCGATGGTCAAATTTTTTCCTTTAATATAAATTTATTAAATTTGTGGGTCATGGATGAAGGGGTTAGAGGCATGGGATTGACCCCAAATTTGATATATGGTCTCATCCAAAGTGTCTCTTCTCATCCCCCACAAGTACCATGATTAGTGGGTCCCTAGGTGGGCCCCATTAAGTTTGTCCCTCACCATATGGTGAGGGAATGATGCATATGAATATCTCCCTTTATATAGATATATATATATATATAGAGAGAGAGAGAGAGCAGGGCTTTCTTAGGCTGCAACTTAGCTTATCCTAAGCTGTAATAGTCCTGATCTCACAAATTAAAGTTGATTATATCTGTTTTTTGTATGATGAAACTGGAAAATCCAGTTCTGATTGGATTTATCTTATTTTAAAAACGATCATCATGCAAAAAACAACGATAATCGACTTTGATTTGTGGGACTAGTACTATTCCAGCTCACGATAAGCTAAGCTTAAGCTTAGGAGAGCTGACCTTATATATATAATTAATGCATGATCTTTTCGGTTTTTTTTTAATTTCCAGTGGCTTATTTACATTAGGCATGAAAACTGGGCTGTGCCGTGCCTAGGCAGCTAGGGCTCAGCCCAACACAGCCTAAGGCATGGATTTATCCGCGTCGTGCTGGGCTGTGCCGCCCGTGGGCCAGCAAACATGCCCCTTCTATTATTTTTTTTTAATTTATTTTTTAATATAAATTGAAGAGATCCTTTATGGACTTTTAGGGGTTCTTAACTTGAAATAAAGTTGAAACTATTAAAATAAACGCACAAACATTGAGCTAATTTATTGAAAGAACGTTAGAGGAGTCTAGTATCTTTTTGAATCCAAGACTTACATCTAACATTCCAAACGTTGATCCCACACTCTCTTGATGTAGAGATGTATATTTCTTTGTAGAAGGAAAGAATTGATAATGGTTAATAAAATATCTATTTCTCCTTTACGCTTTTTTTTTTCAATTTTATATTTTTCTAAGATTTTTCTATTTTCTTTTATTCTTTGCGTTTGTGGATCCATTGGTCCAAATTGAGTGTTCAACTATTAAGTACTTAGCTAAAAAAATAGTAAAAAAAATCCAAAAGAGTCAAATCAGCATAAGTTCATGTATGAATTTATCTGAAAAGTCCATAACAAAATTCACTATATGTTTTTCTCTCTAGGTTTTTCACTGACTAATATTTTATATGATTCTTAATATATTGTTTAGATTTAGCATTTTTAATATGATTTTAAAAGTGAGGATGTGGGTTTTTTTTAAGTTTATTTTGTGAGAATTTATTTTATTTTTCAGATACAAAATTTCATTTTATGCAAATTAAATATAGTTTTTTTATGAAATAATTAAGCTTTAACTCTAATTAAATAATTTTATGAAGAAAAATAATAAAACGACAGGTCCATGCTTCGTATATTTTTTGGACAAAAATACCCTCATAAACCGATATCGTCCGAACTTGTCACTCATCTTTTTTTACTTTCTTTCCCACATCTTATCTTAATCCAAAATCTCTCATCACCTTCTCCCATCACCAACACGGTCGTCCCTCCCACCTTCACCTTTCTTTTCACCACAAACATACCATTCCTCCTCAATATCTCCATTATCTCTTCATCTTTGTCACCAATCCACTTCATCTTTTACACTCTCATCTCATCTCTCTCATTTCATTCTAACATCCTCTGCCTAGGGTTGTCAGAGGGCCGGGCTGGGGTAAGCCCTTACCCTACTCTCATATATGTGGGCCAGGCTCGACCTACCCTTAAGGGCCAAGGCTGGGCTAGGTCCAAAAAAATGATTTTTTAAAATATTATTATATATAATAATTTTTCTGTATCATATGCTATTTTTCTATACGATGATGGTAACCCTGATTTTTTGAGCTACGGATTGGTGCAATGCAAAAGTCAATCTTTTTGTGCAACTTTTAAAAGAATGCACGAAACAAGTTACTTTGTCCTCGTATAAAAATAATATTTAGGATTAAATCAAATAAGCTAATTTGATACTATTTAAACATGAAATTAGGACATGAAAGACATTATTAAATACCTTAACACACTAGCAGTAGTTATATAGATTAAGTAATGTGCCCAGTTTTGTTTGTCATCGGACTATTAGTAAGATTATCGCGGTTGAAGTTCGGCTAGTTATAGCCTTTTTTGCTAATTCATGTACTACCTTTCTTTTATAAAGCAATAATATGGACCATCAGAACATGTTTGATGAGTCTCATTTGATTCAATTAGATATATTCCAAATAGGCAGTAGACATTTTTCAAATAAATTGTTTAGTATGTGTGGTTCAAATAAACGTTAGACCAATCTTGAATTAGCATTAACCCTAACTTGTAATTTTTTGAAATATTACCATTGGATTTTATAACAAACAAAATAAACTTTGACTACCTAAAATGAATGACGAAAAAATGATTTGATGTGTGAGTCACAATCGTTAACTCCAGATGGGGGCCCACTTGAATGAAAAAACCAAAACAGTTATGAAAGTAAGGAGATGAAAGGAAATTGACATCAATCAGTTGCTAGTGGCTAAAACTCAACCCACTCAATGATGATGTTGATGGCCATCCATCTAATTAAACTCTCAAACTTCATTAGTTGATATTGCCGAGAATCAGTCTAATGAATGGCAACTTGAATTTCCTTTTCTTTTCATGAATGTCTTCTATGATATTGTCAATGATGGCATTTTGGTAAAAAAAAAAGTACGAATAACTTTGCCATAGTTGTATTGTATTTCTTCGCAAACCTATTTAATCAGACTTTAATCTGAATTCTTTTTCATAGGCATCCCTAATTACAATGTTATGTGAAATATTTCTTGAAGCTGTACTTCTTCACAAAATAGCCATATAATAAATGCGTGTTATTTATATATACTTATAAATTATGTGTGATATGGTTTCATCCAAAATTGGGGGTATTAATATATATACAATTTAAAAGAAGCGATATATGATTTTAAAATAATTTGACATGCATACGTTTAGTAAGCATAAGCACCCAATTCATCGGTAGCTTAGTGGTGAAGCAACTCCCTTCAAACACAAACCAAGGTTCAACTATTGGTTGTAGCACTAATTATGAGGGACGTGGGTGAGTGCATATCCATACCATATGCAAGCTGTGTACAAGATTTTGCTTTCTGTGGATGTTTGTTTGCACATCTATATGAGTTACATGTGTAATGGTTACACATCTTCACCTTTGTTTGAACTCTTTACACATACGTACGATGTATAAATAAGGTGTGAAAAATGTGTATAAATAAAGTCATTTACACAAGAAAAACTTTCACATTAAAATTCCTTTTCACACATCTTGCAAAAGGACCTAGGCTAGTTCTTACAAAATGATTGCATTCCCCTGAGCGGCTGGGCCTCATCAACGGTCCTTATTTTTATCATTCTCGCGTATAAACCAATTAATTTGTTTATTGACCTTATAAACCCCAAGACCTTAAGCTGATTACCTTAAGTCTTAATAAATTTTGAGTAATTTTGTGAAAATGCCCCAACTTATAAATCTTATTTCTTATACTTTTGCGGGACCCTAGATCAGGATTCGAACTATTCAATATTCTTATATTAATGGTAAACATAAAGATATTTAGTTTCATATCTTAATTCTTATTTTGACAAATTTCCAAAAAAACAGTGGATGTAAAAATAGTGTTTTTGACAAACAAGTTAATGTATTTCACATGAGTGACATTTACATATATAATATTTAGATATATACCAACCATTTTCCAATCATGTGTGTAAAAGGCGAACGACCCTTGAGCTTTCATTTGGCCTTTGTTACAGTAAACCAAGGTTTGAAAACTCGTGACTCGGACTCGACTCATCCAATGCAAAAAAAAAAAAAAAAAATCGACTAGGATAGAGTCAATGTGAAGACTCGAGAGAGTCATGCTTCTTTTAAAAATAAATCCATAAGTTATAAAATCTAAAAAAACATTTATTTACATGATTAATAATAATTAATTCAAATTAATAAATTTATATATGCAAGAATTATACTACAGTAAGGAAAATAAAAAATCCTGCATATTATATATTTTGTTAGTCTAAATATCGAATGTAAAAGATCAAATATAAGTTTTAAATGGCATTCCAATCATTTGCCAAAAAAAAAAAAAAATGACATTCCAATCATTATTTTTAAGTTACTCACCCCAAACCTCATGCATAATTATTTATAAATAAAATTTCATTATTCTAAAATTAAATTTGCCTATTAAATGGTGTGGAATGCAAACAACTTATTAAAGTGAGATGACTCAACCGAGCCTCCTCTATTTTTGACTCGGTCCTTCAGCAAAACGAAATGACAAGGGAGAGTAAAGAGTCAACTCCGAGAGTTTTCCAACAATAAGTGAAACCACCATTATTCCAAGCCTTGAATATAATGACCATCAGAAAATGGATGTTGATTTGTGGGAACTTACCAAACTAGTAAAATAGAAGCTGTTTTCCGCGTCTATTGGATAGGTCTAATGGTAGAAGCAAGGGGCTGAACAGGAAATGCTCACATGCTTAAAATGTATTTCTCACTATTATTTTCTTTCCCGACTCAGAAAACAATGGAAAGGAATGATTAACACAAGGTAAATATGCATTTTCCCCAGTGGTACATGATCAGAAATTTGTTTCTGATCACCAGTATCATATAGATGATATGACTCTTCAGTTTTCAGAACTGCCAAATGAATTTCAAACAAGGTGCCTCAGGATAAATAGTATCCTCAGGCCCTGGTTTTGGGCAAGGAAGGTTCTCAGCTCAGTGTTGCTGACCCAACTCTCCAACCAAACCAGCTTAAATAATAGATGTTAAGAATGAAATACAATAATAGCTCTCATTTGAAGAAAACAAATGTCAACTGAAGTGGTTTTGACAAGTGCTTATATTGCTGAAACAAACCTTGGAAGGAAATTGAACTGATAAAGTCTGCGAAGGAAGTAGTCAGAAGTGATATATTGTGGGTGACATTTAAGTTTCGATGACGATAATGATTTAGCAGAAAAACTGAAAAAAATGGATGAATGGGATTTCATTTTGGGACATTTTTTTATGAGATTCTTTTGATGTTGATCAACGAACCGAAGACGCACATGAAAACACAGTAGACCTGAACATAACTATGTAATCCTTGAATTGGGGATTATAACTCATCATAGAAAGTCTGAGAACAACCCAAGTTGTCAATCAAGCATTGTAGGCAGTGAGCTTTCCAATGTTACCTACTATAAATGCCCCAGAGAGAAGTCAAAAGAGTGTTGGAATTCATAATTAGAACGGTACACCATTAACAGAAAATTATACAAAGAGAAGAAACGCAAGATCAAATGGCTTAAATTAATAAACATAATAAATGGCATTAACAAGTGTTACCAGATTAAGCCCTTTCTTCTCCTATACCTGTCTACATGGTCAGTGCTCATCCGTGATTTCTCAGGCTTATCAATCTTCTTTGATTTCTCAATTCGACTATCTAAACTGATTCTTGAAAGCTCTGGGAGGTCAGAGATGATATGGGGTTTCACTGTGTTTTCAAGTTCGATTGATTCATTTCGATTTTGATCGTCGGCATCTGTCTTCGTTCTTTTTGAGCTATTTCTGCCACCTTTTGACTTACCAACCACGGACACAAATTTCTTCAAATGTCTTAAGTACTCGGGGTAAATCTCAAGATTGCAATGGTTGCCGCCATTTAACCAGAGGGGCTCATACTTTTCCTTGCTAAGCTCCCAAAGCTGCTTTCCATGACACCAATGAACTACTTCATCAGCTGTTCCCTGAAGAATATGGAGAAAGAAAAGAAAAGATTGGTTTGCATGTCATTGTATTTCTTCAACAAACCTTCCTAAAACAAAATTGACAAGCTTGTCATAAGCCATATAATGCAAAATAAGCATTAACCTAAAAAATGATGCATTTAGCTTTTTCTCTGACTTTCATATTTGTAGATGTACTACCATGTCTGACCCTAGCTTCTATTTGGTGCATGAACAAAGTCCTATACAAAGTTTTATTAACTCAATACAATACTCAAAGCAGTGCTATGATTCTTGACCCAATGATATGTATGTATACATAATCAAATGCTTGGAAGTTTTTGATCGGGTGGGGCACAACATTAACGAAGATCCTCTGGAAAATATTCTTTTGATCTTTCAAACAATTTCCAAAATTAGGTAGTTGTGGAAAAGTAAAGCTAAGAAAGTAGTAAGTGAAGCAAAGTGCAAAGCATATGATGACCTATATAATAGGTTGGGAACAAGAGAAAGAGAGGAGTATTTTTAGGCTTGCAAAAATAAGAGAAAGGAAAAGTAGGGACTTAGATCATGTCAAATGTATTAAGAGTAATGACCAAAAGGTTCTAATGAAGGACAACGATATCAAAGAAACGTGAATGGAATATTTTAGCACCCTTTTAAATAAAGACTATATAGGAGACATAAGAACAATAGAAGATACTTCATTAGCAAAGCATACTTTTTTTTTTGTAAAACTAGTGTGGTGGAAGTGAGGAAAGCATTAAAACAAATAAAGATAGAAAAGGCTACGGGTCCAGATGACATCCTAATTGAGGCTTGCAAATGCTTACGAGAAGTTGGGGAGATTTGGTTAACTAAACTCTTCAATAAGATATTAATGACAAAGAAAATGCCGGATGAATGGAGAATAAGTGTTGTAGTACCTATATATAAGAACAAATGGAGATATACAAAACTGTACGTCTGTACCAATTATCGTGGGATTAAACTTATGAGCAATACTATGAAACTATGTGAGAGAGAAATGGAGCAAAGACTTAGACAGAAGACCAAGATATCCGAAAATCAATTTGGTTTTATGCTAGGGAGGTCAACAATGGAAGCTATCTTCTCACTTAGGCAATTAATGAAAAAATATCAAGCGAAGAGGAAAAATCTGTATATGGTCTTCATCCATCTAGAAAAAAACTATGACAAGGTAACTAGAGGTTTAATTTGGTGTGTTGTAAATAAAAGGAATGTTTCAAGAGGTTACATTAAAATTATTAAAGACATGTATGAAGGAGTAGTAACAAGTGTGAGAAGAAATAATTAAAGACATATGAAGGGGCAGTAAAGAGTGTGATAACTACTTGTGAAGAGACGGGAGTTCCCAGTGACCATAAGTTTGCATCAAGGGTTAGCTGTAAGCCCTTATCTCTTTGCATTGATTATGGATGAGTTAACTGCTCATATTTAAGAAGAGGTACCTTGGTGTATGTTATTTGCAGATGATATAATGTTAGGAAATGAATCAAGAGATGATGTGGATGCAAAACTCGAGAGATGGCGGGAGACTTTAGAATCCAAAAGCTTTAAAATAGCCGCACAAAGGCGGAATATATGGATTGTAACTTCAGCGGGTATATAGAAAAAGCTCAAACTACTGTGAGAATTGAAGACCATGAGATACCACAAAGTGATTTTTTTCATTACCTTGGCTCTATAATCAGTAAGGATGGGGAAATTGATGAAGATGTCAAACATATGATAAAAGCGGGATGGTTAAACTGGAGACAAGCTTCTGGAGTGCTTTGTTGGAGTTGGCCACATGAATTTTGTTTTTCCATTCCGATCTATCCTGAGCCAAATCCTTCGATAAGCTGCACGTCTTCAGATCTATTTTTACTACCTCCATCTACGTCCTCTTTGGCCAACCCCTCCTCCCCTTGGTGGGCCATCAACACTATTTACATAGTGAACCCATATAACTATTTGAATGTATTCTTGTGTTTCTATACTTGTATGAGCTCATCACTAAATATTGCCTTTCTAATACTACCATATTATTAGATAAACATTTTGGCTACCTTATCAATTTTCTATTTTTATGGGCTAAATGCAGACTATTCATGGTAAGTGATAATCATCCATTTCTTCAAACATTAGGATCATGATATAGGGGAGATATTAGGGCAAGGACCATTACATGATGGGGCTCAACAGAATGGTTTATATTAATGAAAAAGATCCACCACATCCAACATTGTTGAATTGGACAAGAAAAGTTTTTCATTTTAACTGGGAATCATAAAATAACTCCCCTAGTTTTTCATAAGATATGGTTCAGGTTTGGATAAGCATTCCTCTATCCACCATCAAGTTATCAGTTCTCGTATTGAGTATGCTTTCACTTTGTGGCCCATGAACTTAAAACTCATAAATGGAGCCAATGATTCAATCCAACTCAAGAAGTGCAAAATCTCACATTCCATATTAACTCTTTCCTTTTATGATCATTATTGAGGGTTTTTATTTTTATTTTTATTTTTATTTTTATTTTTATTTTTAAAAACAGGATTAGGACTCTTCTGAGAAGGTCACCATCATTTCATTAAGTGATTACCATTGGTTTCCATCTACAAGTCTGAAGATTTACGTAGGATTTTTACTATTTTCTCTCTAAAAAAACAGAACTAAATCTAAGAGACAGCTCTTGGGGAACAGAAGGTGCAATTGACTTTTCATAAGTAGTGTTCCTTCATCCCTTTTGCCTGTGTGTGAAAGCTATAAATGAGGCACCGAGGGAGCAAGTCCTTCGGTGTGAGGCCTTCCACTATTCCATCTTCTTGTTGCTTCTGTTCTGAGTTCTGATCGTGTCAGTTAGACGATATATCTCAAAGTAAAGAATACAAGGCCACTCGTTAACTCTAAACTGTTAGAAACTACCAAGCAATTAAGGAGAAGAATTCAAATTAGAAAGTCAGTTAATTATATCAACATAGATGGAAATAAAACAAGGCTGCAGGAAAATAACACACATGTACTTACATGGATAACAAGAACAGGACAGGTTACCAAGCCGATTTTGTCAATATTCTGTAAAACAAAACAAGCACTCTCTCATCTACTGCATAAAATGCAGCTTGAAACCATATGACATGAAGAAGTTAATGCAGTCCTCCATTTAGGGGTTTGAGTCTGGAGTTTGTATATGAAGGGCCCATTTCCAAGTGAACTAGAGCAATTGAACTAATAGCATCACCAGGATAAACCATTCCACAACATAGCAAAGATTTTTAAGGCAAAGTTATCCATCCTTTCCCCTATTGAACAGTAGAGTGCTGCAGTGTTTTGATCTCAACAGTCAATTTGCAAAGTGATGCATCAAGGGTTAGGATGGTGAAATCTAGAAATTTTAGGGACACATTTTTGTGAAGGACCACAGTTTTACATGTCTCTCAATCCATTGTAAAATATGGAACACCATGTCATTGTAACATTACAATGATATGGTGTTTCATATTTTAGGATGTTACAATGACATGGTGTTCCATATTTTACAATGGATTGAGAGACGTAAAACTGTGGTCCTTCACAATTTTCTCCAAGGGAGGCAGTTCTGTTGGATCAATGATCACGATTCCTGAGTCATGCACTACACCTTGACAAACTCAGGGCCAGAATATTACCTTGTAAATGTCAAACCAGTATGTGCGTTTGACTTGGTACAATACTCTTAAGCCGGATAGAATGGCACTATGCAAAACCACAGCTCTCAAGTATGGTAGACGTGAAGCAAGATCAAGAGTGGGTCCACTCCCAACAGATTGACCATATAATATTACATCCTCTTCTCTAACTCCATATTTATCCTTCAAGCAACTATATGCAGCTTCAATGTCTGCGTATGTATTTTGCTCACTGGGCTGTTTCAAAGAAAAATATTACTATCACATTGGAAAAAAGCTGAGGGCTAGTTGGACTGTAGACCATAATAAGGAAGATGCCATTTGTACTGCCAAAATGGTAATGAGATAAAACGAGCATCTTATTCCTGTTCAGGTTGTTTTTACAGAAGAGCATCTACCACATCCAACCATCCTCACTGGGATGAGAGGAAAACTGTGTCTCTCCCACAATGAGGATAGGAGGATGTGCATATTGCTCAACCTTCAAAGTTCAAACCATCCAGCTGGGCCCTAATCATAGTATGATGGATTTTTCCCCAGCAATTGAAAAGTCATAAAAAAATTGAAAGTCCATAACTTTCTAGGAAGGAAACAAAAATCTTCTCATTTCAAGGGATTTAGGAACAAGTCATTACAAGTTTAAGAAACCGACCTTCCCTGTAGATTGTCCATAACCAGAGTAGTCATACCTACAGAGAGTTTTTGTTAGAATCAGTGTAAACTGAAACAGGCTCTTGTCTAAGAGATAAACATTTTAAATGTTGTTTAAAAAAAGGAATATTTACATGCAATATACAACACTGAACCTAAAAATAGAAAAGCAGAGCACGAAACAAGACAACGTAGATTTTGCATGGTATGAAGCACCAAGTTAAGGGTTCAATAGAATAAGGCCCGATCCCAATTAGAGGAACATCAAAAAGAAGAAAACATAAGAAAAAGATCAACAGGAGAAACTCATTCAGGCTAGATAAAACAGTGATCGGCCTTAGCTCATGTAAATGATAACTACTATCATGGACAGAAAAAACAAAATGTCAGGCATATAAACAATTAGTGGAAAAACTCAGAATATACAGGAGTATACTGCAGCTGATATCCCCGTCAAAATAGGAATAATATCGAGATGGAAGAATTCAGATGCTGAGTGCCATAAGCTTGGACAGACTCAAACAATATTTGATGTGAAACACATCAGTAACTGAGTGGGAGCAAGCACTAGAGGCATGTAAACTATTAACCATCCATCATCTCAGCCTAAAAATCTGTGATTGATAAATCCCAAGGAATCCGCTGAGGCTTTCTTGTAAATTTTTCTTATTTTTTATTTTTCAATTTCTCTAAAAAAACTCTGGTTAGTTATAGAATAACGGAGAGTGAACAAATTGATATTTTGTTCAGAGAGATGTGAGACAGACCTGTGACTAACCCCTTGTGAAACACAGACTTTGCCACATTTTTACTAGTACTCAGGTTTGTCTCTTCCGTACAGAAGAGAAGAGACAAATATAAGTTCTGGGACCAGAATTTAGACTCCAAATACAAGACACTTCAATGTGGGTATCCTTCCATAGAATTCGGCGCTGCCTTTTAAAACTGTGGCTTGTGTTGGAAGTTTTCTTCTTTTTTTTTCTTCATTTTTAGGAGGACCTTCTTTAAAAAAAATTCCCTACATGATTCCTACTATCTAATGGTAGCTGTTTTAATTTAATTGACATTGAATTGTTTTAATGATGTCAATGAATCTCCGATTACCAGGTCAACTGAAGGTTCCAACTTAAAAAATCCAGGTATGGACCCTCCTTTTGGACCCAGTTGATAATAATCGGATCAAGGTCCGCTGTCCAGTAGGAATTCGAATGCCGTTTACCTGAGTGTTATGTATATATTAGCATCATGGATCCATTGGGCCATCCTAACGGGGCCATAGCAACCAAATGGGTTGAGTGGATGATTTAGAGGATACCTAATTAACAATCATGTTTTGAATGAGATTCACCAAATATGGGTCATTTTAATTAGAGAATGGATGAGTTAGTCAAGAGAATAATGGCCACATTTGGTTTCTATCTTGAATCTCAAATTCTATTTTTGAGTTTTGAATTGGATCATTGTATAAAAAAGAAAGGAATGAAAAGAATATACAAATCCGCTCCCCCCCCCCCCCCCCCAACAAAATAAAAAATAAAAAAAAATACATATATGAAGGAGCCAATATAAGTTAACTCTCCAGCATACCTTTGTATGTGAGAGGAATGTATATTTATAATATTTTTCAAAGATACACAGAATTTTCTCATAAGGAAAACCAGCTATTGATATGATTTTACACACTAGTAATCTTTGACTAAGAATATGAATTGAGTTGGCATGATCCATTTGACACGTTGCTGACTGTGCAGGCCAAATCCAAAGATCATGTTTTATCTTTGGATATTGGGCTAATATTCGCCCTCAAGCTGGATGGGATGGCAGTGATGGAGAGCTTGCCAATAATAAACTTGAAACGGTGTGAACTTAGACCTTTTGTGAAAACATTTGCAAGTCTGGGTTAGGACATAGCAAACATCAATATCTTTGTGAACCACTCGTTCCTGGATAAAGTGATAACCTCCACATGCTTGGTGCGAGCATGGAAAACCGGGTTGGCAGCAAGGGCCATTGCACTAATGTTGTCGCACCAGATAGTTGGAGGTGAGCGGATGTAAATGCAAAGGTCTTTGAGGAGAGTACGAATCCAGGCAAGTTCGGCAGCCGTGTGGGCTAGGGATCTGTATTCAGCTTCAGTGCTTGAATGGGCCACAGTAGTTTGTTTTTTTTGCACTCCATGAAATTAAGCTTTTGCCAAGGAAAACACAGAACCCATTTGTGGATTGTCTGTCATCTAGGCAGCCCGCCCAATCTGAATCAAAATAAGCTTGGATATTTAATGATGAATCAGACTTTAAGACAAGACCATGTTCTAGCGTGCCTTTTAGATATCTCATGATTCGTTTTACCGCCATCCAATGAATTGTAGTGGGGGCATGCATGAATTGACACACTTGGTTAACCGCAAAAGCGATATCTGGTCGGGTCAATATAAGGTATTGAAGTGCCCCAACTAAGCTCCTATAATCTGTGACAGTAGGTAGTAAATCACCTTCTGATTTGGACAATTTCTGGCCACTAGAAACAGGCGTTGAGTGGGACTTTACCCCATCTCAGTTCCATCGTTGAAGGAGATTAACAATGTATTTGGTTTGACAAAGAAATAAGCCACTGCAATCTCGATAAACTTGAAGTCCCAAAAAATAATGCAGCTTGCCCAAATCTTTCATAGCAAAGACTGTACCCAGGCGTGTAATGAGTTGCACAAGCACAACGGAATTATTTCCCGTAACAATAATGTCATCGACATATATTAGGAGAATGAGAATTGATGTCCTTTCTCTTCAAATAAATAGAGATGAATCCGCATTTGATCCTTGAAAACCCAATTCAAGTAGAAAGCTAGTGAAACGTTGAAACCAGGCACGTGGGGCCTGTTTGAGGCCGTCTATTGCCTTGTGCAGACGGCATACATGTGCTGGAAACATTGGATTAATGAAGCCTTGGGGTTGCTGCATATATACCTCCTCAAAGAGATGTCCATGTAAAAAAGCATTTTGAACATCCAATTGACGAATTGGCCAGCCAAAATGTACAGCAAGGGTGAGAACTACTCGAATTGTTGTAGGCTTAACAACAGGACTAAATGTCTCCTTGTAGTCAATCCCCTCTTACTGGTGAAATCCCTTGGCCGCTAAATGAACCTTGAACTCATAAGGAAAACCAGCTATTGATATGATTTCACACACTTGTAATCTTTGACTGAGGATATGAATTGAGTTGGCATGATCCATTTGACAAGTTGCTGACTGTGTAGGCCAAATCCAAAGATCACGTTTTATCTTTGGATATTGGGCTAATAATATATATAAATAAATAAATAAATTATAGTGCTTGTTGCACTTGGAGGTTTGAGTCTCCTCGAATTGACTAAATTATACCTACCATCTGCATCAATTGGTATAATTGCTTTTTCCCGCTATGGCAATTACATGTGCAGAGGCAATGAACAACAAAATTGATAAGCTGGAAGACGAATTGCATCAAAACATGGAGTCGTTGCCTGAGATCAAGGATATCCTAGCAGCCTTGATTACAAAACAAGATCTCAGTATCTCATCTGTTTCAAAGTAGGATGAGTTGGAAGGCTCTTATAAGAATAGATGAATGAGGAATGGAGCCGGACTGGATTTTTCCAAATGTCGCAGGAGATCCAACCAGTTGGGTCTATCGAGCCAACCGTTTTTTTTTTTTTTTTTTGCATACAAAACAGGCAAGAGGATCAGAAGGTGTTGATTCCCACAGTCCATCTGGAAGGCAATGCAATCCAGTTGCTCTAATGGTATGAGAGCAACCAGTGGAACTTCACATGGAAGCCGTTGGTGAAGCGCCTTTGCATCCAATTTGGGCCCACCAAGTATGAAGAATTTGATAAAGCCCTTTGTTGGGTACATCTAAGCATAACGATACATGAGAATCAAACCCACTTTGAAAGGTTAGCCAACCATGTCAATAGGTGGAGTGAAAAGGCCTTAGTGGGATGTTTCATTGGAGGAATAAAGGCAACTTTGTGATTACCATCTAAGTATCATTTCATTATGTGATTACCATTGGTTTCCATCTAACACACTTTATGAGTGCCAATCAAAAGGCCTGGGTCCGACTTCTAGATGCGGCGCACTTTGGCTACAATTTACAATGGCGTGAACCATCAGGCCGCACTCATTTGAGTTAGACATAGGACAACAACCTTTGGTACCAAATACCATTTCAAGCAGCTTCATTAGGCATAGCCCGATCGCCTATCCGTTAATAAAGGATTGGCATTTGGCAGGAATGAACTGAAGTCAAAAAGGATTTCTTGAAAGACGGCCGCCACGAGAATGTAAAAAATGAGCATATCAAAAGAGGGACCCTTGGAGTTCAAAGAAGGGGAAAAGGTGATTGTGGAAGTACTACCCCAGTAGTTCAAATCGTTTCAGTATGACACTATAAAGAGAACTTTTCCTATTCTAAAGATGGTAGGACAGGTTTCCTACAAACCTTAGCTACCTGCCTGGCTGAAGATCCATCCTGTCTTCCATGCCAAGCACTTCAAGCCAATTCATAAAGATATGGAAGACCCCTCCAAAGGTTTTCACAACGTGCACAGGCCCCCATAACGACATCTTCTAACAAGAAGGTGGAGTGTGCTGGTGGAACACAGAGTGTATACAATTAGGGAGGGCTATCCGAACAATAAGCTTCGTAGAAGAAGAACTGCAGCAATTCAAGGAACATATCTGACATTTCCATGAAGAACACTCGACAATGTCTCCAAGCTTCCTAAACTTTGAAAACCCTTTCGTAGAGATGTAAAGATCAAAGTATTTTAAAAGATCCCTTGGGTGTTAGATCAGCAACACTAGTATACATCTTAGACATTCATTCATAAGGCCTCGAGCATAAAAAGGGTTGGCCACCTTCATTTGTGACCATCCAAGAGTTGTAGAGGTTCTCTAGCAACATAAATTCTTTCCCCAAGAGTTTTCTTTGCTTTCCACTCTCTAGTGTGCTTGTGAGGCCTGACTGCCTAAGTACCTTAGCCACATGAAGGTCGAGTTAGGCTGGCTTGTCTAACTCACAAGCCGTAAAGCCTGTAACAGCACGAGTTCAGTTCATATGTATGAGCTCTGCCGGTCCTTATCGTGTTCATAAAGGACTTATGTCCAATAAATGGGACTCAATTAACGATGCATATCAGTGAGAAGATAAGAACGCAAAATCACATGACCCAAAGCTATAAGCTACTAATAACCCAACAGTGATTGGCTGGGAATAGAAACTCATTAATATGGGAAACTTGTACATAAAAAAGCAGAAATAAAACAATGCAGTATTGGAGGAATAGACTGTATGTATTAAAAGGAAAAAAATCACATCTCCAAAACAATAATTATAGACAACCATAAAAGGAATCCCAACTCTCCCAAGAAAACCTATTTAACTCCAAAAAAGCCAGCCCTTTCTTTTTGGCAATCAAGTTGGCATTTATTAAAGTAACTGTAATAAATATATTAGAAAGAAATACAGGCAACTCTAACTTTTCGAATCAGTGGACCTGTATTGTTCAATGCATTGCTGACTAATGCCAATCATATATCATACCAACTTAAAATCTTTTCCCAGCAACGCGAGCTAGGTCTAGTATTACTTTCACATTAAAAGTAGACAATTTTGGTTCTTAGAGCTTTTACTGCCAATGTCGCTCCTTTTATGAGTTTGCTGACAAATGTTGATGTCTATTTGTAGGCCAAGAACATGAGCTTAAGATTTTCCATCATCATGGTCAACAACAATGAAGCCTTACCCATCCATCTAGGGTCTGCTTGTTAGCCTAATTTCCCCCTCAATCCTATTCAAAACCATGGCTTATGTATCTCAACAAATCTTATCATATTTCTACTCGATTTTATGTTGAGAAGATCAAATTGCATGTAAATTATACCTAAACCACACCAAACAATAAAATTGGCATCCAGTATTCGCAAGTCATTACATTACCCAAAATAAGAAAATTGAAGAAAACTAGCACAATAACCTGTGCTAGCATGAGCATGATTGTCCACTCACTATAATTGTAGAAACAAATAAAAATAAAAAATAAAATTATGAAAATTTAAAATTTTGACTAAAATTAAATTGATATAAGATCATCACAATCACTATAAAAGCTCCATACAAAAGGCACCATTTATCACGATAACAATAGACATTTAGAGGGTAAGAAAAAGAGAAGACATAGAATTGAAAAACCCTTTGCTCTATTATAAAATAATATGATTTGAACTAGTGGGGAAGGGGTAGGTTGAAAAGACATGGATGGAAGTAGTAAAAATAAATCTAAAAACATGCAACTTATTTGAGGATTTGGCTCAGGATAGATCGGAATGGAAAAACAAAATTCATGTAGCAAACCCCAACATAATTGGGACAATGATTTGGATCGGTGACCCCACTTGACCTTAATGCTATACAATTATTAGGTAGGCCGCGGGTCAAGAAATCCTGACCTATAGTCAAAAGAGTCAAACAATGGATCGATCCCTAACCACCAGTAAACCATTTGCAATATAGTTGTCCACATATGGGTCCTTACATGATAAAATATGGTATGAACTGGTGGCTGCACCTAAACTTAAGCTACACTATTATTAGGTAGGTTGTGGGTCCAAAAATCATGACCCGTGGTTAAATGAGTTTGACATGGATTGACCCTCCTTATCCCCTGTAAACCATCCATAATAAAATTCTGTTGGACATATTCTACGTTTTAATATGCTGTTCATAGAACTACACTATCATTAGGTAAGTTGTGGGTTGCTATTCCATGGACCCATTATAACTAATTCATAAGGAGGGACCACATTATATAACACTTCAAAAAAAAGAACAAAAAAGACGCTATACATGTTAAGGCAACTTGGATCAAGATGACCTACTACTGCACGTTGCAAGTTCAGGGTGTGAACCATCTAATAAAAGAAATTTCAACTCATTTAATAGAAGAACCTAGATCTGGCCCATTAAAATTTTCAAAGACTAAACATTGATCCATGATTTAGTTTGATAGGTTATAAAATCTTACAATGATGCTAGATGCAGTATAATTCTAAATTAATTAATTAATTAATTATAGAAAGCTCATAAAATGAGTATTTTATGACCATTATAATATATTAAAGTTGAGGGTTTGGGATTCAATCTTGACTGATTCCTTTCAATTTTGAATTTTTAATTGAGCCTAGGTAAAAAGCTAAAAATTCATAAGTTGCGAGATTTAAACAAATGACCTTTCACCTTTTTAAATAACCAACCTAACCACTGCACCACACGGTACCAATATGGTTTATCGGAAAATTGTCAAAAGTAGTCATATGAAGAGGGGACCCTAACCATGTGGGTGATTCCCGTGCTTAGCACGAGTTATTGTGCTAGTGTTCTTATTATATTAGAATTGTATAATTTATTGTGGTCAGACAAAATCACATTTCTACATGATTTTTGAATGATTGCACAACACTATAAAAATTACATCTTTCATTCATAATTACAATCTCAAAGATCTTTGATGCAGTGAGGCAAAAACGAATGAATTCATAAAAATCATTAGAGAATTATAGAGATATTGGAAGTTGCAAAATAAATTTATTATATATACAAACTTAAAGTGAGAGTCTCCAAAATCGAAAGAAAAAGTATTCCTTATACATTTAAGAATAGGTACCAAAAATCGAAAACGGTTTTTTTTTCTTCAATTCCCAGTAATGATAGATTCCAAAAAAATATAAATAAAAGAAAAGATACCTGTAATAGAATTGAAAATAAATGTCTATCATCACTAACATATGCCTAAAACTTAAAAACTAAGAGCAAATTCGTGTAATGTACATGGAAGGCCCTCTAGGAAAAGTTCTAATTTCATTTCCTGGTGGGGCCCGCCATTAGATTGAATTACTGTAAAACACGATTAAAACACGCAAAGGGAGCAAAACTAATAAAATTAAAATATAAATCAAAGGTACAAAAGTTAAAAATAGAATGGATAAATCCAAAGCCATCTTCACCAGGACAAAATGACACTTTCATAATTAAAAAAGGTCACAGATCCTTATCAATTCCTTAAAAAAAAAATTGGTAGTTGAATCCTTACATTGTTGACATATATGGAAACGACCATGTGTGTATATAGTTTCATTCATAACTACTTTTGACAAAAAATATTTAATGAACTTTTATATAAAAGCCATATGTGATGTAGTCGTAAGAGTGCGGTTTTAAAAGCTTTAAGAAGTGAGAGCTTGTGAGTTCAAATCTTTACTCTTATCATGGTAATATGACAAAGATTGGAATTGAGAGGTCAAAATTAATTGGGCCGGTCAAAACTAAACTTGTGAGTCAAAATAAAAATCCAGCCAATCAAAACTGCACACGTGGCACAACCCCCCAATGTCCAGGACCGTTCATCATTGCCCTTTGATCATGGATGACCCACTTGAATAGATTGGAAATTCCTACCCATCCTATTTACCTGTTCACCTTCCCTGTCCAGCCGTTCATCAGCATTAACTCCCATAAAAATGGTCAAACCACCCCCCCCCCCCCCGCCCCCCCGCCCCCAAAAAAAATAAAATTTAATACTTCCTACAACTGGGCCACCCCATCAGAGGACCCACCTATAATCATAGGCCACGTGTCCAATTTCATCCCAAATCAATAGCCAAACCATCCCCACCTTAGATTACCACCAAAACTAAGAAAATCAAAAAGTCAAAACATAAATAACAACCACAACAATAACTACTACAATGATCTTATAAAGCATCTAAGGAAAAACCAAAGACCCAAAAGATGAGAATTACAAAAAGCACCAAACATGGAATGATTACCCCATGAGATTGACCCGGAGGCGAGAGCTGAGTTCCACTAAGAGCTCAAAAATCTGACCCAGATCAGTAGCATTTCCGTGGGAGTAGAGGATCGTGGCCGTTGCCTTCGGATTTGAGATGTGGATGGCTACAATCTCCTGACCCCTTCGCGTCTGGAGCTTCAACACGTCCACGCCATCTCGCCTGGGAATCTCCGGTATGTGGAATCTGTTGCAGGATTCGTCGAATTCTAGATGGTACGAAGGGGGATTTGGAGGAAAGAAGGCGAATTTCGCAGCGATTGATGAGGTCACTCCGCCCATGTGAGCAGATTCGGATTCATCAAAGGTGAGAATTCGAATTCCCCGCTACGGAAATCGAACAAAGATTGGATTTTTTCGTTCTTCTCAGCTGGGAATCTGAGGATGGGATTTCTCCCTTTTTTTCTTCTTTCCTTGGATTTCGTGTGCAGGGAGGAAAGAGAGAGAGAGAGAAAGAGAGCAAGGGGACGGAACGGAAAGAAAGGGAGGAGAAAACAGAGAAGACGGTGTTGGGACTGAAAAGACAGGGACAAGTGGGCCATGGAGCAGTTAAAAAATAAAGCTAGAGAACATGATCTTGCGCTGTCGTCGTCAGTATCTAACGGCAGTAAAACATCTGATTTAAGATGTGGGGCCACATTTGTTTGATCCTGATTGATTGCTCGGAGCCCCCAAGATTCTTAATTACGGGGATTGGTTAGACTTCTCATCTTAATCATACAAGATCGATTAGTGAAGGGATCTAATCTAGTATTATTAATCTAAGGATGTAATGATATAATTACTATTAGTAGAGTGATACAAGCAACCACGGGTTTTAGCCAAAGATTGCAGTTTTGAACCTCGCGTTCTCTCCTGAGCCCACTTTGTGGGACAAAAGCTTAAGTTACAGGTGCATGTGTGCGTGAGGGGAGCAGCCACTTCACATTGCTGGAGAAATAAATGGTTCTCCAACAGCTAATCTGATGCAGGTTAGGAAAAGAAAAGCGAGAGTGATTTTAAGTGATTTGGACCAAATTCCAGGCATATAAAAAGGAAGAGGATCTCCTTTTTGGACGAATCAGGGGCCACTATATGCAGGGGCAGAAGGGGGGCAGAGGAAAGAGAAATTGCTTTGCGGCCCCTAATTCGTCCAAACAGGGTTTCCCTATTTAAACGAAACAGGGGATCCGGATCCATATAGAAACCCTGCTGTGGTGGGAATCAGCAGCAGTACATTATGACAGATGGTATCAACTAATTTTCATACAAGCAAAGCTAAAATTAAGAATTAGATGGATAGAGAGGACACATGCATGTTTGTTAGAGCCACCCCACCCCACCCAACCCAACCCAAGGTAATGGATGTTGTTTTGATTGGACCCCTTTATAAAGGTTTCAGTTCCTTACCAATCGAATCATGTCTGGGTGAGGCTTTATCCCGGGGGGGGGGGGGGGTCCCAGACATGGCCTGTCCCATGTTCATGTGACAAATTTTGATTGGTCCAACCAGGGCACCGTGTTTCAAATCCCGAATCCCAATTCCTAAGTTAGATGTATATTGCTAAATTTGATTAATTGACCATCGAGCATATGGCCCCCAAACATGCCACGTGACTTATGCTTGAAAGTTGTAGGGGACCATTACGCGACTGGAGGAATCCTGCAAAGTCTGAAAATAGAAATCCTTTCTTTTGAGGAGAATTACTTTATTTCTTTTGAGGAGAATTACTTTAAAAAATAATGGTTGCAGCAAAGAACAGAGTAACATGCAGCATTGAAAATTAGAATAAGTCTCATCTCTAAAATGAAATGCTTTTGTTGTACTGGTACAAACACACCCTAAAAATTACTTTGGATCTTCTGAGGCTTTGGCAAAGAACATTTCCTAATTAAAGGAGTCAAACCAATTCCCCAAAAAGGCCAAGGCGCTTGAATTCCTAAAATTCCAAAGATCATTTTAGGACTTTTTAGGTGGCTGAGATTTTGAAATGCTTGTGAATAAATGTGCCATTTGACATTGTCGGAAACAAGACGTCACATCATGCCCAAAATCCTTAACAATACAAATTCTTGTCAAAATTCCAGTAAATAAATAAACACTAAATTTTACTTGAATAATAGTTAGTCTCACTCGCTCAAGATAGATCAAAATGGAGAAACATTTAATAATGAGGACTTAGTCTCACATAAGGTTAAACATTTAATTAAAAATGTGATAAATAGCTAGCCTAACTCCTAGAGTAAAACTTGCGGATATCCTATGCACCAATTTGACCTTCATTTTATCACGGATTTTCAATACGTGGGCCCGATTATAGAGTCTCCCTCCTTCAGCTTAAGATTTACCCAACTCAACCACTTAAGGATCCAAATTAGAAATGGACTTTTGTCCAAGAAGGCCCTATTTCTTTAATACCTTAGAACAACCCATATATTTTATATTTTTACTTAAAAATCTCTTGCATGAGGGTCAAATTTAGAAAAAACAATCTTGCAATTTCCACTCTCCACCTTTTGTCTTTTATTTTCCATTGCCCCCATCCCTTTTGGTAATGTTTCAATAATTTATAAAAAAAAACAAGTAATAAACTAAATAAATGTCAACTAAGTGGGAAAAGGTGATAGTCGTATAAAGAAGAAGTATACTTTCCAATAAACTACATTTCTTCTTGTTTTCATAGTAATCTAAAATGAGATGAGAAGTTAATAACTAGTAAAGTAATTAGTATATTTGTGTTTTTTGAAGTAAATTTTTTTTGCCAATAATAAATAAAAGCTTTTTTTTTTCCCTTCGTGGTGGGACTTTATTTCCCCACTTGTTGGGACCAATAAAACATAGGTAAAGTAAGAAGTAAAATATTGGGATTGATTTTCCATGGTTTTTTACTTTGCATCTTAAAAAACGAACATAGTCATTTTATTATTAAGAGTTGGAGTCCACTTCTGCAAAACTTGGAACAAAGGACACGAACAAGACATCTGATTGACTGGTGACTTGATAGAAATTTTAACCTATCTTGGTCCTTATACATCCAAGTGAAGCAAGAAAAAAAAAAGTTAGATAAATAGGCATTTCATAGCAGCCTTCTCTATAATTAGAAAAAATATCTTAAATAATTTAAATCTACATAATAGACAATAATCCCCGTCCTAATCTTTGTGACTTAGACGATTCTCTCTAAAAATACACTATTGTTATGATTGAAATTATATATAAATATTTCCTTAACAATACTACCTTGGAAATGGTTCACAGCTAAAAGAAATAAAACAAAGAAACATATAAACTGTTAATATCTAATATAAAAAAGGTAAATAATCAGGTGAGAACTGTTCTCACGGTTCAAACCATAAGAACTATAGGTGGGGCCCATCTTTCACCCAATCCAAATCTTGTAATGGACAAGGAATCAAGGATCCCCTTGATAGTCAAACGCTACATGGTTTGACACCAATGCAAATGAACTGGACAGTTAAATCGATTATATATCTATACGAATGGACTGGGCTTGTCGGCCATGGATGAAGAGGTTAAGAGCATAGGATTGAGGCCAAACTTGATATTTGGGGTGGTCTCATATAGGTCTTTCAATCCCCACTGGTCCCATCTTAAAATGGAGCCCCTAGTGGGCCCTACAAAAAAGTTCTCACGAAGACTCCGTGAGAACCGTTCTCACTTATCCAAGTCATGAGTCAGCAAGCTATGAGAGTCATTTATACTCCCATTTTAAATTATTTAAGATACCCTTTCTAATGGGTGTTTAGACTATTGGCCTATTTTTTGCTGCAACTTATTTTCTTCCTTTGGTTGTGGAAAAATCATAGATATTGGTAAACATCTCATAGATGAAATGGTGCCAATTCCACTTTATTATGTCACTTGTGTATGTTTTTTTTTTTTTTTCTTTTTCAACTGAGATAAAAGAGGGGCGTTACGAAATACCTATTTATAAAGTGGATGAAAATTATTGTATGTTATACATAGATTTATATTGTTTAAATTTTTTTTATTTATAAAGAGGGACACTACCAAACCCCTATTTATCCAATTTTTTTTTCTATTCTTTAATAAGTATTTACTTTGGTGGACCACTAATATGCATGATGACCAAGATGTGTTAAATCTTCACATCAAGTCATGAATCAACCGCATGTCCATTTGGTGGGCCTTTATCCCAAGTTTTGAAGAAGTGATGCAAACCTTTGATAGTGTTAAAAGCAAATATGTATTTGCAACTTTTCATCACCCTAGTTATATACATGTGTGGAGAGGTAAATATAAAGGGAATGGTAAATCATGAGAAAAATAAAAATGAAGTATGTTAAAGTAAAAAAAAAAAAGAGAACATTTTTCTCATAAAGTTTACTGCTCTGTAGTTTTATCATTATCATCAAAGCCTTGTCCCAACTATTTTGGGGCCTGCTATATGAAATCCATTTCTCCGTTCCAATCTATCTTGAGTCAAATCTTCAAATTAGTTGTATTTCTTTAGATTTATTTTTACTACCTCCATATACATCCTCTTCGGCCTACTCTTTGCCCCAGGTTGATGGGCCCCGGGTGGGCCATCAACCTTCATTACTAAACTTCTCCTTAACGACACCCCTGCCAGCTTGCATTGGACATCCTCAAATCATCTCAAACAAACAAGTTTATCTAATTTATCTCATATTGATGCTATCCTTAAATACTTTAAAAATGTTCATTTTTAATTTTATCATCCCTAGTTTTACCACACATCCACCTCAATATTCTCATATCAGCTACATCCATTTTGTATATATGCTGCTTCTTCATTGGCCAACACTTTACTTCATATATCATAGCTGGTCTAATCATTGTCTAATAAAATTTTATCTTTAATGTTATTGAAATTCGTCGGTCACACAAAACACTCTAGAAGCAAGACTCCATTTCAACCATCTCGCTTTTATCATATGATCAACATCTTCGTCAATTTCCTCATCCTTGCTAATTATCGAGGCAAGGTAATTGAATGAATCTTTTTGTACTATCTCATAGGATTTAATTCTCATAGTAATCTCGACTCTTTGTAAATGCTCACCGAAATAGCAATAAATGTATAGCGCCAAAAGTGTACCTACCGGGTTTCACCAAAGGAAGAATGTTGAGGATTGAGCTCCACCCAAGGGAAAGTATTGAAAAGTATTTATACCGTCTCTACCAACACCTCGGGTTTGGGTAGCAGAGGATATTTAATACAAACGACATCACATTATAACTTTGCTTCTCTACTCCACTTTTTTCATCAAAATAGGCTGAAGTAAAAATAAAAGACCATTATAATTTTGTTTCTCTACTCCACTTTTTTTTTTTTTTTTATAAAAATAGGTGAAAGTGTAAAAGAAAAAAACCGCTACATATATATATATGCGTACTTTTACTCTATTTTTACAATTGGTACAAAGGGTGGAGAGGGGAATTCTAACTTCTAGTGAAGGATGTTTTAGTAAAAACGTAAAACATATAAAAGCTTTTTAAAGTTTTGTGAAAGTATAAGGGCCTTTTTTCAATAAAACTCAATAGCTGTCGTTGCTTAGGGAATCGTGCCTGAACCAAAGATTGGAAGCATAAACTCGGGGAACTCGACCTGGACGACAAAGTTTACAAGATGTGATCAACATGTGGATATGTGGGACCCAAATTTTGGACCGTCCCAACTTCAGCACCTTTTGACTTTCCCAATGCTTTCCTGGGGCTTTGAAGCTAAGCTCCAATTTCAGTGGACTCTAAAAGTAATCCTTTCTTATTAATCACACCAACTTGCTTTAGGAGCTGATTTAGATAATTTTTAACCATTCATTCCATGGAAAACTTTCACCTCCACATCTGGATTCTGGACCCTACCAAAGATGGGAGTGTGGGACCCAACTCTAAATTTCACATGCTACGAGTCCAAATATAGTGCGCATGCCCACTGTACACAGGTGATTGTTTTCTTCTTTTTTATGAGATTTAATTCAATGGATAGTTTGATCAGGTCCGAATTTTATGATATACTCCATAAAATTTATAGTATTCAATATTTCCTTTTCTTTTACGTCTTCATCCATCCAAGGTGGCTGAGGCCCATAAAAGCACTTGTAAAGATAAGAAGAGAGCATACGTAGGGATTAAACCATGAGAGTCTGGATAAGAGGCGGGAATTTTACCTCTATTTTCTTCTTTAGTTATAACTTATAAGGTCTATTGTAGTATATTTATCTGTTCTCTTCATTTAATTTTTAGTCATCTATGTAACAAGGGCAGTTCCTCTTGATTAATAATCTTTTCCACTGGGACCTACCTTTTCTGTTTATATCAATTCCTGGTCAGAGCTCTTCTCAAACGTGAACAGGACCTAGGATTCTGGTCATACCTATCATGATGTGTGAGGTAGACATTTGGTCTGAGAGAACTTTATAAAAAAAAAGTTTGCAATCCATTATTGTAGGATATGTATTCTTAATAAAATAAAAAAAATGGAAATATTCATTCCAATACAGAATTTTATGGAGATCCAGATAGAAAACTTTCTTTTATTGAAGTGAATTAAATAGTTAAGTATGATTCAGCCCCCACCCAACCCTAAAATTTAAAAAACCCCTTAGGAAGTCTTATGCTCTTTTTTTTCTTTTTAACTTCACATTGGCCCTCCTTTTTTTTTCTAAGTTTCTTTTGCATAGTGGTTCTCAAGGCAAATTTTTGAGATTCTGCCCCGCGATGACATGGTTGTCCCCTTGTTGAGGAATGAGGAGCATCCATGCCTTTGCCGAAAACAACCTTGAATGAGGTCGATGGCAGACCCAAGTGCATCTATATATGGACCTCGGTTTGCTTATAAATCCATGATGGAAATTTTTGTTTGGCCTTGAAAACTCACATAAAAGTCCCGCGTTGGCCTTCAAAACCCATATAAAAATTTTAAATTTATTCTCAAAATTCGATTGTGTATTTGGATCCGCACCCCTCATATGAAATTATTTAAGTCATCCATAGGAAGAGATGATGATGGTGACTCACTTAAAAATTAACAACCCCACAGACATATTCACGACAGGAATCACCCCATAATGTACCATGTTGAGCAATTGGGATAAGAAAAAAGGAATGCTAGGAGTTAGGTAGGACGACAATAAACAAGTGAGTCAAGCATTTCCATCACATACAAAAGTGGCCAAACTGAGATAAACTTGCATAAAATAATTCCTTGAATGAATAGAATGAAAGCAATTATTGCATTTCTCATAGGGCTGACATTTTCCAAATTTCATGAGATACTACTCTATTAGATTTGTGGTATGGATGGGCATGCTTTTACGAAGAGTTGTAAACGGGTCGGTTCCAGTTCAGGTCCATGGTGGACCCGAAACCAGAACCGTTAAGGAGAAGGTGGAATCGGATCCGGACCCGGAATTGTTTCGGAACCGGTTTTTTAGCTTCGGAACTGGAACCAGAACCATATATTGGACGGGTCTTGATCCGAGTCTGGATCTAGGTAGAAAATGATATTAAAAAAACATGGTTTTTGGGAGAGGTTTTCAAAAATTGATGTAATATATCGGGTTTCAGGTCCATGGGTCTTAACAAAGGTGGAATCGGACCCAAACGCATTTACTTATCGGGGCCTAAATAAGGACACATACCCGATTTTTAACGGGTAGGAACCTTCGAATAATTGGAGAATCGGGTCTCATTTACATCCCTACTCTTGTGGCTTCTCCTCTTTGTAATTTACCTTAGTTTTTTTTATTTTAAGTCAAAGTCACTTTGTTCTTTGCTATAAATAATTGCAAGTGATGACACGTGTTAGTTTTTAAGGTGATCTAACAAGAAAGTTTGCAGGTAATTAGAAAGTAATTAAATATACAGATTATCTTATTGAAGGGGTGATTAAATTTTGAGAAAGAAAAAAAGGGCTTCAGTGCCCCCACTTTGATGTTACTCTCTTTCATGGCATGATCACGTGACTCTAAATCAACCTTTTCCTGACAGGAAGGCAAGCATATCCTAATCACGGATGAACTATGACAAGAAGGAAAAAAAAATGGATAGAATACTCGCACAATGTTTCAGTAATGTGAATCAAAGTGCGTAAACTGAGGTATATTTGTGGCATGTAGCCGGGCCTATGTGTTTGTATGAATACAATCTTTAGGTATGGCTGAGAAATGTACAAACCAAGGGGAATTTTCAAAAAGCTATAAAACTTTTTTAAAACTGATGAAAGTACCTTCTTATGACAGGTTTTTATTTTTTCTTAAACCTTCCTAACTTTTACTATGAAGGTAAACTGGGTTTTTTTTTTTTTTTTTGGGTTCTTTCTTTGGATTTTCAACTTAATTGATATTGATTATCATAGCCATTTAATGAAGCCAGTTTTTCAGCTATTTGAAATCCATATAAACTCATTTATGCATAAAGGCAGCTGAAGTGGACTCTGCGAGTCATTTAGATAGGACTCGATAATTTCTTTAAAAATGATTTATTAGGGGAGAATCCGAAAAATGACACAAGGGTGTTTTTTTTTTTTTTCATTTTTTTAAATTATTTTTATGGTGAGTATTTATTGAAAGAAATATGGAAAGCTTTTATTCTCTTCTGAATGTTTCGTTTTGAAAATGAATGAAGATAATCTTGTTTAGCGAGGATTTTGTAAGAGACGTAATCTAGAGGGATAAAGAGAGGATGGAGAAGGAGAAAGAGAAAGATTTTAAAGACTACCAAAATGGGGGAGGAACAACATTTTCTTCTATTTCCAATTTAATAGAACGAAACGTTCACATATAAAAACCTAGAAATGTTGTTAAGAAATGAAACCAAATGGGCCCTTAAATTGTCATTTGCCCAGGACATTTGTTTCTTCTTTTCTGCTTTGAGAACTGGTATTTCAGGCCTCAAACAAATTTCCTCTTGCTCTCATTCTACCAAAAATTCTTGTCTCCTATCATTGCTCTTTATGCTGTAATCCACACCACTCCAGTAGTAGGTCCCACCATGGACAGGCCATATTAAAGCAATGCCAATAATCTACAATCATTTTTCGTATTGTCATCATGGACTCCAATACTTCAAAACAGGCAATATATCCATATCGTATATGTATCCCATATTTCAATTTTATGCATAAAATCATGTTCATATCATGTCTCTGCATAAAACCATACAAATGATAATAATTCATATCATGTCTCTGCATAAAACCATACAAATGATAATAAAAAAAAAACTTAGACTTCTAGCAATGTTTAACCTTGGGAGTGTAGGACCTTGTAAATGATTGGACTCATTGGTTCCATCAATGGCAAAGAAAGGACTGCAACAAGGTGAATGAAGCAGCAAAGAAGGGATGAAAGAGGTATCTCCTTACTATTTTTTTTTTTTGTTGCTATCGGAGGGTTCCAACCCTTTGAGTTGGTTTAATCCACCCAGAGCTGAGCCCAGAGGGAAGCCGGGTAAACACCCTTGTGGCCCTTAGGTGGTAGCACTAGTGGACTAAACATTCGATTCCTGAAAAAAAGGGAACCGGGAGTCATACTAAGACCTCTAGCTCCGGAAGAGAGAAGAATCATGGGATTTAAATATCTCCTTACTAATACTAATAACCAGGAGGTGGAAAATGAAAGGAGATATCAACATCATTTGGATAGTGAGAATCATCTCTGTTCCAATTAAAGTGAGCAAACCAAAAACAATCAGATAAAAAGAAAAAGCTGAAGGAAAAGAAAGGATGGAGTTGATCAGTGGCATGCCGACACGCCATGGGACGAGTTGGTCGCATCAATTAACCTGGCCCACCCACATTGATCTGTAGACACTGCACCTGTCAAAAGCACTGTTTTATTTCTTTTCTTTTCAGGACTCAATTTTTGCTCAGGCAGAGTCATGGCGAGTCGATCATGACCCAATAGGGTATATATCGACTCGGCCAAGCTGAACGAGTCAAAGACCTTCCGAGTTGAGTTTCGAAGTTTGTCTCATTCATCATGTTGTATTAGTTTGTAGGTGATCCATGGGCCTTGCTTGGGCATGCTAAAATTTGAAGATGCAGGCCTATTCCATTGAGATCCAGCCAAAGTTAGATTCGGCTTGGTCACTGGATTGCTTTTGGTTTGTAGAACGGCCCTTGAAAGTAGGCCCAATTCAAGCCCACCGGATATGAGTATATGGACCTATTAATTTTAGGTTGTATCTTGGGCTGTAACTTTTCTTCCTGAGCTAGGAACCTTGTACCTTTATTTGGGGGTAAGAAGTATGGCTAAAGCCCAGCCATGATGTTCCAGTTAGCTTCAACTTTGACTTGGGCCTACAGTCAACATAAAATCTCAATGCCCCGGCCCAAGCCCGTTTCCGGGTAGGACCTTGAATTCACCTTGGTGTGGGGCAATCTTGAATAGACTAGACTGTTTGATTAGATAAATTTCTGATGGAAAACTCTCTGTTGGATTCCAGATGGAAAACTCTCTGTTGGGAATTACAGATCCTATCATGCTTTCTTGGCAGGAATCTAACCCTCATTTTTATTACACGAGTATATTAATTTGTAGCCCATCAACCAGTGTGATGAAAAATAAGAATCTTAAGGTATCTTTCTTTGCTAGAATTCAAGAAATTCTTATTTGGGAATTTTCTAAATTACCAGGCACAGTGGAATTCCTGGATGCTCTCTTGTACTTGAGCATCCAGAAATTCTACAAAAAAGAAAAGAAGCTAGAACTCCTCAATTCTCAAAGGTTATTCGAGACATTTTAGGTGGCTAAAATTTTAAAATACTTGTGAACAAACATGTCATTTACAAATGCAGAAGATAAGGTGTCACATCATATCGAACAAACAGGTCCATCTGCTTTTAACCCTAGTTGATAGACGTGTGTAGTTCACTTTTTTCCCCCACTAAAGCCACTCATAATTAGTCCATAGTCCATGCTTTGCCCTAAATCGAATGAAACTTGGGCACGCGAGATGAGGGAGTTTGCTTCAACAAAGTTGGTCGTAGTGTCGGTGTTGCTAGTCTTAAATGGGATATATATGATAATATGAATCTATTTCAATGTGACTCTGCGTTTATTCAGTGGGTGTCTTTCGTTGGATAGGAATACTTGAATATTTTGCTCATTGAGATTAAGTCTTTATTTCTTCTAATCATATTTCTCTATCTCACGTGGGTTGTGTGGCCAAGGGGAGGGACTATTCCTTGGCTAATCAAAGGGTTACAAGGAGTGTTTCCCATAGTTGTCAATTTCGATTTGTTTTGCTCATAATTGCCAAAATTTTCTATTTGGGTCCTTCAACCGAAATGGAATGGGGCTCAAAACTTTTTGGCTTGCATTCCGATTCATTTAGGCCGATTCTAGCCTATTTTGACCGCTTCCAGTCCATTCTAGTCCATTTCAGTTTGTAGTATGCAGTATCTATAGTCTTGTAGTACACAAGCACAATTTTCACCAGTTTTTTTTTTCATTTTTGTTCTCAATATCCATGTCAAGAAACATGCATAATTTATACTGTATTTTAGTTTTCTATTACATATATATTCTTAGTTTTTATTATTTCAAAAAGTTACTCTGAGAAGTTTCATCGAAGTTCTAAAACACCAAAGGATTTTATCTTGGAGTCCGGACCAAAATGGGATTGACAAATATGGTGTTTCCTTATATGCTTCTAATTTTTAGTTTTCTTGTGGGTTGGCACAAGGCTTTTATACCAACATCTCTTTTTGGTTTTCCTTTTGCCATTCTTTTATGGAAAAAGAAGTATCACTGTGCATTACATTATAAGATAACTATAAGATAAGTTATGCAAACTCACGGTGAATGCTCTGTCCTCTTGATGGATGATCAAGGGCTTTCATTTCTCTTAAATAAAGCAATTTTGAGGAGTTACAACTATCATGGAACTCTACTCTCCCTAAAATCCCTCATCACTTTGACTAGCAGGGAGAGATAGCTAGGCCACATCAAGTTTTGCCCCTTGGGTTGAAACCTAGTGCCATGGTGGAATTGGGACATTTTCTACCTCTTGGATTGAAACCTAGTGCGAAGGCTCTCAGTATAGAGTCCCATGAACCCCACCACATGGTTGGGTTTGGACCCCCATCGTACAATCTTCGCACAGGATATGTGATGTGGATATGTGCCTAATTAAATGTATCCAAACTCAGAACCTCAGGCCAATCCTGACTCACTTGCATCTGTTAGGTTTGTAGCTAAAAGCTCGAAAGAACATAAATCATAAAGTGCTAAGAGTTTCTTATAAACCGCTCTAAAGTTTTAGACACCACCAACAGGGGATTTTATTTCCATACCAAAAGCAAACAAACCCACTTAACAAAAAGCAAAGAGAAAAGCGAAAAAAAAAAAAAAAAACACTTTATAGAAAAGATAGAAAACTCTTTTAGAATTTTTAAAACACACCAAAATCTAACAGAGAATACCTCATGCTCTTGTTGTGTTCTTACATGGGATACTTGGCGTAATACTTGTTTTTACACATGTACGGGAAAATATTCAAGTGAGAACTAGTACTCACCTATTATATGAGAACTTTTTTGTGGACCCCAACTAACAACCCATCCAAACTTAGCAACCAATAGGGATCCCCCTGATGGTCACTAATCCCAAGGATTGACACACATGCGAATGGACTAAACTGTTGAATTGAGGGTTGAATATTTTTTTCAATATGAAGCCATTAAACTTGTGGGCCACAGATAAAGGAGTTAGGGGCATGAGTTTAGAGTCAAACTTGATACTTGGGGTGGTCTCACATAGATCTTTCCATCCCCCCTAGTCTCATCCCCAAATGGGGCCTACAAATATAGGGAGATGCTCATGTGAGAGCATCTCTTACCTTACTATGAGAGATAGAGTGTGTGCCCTCACATTTTAGTTGTTGGCATTTGATATGGATGTAAGAGCCCCAAGTGTATCTCTCATAGTAAAGAGAGCATTTTTCATAGGAGCATCTCTCTCATATATATATAGATCACCCCGCTTTGATAAGAATTGAGAAGAATCTCACAATGCTGATCTTGCTCATGCTCATGTATGTTAATACTAATCAAATCCTTGATGTAATTTTACATAAGCCATTGATCTCATACTGACCCACATGTACAAGAGAGATGACCAGTCCTAAAATAGGGTTGCAAATATAAATTATTCCCCGCTACTACCTCTGCTTGCAAAAGCAAATATGTCAACCGAGTATCGTATCCACTGGGACAAAAAAGCTAAGTTGTGTTGTTTCCTAAATTCTTAAACTAATCATATTAGAAAACAAAGTTCTGAATATTAAACTAATCCTATTCGAAAATAAAGTTCTGATTATTAAACTAATCATATTAGAAAACAAAGTGTTGATTTAATGGGTTTTGATTTCTAAATTAACAAATTAAAGACAACTTTGATTCAATCAGAGAAAAGATCTAAGGGTACGAATCCACTCTAACCTCATACAATGGCAAGTATAGACCTATGATTTCACTATTAACGCTAAAAAGACTCGTTCTGATTACAAACCTTTAGAGTCAACAAATAAGGGATGTGGATGTAAATCGGGGCATAACCTATCTCTATGGCATAGATTATCCTAGATCTAACAAACACATTCATTAAAGGATCATTATATAACTTAGTATTCAAATCTACAAGATTAAAATATCAAACAAAGAGATATTGTATTAATAGAATCCAATCAATGGATTAACATCCTGTCATATAACCAAAAGAGTTTAAAGTAAAACCCTAAACCTATACATCACCATAAACAAGAGATTAGGGCTTCATCGCAACCCAAAGATAAAGATTTAGTTACGCATGGTAAGAGGTTGACGAAGAATCTCTGATGAAATCCCCATGGACGCGCTTCCAAAAGCTCCAAAACCCTGCTCCAGACCTTCTCCCCAGATGTGAATATCTCTAAAATGAGATTAGAGCTTATATTTATAGGCTTTGGGATGAAAAACCTCTTCAAAATGCACATGAGGCAGACTCTTAGACGGTCCAGGCGTCCGGACGCCAGGACAAATTTTTGTCCTGGACGCCTCTGTGACCGGGCGTCCGGATGCCAGAAATTTTTATTCTTGTGCGCCTCTCTATGACCGGGCGTCCGGACGCCCGGTGTCTGGCGTCCAGACGCCCGGAGCCAGTGAGCACTGGTTCGTCTGGATTTTTGCCATTTTTTTCATCTTGCGCCAATTTCTTTCCAATGCACCTAGAACACCTGTAAACAAGAAAATAACATAATTAGACTAATTAGACGCATCAAAGTGTATATATTAAAGTCTAAACTAAGGGGCCTAAATGGTACATTTTAGGCTCTTATCAAGAAAGTTCATTGATTAGATATTAGTAGTTTTTTTAAAGGACTTGAGATTTGGTATGTAATCAGTTAGAGATTAGTTGGGTTTTTGTTTTTTGCTACAGCCTACAAGTCTTTTATAACTGTAACAAATGGAAGCTTTTGGATTTGATTTCATTTTAGAAATTCTCTCCACTTGGCGCAGAAGATTCCCCATTTAAACCAAGCCATATCCACAGTGCCAATGGCGAGATCGGCCCTATTCAATAACTTGTGACGGTAACAAGCATATTTATCTTCCTTGCCGAAAGCTATTAACTCATATACTAGTTTCAAATTCAAAGGCCACATATGTAATCTTCTCAACGATTGCGCGCATCCCATTCGATTTTCATAAAAATCAAAGACTTCATCAATATAAATGAAAAATATTCATGTGCATCTATCCCTCACTAGCTATATTACGGTGATAAAAATAATTATAAATATATATATATGGGTGGGGGCCCTCACATTTAAGTTGGGGGTCCTTGCATTTAAGTTGGTGAGAGTGGATATGGAAGTGAGGGCCCCCACCCATCTCTCATAAACTTGGTGAGAGTGTCTCTCATAGGAGCACTTCCCTATATATATATATATATATATATATATATAGAGCTCCTCTCCTCAGCTAAAGCTGAGGAGAAGGTCCGCTCAGCACGTGGGGGAGTGGAGACGTTTGAAAAATTTTCATCCAAACTTCATTTGATCAAGTGGACCCCGCCCAAAGGTATTTGGTTTCCCCGCTCTACATCTGACGCCAGAAATCAAAACGAAAGATCAGGGCTCCTCTCTTTCTCCATTCCCCATTTCCGTTCTCCATCTGCTCTCTCTCCGTTCTGCCAGGCTTCGCGCGATCGACCAGCGAAACGATCCTCTCCTCAGGCGAGAACAACGATCGATTTGGCCCTGGATCTGCTCTCTCTCCATTCGCCCATTTTCCATTCTCTGGCTCTCTCTCTGCTCTCTCCATTCGGCCAGACACGATCCTCATCCTCTGAGCGGAGCGAGCGTCTCCGACGAGGAGCTCCTCTCCTCAGACTTCTCTCCAGCGACTTTTCCCTTCCCCCATTTCTCCATCTCCTCTCCCTTTCCATTTCGCCCAGCCCTGAAACCCATTTTTCTCCTGCGATCATCCATCCGGAAAGGCCGAAACACCGTGACCGAGGTCTGAAGCTATCACTCTCCTGCGATCGTCTGTCCGGACAACACTGCGGCGCGCGTCAAGTGAGGACTCCTTCCCTCTCTTGTTCTCTCCTTCTGTTCCCCGATCTCTCTGTTTTTCTTTTTACCATCTGAATCGATGATTTTGGTCATTTGGGTTATTAAGCGAGTGATTTGTTATTGTTGCGTTTGGATGTTCTCGTCTCCTCACCTCTGCATGTTTTGACCTCTCCCAAATTGACGATCTGTCTCCTTTTTTGGTTTTGGCTCTGGGAGTGGGATTCTGGGAAAGCTAGGGTTGGGTGAAGAGTGGGATTCTGGGACATTGCAGAATTTAAAAAGAAAAAAAAAAACCTCTGGTTGTTCACTTAGATTGGACTTTGCATTGTTTCTAAACTATTTTATTTTTTATACATTGTGACAATTAGCTGAATGTAAAAAAAATGGAGTACAAATGTTGTTCCTTCTTTCCCTGTTTATTTTTATTTTATTTTCTTTTTTGTTCTGTTTTTATTTTTTTTCCTCTGCCAGCGAAAAGGCTCTAACTCATCCTTGGTTGGAGCACTATAAGGCCAGCCCCCTTGGCGAGGTACTTAAAAAAAATTAAAAAATAAAAACATTACACATATTCAATCAAATGGTGCATTGCGGATGTTGTTTTGCCATGAAAATAAATTTCATGGTTCTGTCACATGACTTTTGCACAAGTGGTGGCTGCTCATTTTGTTAAAAGCATGATCTGAAATTCTAGTACTGTACCAATTAATCTATTTATCTATAGATTCGAGGCCCGGATATATAAGCTAAATTGTGTCCAGATCCACTGTGGACCTGACCTGAATACTACCCTTTTGCATACCCACTTAGAGTTCATACATCTCCATGCGACTTAATCCCCTAAGTAATTCTGTCTTCATCAAACTCGACTAGAGTTGGAATTGTCATCAAAGTTTTTTTAAATCTCATTAGTAACCTGATTTTTTGCAATATTAGCCTCTTTGTTTGGGCACTTAAAAGCTTAATGTCTTGGTTGTGGCACCAGTACTGTACTGTTTCTCCACTGGCAATTGGCTTTTTGGGAGCCTTTTATTCCAATGTATGTGGACCCTTTGAAGCCTTTTGTGAAGTCACAGATGGAGAAGTAGCTTTCTGCGCACATCACTTTTTCTTTCCTTAATTTCACTGGTGATAGTTTGTAATCTCTTCAGCCTCGAGTGCATATTGGTATGCACTTTTTTATATAACCAACTGTAATCAAATGCAATTCCAAAGACCATGGAGATCAGATGACATTGAATCGTGTCCTCTTCTGTTTCTGTCATTTTGCTTCAGCTTCTGACAAGTAGAAATCTGATGTGTACTCAGTATTTGACTTTGTTTTGTGGAATACCGTTTCTGTCATTCTTTCTATCTCCTTTTTTTATATGTTTTTAGGAGCAATCACCCACCCACCTATGTTTGTATTACAGTTTCAAGATGGTTATAACCTCCTCATCAACAACACGTTTGCATTATCCAGATGTTGGAGAGGATATGATCCCAAAAGTGGGGATGAAGTTTGATAATTTAATGGAGGTGTATGATTTTTATAATGCTTATGCGAATTTTACTGGGTTTAGTGTAAGAAAAGATTCAACTCGTACTAAGGATGGGGAGGTACTCTGGAAGCGATATTTTTGTTCAAAGGAGGGTAAAACAGATGAGAAACATTGGAAAGATAAGGAATGTGTTCAAAGGCGTCGAATGGAAATAAGAGAAAACTGTAAGGCTCAGTTGCAAATAAAAAAAGATCAAGCAGGTGGTTATATTGTGTCCAAGTTTGTTCCCGAGCATTCCCATGCCCCCACCACTCCTCATAAGAGATTCATGTTGAGATCACATCGATATGTGCCAGAATCAAAGAAACAATTAATAAATACACTTGATTCTGCCAATATTCGAAGCACCCAACAAATGGTAGTGTTCGGAAAGCAGTCGGGGGGACTTGAGACGATTGGATTTACAGATAAAGATGCTGAAAATCATCGTAGAAATGAAAAGGAAAAGAAAAAAGGACTAGATGGGCATATGTTATTTCAACATTTTGAGAATCGGAAAGAAATGAGTACTGGCTTTATTTATAATATAGAGAGAGATGGAGATAACAAGGTCACACATGTTTTTTGGGCAAACCACACATTCCGTACAACATACAGTGTCTTTGGTGATGTTGTAACATTCGACACAACGTATAAGACGAATTGTTATTGATTAATTTTTGGTGCGTTCGTAGGTTGCAATCACCATGGTCAAACAACACTATTTGGCTGTGCGTTCCTCCCAAATGAAAAAGGTTGAGTCATTTGAGTGGCTATTTAATAAATGGCTTGAAGCAATGTTGGGTGGTCCACCAAAAGGAATTATAACTGATCAGGACTTGGCAATGACAAAGGCCATTCAAAAAGTAATGCCGAACACTACGTACTCATCGATATTGCCTATGGCACATTCTGGATAAACTACCAACAAATTTAGGTGGGGTTTCTATTCAAAATGAAGGTTTGATTGATAGTATAAAAAAATGTGTGCATAATTCTGACTCTCCTGCTGATTTTGAATGTGAATGGAAAAGGATCATAACAGAATATAAGGTTGGGGACAATGAATGGTTGACACAAATATTCAAGATTCGGGATATGTGGGTACCAACCTTTTTAAAAGACAGTTTCTTTGCCGGTATGTCTACTACTCAGAGAAGTGAAAGTATGAATGCCTTTGTGAAGCACTATATAGAATACAAGAACACACTTCTTGATTTTATATTGCGTTTCGAGCAAGGCGTTGAACGGCTACGATATCTTGAAAACAAAGAGGACTACGAGTCAAGCAATGGGAGACCAAAGCTGAAGGCATATTCTTCAATGAAAAAGCAAATGGCGGATATATATACGAGAAATATTTTTTATAAGTTTCAAGATGAGTTATTCATGACTATGTCAATCGTTCCATTACTTGTGAATGAAGATGATGTTAGGTGTGTCTTTACCGTGAAAGATTTGACAGATGAAAACGAAAGAGAAAGAGATGTTTTGTGGAAGAAAGAGGAGAAGCTTGCTTTTAGTTCATGCAAAAAGTTTGAGTTCGAAGGCATCCCATGTCGTCATGTATTGTCTGTCATGAGGCAGTTTTGCATCAGATATTTGCCCGAGCATTACATTTTGAGGCGATGGACAAAGAAGGCTAGACTTGGAACATTTGTTGATAAAGATGGAGTTGAGATAGGATCTCATTGTTCTGACTCATTTATGGCGAGACATAATCATCTATCTTGTATTTTCAATGCACTAATTGAAGAAGCCAGCTCTTCTAAAGAATGTTATGATGTCTTGGTTACTAAGCATGCGGAGTTGCAATTGAGCGTAAGACAAGTCAAATAAAAAGAATCATCAGAAAGAAGTGTGTGCGATGAGCGAGAAATTATAGGCAGCAATGTGATAGAATATCATGATCCGCCACATGTTACTATAAAAGGACGGGCTAAGAGGCTAAAATCTTCAAAAGAGAAAGCAACAAAGGGACGTCTTTGTCGTGGTTGCAACAAACGTGGTGTATCACATGACAAGCGCAATTGCCCGGTACTATTGAATAGGTAAACAATAACGTCTTAATTGCATTTATCCTCTATTTTCATTTTATTACAAATGAATTTATAACACATTAATTCAAATTACGAAGCGAAGATGAACACAATGATCCAGATCTTAATCTTGATGGTAGCGAGAGTTCAGACGGCTCTGATTCAGGCATTCAGTGAACTATAATGGCATTTGCCTTATGACTTTTGATTTAATCTTCGCCTTGCATATAATGTTTTTTCTTATGTTTAGGGCTTGAATTTTTTTTTTTTTTTTTTTTTTTTTTTTGTAGAAAGTTTTTCCTCATGTTTTTGCTTATCAAAGTTTGGATGTTTTTAAACTGCATCAGGTAATTGTGGGAAAAGGACGAGATCTTCATCCTTTTGGCATTCAGTGAACTTTCATGGTATTTGCTTTTATACTTTCATTTTTAATCTTCAACTAGATGTTTTTGTTTTAGACTAATTTTTTTTTTTTGGATGATCATAAACATGCAGATTTATTGGAATGGAGCCATATTGGAGATGTTCAAGGGTGGCAGCTGAATACAATTGGATGATGTCTATTGGAATGATTCCTCTTTTTATCATTATAATGTATTGGATTTTAAACACCTTCTTTGTCTTATGGTCTTATGGTTTTATTGAAAGTGTACTCTTCTTTTAAGTTATTGATTGCTTAAGGTTCTCTTGCTCTGTGTTATTGTGCAAGTTATATTGATACCCTTTGGCAATACCATTTTCCAAAATCTCTATTTTTAGCAATGCTGCTTTGCACCATTTCCTTTCTTTATCAGGTAATCATCTCTGTCATGCCAATTCTCCTAGTCTTTTGCATTTGTTCTCAGATAAAATACTTGTTGTAGAAAGCAGTAATATCTTCATATTACCCATTTAAAGACAATTTCATTAATATATTGGCATATGTTTCCAATGCTTTGCTTCTAGTAGTTGATGGATGGCACACAATTGTCTGCCATATATGATGCAGTGTTTCAATAAGTACTTGAAATTTTGTTGCCTTCTGTCTAGTTCTTTTTTCTTTTGGTTCATTTAGTTCCCATTCACTTCAAGTAGAGAGAGGATGGGATACATGCTGCCTGGAGCATATCCTGGTGCACCACCTCAGTATATGTCTCAGCCTTCTTATACAGGTTATCCCAGTCCACATGGCAACCTTTGATTTGGAACTTAGGAATGCTCAATTTACCTAATTTTTCATTTTTGGCAGGTGGAGGAAAAGGAGGAAAATGAATTGGAGGAAAATATACCAATTGGAGAAGAAGAGGAAAGGCTTTTATAGGGTGTGTATTTGTGTGATTTTGTGTCATTTGAGTGAAATTTGTGTCATTTATTTTGAGGTTCTGGCTTTTATAAGGTGTGTATGCATTGCTTATGGCTTTGTAGGCATGGATATGGGATTTTTAATCTTCCATCTTCTTCCTCCTTGAACTTTTTTTTCCTTTTGTCACTACGTACCGTTAATAATATACTATTGACATGCTCATAATTTTTACATGTTTACAGAATGCTGCTATACAGGTTATCCCCCTCAACCAATATCTGGAGGATACTCATCCGGTTGGGACCAAACACCTGTCCCACCAAACCAGCAAATGCACCAGGGAGCGTATGGTGAGCGTATGGAAGTTACCGTCACCTTCCTGTCTTGATTCCGAAAGAAAGTAGGGAAAGTAGCTTCTCGCAAGAAACAGTTGTGTAAAAAAAAAAAAAAGAGGCTTCAATGTTTTCATGGGACATATCACTAAGCGAGGATCAGCTTGTTTATCCTGTGAGGGCAAAATTAAGTGTAACACCAACAAGGCTTCGGTGTTTTCTCAAGGTTACAAGAGAAAGGAACTCAAAAGACAAATCATAGCTAACTCTCAAACAATTGGTTTTTATTTACATTGTTTAATCTCTCATTTGTTTGGTGTTGTCCTATCTCCTAGGGACAAATCACACTTAACTCTCAAACAATATATTTTTATTTACTTTGTTTATTATCTCACATGTTTGGCTTTGTCCTCACAACATTATCATATCATATCATATTCAACTAAAAAAGCATACATGCATATATATGATACATCAACTCTGCGCATTATCTATATAGAGATAGTGATCCCTGACTAAGTATCTACCAACTCTCATCCTTAGCTTGGTCCCAGGTCCCAGACAACGTTGGACATCACTTTCCACTGCCTCTTATCCTTTTCATTGGCCATCGATGCCATCGACCGAAGGCCATTAACTAGTTGCTCTTTTTTAGAAAGGACATAATCACTTCCATCTCAAGTGTACAAATTTACCAAGTATGATGTCACTGTTTGGATGTGCATTTGATAAGAGGTTCTTTATTCTGATTAAATTCCAAACAAAGGAGAGTGGGAGGCCAAGTCCAACAATTATAGATTGTAATTGCTTCCATTTTCAACTGGGTATTGTACTTTATATAAATCAATGCCAGTCCCAAACTCGATTTCATATTTGTCTCTCAGCCACAAATGTGTAACTCTAGTTGTTAAAAGATGAGATATTACTGTAACTGAACATGTTGCTGGAGCCTAATGCAAGATCTCTCATCCCATTAGGAATGGCAGATTCACATCAACCAACGCCCGAGCAGGATCCATGTACTTTTTGTTCTTCTATTGCTGGCGTTGCACATATGGTTTATGGGACCATATTGAACTACTTCTGCAACAGTGAGACACTGGATCAGTTAAAACATGGATTGTCACAGGACCCACAACATCAGTTAAAACATATGTAACGGTTGTCAGAGGACCCACATCACTTGCAATCAGCTAAAACATAAGAACATGGATTGTCTGGATAATATGTACACATCATATAACTATCCTTACATTGCAAACTTTCCTCCCCATGCGTATGTAGGACATAACTACATAACCCAAAAGCTACAGATTCATTCTCTTCAACTCAAAATCCAAACCCAAAAGAAAGTTTACACCTAAAGAAAGTTTACAGCTAAGGATCCAATTACCATAAGTTTACACCTTCTAGTCTTTCATGCATTCAATAGTCCAAATGAGACTTACTAAAGTTGAAACAAGCAAAAAAAAAAAAAAAAAAAAAAAACCAAATAGCTCGTGCCTCCCACATCAGAACAATTTTTACATCCCATAAGACAAATAGGCACGTCCATCCTTCTGTCCACGCCACATGTACGCAACAAAGAGGAGAAGAATTGCAATCGAAAATGCAAGGCCTTTTTTGCTTCGACTTCCTTTCATATGAGTCTCGATGCTTTCACTTAGACGTCGTATTTGTAGGCACAACTCATTGATTGAGTCTTTCATTTCTTCTAATTTCACTTCAACTTTGCCTCGATTTAAAGTTAACATCGGTATACATTCTGGAGCAATTTCGTCCATCCAAATCAAAAGACCACAACCTCTTCCTCCCTGCAATCAAATTCATATTGTTATAATGAATGTTGGAGCAAAAAATATACAGTTTTATGAATGAAGTTAAAATGTTTTGAATATTCAAGAAAAAATATCAATAAATGATTTTAGAAAGATGGATGCTTACATGTAAATCTAGACATTTCCAAAATTTACGGCCAGGGTTGGATGTAGTGCGAGACGTCTTTAATATCATAAACCCGTATCCACATGGGCATTTTGGAGCCCATTCTAAGCTTCGAAATGGTGTCAAAGATGATTTGCCTATATATTCTTGACCTGAGATCTCAGACGAAGTAGATGAATTCAAGTTTAATTACAAATGCTTAACATTTATTTAAAAATTAGTTAATCTCATATTACATACTTGAAGATGATATATCTCAGCTTGAATTTGAGGACTTATATTGAATTGCCTTTGATAAGTTACTCTGCAAAATCAAGTTTAGGTCAAGCAATCCACAAGTAATTTGTTGCTTTGGTAAAAAATACATAGTAAACACAAGGCAAACTGCATTTGGGTTTTGGAAGCACCAAATCAGCAATAACTGTGGTCAAAGATTCCAAGAAGCACAGAATTTGCTACAAAAACAGCCCCAAAGCTTGATACCGTTGTTTACAGTTTCTTGAGAAAAGCTGCTTTATATTTTGTTGCTAAATGTGAAAATTAGATAATCTTATCACAAAGAAAAGTGCATTTTAGGCAGAGAAATTATGATGAAAAGGAAATGACTAAATCTGTATTAACTGGGGAGAGTAAGACAGATGACAGATTTAGTAGAATAGAGGTACATATGAGAGATCACAAGAAAATGTTATAGGTATTCCACAAAACAAAGTCAAATACTGAGTACACATCAGATTTCTACTTGTCAGCAACTGAAGCAAAATGACAGAAACGGAAGAGGACACGATTCAATGTCATCTGATCTCCATGGTCTTTGGAATTGCATTTGATTACAGTTGGTTATATAAAAAAGTGCATACCAATATGCACTCGAGGCTGAAGAGATTACAAACTATCACCAATGAAATTAAGGAAAGAAAAAGTGATGTGCGCAGAAAGCTACTTCTCCACCTGTGACTTCACAAAAGGCTTCAAAGGGTCTACAGACATTGGAATAAAAGGCTCCCAGAAAGCCAATTGTCAGTGGATAAACAGTACAGTAATGGTGCCACAACCAAGACATTAAGCTTTTAAGTGCCCAAACAAAGAGGCTAATATTGCAAAAAATTAGGTTACTAATGAGATTTTAAAAAAAATTTGATGACAATTCCAACTCTAGTCGAGTTTGATGAAGACAAAATTACTTAGGGGATTAAGTCGCATGGAGATGTATGAACTCTAAGTGGGTATGCAAAAGGGTAGTATTCAAGTCAGGTCCATAGTGGATCTGGACACAATTTAGCTTATATATCCGGGCCTCAAATCTATAGATAAATAGATTAATTGGTACAGTACTAGAATTTCAGATCATGCTTTTAACAAAATGAGCAGCCACCACTTGTGCAAAAGTCATGTGACAGAACCATGAAATTTATTTTCATGGCAAAACAACATCCGCAATGCACCATTTGATTGAATATATGTAATGTTTTTATTTTTTTAATTTTTTTAAGTACCTCGCCAAGGGGCTAGCCTTATAGTGCTCCAACCAAGCATGAGTTAGAGCCTTTTCGCTGGCAGAGGAAAAAAAATAAAAACAGAACAAAAAAGAAAATAAAATAAAAATAAACAGGGAAAGAAGGAACAACATTTGTACTCCATTTGTTTTACATTTAGCTAATTGTCACAATGTATCAAAAATAAAATAGTTTAGAAACAATGCAAAGTCCAATCTAAGTGAACAACCAGAGGTTTTTTTTTTTTTTTTTTTAATTCTGCAATGTCCCAGAATCCCACTCTTCACCCAACCCCGGCTTTCCCAGAATCCCACTCCTAGAGCCAAAACCAAAAAAGGAGACAGATCGTCGATTTGGGAGAGGTCAAAACATGTAGAGGTGAGGAGACGAGAACATCCAAACGCAACAATAACAAATCACTCGCTTAATAACCCAAATGACCAAAATCATCGATTCAGATGGTAAAAAAAAAAAAAAAAACAGAGAGATCGGGGAACAGAAGGAGAGAACAAGAGAGGGAAGGAGTCCTCACCTGACGCGCGCCGCGGTGCTGTCCGGACAGACGATCGCAGGAGAGTGATAGCTTCAGACCTCGGTCGCGGTGTTTGGACCTTTCTGGATGGATGATCACAGGAGAAAAATGGGTTTCAAGGCTGGGCGAAATGGAAAGGGAGAGGAGATGGAGAAATGGGGGAAGGGAAAAGTCGCTGGAGAGAAGCCTGAGGAGAGGAGCTCCTCGCCAGAGACGCTCGCTCCGCTCAGAGGATGAGGATCGTGTCTGGCCGAATGGAGAGAGCAGAGAGAGAGCCAGCGAATGGAAAATGGGCGAATGGAGAGAGAGCAGATCCAGGGCCAAATCGATTGTTGTTCTCGCCTTAGGAGAGGATCGTTTCGCTGGTCAATCGCGCGAAGCCTGGCAAAACGGAGAGAGAGCAGATGGAGAACGAAAATGGGGAATGGAGAGAGAGAGAGAGGAGCCCTGATCTTTCGTTTTGATTTCTGGCGTCAGATGTAGAGCGGGGAAACCAAATACCTTTGGGCGGGGTCCACTTGATCAAATGAAGTTTGGATGAAAAATTTTCAAATGTCTCCACTCCCCCACGTGCTGAGCGGACCTTCTCCTCAGCTTTAGCTGAGGAGAGGAGCTCTCATATATATATATATATATATCAAAGCATTTTACATTCAATTTTGACAGCCAACCGAGCCCACACCTCTTTTAATGATGATCTTTTGGATAAAAGATGAGATTAAATGACTTTGTGAAGGAAATAAGACTTTGTAAGGGAAACTAAAATGTGAGTAATCAAATATGAAACAAATGAAAGGTAAAAGTTAGAAAGAAGCTTGTATAATCCTGCAATTGAATGGAATAGGACTTTATAAAGGAAACTAAAGCATGAGTAACTAAATAGGGTAATTAACTTTAAAATTATTATTATTTTCTTGATGACCCAAGGTATCCATCGCCAGCCCAGCCTTCAGACCTTTGGCCTCCGGCTCGAGAGTTGCCCAATTTTGACAAACAAGAACTATTTCCTGGGTACATACATGGCCGCCCACATATTTCCCGAATATCTCGCAAAGGGTGGAGCCAAAGTCAAGACCTTGGGGACCAAACCCAAGGCTCAAACCAATTGAGGCACCACCTTGACGGCTATTTACGTCTAAATTATAAAAGAGATTATACAAATGCAATGGACTCAAAATCTGGTCCAAGAGTATTAATGGGAAACTGGACCAGGACCTTTTCAACATATTATATTGATATCTTAATAATATGCTACAATGAGATTATATGAATATCAATATGTTATTTAGATTATATGCAATCATGTATAGATCCAGCTAAATGTAATCAAGAACTGCCTTATACCCATATAGCAGGTTGGTTCGAGATGGATCACCCATTTCACCCGGACTCATTTTTCTAATTTATCAATAACATGATCAATAACATTGACATGTTATTGATTGATTTACTCGTGCTTAACACGAGCCTCTTTTGTAGATTATCATTAATACAAAGAATAATATGTTCGATTACTACAAGATCCACACAGGGGCCCTACCATGCACCCCACACAAAGTTTGTAACTTGGTCACGTCAAGAACACCCCTAACAAAAAGAAAAAAAAACATAATAATATACACTTCTCTGTACATATCTAAACAATCAATGAATTCTGAGAACCTTTGGTGCAAACCTCAACAATCTATCCAGAGAATTTGGTAAGAACTTCCTTGCAAACAAGAAACAAGTTGTGGTTTTCTCCCCATTGTACTCACACACACTCCCACTCCTCATCCTCTCCAACAGCTCAACTGTCACCCTCCCCCTGCAATACCTGGCTGGGTGGGGCCCACTCTTTGACCAGTCAACCCAAGTCAAACTCCTGTTTGAATTCCTCCCTCCAAATCTCCTGCTCACAAATGTGGGTATGTAGTGCTCATCCACATAACATTTGCGCCGGGACTTGCAGTGCCTCCTGAAAACCGGATAATATACTCCATCGGAGATGATCTCGATGGCGAGGGGCCGGTCCATTTCAAACCACTGGGAGCCCTTCCGCCACTGTTCGGGCTTGATGTGTGGGCTCATGCCATGGCTGTAACGCCCAAGACCAGTGGGGCCTGGATCATCATAGGAGCTGATGAAGGTCTTGGTAGAATTGGTGAGGTAGGAGTAGATGGTTGTGAAGTTGAAGAGGGGAATGCATGACTCAGAGAGGAGGATGAAGCGCTCGTTATAGAGGTCGAGTAGAGCGTTGGCTAAGAGGCGTCGCTCTGCGTCTAGCATGGTAATCTGTCCCCACTTCACCTCCTATATCAAACATGAAGAGGAAGAAGAAGATATAAGTTAAATACTTTCTTGCAAACATCATGATGCGCAATTGTTATGCATGATCATTTTCCATTTACATATGTAAATCTGTGCAAACATACCCCTTAGCATTGTTCGCTTTCTATGGTTAATTATGTGTGAAAAAGTTCAAAAAAATTACAATTAGAAAATCCATGATGGGAACTTGTGGCTAAGGTGGTCATGACCTGCCTAACAGACCGTGCAGAGCACCTTCAGATGGACAATGAAAGTAGAAATGGCCAGTGTTAATGTTAGGACATTGATGCCAAAATCATCACTATTCTTGTTAGGCCCCGTCCCGAGTTAATTGAGATTAACTCTAATTGATTAAGAATTTAAGCTAATTAACTATGTTTAATTAAGCTAATGGTGGTTTATAGGCAAATGGAATTGAATTAACCTAAAATGAATGATTTAGGCTTAATGAAATGGTAAGGAATGATACAGAAATAGATTGAATGGATTTTAGACTTAGCCAAGTACTTTTTCGTAAATACGAATCCTTACGTATTTTGTCGAATATGAAAATTCTTGATATCAACACGTGTATCTCGACGAGTACGTTAACTTTTGTAAAAGACTTGAAGGCGTTCGACGAAAAACGAATCAAATGGGCCTTCATTTGACTCGAATCGTAAATTAGAAGAGATTGTGGACTTAAACGAAAAAGGGCAGCTTATATAAGCTAAAATGCCTTCAATGAGTTCATTCAACTCATTTCCTAACCCTAGGCACCTTCCATTTTTCCTTTTCTTCTTCTTCTTCCATTTCCATCTCCTTTACGCATCAAGAGTGAGGTTTTGGCGTAATTCAAGTGAAAATGCTTCAACTACTTCATCTTCGTATTCTTCTTGGGTTTTCTTGGAGAAAAGCTTCAAGTTGTGAAGTTTCCACTCAAATCCAAGCTAAACAAAGGGGTTTTTGTGGATTAATCTTCATTAGATGCAAGTATATACATTTCTAGTGATTTATGATTTTGTAGAACTTGTATGAACTCAAGGAGTTCAAAAATATGGATTTTGTTCAGAACTCCTGAAGCTCGAAAATGAGCTTCTAGGTGAATTTCGGCTAGCCGCAAGGCTAACCGCGGGGCTAACCATCAGAAATCCCCAGTTTGGTCAGCCTTTGGAAAGCTGACCGCCAGCTAATCACCGAATTTCGGTTAGCCAAAATTGGAATTTCGGCTAGCCGAAAGGGAACCGCTAAGCTGACCGAAATTGAGTCAGAAATGCATCAGAAAACGAGTTTTTGGAAAGCTGACCGTGAGCTAACCAAACCTGGTTCGGCTAGCCACCAGCTGAATTTCGGCTAGCCGCCAATGTAGTTTCGGCTAACCACCAGGTAGCCGTCGAGGTAACCGAACTTGACCAAATTATTCATAGTGAGTGAAAATTTGGCCAATGGATCGAACCGAGTGATTTTTGGATTTTGCGTGGACTAAGATCGCTTATGTGATCATAGATACTCCTCATTTAGTTAAGACGAGTCGTGAGGTAACTTGTGACTGATCTAAATTGAAAGCCTAGTCGTTGAGGCTAATATTAGTGATATCTAAACCTTCATAAGTGTTAGCTAAGGTTATCTAATGCACAATCTAATTAAAGTAATGTCATCCACAATAACATGTGCATTGATAACGAACGTTTCACTTATTTGTTTGGTTTAGATGATTGTTTTAGAGGGCACTACATAGTGGTTTCTTAAGCTTATTATTGAACCACACTGAATTGATATTGAACTCACACTGAATTGATGAATAATCACTCAATATGACACTGAATAATGAATAGTTACTAAAGGTAATAATGAGTAAATGATTAATCCTGCTGTAGCAAATGGATTTGGGGGCGTTCCGGAGCTCCGTAGTGATACTAGTGATCCCTGGCCCGGACACTGGTAAGTCCCATATTTTTCGATCATATCGACGTGTATTGATTGATGCCTTCCATTTGGAAGATGAATCCTTCCTGAGGGAAGATGGTAAATGAAATGAAATGAATCCTTCCTGAGGGAAGATGGTAAATGAAATGAAATGATGGTAAAATGAAATAATTCCTTTATGAGGCTTGGGTCATGAATGGTGCGCCCTTCCGCCATGTGCTAAAGAGGAATATGATTCCGTCCTCCTTAAGAAGATGTGAAATGAATGAATATGAACGAACTGACTGCTTCCTTTAGGAGGATACTAGATGGATACGAAACCAAATACTATTGTATTTACTTTGACACTATTATAGAATTGACTGTCTAGAACTGTTAAATCAAAGGATTGATAGATATAACATGTATTATCATAGATCTGTATATACATTGTTGAACTGTCGTGTTTATGGCGTTACTGATGATGTTACAGGCCCAGTTACCAGTGCCGGTCGCGTAGAGGCCGTGCCGCCAGTGGGGGAGGCCATCCGTTAATTCCAGAAGGTCTAATCGAACGGGCATGATTCGGAGTGCGAAATTGAAAGGAATATTATGGGAAAATGTTTGATGAGCATTTTATGTATTCGTTTTAAATAGTAGATAGATGTCACATGCATTGTATTTAAATATGCAATGGTTGACTTTATTAGGAATATGTATATTGACTTTACTCTCATGTAAAGGATTTGTTTAGTTTTTAAATGGTTGTCAATGTATATATATATATATATATATATATATATATGTTTCCGCACAGTTATACATTGACAGGTACGTATGCAAGATCCCTTGTGGACTTCGTCTTAACTTCTGTTAATTCGGGGTTTACGAGAGTAAGTATGATTGTCTTCGCGACCGGAGTTTAGCCCTAATTGCTCTGATCTCGGGCTTGGGTCGTGACAATTCTAGACCAGTTATTTATGAAGGGAAATGAACCTTATGCATGAATATATCTCATTGGATGCTTATTTAGACCTTTCAGTCACTATGTAGAGTATTCCAATCATATCATAAAAAGCCTCAAACTTTGCCCTCTCAGATGGATATTCAAGCAACCAAAGTCCAGGCCCTTGACAGGCCTGGTTAATGACATATATAAATGTAAGGTTTAGAGTTTAGACTATGGTTGGCATGCTAGTATGGTCAAAGTCGGTCAGGTTGAGATTGTGGTACTCTGGTTGAGGCCTAATATATATCCGAGCCTTTACCAAATGAGTAATGCTACTTGGACAAATTTTTTGGCCAGAATTTTGGCCAACCCATATGGTTTCCATTGAATATCATAGTGATATTCAATGGAAACCATATGGGTTGGCCAAAATTCTGGCCAAAAAGTTTGTCCAAGTAGACGAATTTGGTATGATATTCAATGAAAACCATATGGGTTGGCCAAAATTCTGGCCAAAAAGTTTGTCCAAGTAGACTTTTTGTTACCAAATTCGTCAGATACCACCCTCAGCACACCTCTGATCCGGGTCATGAACCCAACCCTACTATACCCATTTAACCTTGGTGCTACTACATTTTGGCCAGTGTTGACAGATGAAATATTGTAACCAGTTGCGAAAGTCAATTAGTCATTTGCACCTTTGCCACACGAAAACAATGCCTAAAAGTCCACCTTGCTAAAAGGAGATTGGGCAGACTGGGACAGGTTAGGCAGGTCAACTCCTGTCTTTGTTCATTACCGACCCCATATCATGTGTTGGGTTTAGGTGCAAGTCAGGCTAACAGGTCAATGTAAACATTGTCAATAGTGTCGTGTGGAATATATATAAAGTGACGTGTGGAATATGGACTCGTTCAACGGAGAAAACCCAACTCAAGGCAAGAAGTAAATGAGCCAAAAGAAAGTAGTTTACATAGATGGGGAAGTGGACCAACAAAGAACTGGGCAGAAAGAGAATGTTCCCAGCTGCATGATGGCTGTATACAACATACAGAACATTCTCTCTTACAGAAAGATAAAAAAAAAAGAGGCAAAACCTTGAAACTTGCACAGAAACTAACATTTTCCCTAATAAGGCCCCTTTGTTTGCACGGAAGTGAATACATGATAGGGATTCATGCATGATCAAATAAGCTCTAATAAAGAATTATTAAAAAGGTGAGGGACGAAGAATATAAGGCAGAGATGCACATAGAAAATTTGACTTTCCTATGATTTGAATCACTGCAGTGATGGCTGGGTATTCATTTTCTTTGAATTATTCTCTATTAAAGAGGAGATTTATTTGATAGTCATTTTTGGATAATAAGTCTTCATTTTTAATCACTTTTACAAGCATGGATCTTAGAACTCCAAGGAACTTTTTTTCTTTTTTCTGAATTGCAAATTGAATAAATAGAGCGAAGTTAAAAACAGCCAAAGGCGGCAACACAAAGAAAAGAAAAGACAGCAAAAGAAAGAGAAAACAGAGCTCTATCTTATATTATGATAGAGTTGATTACAGAGAATGAAGAAGGAGTCTAAAGTAAGACTGGAAAAAGGAGACATTTTGCTAAGAGAGAGAAGCATCTGCCAAAAAGAAATTGATAGTGGAGTTCAGAGAGGGAGTTTTGTTTTTGGAGACTGCCAGATTCCTAACCTTCGATATGCTCTAGATGGCAATGATGAAGAGGGCACCCGGACCCTTCTTAGCTCTAGAATTCCTAGGAACTCAATTGCATGAAACGAACGGGCCCTAAAGGGTTGATTGCCTTTGATCCTTGAATGGACTAATGAAAAAGAATTTTGGGTTTCGCCCATCATTGTTGAAATTATTATATGGACTAACGAACCGGCCGGCTGTTGAAAGCATCACATGTGCACCACAAGAAAATATAACAAAAAACAAAAATGAACTAGAAGTAATCACAAAAACTCTCAGAAAGGTGAGAAGGAAACTAACCTTACTTGGAATTCTTCGTCCAAAGAAAACTGAATCTTTAGGCACAGTTTCATTGAAGGAGGGATGCGAGTGAACGTAAATTGAATATAGTCCCTCATTCCCTCTGAAGAACTTCTCCCACAAAGGAGCCATGACCAGAGGCCCCTTTGTCAAGAACATGAATGCAACCTTACGAGTCCCTTCGTTGGGGAACTTATGTGCTCGTGAGACCCTCGACGCTCTCAACAGCAACTCCTCATCGGACATGTCATGCCCGATAACATGCGGGTCTATATATTCTTTGAGTTCAATACGGCCCACATGAACAACTGATGGTGGTGACGATGAGGATGATGGCGATAACAGTGAAGGAGGCAACGGAGACTGTTTGGATGGGGATGATGAAGGGGAAGTGAAATGAGAGAATTGGGGTGTGAGTCCAATTAATGAGAAGCTTTTGAGATAGAAACCATATGTGATTGCAAGGACCAAACCAAAGGTTAATAAGAAGAGGAAGAGATGAGAGAGAAGAATGCGAAGTTTCAGATGGGAATTGAGGAGGCTAGCAATAGGTGGAAATAGACGTTTCTGCTGTTCAAGACTCATTGTTCCTGTCCTCTATGGTTTCTTCCCAAATGAGAGAGAAAGAGAGATGTCTATAGGAAGGTATGTGTAAGGTGGGAAATGTCTTTAGGAAGGTTGTGTAGGGTGGGAAAAGAGTTTTTTTTTTTTAATAGTGTTTTTAGAGAGCTTATCTGGGGGGGATTAAGAGAATAGCGTTTTGAGAGAGCTTATCTGGAGAGAGAGAGAGAGAGAGAGAGAGAGAGAGAGAGAGAGGGAGAGAGGGAGAGAGGGAGAGACGTAGTTAGTTTTCATCGAATATATAAAGCCAAGAGGCCGCCCTTTGAATGGAGGTTTGGACATTTCAACAAGACTTCAATCCTCAGTTAACAATTCCCTGACTAATTTCGTTACAAGTAAAAGCCATATGAGAAACATTTACGATTCTCTCTTCACACATGATCGTAGGAAGATGGGCCACCTGGAGTGGGGGTGGGGTTCATCATCTTTGATGATGGAAAGACCCACGTGAATGAGACATCTATAAAAAGGATCAGCCCAATTAACTATTATTTTCAATCATCTGCCTGTTGACTTACATCTGCCAAGATTATTTTTACCATCTTGCCGATTAATTAATTTTGACAGATGACTCATCTTCAAAATAGTTGGGGCCAATGAACACCCCACCTTTTATTTCAGGCGGCCCACTGCTGATTTCCCACAAGATGATCATGCAAATAAGACCCTATCCATTCATTCATTTGGCTTGACCAAGATTTTGATCCAAGTTTAGGTGGATTGCTCAGCCAGTTCAATACTTTGATCATTAGCTTGTCAAGCGAGCTGGGTGGTTCAGATATGTTTGAGATCTGCCACATGTGTAGGGTCAAAAGTGGCTGCAATACAAGGTGTTCACAAGTCTATATTCTCTGTTGGCATTACATCACCTTGATGTCTTTGGAACTATTAAACCTTTGACTTCATGGTTGGTACTTGGTATGCCTATCCCAACGTGCAAGGTGGATGAGTCGCCGGGAAGCCACCATCCATCTAAAGAAGGTGTTTTTAAATGAGAAAATTTGTGTATAGACCGGCCGGGGATCAGTCAACTTTTATGGCATTTATACGATTGATAGGCTTTTCTAAGAAAATTCTGCAGGTAGAACAAAATGCATGATTTCAATAAAAATATGCAATATTATTTGTAAATGGGCCAGATCATTTGCCAGTGGCTGTATCTTGAATATTTAAAATCACCCTACCTTTCTGAAAGACTCTTTATGCAAATCATCGTATCGTCTGAGTGGGTCTACGGCGCACGGTGATCCTGAGTGCATCACTTAGGGTCTACCAAGTCACTGCGGACAACCCTACCTGTATGTTTGATTGGCTACCCATGGTGATATGAATGGTCCACTCAAGGTCACCGTAGAGTTTTACCTCACCAGATCCGGTCTTTTTTTTTTTTTTTTTGTTATTTGTCATGCTAACAAGATTTATACATGAAAAATGCTGATCAGCATTTTTCATGTATACTAAAATCTTGTTATGATGCCAATTCCTTAGCAAATCTGTCCACCCAACCATACTTGGTAATTTATTAGGGTTCAAGCTGAGTCTATTTGTGTCTTTCAAACTCTTGGACCAGTTCATGATCGGCATTACTAGGTCAAACATATCCAGTTTTATTCTGTTCCTCCAATTCCCACTTTGGGTGGCTCGTGGCTCAAAACTCCTATCGTTCTCACCATTCTTTAAAAAGGATTTTAATGCCTTATTTTCACAATTCTAATTAGGGATGCAAATGAGTCTCAGATTCTCTGATTATCCGGAGGTTTCAATCGGTTAAAATTGAATTTGGGTCCTTATTTAGACCCCATATTAACATTAATGAGAAGTTTATCATGATAATATCAGGAGAAAATTTGTAAGAAATAGTGAAAGTTATGTGGTTTTTTAATAGAATTTTGTACATGCTTCTTATATATTATATAATATTTATTTGAAAGTTCATCTTCTGCAATATTTTTTCAAACAAGAATTCTAGATTTGAAAATGTCTAGGATGCTTTCTTGAGATGAGAATCTCTCCTAAGAAAGATGATATTCCCAGCAATGGTCCTTATCCCACCTCAATATTACCCAAATCATAATCTTGTAAATCAGAAGTTTCCCTTCTCCGTTCTCTCCAAATCCAGTTGGTCTATGTACAAGTTAGATCAGGTGTTAAGAGTTGTCCACACCATTCTGCCACGTGGATCATTTGTTATATATTAATGGCATTATATTTATGAATTGATTCCAAGGAATCAACAATGCAAAGGAATTAAGAATGAGGGGTTGCTCAGTTGGTTGGTAGCAGGGATGGCAATGGTGTAGGGCAAGGCGGGTTCGGGTTTATGCATACCCGAGCTTGACCGCTTGGTATTTGCATTCCCTCGTACCCGCCTTGCTCCGTGGTAGGCTTTATGGTTGTCATACCAAACTCGCCCTATAACGGTCACAAGTCGGGTCGGGTTTTTTAGTGGTTGATTTAGAATCTTTTGAAAAAAATGAAAAATTAATTAAACGTATTAGTGGAGATTTAAATCCATTAGATTTAGAAAAATACAACTTATTACTAGTGCTTGCACTAATGATATCTCACATATAAAACCTTATTTAATAATATATAAAGTAAAAGACATAAGGGGTAGAGCGAATTAGGCACATGCAAAACCCAAACCCAACCTGAATATGACTCGGATTAGTGTATTGGAAACTACACCCAACATGAACCCTACTAACCACACTACCAAACCAGCCCCTCATAGGTTTGCGCCGGGGCGGGTCCCCATTTAAACTTGACCCCACTATTTGGCATGCACGCCTTTCACCCGGCTGATTAGGGACCCATCCTCAGGCATGCTGCTTTTCCCATGTATGTGGACAACCTCTTTTCCGTGTGTGTGTAGACTCTCTCTTTGGTCCTAGCCCTCTTAATTAGGGTACAAGATTTTCATGATTTGTTATATAATCCACTGGTTTGGTAATGTACATGTATGAAAAAGTTCATTGACTAGGTATTATTAGTTTTTAAAAAGATTTGAGATTTGTTATATAATTAGTTAGAGATTAGTTGGAGAACGTGATTGTTACAAGCAGTTTTATAAATGTAATGAAGATTAATAAATGGAAGCTTATAGATTTTATTTTTAAAAATGTCTCTCCTATTGGTGCAGAAGGGTTCCCATTGAAACCAAGCCAGATCCATCACATCAAAAGGAAGATCGGCACTTGCAGCAGCATCAAGGATATTTATCTTTCTTTCCATACCAAAGAATATCCAAGTCCAGCCCGACTTTAGAAACAAAAGCCTGTATTCAGCCAAAGCCCATTGCAGGCGGTAAATGTTGGGTATTGGGCTGCTCATTTAGTCAATTGAGTCAAGCTGAACCGAACTTTTGATTTAGTTGTTCGGGCTTTCTAACAATTCTTGAGACAAATTAATCACGAAATTACAAGTACTTCCTATTTGGGGCAGGCCAAGCATCGATCTTTCTATAACAATCCAAGCTTGACCCAAATATTAAAAGGGCCCAAATTATATATCCAAGCCTGGCCCAAAGCAGGCCGGGCCTGATCCATTAGCACCCCTGATTTCATGCCAGTTTCCAAATTCAAACCCCATACATGTAATCTTTTCTACTATAGCATCTCATAGGATTTCCATGGAAATCAAAGACTTCATCAAGACGAATTATTATATGTTATATCATGAGTATTTGCATTCAATTTTAAATGTCATCCGAGCCCACATTCTCTTTTAACAGCCGTCTTTCCAGATAAAATATGAGAATTAAGACATTTTGTAAATAATGGACTTTGTTGAGGAAAATAAGGGGAATGTTCTCCTGCTGGCAAATTGCATATTTCCTCAAATGCAGTTCTACTCATGAGGCCCACTTAGATGCTTATTTATTAACTTGGGTGAGGGATATGGAAAGGTCTCCTTATGGTTAAGTGTCAACCAGAAAATCAACCCCATTGGATCAAAATTGGGCCAAAATGGGCCGCTGGCTGCGTACGTTGGACTGCATATATATGATGTTGCTTTCAAGGAGAACATTTCCTAGAGTAATCAAATATATGGAATGAATGTAAGGTAGAGAACAAAAGTTAAATTATTCTATTTGATTACTTGTGATCTAAGACTACAATGGGAACTTGGACCAACATTGTTTTAGTTTCTATATTCTATTGATATCTTACTAAATATGTTACAGTGTGATTATATAAGGGAGGTGCTCCTACGAGAGTATCTCTCACCTTGCTATGAGAGATAGATATGAGAGATAAAGGTGTGTGCTCTTACATTTAAGTTGTTGGCATTGGACATGGATCGGATGTGTGGGCCCCTACTTTATCTCTTATAGTAAGGTGATAGCATCTCTCATAAGAGCATCTCCCATATATAAATATAATATATTATTTCTCTTATAAGCAACCATTTAGGAGGCGGCTAAATGCAATCAAGTACACAACTAATACCCATATAGCAGGTCCGTTCAAGTCCATTTCATTTTCACTCACTCATTTTTCTAATTTATCAATAATACTATGTTATTGATTGATTACTTGTGCTTAGCACAGTTATCTTTTGCTAGTTATCATAAATACATAGAGTAATCTGTTTGATTACAAACAACACTTTAGCTTTCTCCTTAACAACTAACAAACAAATATACACTTCTCCGTACATATCTATACATAAAAAGCAAATCAATCCTCGCGCCAGTTTGTTTGTATGAAATTGAAATTCCGACAATTCTAAGAAATATATTCCTAAGAATAGTTAAAGTTGATAGATATGGCGGTAAGATTCATAATTGGCCTCCAAATAATCTTTCCACTTGTGGAAAATTAATAAAGGAGCGGATGAAAAATCAATACCCAGCCATGGACCCAGTGAACAAATCTTAGAAAAGTGAAGGTTAACTATATAATTACTTCTCCACCTTAAACATCCTTCAACCTTACCTCTTTAATTAGTAATTATTTGTTGAGCCCACTTCACCATGAATTCCTGGGAATTCAAAACAAACGCGCCCTTTACGAATTATCAATGGATTTTGAGCACATTTGATGCAAACTTCAACAGCCTATCCAGAGAATTTGGTAAGAACTTCCTTGCAAACAAGAAACAAGTTGTGATTTTTTCCCCATTGTACTCACACTCCCTCCCACTCCTCATCCTCTCCAACAGCTCAATAGTTACCTGCCCTCTCCAATACCTTGCTGGGTGGAGCCCACCCTTTGACCAGTCAACCCAAGTCAAACTCCTGTTTGAATTACTCCCTCCAAATTTCATGCTCACAAATGTGGGTATGTAGTACTCATCTACACAGCAGTAGTTCATGGACTTGCAGTGCCTCTCAAAAATGGGATAATATACCCGGTCGGAGATGATCTCGATGGCAAGGCGTCGATCCATTTCGAACCACTGGGAGCCCTTATGCCACTGTTCAGGCCTGATGTGGGGGCTCATGCCATGGCTGTAACGCCTGCGAGCAGTGGGGCCTGGATCGTTGTAGAAACTGATGAAGGTCTTGGTAGATTTGATGAGGTAGGAGTAGATGGTTGTGAAGTTGAAGAGGGGAATGCATGACTCGGAGAGGAGGACGAAGCGCTCGTTGGAGAGGTCGAGTAGAGCATTGGCTAAGAGGCGGCGCTCGGCGTCCACCATGGTTATCTGTCCCCACTGCACCTCCTATTTCAAATATGAAGAGGAAGATCAAGAAGAAGATTGTTAGGTCTTTATCTTTCTTGCTTTCATTACTACTAAAAGAAATAAAAAGGAAAATAGGTAAGTTTAATTTAAGGCCTGTTTGTTTCATGTAAACTAATTCCTAGAAAACCTAACCGTTTGTATTTATTTTAAGAATGAATATCAAAAGTGAATGAATATCCAAAGATGGCCATCAAAAAATCTTTCTTTTAATAAAAAGTTTAAATCAAAGAAAGATGATTCTTTCTTTAAATAGAAAGTTTAAATAAAAAAAAGATGAAAAATGAATACCATCCATCATCGTACTAATTTGCCGCCTTCTCTAGAAGTTAAGTAAGATCGTCGTACTAATTTAATCCTAAGAAAGTCAAGATTCATCTACTTCACCATTTAGTTACTTCTTTAATAATCCTTGTTGAAGCTATTTCACCTTGAATTCCTGTGTGTTTTAGGCAAAATAAACAGGCTGCAATGTTGCGGTTTGTATGGTAATTAGTTATATGTAAAATAGGTAAAACACAAAAATCTACAATATTTGGCGAATACAAGACCCATATGGCTAGATAGAGGGTCGCCCACCTAAAAGGCCATGTAGAACACCTTCACATGGATAGTTAAAGTAGAAATGGTAGTGATCATGTTTGAAGAACGAGTAGATTATTTGTAAAGTAAAAAGCTTTATGCATGAATATATATCTCATTGGTGTTTACATTTACAAGACTCCGACATGTGGCCAGAGATCTTTGTGCGCTCCAGCGATTGGAAAGTTTCGCGAATCTTTTTGCCTCTGCCTCTGCCTCTACATACGGGATGGAATAGAATGCCTACGGTGAGAGTCACGTTTCATTAAGACTTCTTATCTAAGAAAATTCATATTCTTCTAATCTAGTTGGGAGCATTATTTGTTGGGGTCACGTCTTTTATTTATAGTGAGACTCTTTATTTCTTTCGAAATCTTGCCATGCTTGATATGAAGTGTGACCTGTGACATGCAGGACACGCAATTTCCTACAATTGGATGATCATTGAGGCATTTTAGTCATTCAATAGAGTGTTGCCATCATGTTAGGTAAGCCTCAAACTCTGAAAATTGGATATCACCTTCTCAAATGGATATTCAAGTAAGCAAGTAAAGAGTCAATTGGAGAAAATGGGGTCCTGGTAAAAAGGGGTATTTTCTTTGACGTTATGTAGATGGATTTCTCAGTGTGGCGGACCGTCTCTAAAACAGGAAGATTATAAGCAATCAAGTTAAAAGGCTTGATTGATAGTATCAACTTCAAAAACTTCTAAGTAATACAATTTATGAAGCAAGAAGATCGCAAAAAATCAAGCCCAAAGGCTTAAACGATAGTGTCAACTTCAAATTGTTTTAATTTCTTTGAAATTACAACATGCGCCTATGTTTACAAGTTATTGTACCTTGGGCCCACCTTTAGAAAATTACATAGGACTCACCTCTAGGAATTGGAATATGGGGCATACTTTTCTACATATTAGAACATGGGGCTCACCTTTAGGATTTACAATAAGGCCAATATGTAGAGATCATGAGCAATGCCCAGATAAAAGTTATTGTACATGGGACCCACTATTATGAATTACAACATGAGACCCACCTTTAAGACTTAGAACATGAGGCCCACCTTTTATCGGAATTGAAATGTTGGCTCACTTTTTGTGATTGTGAACATGAGACGTACCATGGGAAATACAAAGTGGGGCCACCTTATGTTATTATTAACTAAGGACCCACCTTTTTGAGTCGTGTAATTGGGGCTCGCCTTTAAAAAATACAATGTAAAACCCATTGTTTGTGTCATTTTGAAAATTTAATGAAGTCATTTTCATCCAAAATACTTAAAATTTTGCACTATATATCCACCTCCTCCTACTTCAGATTGTAAAGCTCTACTAAAAAAAGCACCCCCCTTAGCTTACTTTTCCAGAGGCCAAAGCTCTACTTTTAATATAGTGAAAAATACAATTAGAGATTTACCAAACGCTCTAATATATAAATAAACTCTAAATAAAAAAAAAAAGATCCTGTTTGTTTTTAGAGTTTTCAAATGGCCCATTTGAGTTATAGGGAATTAAATGACATGAACGCACAGGCCAAAAATATTGATTTCCTTGTGAACAGTGAATGGACTAATGAATATGAGTTTTGGGTTTGACCCATCATTTATGAAACCCTTATATGGACGACCAAGATGCTGTACATGTCACATGTGCCCCCACATGGAAATGAATTTTAGTTTTGTCTCAACATTGATGTAACCATCATGGAAAACAACTCATTGAATACATCAATTCTGCCCAACCTTGAATACATCAATTCTGTCCAACCTTGAGGGCCAGGTTAGGGCTTGAATCAGGGGCTTAATTTGTCGTTGTTTATTAATGTATATGATATTTGTTTAGAGTGGATGGATAGAAAGAGCATACGGTTAAAATAGTCTACACATGACGAAGTGTTGAAAAAGGGTTTACCTATTGTCATGGGCTATGTGGTTGAAGTCTTGACCTATCCTCATACCATATGGACTGAGTGGCTATTAGTTTTATCTTATCCAAGCTCATTGCTACAGTGATTATGAGTTTGATGAGCGTCAGGATGTAACAAATTACCAAACTCCTTGTGTGATAGGTGGTAGGATTGATCACTGATGGATCAACTTGGCCCACAGCCAATAAGTTCTGGTGTCCCACAAGAAAATGGGAAAAAAGAAAATGAGATAGCTGGAAGGAAGTGATCACAAAAACGCTTAGTAAAAAGAGAAGGAAAACCAACCTTACATGGAATTCTACGTCCATAGAAAACTGAATTTTCAGGCACAGTCTCATTGAAAGAGGGATGCGAGTGCACGTAAATTGAGTATAGCTCCTCATTCCCTCCGAAGAACTTTTCCCACAAAGGAGCCATGGCCAGCGGCCCCCTTGTCAAGAACATGAATGCAACCTTAGGAGTCCCTTTGTATGGGGATTTGCGCGCTTGCGAGACCATCGACGCTCTCCAGAGCAACTCCTCATCAGACATATCATGCCTGAGAATACGTGGGTCAATGTATTCATTTTGCTTAATGCGGCCGATCTGAACAAACGGTGGTGGTGGTGGTGATGGTGGTGGTGATGATGACTGCGACAGTGATGGAGGCTGCAGAGTGGATGGTGGTGGTGATGGGTATAGGAAACAAGAGATTTGGTGTGTGAGTCTAGCTAATGAGAAGCTAGCTGTTACTGCAAGGACCAAACCAAAGGACAATAAGAAGAGGAAGAGATAAGAGAGAAGGTTGTGAAGTTTTAGATGGGAATTGAGGAAGTTAGCAATAGGTAGAAATGGACGTTTTTGCTGTCGAAAACTCTTCATTATTCCTGTCCTCTATGGTTTCTTCCCAAATGAATACTAATGTGAGATAGAGGGAGAGAACTTAGTTTTTATGGGATGAATTCTGGGAAACGAAAACAAAGGGGCCAGGTGCAGCACTTTGGAAGATTGGAGATCTCAAGGAGACTCCAATCCTCAGTTGCAATTCCTTTATTTCTTTGACAAGCACTGGCCACCTGGAACTCTAGTGGAGCTGGGGTTCATTGTATGTGTTTTATTTATTTGGTAGAAGTGGGGTGTAGGAAATTTTGTGACCCGCAGGCTATGGGTCTCACGGCAAATCAAAAGAGCTGAAGCCACTAGAGAATACAATCTCACTCAATGTAAGACTTGATCTGGTCTCACCAATACAACTCTTAATACGATTAGTGGATATGAGTTTCTTGGCGAAGAAGTCCCCGATAAGTGAAGTCCTAGGGTTGGTATTCATTACATCCTATAGGATAGACAACGGGTGAAGAAATTCGCCAAGCGCACATAGATCTCCGACCGAATATCGGAGTCTCCGCACCCGCATCCAATTCCATCGTGGGTTCATTGTGTTGATGATGGAAAGACCGAATGAAACAATTATAAAAATCAGCCCAATTAATTTTTTCTTGAAACATCTGCCTTTTCGTCTATGTCCATCTTTCTATACTCACACTAGTGTTTGAACCAACAAGATGAACCATGCAAATAAGATCCGAGCCGCATTAATCATTCATTTGGTTTAAGTGCTAGGACAGCTCAGCCACCAAGGCATAGTCTGATCATTAGCTGGTTAAAAGAGAATCCATGGAGAGATTGGTGGTTCATCTGTTGACATCTACCACATGTATAGGTCAAAAGTGGGTGGAAAGCAAGGTTAGCATATGTTTATTTATTTCTGTTAGCATTACATCTCCTTGAATCACATGTATTTTAATGAGAAATTTTTTGTACAAACTGGGGTTTTGGGACCTGAAAACCTTCTGTGGGGGCTGAGTACATTTATGGAAATTAGACTTTTGCAAGTGGATTCAAAGGTCGAGGTAGGTTCCTCTAAGAAATTTCTAAAGTAGACAACAAAATGCATGACTTCAATGAAAAAAAAAAATGCCGTATTATTTGCAGTTGTGTGTTTTTATTGAATGTTTTCTTGTGTTTCTAAGAATTTTTTCATTTATGATAAAACCTCCTTAGGATGCTAATTTGTAGGTAAATCTGTCAACCCAACCTTATACTCGAATGCGTTATTTAGGGTTCAAGCTGAGGTTTATTTTTGTTATTCAAACCATTGGACCAATCCAATATTTTCCAACTCACATGGCCCTTTAGGGCACGTTTGTAATGTAGTTAATTTTTAGCGGAAAAAGCATGAAAAGTGAAAATGATTTTTACGCTATGTGCCCTAAGTGGTAAGAATTTTACAATCGATAGCAGTGGTGGTGATGATCCCATTAGCATATATGCATCCACATGAGAACTACAAATTGAGCAACATAGAAATTCTAACTAAAACCTTTTGCATGATAATGACCTTCAAATGAGAACTATAAATGGTCCAAACCTATTATCTTTTTCAAGTTGAATTATAATTTCATCTGGTGATTAAATATGCTTACAATTAAGTCAACAAAACAATCTCTAACATCATAAATGAAGATAATTTATTAATGTATGCACCTTAAAATCTCAAGATTATTGAATTGTAATGCAATTTGCGGCCTCATAATATGACATCACCTAGAAGCTGAGATAGTTGTTCTGGGAGAACTAAACTATACCACCATCAAGCAAACAAGTGATATGATCATATCCGGCCATATACAACTCAGCTTGTTATGGATACAAAGCACCCCTATTGAGGGGTGAGAGTGTGTGAGCTCGAGTCCTCCAAGTAGAAGAAAGAATCTTATATGATATAAATCTCCAACAAAATCAAGTTTGGGCTATGGTTCAAGGGACTGATGGTCCAACTATATTTGAGGGACATGCCTTTCAGAAATGATTTTGTTTAATTTTTTTCTTTTATACTCACGTAGACTATGTTGTCATTAATTATTACACTTGCCTCCGCGGATCAATCCATTCAAGAACAATTTTGTTATAAAATAAAAAAAGGATATTGACCGTACAATTGTTCTTACATCTTACGTTTGCCTCACAACAGTTGAAATTTATATAATTTCCGTAGAATTGTTCGTATGATAATCGTGCAATATTACACTGCCCTAGGATATTGCAGAGAATAATGTGTGCAATATCAAACCCCTAAGATATCACACAAAATGATGTGTGCGATATCGCACAATCCTAAGATATCGCAGGAGAGAAATACTTAAACTTTGACCTTTCAAGACGAATATTAAGTCTAAGGGCAGCTTTGTGGGCAATATACCCCAAAAAAAAATTGCTCATTTCATGTGCTTACGTCAAGCAACGGGCAACATTCAATTTACATCTTTTAATCTTGTTTTAATATAAACAGATCTCATAACTTTTAATCTTGTTTTAATATAAACATATCTCATAAAGCATGCATAAAGCCCTATTCTATCTGTTAAAAACAATAGGCTCCGCAAAGTCTACCATGTGTCTTATTTTCTGGAGCAGTGAGATTTCTGCTGTTGAAGCTACAAAGAATCTATATCCAATTTTGGTAGCTGTGTATCTTTGTGAGATGAAACTCGTGCCCGGCTTGATGTGTGCCTAACCCTCTTTAGCAACTATCCGCACCAGACAAACATGACACACTTTGGTTTAGGCACCCACAATTCCAATTGCCCATGCATGAAAGAATGAGAGTACGTCAGAAAGACGTTCAAAGATTTTTCCTCTCTTGATGACTGAAGTAGCGTGGACATACCCAAGTTGGGCCCTTCTTTCAATGTGGATAAAACCACTCCCTGAAGAGGAAGAAGAGAGAAGAAAAGGAAAACTAAGACTTGACAACTCATACAAGAAAAGAACAAGATGAGCATTCAACATGTAAGGAGAGACTGGTAGTTTTGGAGAGGAAGAATAAAGCAGAAGAGCTTTCCTTTCAAAAATATTTTTGAGTGGTTGTATAAAGCTGAAAGCCGCCAAGAAGATGAACCTTCAACATGTAAGGAGAGACTGGTAGTTAGGGAGAGGAAGAGTCAAGCAGAAGAGCTTTCCTTTCAAAAATATTTTTGAGTGGTTGTATAAAGCTGAATGCCGCATGACTGACCCAATTAAGCCATAGTGGCCGGAGCACTCAATTCAGCAGCCATGGGTGGGTGGGATCCATGACTCTTTTTCGGCAACTTGGTCTGAAAAAGAGTGTGAGGCCGCCCTTAGACTTGCTTCCTTGCAAACAGTTTCTCTGTAAATCTAATTACATATAATAGGCATTCCCATTTGCCCCTATCTGATTTCGGGAGAAAATACAACTTTCAGTTATAATTATAGGTGAACTCCTCTGCAAAAGAAGGAAGTTTATAGGTAAAGTCTTGTGACTCTATATATGCATGAATGAGCTCCCTATTAAATTTCTAATAGTACTAAAACCTGGAGGTGCTAGTAAAGGAACATAAATACTTTTCAATGCCTTAGTGCTCGGAACCTCCTCTCAACCTTCTCGATCTTGCTCCGAAAATGCGGATCGGCATTTTGGGAGAAGAATCATCCTCGGAGCGCGATTTGACCGGCTCCTAGGAGTGCAGTTTGGATGATTATGGAGCGAACCAAGAAGGATTTTGTCTTATGTTGGAAAGAGAGAGAAAGCAATCGGAGTGGTGAGGCCCCACATTGATGAAAAATGTGGTATCGGAAATGGTTAGAGTTGGTCGCGGCAAAAATAAATTATCCCAAAATTTTGAAAAAAGATATTAAAAATACTTAAAATATTTTTAGATGCTAGAAAATGATCTTTTTCTCATTAGTAACAACTAAAAATCAAGATATCAGATCCCCTAGGTCATGAATTTATGTATCATTGTCTTATTGAAATTGTTTATGTGCATATACTACAATTATATAGATTGCGATGTCGTTCACTAACGGTTCAAGTTTTTGGTGTTGCAGGTTATTAACATAGTATCAGAATAAGAGGTCACGAGTTTAGTAGCTTGAGTTTTTTGTTTTAATGGTTATTAATAATGTGGTCCTTGATTTTCTTTTATATCAGAGGTGCTCATGTTTTTTTTTTTTTTTTTTCCTTCTTCTTATATGCTCAGCCCTCGCTGTATGATTTCTTATGACTCCACCACACCTGTTTCAGCAAGCACATCTGCAACATATATTTATACCAATTCCTGGTTGCCCAATTACATATAACAAAGCAGGTCTAACTACTCTCTTACAAATATCATAGAGAACAGAAATGACAAAACAAAAGCCTGAGACATCTAAATAAAGATAAGACTCACTTTAAATCCCAATGATATCTGATTATACGAAGAAATTCAGATTAGCATTCAGCAAGATAGGTTGTGAAAAAAATAAAATGGTGATATCCTTTACCTGTGCAGAAATCATGGATTTGAACTTTGAAGGCCTATACCAGTAATTAAATGGAATTCAGAATCTCTACTAGCATTGAATTCTGAACCATGTTTACAGTCTCTTTATTTTAGTTCTGTTTTAGATCACATTGATGAACACATTTAAGACTATTATCATTTGATCTCTTCCTACCCTTTCACAACTTTTACATTTATATGCATCACTACATGTTCTATTTCAAGATGCATACACTTTAGGTGCCTTAACTTGTATTTAACAGCATAAAGCATATAGCTAAAACTGCCACAGCAATGAATGTAAGCAATTTAAGAGCAGAGTACTTGGGAAATATAGAGAGAGCTCCACTTTTCCCGTACACCCATATCCATCTGCATAAGAAAATTATGCCAGACGATGCCTTGAATTTTTGCATGGAAAAGTCCTGCATCACACACACAAGGGGTGGTTCAGACTTCAGACACCAAATAAAAGCAGAGTTTCTTATGACATTAATTTGAAATCCCAAAGTGTCTCCAAGAAAAATAAATAAATGCATTAGCCTCTTCAACTCCCTTTCACTATGCACTCCAAGGAGAACAGCACAACCGCAAATTGATACCCACATGTTGATGATCCAGACTACTCATCTAGTAGATATCATCATGGACCGGTCATGCCCCCAGTATCTCCATACAAAAGTTTCAGCCATAAAAATCAGAACATTTTGTGTGTAGAACAGGAGTTGTGTGGGTGAGGTTTTTCTCTTTTTCTTTTTTTCCCTTCCCAATAGTCGATCAGCACAAAAAGATTTCCTAAAGTGGGAACTCATGTGATTCCACCAAATGAAAATAGTAAATGACCAAAAACGAAGACTCCACCTTTAAAGTTGATCCTTACAGCATATAGACCTAGCATTAAAAAGTAACCTGTTTTATTGACTAGTCAGCTGAAGACTTGATCTAAACCTTGTACATTCTATGATGAATTCCTGTCTATTGGCTGTGTTTGGCTTTCCATTGGAGCTGATAGAGTTTTCTTTGGAAAGAAGAATTTTCTCAGCATGCTAAATAACCATGGTTTTGAAAATTGGCTGAATCCAAGTTGAATCAAAATTGGCACCTACTGAGTCAAGTCACCCTTCCAAGTCTTCTCAGACGAGTCCTACATGGAAAAAGTGAATAATAATAATAATTGCTTTCACCAACTTTCTTATTGTGAGAAGATGTTGAAGGCTTTTGAGGTCCTTTTCGCTCGCTCGCATATATATATATATATATATATATATATATATATATGGAAATATTCATATGCATCTATCCCTCACCACGTTATGGTGAGGGACAACATAGTGGGGCCACTTTATGATTCATCAAAATCAACCACACACATGGAACCTCCTAAATTACAATGGATCAATTGAATTTTCATTGATCCAAATGGATTGGATTGTTGGATTGAGGGTCAAAACTTTCCTTTAATATAAAGTCGTTAAATTTGTTATATATTCATATTTAAGTTGTTGGCATTGGATATGGATGTGAGGGCCCCCACCTTATCTCTCATAGTAAGGTGAGAGATGCTCTCATAGTAGCATCTCTCATATATATATATATATATATATATATATATATATATATATAGGCTTTTGAGGTCCTTTTCGCTCACTCGCTCGCACACACATCTATACATACATATATATATATATAATGTTCCATGTTGCATTGATTTTGGAAGATCAAACCCATCATGAAAGATTATGCAAGATTTAAGCATTTAAAGATGAAGAAAATATTCATGACTAAGTAAAAATCAACTGCCACCACCTATTACTGCTTAAATTAATTCTAACTAATTAAAACAAGTGGCCTAAATTCATAGGACATAAAATTTCTAATTTTTTATTTTTTTTAATTATTTTCTATAATTTTTTAGAATTTTTTTGGCCTCTGCGATGTGACTCAGCCTAATGCCAAGTCAACTCAATTAAAGGGTGACTTTTCCCACTGGTTCTGAGTTTTAAAACCTTGACAATAACATAGAGAAATACAGCCTCAGGAAGCTAAGAGAAGCTGCATCAGGAAAAACACAAATATTGTTGATAATAGGTACTCTGCCTTTCACACGCGGCAACACCCACCCCCCCCCCCACCCCACCCCACCACCACCACCACCACCACCCACAAAACACAATACTGTACGCCAGATGGGAAACGGCAGCAAGGACTTCCAACACTATCTCCATCTCAATTATGTCTATATTTCAACACACCAAATTTCATCAAGAGGAATGCACATGTATCGAAACCATCACGAGAGTGCAATTCAATGGGCATGAACCCAAAGTAACATAAATATATTATATGCTGAAGCTACAACAACCAAAGCATATGACCAGACTGATGATTTACAAAATCATGCATGGTGCTAACAGGCATTCAAATCATAAAAAGGGTGGCCAGTACCTACAAAAACAGCAAAAATGTGGTGACGGAAACACGGCAATGGCTTTCCTCATTTGGGTATTTTAATACTCATCTCAGCAGCAAAAGCATCACAGCTGCGGTTGAACTTATCTAAAGAGAAGCCCTGCAAACTCCCCAAGCAATAATCAAGTCTTGGCACATAGGTAATGGATAAATACACCGTTATTAGTACATCACCAATTTGAAGACAAGCAATGGTTGGTTGAGGAATTATGCATGCATGTGTGGCAGCAAATGTATACTCGGGCTTATCCTCCAAAGTCCAAAAATCATACATGCAGGATTGGATGACCCAAAACCTCCCAGATTGGATGATTCCAGTTCTTAAGTCAGTGGCCTACAAGTACAATTAATAATAGGATTACAGAAATGGCTCTGGAAGAAAACTAATGAGTGGGTTGCTAGGATCTTCCATTTTGGGAGACTTTCAGGGTACCCGGCCTCCATCCATGGTGGGATACATCAAATCAATGTCTAGATCAGAAAAAATATCAGACTGTATGAACAATTCAGACGATTAAGAAACCATAAATTTGCTACAATGCAGGCTCAACAATTCATCCTGTTTGGTTAATGCAGAATAACAAAGGCGCCTCGCCAAAAATAAAACAAAAGCACCTCATATTGATGACAGGCAGCAATTCCTGCTGAAATTATGTCAGCATTTTACCTATTATTGATAGAAGATAATGCACAATAACAAATAAGCCTCTAGCCAAAATCAAATAAAAGATCCAGATTGATGGCTTACAGCAGGTCCTGCTTAAATTACATAAGCCCTTTTGACCTGGGCTGTGCTATACAGTGGCCATCAAAAAAGGTCCTTTGTATTTTGGTTTCATCTCTCTCCCAAGTTGGCTAGGTGCTGTTTGGCAAGTCTGTTTCTAACCTCTATTTGGACTTAAAACTGATTGGAATAGAGTGTTTAGCATTTTAGACCATTTGGCACCTTAAAAGCAAATCTCTATTTGAAGTGGTTTTAAGATGTATTTGCCCCATTTGAAAAAGTTATATTTTGGGTGAGAATTCAATCGGAGCCTCAAGTCTGAAGCGGAAAGAAATAAGTGATTTTTCTATGGTCAAGTTTGCCCTCTATTGTTTTCTCATATGACAACAATACCCATATAAAAGTACCCCACTTCCCAATCTCATCTCTTCCTCTCCTGAGAAAACCCTAGCAAAGACGAGATGCTCATCGTCTCCAACGCTCGGTACCTCCCTAACATCGATCCAGACCATTTTCAAGAATTTTTTATGTTTGGATATGCCATTGATCTGATGGCCACGCTCTTAGTATGATATTGTGTGAAGTAAATGTTTTTGGAAGAAGAACCTCTTAGAAGATGGGCTTGTATCTCTACACACAGAGAAGTGGGATTTCTTAAAAGAGGAATTATGGATCACTGTCTCTATATGCAAAAAGAAGATGGGCTCATGTCTCTGTGTGCTGCTTCTTAGAAGTGGACATTTTGGACACATCTCTTAGACTCAAATTCCTCTATTGAGCAGATTGTGTTCCAATAATAATGCATGCCTAGATACATGATGCTAGTAAATTGGGGCAAGAGATGGAAAGATCTCATTATGTAAATGGTTTGACAAAAAAATTACTCATTTCTGCTCATTGGATTTATTGATTTGATGAAAAATTGCACATGGGTTTGATGTTGTTTCCTATAATTTTTATTAAATAATTAAAGTATTGCATATGGATTTTATTTTCTACTCGTTTCTGAATTTTGTTGTTGGGATTTGAATACATTTTTCTTGATTGAACCCAACTGGAGAGAACGAGGACTGTAGTCTCATACTAGGTGTGATGGGTAGGATTGGGTTGTTTTGTTATTTCAAAGTGGATATTGATTACACACCGAAGATATTGCATCTCCTTTTTTTTATGAGATTGACGGGTGGGCATTGGGTCGTGATGGATGTAAAATGCCTTTTAATAATGTAGATTTTGTCATTGCTGGAACATATAACATCATTTTATGACACCTAAAATTCATTTATAAGTTTTACATGGGCCCCCTATGACTGCAATATAATTCTATGATAATTCTTTTTTTGAGGAAAAGACAAATTGCCCTTGTTATAAGCTCTCATTTGTATGTTTACCAAACAAGTTTTTTCAAATAGATCTAATTGATATTTGATACAGATAAACTACGTCTTACCAAACGTTCTATTTGTAGAATGGTCAATTTAGAATAGATCTATATCAAACAGATCTATTTGAAACAAATCTATTTCAAACGGATAAGACTTGCCAAACAGACCCAAGTAAAAATAAGAGCAATTTTCATGCAATTAGATGTGGTGTCTGCATCTTTGGGTGCATGTAGATACCATGTCAATTCATGAAGTAGAAATAAAAGCATGAAAAAAGCAAGAGAAGTACCTTCGGTAGCTTATCTTGGTAGGCCAGATAATCCACATGAAGCCTTACATTTGATGAAGCAGGAATCCATAACTTAGTGTCTACATCAGCATATGACTTGGAAATTATATCAAACAATGTCTCCGCTCCATTCTCTATTGCTTTCAAGATGGATGACTCCCTATCTCTACGATGCCTGCAAATCAGAGAAATGTCATGCAGAATAGTGTTCACTTGTCAATAAGGGAAAATGTTCTACACACTGACTGCATATGCAGTCCAGCTCAATGGGGCCACCTGGGCCCACCTTTGATCAGTGAAGCCCCTTTGATAATCTTATCATCCCATGATCTGGCATCAGGCCTAATAAAACTCCTTGAACCTTCATTCACCGGTAGCTTGAATCTAAAAAAAATGCACAGTTAAGAGGCCATTAAACCTTAAGACTGTTAAATCAAGGGCTAGGATAATCTGTGGTGGGGCTGGTTTTTGGCTCCCCTTGTCCATAAGAAGACCTTTCCATGTGCACTCCTCCCATTAATAGACATTCAGCTAAGTGGGCCCCACGAGCTGGACTGCATATAAGCACTATGCAGTCTGCTCGTATGAGAACGTTCTCCTACCATCAAGCATGGTAAGATTATATTGAAGCCACAGCGCATCAATATGGGGTAGGTTGCAGTAGTATTATTTCACAGCATAGAAGTGGAGTGGCCTCCCTCAAGTTTCTTGGAGTTAATCCAATACGATCAGCAAATGGTTGGTGCTGTGTGCGTGCGTGCGTGTGTGTGTGTGTGTGTGAGAGAGAGAGAGAGAGAGAGAGAGAGAGAGAGAGAGAGAGAGAGAGAACTTGAGGTATCCGCAAAGCATCCTCTTGGGCCACAGGTTGAATCTTCCATGCATGGGGATCAAAACATGGGGTGAAAGTTCCAAGAAATTGTAAGTTGTTTGAAAGTAGTCCTGCATATACAAACAAATTCTCTAATCGTGATTGAACTGGAAGCATATAGAATCATGTGTATGCAACATCCATTAAGAAATCTTCCCAACAACAAAAAAACAAGAAGATAACTAATTCAGAGATTTTCAAGAATAAACAAAAAGCATGTTTTGCACAAAGAGCAAACATAATGTGCGCTCCCTTAATCCATTATCCATACAGCGGACAAGAAGATCTATCTAATATTGGTTTGATGTATCATGAAGGAGATGCTTAACTAATAACTGAGCTAAATGGTGCCGGTCTTGACTACATAATAAATTCTGGATGGCCAATTTGTATTAGATTATTTATCTAATGAAATTTATGATCTTATTTTCCTTCTTTAGTTTATTTTATTAGAGGGTGAACTTCAATAACGTTTTGACTAGCATTACTAAGATGAAGAAGTGACAGTCCTTTCATGACTGAGGGAGAAATTAAGTCATTAAACAGGAAAAAAAAAAGGAAATTCTTATCTGTTCCATGACAGGTGTAAGGATTCTCCTTATGTCGATTAGAAAGAGGAATTAGAAGCTTTTTATTTTTCCTTTTTTTCAAAATCGCGGTAAAAATTCCCATGTGTAGCAAACCAACAACACTAGATCAATTTTATAAATAGAAAAGAAAAAGGTAAAGATTACTAAAGCAACATCTTGATGCCTGAGACTGAATAATGAATCAGGGCAATGATACAGAACTCATTGTCCTAAACAAGTCAACCGATTCTATCTCAGTATCATAGAAACTGAAACAAAGTGTGCTCACCTTCATATTTCCACCAGAAGTAATGTCTAGCAGAGAACTTCCTTGGCTGGAAAAGAAAATTGCAAAAGTTTCAGAGAATTAAGTCATACAAAATTAAACAAATAACATGACCACAAAAGAAAGAAGATTCAGACATGACTAGAATGCACATTGCTCATAATCATTACAACTGAAACCTTAAAATCAGGTAACAGCTTCAGTTCCAAATCAACTCCTTTCAGAACCGACGCTCTTTAGTTAAGATATTTGCATCACAAAGTTTGGTCAGCCGGTACCAGTACCGCAGTGCATAAACAATCCAGCACTGGTCATAAATCTTAAATTACACTTGCTGTAAGCTTGAGATTATCAATCTTAAATACTACAACTATATTTATACCCTATGATGCACAAATACATCATGGATACGGCAAGGACATGCCATAGACACGGCAGGGACACGGATTTTACACATAAAAAGTGAAGTATCGGATACGATACGACACAATACGTTGCCCATTTTGAAGTATCCGTGCATCATAGTTTATACCCTGTTATCCAATGTTTGCTTGAATAACGTGAATCAAGTTCCTTCCATGCTATTATAGAAGGTAGTGGAATGGGTTTGAACATCTGGTAGGTCTCGCTTGTACTCACAACAGGTTGATTCTTAGTGGCCACTAGGGCAGTGTATCGGGGAAAAAAAAAGTTGCTCTTATGATGAACTACAACATTGCCATATAGAATAAATGTCTATTCACCTAAATCTGGAGATAGTTAAATGCCTCTTTAGCTTTGGAAACATAGTTTTAACCATCTAACATATAGTTTCTTTGTTCAGCAAGAGAATCTCACCCTACACAGTGATCACCAACAATTACTGAGTGTGTACCAACATGAAGCAGTGCCATGTGACCATCTGTATGTCCCTGATCAGGAAAGGAATAGAAATTGTAACGAAAAGAGAAGGTAAAATTATAGTGGCCAAAAAATGAACATGATCCATAATATCTGGGCCACATAGCACAAGCAAAAGCCTATCTACCTAATCTACAGGCATGCATGCTCAACTTATAACCACACTTAAGAATGAATATGTGTGTGTGTGTGTTTGGGGGGAGGGGGGGATGGGAGATGCTCTTGTGGGAGTAACTCTCATAGGAGCATCTCCCTATATATATATAGGGAGATGCTCCTATGAGAGTATCTCTCACCTTACGATGAGAGATAAGATGGGGGCCCTCACATCCATATCTAATGCCAACAACTTAAATGTGAGGGCCCCCACCTTTATCTCTCATAGTAAGATGAGATATATATAATATATATAGGGAGATGCTCCTATGAGAGATATCTCTCCTTACTATGAGAGATAGGGTGGGGGCCCTCGCATTTAAGTGATGTGAGCCCCCCCCCCCCCAATCCTATCTCTCATAGTAAGGTGAGAGATATCTCTCATAGGAGCACCTCCCATATTTATGTATGTATGTATATTAAAATGTTAATTTTATTTTATTTCTATAAAAAAAAACAATCAAAATAAAAAAGAAGCATGTAAACAATCACTAAAACCAGACAAATCTATCTAAAAAGTCAATTCTTAAGCATACAATGCCAAAACATAAAACCAGCTAACCCTACAATCCCAAAAGGCTACCTACTTTCAGGTAGCATGTTTCTTATAGGACAAATCCTAACACAAGGACGGACCTATAGGAAAAGGCACTCCTCCACAGAAGCAAGACAACGCCTAACCTCCAACTTGCTATCAATGTTCGTAACGAGAGGCAGTTCTTCCATTATAAGAACAGCCCAATGAAGTAGGAGCAAAAATGGCAGCTATAGTTGAGGATAGTAGATACGACTTCTGGGGATGCAGTTATTCTACATTCAGGAGATGAGTAGGAGGGAGTGCATTAAGCTGAAGCAATGATAGTGCGGAGTTGTCAGAGCATGCACATGAGCATGATGATGAAAAAGCAAAGGCCAAAACTCCTAGTGGTCCATCATTTGACAAGAAGCCAAAGATGAAGGCAGATGGCAGTTGGCTTTGAAAGAATATCTTTCAAGCTACTTGCATCTCCAACAAAAAGCTTTGCACTATTTTAATTGACAGAGGAAAGCAGTGATAATGTTGTCTCAAGGGGGTGATGGTGGATAGCTAAATGGCCCTCCACACTTCACAGAAAGCTTTGCACTTTCTTAATTGACAGAGGAAGCAGATAATATTTTCTTTAAGGGAGACGGTGGATAGGTGGGCGCTTAAAGAGGACAAGCATCCCAAACCAGACAAAATGGTTTAAAAAGGGAGAAATTCCATGAAGACCAGGTGTTCAATCTCTTTCGATAGGCAAGCATTATCGAAAAGATGTTTGGGGATGTCAACACCATGGACATTGCCACTACTGTTGGGGTGTCCTTGGTTGCATGATCATGATGTTTATATCGGTGAAAGGCCAAATGCATATATTTTCCGTGAGGAACACATAAGCATCACACTATATCCACGATGAGCATTGCCTACAAAAAAGAATGCCATGCTCCTTAAGTGACGGAGACAAAACCTTGAATGTATAAAAATTTGAATTGGAGAGTGAGCCAAAAGAACATCCCTAACTGAATTGAAACACAGATTTTTAAACCTAAACCATATCAACAGTAACTAAGCAAGAAAACAAGAAAAGAAACGATTACTCATGGTGTTTAGGAATAATAGATTACTCATGGTGTTTAGGAATAATCAATCGTTTTCTTCAACCCCTAGGAGAATACATCAATCCCAATGGAGAATATGACAAAACAGTGTGTCTATACAATGTCTGAACTTCAAAACTGCAGAAAAATCCCAAATTCAACTGCTTTTGTTTACTAATATGCACAAAAAAACCTTTTAAAACCCTAATCTAATCTTATCTCATCCATCCATTCTCCTTCAGGGCAACTAAGTCTATTAATTTCGATGGGTTCTTCACAAACCAACATAAAGGAGAAAACGAGAAAATATCAGCCGAACATGAATATAGCTGTGTGCAGGTCAGTCTCTTGTACAAAACAGTTATTGGGACCCAAATGGCCCTCTTTTTTTTGTTGGAAAGGTAAGCGTATGTTTTTCCAAAAGAGATTGTACAATATACAAAGGAATTGAGGAACCTTGCACTCACTTGCACTCCCAGAAAAGAGAAGCAACCAAGCGAGAGCTAACCCAAAGCAGCCCACAAGCTGGGCAAGCTCCAAAAAGCCCACAGCTGGACCAACTAAAAAACAAGCCACAAGCCAGGCTAGCTTAAAGAAAGACAACACAGAGCACAACACACATATTGATTATGCTAATGCCAAACCAAACGACAAGATTACCACTTGCCACACCTCCAAACTGAGCAGTCTAAAACACTACCTGTCAGCTATGAAGTGAAGCCACTGAGTACTCACCTGCCAGCAAATTCATAAGGAGTTTAAAAAGGTGGGACAACGACCCCCTGTATACTCATCAGAATTTTAACTCTTTGAAGTTAGATCTGAGATTTGATGTAAGATGTAGTCATTTATCTCCTGAAGTTAATTTTCCAAGGCAGACAAATCTGCATCGAGGTCTTTGAGAACATGGAGTTTTCCAAGATTTGAAAACATGGAATTCAAGTTCTTGTTCGGAGAGGCTTTTGAAGACTGCTTGACTTGTTTGTTCTTGGTGTTTGTAGTCTGCCAAATCTCACTTTGATCCCCAATTACCTTGCTCAGAGCTGGGACTGAATTTGAAGTGTTAATAGGCTGAGCTTGCTTTAGCATCCAAGCTTTTTTGATAACCCGAGGCTTCTCTAGCTGCTGGTGGGCAGTTTCTTTATGAGTGAGTGAATGTTTTGCATTTCTGACAATGCTATGGGCTTCCAAAGTTTCCAAACGTACTCCACTGCCTGCTCCAATGTAACGCCCCACCCTACACCCATGCATGATATTGTCCGCTTTGGCCCACGGGCCTCACAGATTTGTTTTTGATGGGCCTCAATCCATCAAAAGGCCTCATACTAAGTCAATGGTGTCTTCCATATATTAGCCCAAGATCAGGGAGCCTCATAAGCGATGTGGAATATTGAGATCTTACAATCCCCCACCCTCAGAGGAGAGCTGCCCTCGGCTCCGATACCAAATGTAACGACCCAGATCTCCCAATACGATATTGTCCTCTTTGGCTCATGCGGCTCGGGCCCCGTGGGCTCTGGCCCAATCTTGCCACAAGGTTTTGTTTTCGGAGCCCATTAAACTCCAAAAGGCCTCATGCAAGGTAAGGGTTTAAGCTCTACATATAATCCCATTCACTTTCCTCTCCATAGTCGATGTGCCACCCCCCCTTAGGGCTGCACGACCCTATGCAGTAGCCTGTCATTCCCCATAGCCTGTCAGCCCTCTTGGCCTGCCCATATGGAAACCCGCCCACGACAGGGGACCCACACTCGAACTAGTCGAGAGTCGGCTCTGATTCCATTTGTAACACCCCACCCTACACCCATGCATGATATGTCCGCTTTGGCCCACGGGCCTCACGGCTTTGTTTCTAATGGGCCTCAATCATCAAAAGGCCTCTTACTAAGTCAATGGTGTCTTCCATATATTAGCCCAAGATCAGGAAGCCTCATAAGCGATGTGGAATATTGGGATCTTACATCCAAGGTGTTTTCTTTATAGCCAATAATGATTGACTCGGGGAGGTTTGAATCAGTGGAGACTTCAACTAGAATCCTTGCAAAGGCCAAACTTTGACCTGTTGAGGTAAACTTGTCCATGCATATTGGGTTTCCAATGCAACAGGAAATTTTTGAAATTTACAGACCTGCAAGAAAGCTTCAAATTCATAATCTTCACCCAAATAGGGATTGTCTTCATGTCTACCTTTTGAAGATCCAAATTGTCCGACCATCTTCTTAGGACTAATGGATGTCCTCCAAACCAAGGCCCATCTTCAAGAATTTTAAGCTTTCATAAGTTTTGAATTTGTACAAGTAGAATTCATTTTCTAGGGCATGAAGTTCAATTTCCTCATTGCATTTCCAAACCATTTTGAATATCCTCATTACATGGTCCACTTTTTGGAGGAAGCCTGAAGGCACTCAACAAACTTGAAGAGGACAGATAGGCGACCTTCCTGGTGCAGTCCTTTAGTGGATAGGGCTTCATTTGGCCCACCAACTGAAGCCCAAAAAATGCAGCACATTCTGCCCTGTTATGTGCAGAGTTTTATGTAATTTCACAAAAAAAAAAAAAAAAAAAAAAAAGAAACCCTGTTGTTTAGTTTTCGTTAGTGAACTGTTATGGCCCAATCTTCAACCTGAAACCATCACCACCTTGGCCAACCCTGGCGGGCCCTCTTAGAGCCCTCAAACTGTCCAAAATCTCTTCAGCAAGTAGAATTCCATGATCAAAATCTGAATCTTCACGAAAGAAAGGAAGCAGATGTAGTGCAGGTATTAGTTGTGAAGCTATTACTAGATAGGCCATGTGCATCCAGCATTTCAACCATTTCTAGAGTTTATTTCTAGAGTTTAGAAAAGGCCTAAAGAGCTACCTCCTATGTGACATTCAACGCCACATCAACTTTGCACTAGGAGCTACATTGCCAAAATTGCAACATTATCAAATGAGCCCATCCGAGCATGCAAAGTTGCATAGGAAAGTGAAAGTCTTATGAAGAAAGGGATTCTCATGTCTCCTTGTGCAGTTCTTTTCATGCTCAAGTAGGACAGATCAACACGGATATGTGCCGATGGTCAAGCCATAAACTAGATCGTAGTCAAATATCCATTTCCTATTCCATGGACAACATCTTGGATATGCTGCATGGTGCTAATGTATTCCAAACACTAGTCTGAGTGGCTACCATCAAGGATGAAAATAGCAGTAACGGCGGGTGTAACAGCTTGTTGCCAAAACGCTACGTAGCGACGTAGCGGTGAGATTTGAAAAAATTTGAAAAAAATGGTAGAAAATCTAGAATATTGAAAAATGAGAGAAAATGTTTCCTTTTTTTTTTTTTTTTCAAAAGTAACTAAGAAAAGTAGGTGCAGCGGTCCCCTCATTGTATAAGGTCCTGTATTGCGGTATAAATAGGAAATAATAGTAATGATCATTTTTTCAACATGTATTCATGTTGCTTAGTTATGCTAACTTAGAAACTAATGAAAGGCTCATAAAAAATATTAAAAAAAAATAAAACAAACAAACAAACAAACTATGTCATGAAGTCGAGACTTAAAGGCCTACGAGTACCTAGAGAAAAGCATACATCTACCAAAGGAAATGTCTAATAGGATGTACTAAGAGAAGAATCCTTGAGAAGAACTATATGTATCAACTGTAAATCGGTGAGATCATGAGCGTTTTGGTGTTCTTTTAAACAAAAAAGGGCAGAAGAGTTGCGTAGAAATGTTATTCGGAGAGAAGAAGAAAAGAAATAAAACTTATTATGCATTTTAAAAAAATTTGGAAAGATGGAATCTGTCTCACTCCATAGCGGCCCCGTAGCAACCGTTATGGATGTGAACAATGCTAAATTCTATTTAGTGTAGCCGTGAAGACCGCTACGCCCGATATAGCAGCCGCTACGCTCATCCAATTCAGATATGGACACATGATGAATGGATGAAACTTGAATATCAAGATAAAAAAATGGGCTACACAAGTGGCTTGCCATGCCATTCAACATGTAACTAATTAAAACAAAAGTTATGGGCCCTTTGCTGGACTGGACCGATACTGGTCTTCTTGGGTCTTCATTGATAAGTAATTTTCAACCAAGGCCTGCATCACCCTCACATCACCAAGCTCCTTCCAAAAATCAGCCCACCTCTGCCTAATGTTCAAACCATAAACAGATGTTGCTAACCACTGAAATATTTTAAATATTTTTTCATCATTTAAGACCAAATAAAATATTAAAACGTTGTTTCAACAATTTGTCCAACCTCCGTCAAGAAGTCTATACATGCTGGAATGGGTTGCAACCATTCTTACATTATCATTCACCCTTTTTGCTAAGAGCAAGTGTAGTCTCTGTTCTTATCAATCTCCAGTGATTGACATCTGATCAGGTATACAAAAGAGACAGCTACAAGTTATAGGTGAAAACTGATTTATGAATACAATCATCATCATCATTGAAGCCCTATCCCATATACTTGGGCTGGCTTTGATTTCTACTTTTCCACAACCCTATTTGCAGACATGTATTTGGTAACTCTATTATGAATAGTATCTTGGCAGGAAATACCAAGTATGTGTTTCGTCTTGGCACACTCACGCAGAGTGCTTGTAAGACTACTCTTAAAAAAAAATCAATTTGCTTTTCTTGCATATCTAGGTAACATGACTTGAACTCGCAACCTCATGGCTGCGATGAAAAGTATCTTCCCTATGCCATGTTTGGCTGCCTTTATGAGGCACTTGTTTCATTAAGTCAAACAACTCAAAATTCAAGAGATAAGAAGACATGCACTCTCTTGCAAAGCTGAATAGACAATTAATCCCACTTCTGTATGATTCAAAAACTTTCTCAGTGGAACTTATAAGAAGGCACGGGAAGGAGAAAAAAAAAATTTGTGATACCGGAGCAAAGATGACTTTCAATCTTTGACCACCAATGTGAATTGCTTCACCTCCTGAAATAGTTGTATAACCAAGAGACCAGTCATCTGCAAAACATCAGGATTTCTAAGCTCAATTCATCATGACCATCAGCATCTTCTTGTCATCTTTCATTATCAAAGCCTTATCCCATGATCTGGGTTGGTAATTTTCAACATCAATTGCAAGATATATATAATTTTATCAATTGAAATGGTAAAAAAACTCATGATAGATACCAAAAAAAGTCTATTTGAAGAAATCCTATTACCATAGCATCACAACTAAGCATTGTTTCTTCAGATGCTTTGCAAGTATTAAAACAGTATAGGATAAAACTCTAACAAGTAAATTGTGTAAACAAGGTGTTTTCAATGATAAAGGATAAAGTTAAGGCCTTCAGGAAAAGGTCATACACTTTCAATCAAAAGGCAAAGGAACAACCCATCGAAATTCGAAACAACACATGACAAATACATAATTTTATGGCCGTGATATTAATCTCGGTGGAGGAGATCTCTCTTTTTCCCTTTGGCCGATAAATTTGGATTGAGGTCTTAATGAGAATATATCCCAAAGAGATTTCCACAAAATGGGTTTTTTGTGCAAATTCCTGGCGTGTGACAGTGGCTTTTTATTATGTTTAGAACTTTGATATTGATTTTCAATTTGTTAGAAGAGGACTCTTAGTTTGGTTAATACTTTATTTATGTTAAAGGCTAAGATTGATCGGATAATAGATGTATAATTAGTATTAAATTAGGTCCCCTCATTTGAGAAAAAAAGATAAGTGAATAATGTAGGCTTCAGCTAAGGTACTTCCAGAGAATAGTTTCAAATCCTTCTCTATGTGAAAGTTCTGGTTGCTATTTTCGTTGCAAAACCGTGCTCTTTTCTCTTTCTGTCTTGGTGCTACATCAAGTATTGGCATGAAGCCTATCTGTGTTCTTTACTTTGATTGCGCCGTGTGGCACTGTTTTTTCCTCACATAGCCAAATAGATCAGCAGCAGAGGCATTTTCTTGGCAATGCATATACTGCCAAGAAGATGTGTAGAAATTTAGAGACCCCATCTTGATAAACTAACTGTGTTCTTTATTGAGAATAACCAATGGATATTGTAGGATAAAATCGAGACATTAACTTAAGGTAGGAACCTAATCACACCATAACTCTAACCTAATATAGTACAAATTTAATACAATCCCAGTCCAAGACAAACTTGTCCTTATCATAACAAAATTAACCCATAATTAAGAGAAATTACAAAGAAGTCTGTAACTGTTTCTCAACACTCCCACTCAAGCCAATGCAAAGATATCAAGTATTCCCAGCTTGGAATAGACATCATATAACTACTTCCTTTTCCAACTACTTTGCTGAGAAAATTTGTTAGGTTGATCTTCGGTACTAGTAAAAACTATAATGATCGTCAATCTATCTTGCAACTTGGATGACGAAGGAGATGCGAAGCAATCAGCAACTGCACACTGCATTCAGTAAACAACATTATATGCTCCACAGCATAAACTTCCGCAAACAGCAACACTGACAAACTGATGAACAACTTGAATTCATATACTCCATAGCTCAAATTTTCACAATTAGCAACACTGCTGATTTAGAGGACACCTTGGTATGCTCCACGGTATATTGGAGAGACCAGAATGCTACACAGCATTTCTAACAACATAACACAGGCAATCGGAGTGGTTGAGTAGGTTTTCCACAACCCTTCAACTTCTTATATGAAAGTAAGGATGAATACTTGCCCACAATTCACATATTTCTTGGATTCACAAAGCCAAATAATTCTAGAGTACTAATAGAACTTTCTCCTCCAGGTTTGGACTCCATTGGAGACCCTAAATTTTATTGGGCAGCTTCTGTGATGAGAAAACAGCCCCTTTTTATTACTTAGCAACTTTGAAACTCCAAAAAAGGATGACTGCCATCCAAATTTAACAAAATCAGCCTCTCAGGATGTTTATACAAATATTCAGCAATACAAGGACTGTTTCTTAGAGTAAAAAACTGCTCAAAAAGGCTTAAAAAACTCATGGAATTAATAATTTTTAAACATTATTCAACAATCACTGACTGCTGCCACAAACTGCTCAACTAGAAGCATAAAGCATCCATAAATAGCACCTTATAAGAAATAAAAAACTTTGATCAGAGCATTGGCCTGATCCTGTTCACCATGATAATCTTCAAGGCAAGCTAATTTGCTAATATAGAACATTTGAGATGAAACTGTTGTAAAATCTGCGAACAAAACTTGGAGAAAACTAATACTTATTCTGACACTAGATTGCAGCAATGTGAAAGAAGATTGAGACAATCGAAAGTTGATGATTCCCATAGTAATTATACGACAATTACTTACTGTTCTCCACATAAGTGACACGAACAGAGCCTTCACTTTGCTAAAACTCAAGAAATCTCCAAAAGCAGTAACACAACAATTCAGCATGACAATGTCAACATGGAAAACCTCCAGCTTCAGGAGCCTCCAGAAATGATACAAAACAGGAGATTTGACTGCTGTCCTTTACAGAGCAGCTGGAACATTCTCCAGAAAAAACCCCATTTGTTTCCAACAAACAAAAGATTTACTGCTGTTTCTTCAACAAGAAACCAAAAATTCTGCTGTCTTCAACCAGAAACAGCTGTAAGCAGCAAAACTCTTGCCATTCTTAACAACCAGAACAGTAAACTGAAGAAACTTGAACAGGCGACCCTTCAGTGCAGAGCCTAGAATTGCTGGATTTTGAGATGGAAAACAAATACCATGACAAAACAAACTGTTCTCCTTGCCTCCCTTTACACATATTCTACAGATGTAACTCTGTAAGGCTCTGATTATAAGTCTCGCTAAAACCCCAATCAGAATTTTCGGTAATCTTCAGGTATAAGATTAGTGTTGGGCTTTGGAGGCAATTTAGTGGTTATGGGTTGGAGACGTTTTAGACTTGGTTTTGAGGACTTTCAGCAGGTTTTAGAGACTGAAGCTGATCGGTTTTTGAAGGGTGATGAAATATAAGGAAAAATAGAAGGAATAAGAACAACAATAAACAGAAGCAAGAAGAGGAGAATAACCAAATCGTTTTCTCTGAAACCTTGTAAAACTTAGAGACTGCATCTTGATAAATTAACTGTTGTTGAGAATGGCCAATGGCTAATTATATTAGTGTACAATCAAGACATTAAATTAAACTTGGAAACCTAATCACATAATAATTCTAACCTAATCTAACACAAATTTAATTTAATCCCAGTCTAAGACAGACTTGTCCTCATCATAACAAATTAACAATTAGCCCATAATTACTACAAAACTACAAAGAAGCCCCTAACAGTTTCTTGACACCAAACTTCATTAACCTGAAACATCATATCTGAACTTAGCTTCAGAGCTGATAATTGGGTCCGAAACTAAGACTTCGCTGGAAATTTGAATCCAACAGATAAATAGCAGGATCTATTTGACTGTTAGCTACGAACAAAATCCCCCACAGAGTCTGCCCTTCTTAAAACTTCAGATTGTGCAATCAGATCTTTTCCAGTTGCATTGAAACTTTGTAACTGGGAATTCTCTGTAAGCCTTTTCTTTTTTTAAATTCCATCTTCCATCTATTGATCCTTTCTTAGTTTCTTTTCTACCTACTATCAAGCACGTGTAACTAGGGAACCAAGTACCCATGTATTATATATGTAAACTATTTTTCTAATCTCTGCAAAATCTTAAAGATTAGGATAAAACCCTAATTAAGGGAGATGAAATCTATCAAGTGCTGTAATTAAGGAAGGAAAAGAGCTATAAAAGGAGTCGAACACAAGGTTCGACATACTGTTTTCCAGCAATACTTCTCTCTTTTAATTTCTATAAGTTTGATACCTATAAGTTGACAAGGAATGTTCAGTCAATCTGTTGAAACTAATTAGAGAACCTGCTGAAACTATATACTGAACTCTGGCTCTTGTTCAATTCAAAACCAGTAGTTACCAGAAATTTCAGATTGCCTTTAATCTCTGAATTATCAGAATATCACATATTACATGGCTGTGAAACTGGCCGCTAGATTAAAACAATATATCACAATCCTTAATCACAGTTTGTCATCAAAGCTAGCTTGATAATTGGATCAGTCACTGCGTTTTATTGCATTACCTATAAAAAAGGGTCAAGAGGTTGCATATCAGTACCACTAGTCCAGAGTCCTCAAGGAAGCAATGTGCAGTGGTCAGAGGAGCAGTTTAGAAAATAGGATTCACCTTGGATATGGGTTCTCTTTTGCCTTGAAATGCCCTCAGCCATTTTAAAAATGGACCTGAACATAAATATGAAGCATCTTTCTGGAGAGAGATCTGCCTTGAACAGTTACATAACCCATGCAAGTGCCCCAACTTTGGACTACTGAAGCAAACCTCATATTCTAAAGATAAGTTTACTATCAATGGTCCACCATAATTCTTCTTAGTGCAAGGTTAAAATATCGATATCCCACCATAATTCACCTTATACAATGAAATACAATTCCAGAAGAAAGTACATCGTACTCATCAAAGGATTAGAACACAACTAATACACACATCCATCAATATTCTAGATAGAAAAACTTGAAAGTATACACACTCTATTGTCATTTTTTTCGTATCCTAGGAGATTAATGTATTAAACTGCTAACTTTCCATAAAAAAATAAAATAACCTTCCAAAAATAAAAAAATAATAATTTTCCAAAAAAAAATTAAATTACACTAGTTGAATTATTATACCCTAAGAGGTTGACCCCAAAACACTCTCATAAGAAAAGCTATATTGGGTAAAAATACTTTTCTAATTAATTCAAATTCAAAATGCACAATGAGATTGATTGGAAACAAGAACAAGAGATAACCTTTTCTGATACGGCGTATTGTATTTTCATGTGCCAAGAGAGTAGCATCAGGATTGCATTTTTGAATAATTGAAAGGCCTAAGGTCAAACCACGAATTAGCAAATTATTTCCAGTACAAAAGGCACTTCTACATATATAAATTATGCAATACCAAGTTGTAAAACATAACTGAACGGAAACAGGGACGTAGAGAGACACAAGATATCATAAGAAAGCTTATGCAATTCAGTAGGGTAATGTTAGTATGCATTACTTCCCACATCAAGAAAGATACAAATCTCTGTTCCAGTACACATTGAAAACTTATACATAGCGAAATGAGACAGGATGTGAGGAATAATATGTTCTCATGCGAATCATATAATAAATATTTTTGATAAGCAACAAAGTTATCATTAAGAAGTGTAACAATACAATTACAATCAAGGAACTAGATTCTACTAACAAGGAAGACAATCACATGTTTGCATCCAACAGGTCACTAGGATATGCTTAAACAATTGCCTGGTGATAACATTTACTTTCGTTGTTCAATATCATGTACTAAGGGTATGTCTCTGTTGTTTGACGAATGCAGTCACCAGGTTTTTTTTTCTCTTTTCTATATTAATAACAGGTAAGTTCAGATTAAATTAAGATGAAGGGTAGATCCAAAATACAAAAGGAATCCAAAGAGAAGCGGGGTTAGGAGCATTACACCATATGCAACATCAGAAAAAGAAGTAGACGAGCAGCTACCAAAGATACAACCCTAGTCACCCAGGGCATTCAATCAATTATTCATCCTTGATTTGCTCATACACCACATTTTGATAGAATCATATAACCACTATTTTCCCCTGGGCGAGCCCTTTTGGGCAAAAACCACGGGCGCGGCCCCTCTAGGCCCACCTTTGATTCCCCTCCCTGTGAATTCCACCAGAGCAAATTAGACACCAACCCAGACACTGCTGTCAGATTTGAGATTAAATTCTATCGCTGATATTAGGGGGGGGCATATCACGCAAATTCGATAGGCCATACAAGCCAAAATCATAAGCTTGAAGATGGGATTTTGTGACAACTCATCCCAAGCAAAAAGGAAATTTTGATCTATTAGAATGTTAGTGCATATATATATATATATATATATCTATATATGTGTGTAATATATAAAGATGTTATTAGGATTTAGGACTTTCAATTAGAAATTTTATTAGGTTAGACATAGCTTCCTATTTTGAAAACTTTCAATTTTAGGGATTTTATTCTCTTATAAATATGGATTTAAAGCAAAAGAAAATCAGAATTGAAGATTTAAAAATTTTCTAAGTTTCAGGTTTGATTTCCACTTTGTGGGAATCTGTATCAGACATTATTTTCATACTTCAGTACTTTTACCCTTCTCGATCAAGCCTTCTTTAGAGGAGTTGCATACAACTGGTATCGAAACTTCAGGTTTTTTTCATTTGCAATCAATAGATTTGAAAGAAACAACGGTTAATCCTAGACTAAGACGGAAGCCAACCATTGGCTTCTTGTCAGATTGTGCTGGCAAAAATCCTCAGGTGGAGCACTACAACAGCTCCTTGCATCCAACTGCTTATGGACGTTAGGATTGAGGCCAATACGCCCAAGACAAGGAAAAAAAATAGAGATGGAAAACGTTAGGCCAGTGCTTCTGTTTGTAGAGGAGACAGAAAGAAAGGTTTTGGTACATTAACCTTCCCCACATTTTACAGTATGAACACCAAGGACCCTTGTTGCACGCTAGCATTGGTGGTCAAGCGAGGGTTTTGGAGACGACTGGATTTCTTCAGGAAGGAAGAAGGCATAGGGGTTAGATTGGGCGCCCCATGTGAGGTCCATTTAGTGGGGAAAGTTTTAAAAGATACTACTCTTTCCGTTGAGGGAGGGTTTTGAACACTCAATCTCTTAGCTAACCAATCTCCTATTTGTGTTGCTGTAAATTCCTTCTTTTCAGTTTTTATATATGAATGTAATAGGATGAATTGGGCTCAGGCTTCATCTTTCAATCAAGTCCTCTCCATAAATTTTTTGAGAAGTGACAAAAATAAACTTCCCTTATGACAGGTTTTTGTCTTTTCTTAACCTCTTTCCTCCCTATAACTTGCAATTTTGATTTTGATGATCATAACCAGTTAATGAAGCTAGTTTTTTAGTCATTTGGAATTCCCTTTTCCTAACCATACGTGTATAAAGGTAGTTCAAGTGGGCCCTACTTAGTCGTTGGGGTTTGGAGTTGATAATTTCTCTTAAATGATATATTATAAAGAAAATTTGAAAAATGACATAAGGGTATTTTTGTCATTTCTCAAAAAAATTGTGGAGAGGACTTGATTAATTTTAGCAAAGCTTTTCACTTAATCCGTCGAAATTTAATCATGTGTGCTTTTATAGTCTAATTCTCTGAAGAAAACAAATCCCAAGTGTACAATTATCATGCAAGGCAAATATATTTGTGAGATGATAATCTCTATGTAAGTCAAAATACATTTTCCTATGTATAGTTCAATTCCTATTTACTCTATTCTTTTAAAACTTTTACCTATCTCGATTAAGCCTTCTCTATTCTTGTGCTTCGGCACGTTTACCCACCTAGATCAAGCCTTCTTTAGAGGGCTTGCATAACCAAATCCAGATAACCACAAATTCTTTGGATTTAAGATTTGATGGACCCCCTATCCAAACCTAGCCGTATTGAATGCTCCATCACCCTCCTGTTAGGACGTCCCGATAGCCCCTCTGGCTCTCTCCCATGATCTCCATGAGCAAGCTTGTCCAGATCACCACTTGTCACATAAAAACATTAAAATTGAGAAAGTAACCTCATTTGGCCGACTTTTCTAGTTTCCTTTGCACCATCTGAACATTTAGACTTAAATGTTTACTTGTCATGTAAGAGAGCATGTATTTTCTAGGACCTAAGGTGATTAGGGAAAGAAATGCTTTGCACTTTCAGTGTTTTATATAAGAAAGGCCTTCTACAGGTATAAAAGTCAATGTATCTTCTGAAATGCATTAAAAAAAAAATGTGATGCTGGTCATAAACAAAGAGTTTTATCTTCCATTACTTCAAATAGAAGTATCTTCAGGAATAAGTGTAAGGATACATAGCAATCCAATCTCCTGTACTCGACAACCTCATACTGACACTTACCATCAACATGATCATAGTGATGATGAGTGACAAAGACAACTAACTTTCTTGGCAATGCAGCAACAACTTCCATGAGCTGATTACACAAAAAAGAAATGGTTACACCAACAGAAAGTGACAGTAAACAAAGCAAATTCTTGTGAATGAAAATGGACCAAGGTTTAAAACCAAATTTAGCAACAAATGATTTCCACCAAAAAACCGGAAAGCAGAAATCCTCAGTAAATCTGTGAACTGCGCCTTATTTTTGCATGCATAGAGGAATAAAATCTAGCATAAAAATTATATAAACTAAGGGCTAGTTTGGCACTTTACTAACATAGTAAAAGTCAAGTAAAGCCTCCATTTTTCAGACAAGATGTCACATCAAAAGCACTTCAATTCAAAAAAGCCTTCCATTTTTTTCAAAAAAAGTCAAAAAGCAACCACCCTTATCCACTAAAATACAAAAAAAAAAAACCCACTCTTCCATACAAAAAGTCAAAAAGATTCCATAACAAACAACTAAAAACAAAATTCCATCATAACCCACTTATATTTTATTCTTTCTTCAAAATCAACTTTACTTCACTTGACTCTATTAGTAGAGTTGCCAAACTTAAGGGAATAAAAAGCTTGAATGTAAACATAGAGAAAGGGAACAAGAGGCTTGGCCAGAAAGTGAATAATGAAAATAGACAAAAGAATGAAGAGACACAAGTAACAGAACCACTGATCTTATGTGCCTTGTTCCAACATGATGAGAACTACAATAATCATCACCCAATCATATAATATCAGCCCTAAAATATATATAACAATAACAATGTAACATTGTAACCTAAAGAAAAAGCATCCTCAAACTAAAATTTAATTTCCCCACACCTCAGCATGGCAATCAGCAAGGCATCCAGGGTCCATTATTAATGCATCTCCATAAATAGAAGAACTTGAATATCCAGAGTGATTGGTAACATCCCCAGGTGCAATTACAACTAAATTTGTAGTACGAAAAGGCCGCGCTGTTCTGCTTCTCATAGGTACCAGTGTGATACCTGGAGGGTATTCCTGAAAAAGAAATGTATAATTTTTCTGTTATCATGACATGGCAAAAACTGCAGCAACTCAGCAAGAGATGAAGCTTATATCCTTTTGTAACAGAATTATAAAGATCAGATGAACCAAAGAAGGGAAAATCATAGAATATGATAAGCTTCCAAATTTTATCCCTCATCAGTTACTTTAAAATATAAGGAAAACACCAGAAATATTAAGGAATAACAGTTCTATCAATGGGGTAGCCTGGCAAGAAGATTTGGAATGCTTGGCTCAAAATAGGCAAGACTTGGCTGCATATCAGGGCTGATATGCTTGGCCTGGGCCCACATCAAGGTCCAACTACTAAATTGACTATTCTTTGGGGACCAAATGGGAGAAAAATCATGATATATGATGAATAGGAGTGGGCGGTGGGCCCCACCAGCTGTGGATCCTTTCTGTTAAAACAGTATCTATCCGCCAACTGTGTAAATGGCTGGAATAGTTGATTTTTCGTGGCTGATTTGAGTACATGAGACAGAGGAGACCAGGAGGTTCCCTTTTTCTATTTATCATAGTTCCAGGTTCTCTGTTCCTGTCCAGTCGACACGAAACCTGCCTAGCATTGAATTGCAATTTAGAATTCAAGTTGCAGTGATACATGTCTCAAAGCTAGACTAGACGCATGGCTTAAAGTGGAACTGGTTCGGTCGAGCTGTTCCACCATATGCATGAAGACAGTTCGTACCTGTAGAAGCGGTTCCGGTCATCGTCACATCAGTCGGTGATTCCATTCCTCTGATTGTGCAATATGTCGGACTCCCTTGAGTGGGTTCCTAACTTTAGTAAGGTGTTGGTTTCTTTCCCTGATCAGGTTTGAAAACAGGATCATTAAACCTCGCTCTCCCCTTTCAGTGTTCCTTGCTTTTCTCGGTTGCGAACCAGAGTCCAATTCCCAATCACACACTCCTTTTTGTAAGTCATCATCCTTCTTTATCTTAGCTTTCTTATTGCGAGCTGCTTGAGGAGATTCAAGGTCCTCCCTATCGCCTTATGAGTTCACCTCAGAAAAAAGGTGCTCCAAGCCCTCCACTGTGACCAACTTAATCAGGCCAGCATTTTATTGACCATTTTTCCTACAATGCACCTACATACCCAATCCTCCTACACTTGAATTCCCTTCTCATCGTCATCACCAAGCTCCGCAAGGGCCTTTATATTTAGGGTAGCAGAGGGCTGACAGGTACCCATAGAGGGTATCTCCAACCCTTCACTGTAGAGATTGCCATAAGATCTTCTACAGGAATTTATGGGTCCTACAGCAGATGGAAGCAAATTTGTGGGTCCCACAACAGAGAATTAATGGATTGGGGCTTGATGACATACCACTCTTACAAACAGAATCCAAGATCACTTGGATTAGACAAAAACAAAGAGCAAAGGCTCTCAAAAGATGTTGGAAAAGTTATTGGTTTTGGTTAATGCTCCCAACCACTCTATTTATAATAGTCCCATATACATTATACACTATTAGTAGCTCATCTACATTAGTACAGACAAACTGTCAACAAAGGTAGTATACTAGAGATTATGGTACACTGAGGACCATATGCAATTAAGTGTCTTTACAAGACCATTTTCTCGCCTTGCACTCCCCAAGACCGGCTTGGTGCACTTTGAAGGAGAAATACCTCCTCCATGACGAACTAGGTAAGGTTTTCCCCTGGCTCCTTCACAAAGTCAGGGTTCAAGAAAAACCTCATTGATAGCTTAGTTTGCAAAAGGACTGCTGTAACGACAATTTTTAGGACTTGTTACCTTGAAAAAGATGCCAAGACGACCAACGAACAATCCAGCAAGCTGAATCACATTCAAAGGAAATAATCCAAGTAAATCATGCATAAAACTCAGATTATCCTTATAAACACTGCCCTTAAAGGACTGTTTCGGAAAATACACCAAGTTCTCTTCTTTAAAAAGTTGTTCAAAGCCAAAACTGCCCGAGCCAACTGCTAGTAAGCTCTTTAATTCAGTGTTCTTAATGATTTTTACCCTGAAAACAATCTAAACCACTCATCTAATAAAAAGATAAAATCATCCTAGCCATAGGACGGTCTTTTACTAAACTAAAATGATTTGAGATAAAACGAAATAAACTGGTGCAGTCAATTAACATGACTGCTTGGTACTGGTCTTCTGGCCCAATAAGGATGGATGACCCTCACTAAGGCCTGATTGATTATACAAAGGGAGGCACAAGCCCATTAGTTCCCACAACCCATTTTTAAACCCAAAAAGGTCCTCATAATCGGTCCAAACCATTGGCAGTCCACTACAAGGGACTGTTTAATCTGAATTAACTGATTTAGGCCCATTAAAAGAACTGTTCTGGGCTCCTAAAAGGATCTGAACCATTACACATAGGTCCAAACACATGTGCTCAATCAAACACTCCCATGTATGCCAGGGCCCACCCACTATGGGATCCTCATGTACTCCACCGCCATCTGCAGCATTCCCCCACCCAGCCAACCAATTATTCAATTCATTCTGTGCAAAAATCATTTAAAAAAAAAATATTTGCTAAAATCGTTCATCAGTCTCTGGGATTTCTTTAGGTTCCCAAGTTTTAGGCTGCATTAAGAAACAACACATGCATTTCAGTGAGATTCTATTTTCCATCAGTTATTGGGCTTGTTTATAGGTTTCATTAGAGAAGAAAATCTTGAACCTATATAGGAGTTATATTAAGTAATAAGATGGACAGTTTTTTTTGTTAGAAAGAAGACTCATACACAAGCATTCTCACACATGCACACATATCCCAACCAGCCGGTCTACAACTTGGGACGTGATGAGATGGATAGTTAAATGGCAACTAGAATAAAGTTTTCCTTGATAATTGTAAGGTCTGCGACCTTACTGGGTAAGTTGGGCCCAATAACCGGCCCGTTGACCCATTTATTTTGATATTATTATAATTATTGTTTTATTAGATATTTAAGTGGGTTTAGATGGTCAGCGAGTTTCTTTTAGTGTTAGAATAGTGCCTGCGGAGTTTCGTGCGATTCTGAGTTCGTTTGACTCTAGTAGGGGGGGTAGTTTGCAAATTAGGAAAAATTGAGTGTTTTTTTTCGAAAAATTCCTATCACCGTGATTTTGGGTTCGTTGGAAAGGTCTCGTCGCGTTGATCAATTTTGTCTTCTGGCTCGTTGCGATCCGAAGACCAGAAACCCTTCTAATAAATAATTCTTTCTCCGGACCCACTTAAGGGGTAACTTAGTCTTTTCCCCCTCCCTTTCTTCTTAAACAAGAGATTTGTAGAAGATAATGGGCCCTGTAAAACTGTTAGCACCATCTGACCCAAGGCCCATATACAATAGGCCCATACTCATACATCACGTGGGATTAGTTGACTCATCATCAATCTGTTTATATTCCCTTTCCATGTATATAGTAGATTGTAATTTATATTCTTTATTTTCTTTCCTCATACATAGATTGTAATTGCCTTGATTAAGGCTAGAAATCATTATAAGTAAAGAGAGGACTGATCAACGTGCTCATCCAATATTCCAAAATCTTCTTCTCTTCATCTCAAAGTTCTGAATCTATCATAATCTTACATGGTATCAGAGCAGTAATCAATCCTCTTATTGAAGTATCCTCTGATTGATCAATCTTGATCAATCCTTTCTGACGAAGACCCTTCTTCTTCATTGCTGATCAACAGTGGCCCACCACTGATCAAACAGTGGTCCACCAAGGATTCACTCAGTCTTGATCGACAGGCCTCAAGGATCTTTTTAAGGATTTTTCAGGATTTTTTCTTCACCATCTAAGGTTGGTTTCAGGCTTCTCTTCCTCTGTCGATTTGCATATTTAAGTGTCAGATAGTTTTCATCCAAACCGTCCAGATTTGTGGATATGTACCTGTTGCTCATCAAACTTGGACTGGAGGAAGTATAATTGATCTTCTTCAAGACGCTCAGCCTTGATCTGTGATTAGATCACTCTGTAGGTCCCACACACAGATCTAGCTTCATACTGTGAGGTCGTCTGGCACTATTTTTGGGCCTTTTCTGCACTATTTTGATGCTGTTTCATGTTGAATGCTTCATCAGCCTCTAAATCTGCATATCTCTGTGGTATTGCTACTGTTTGTGCTTCTAATTAGTACTAATTGCTACTGTTAGTGCTTCTGATTAGTGCTCATTGTTACTGATTCATGCTGTCTGGTGGAAATCTGCACCTTTAGTGCACTGTTGTGGGCTGTTTGCTGGTAGATTAAGCCATTCGTATCAAATCAATCTTGTTCTGCTTCTTAATATTGATTGGATGCTTTAGATCTGAGGGCTGATCTCATCCCTTTACTACTGATTTGTGTGGTCTACTGCCTTTTTCACTTTATTCTGCAATGGATAAGTATGATGTTATCCCAATTAAATTCAATGGGCAAAATTATATGTCCTGGTCCTTCCACTTAAGGAACTTTGTAGAAGGACAGGGCCTTTTTGGTTATCTTGATGGATCGATAACCAAACCTCAGACTACAAGTGCTTCCGACTCAAAAGGCCTAGCCACCTGGTCCAAAGAAAATGCGAAAGTCATCACTTGGATCCTTAACTCTATTGATCCCTCTCTTGCCGTGGCCCTTCAAGCCTACACCACAGCAGCTGATATGTGGGCTCATCTGAAGAAAGTTTACCATCAAACAAATAAAGCCCGGAAATTTCATCTGGATAGTGAAATTGCCAGATACAGTCAAGGGGATAAAACTGTGCAGGAATACTTTAATGGTTTCCTCACCTTGTGGACTGAAAGGGATTCCATGCTGATCCAAACGGTCTCTTCTGGATTTCTATCTGAGGCTCTCCAGTTACAAGAAGAAACTCATATCAGTCAGTTTCTTATGAATCTCCGACCTGAATTTGAATCTGTTCGGTCTGCACTTATGAATAGGGAGAATACTGCTAATCTTGATACTTGCCTCCAAGAAGTCCTTCGTGAAGAACTTCGTCTCACTTCACAGCGCACTATTCTGGAAGCACCCGAAGCACCCAAAGCTTTCCTTGCGCCTCTTCCTGCTGACTCGGCTCTTCTGGCAACTCCAAAGCAAACTCAATGTTATGAATGCAAAGGCTTTGGACATATTGCCAAAAATTGTCGCAAGAAATTGGTTTGTAGATATTTCAAACGGACCGGTCATGTGATTGATGATTGTCGAAGCCTGCAGCGACGGAATGAGACACAGCCTAAGAAGCCTCCCTCTCACATGCCAAGACAGAATGTTCCATCCGCTTTTCAGGCTCAAGCGCCCTTATCAGATACAGGCAGCACTTCCTCCGGAGCTATATCCATGACTCCTGCTCAGATTCAAGAGCTGATCCAGAGCACAGTCACTTCTGCATATGCTTCTATGGGCTTCTCTGGTGGTCGGTATCAACCTCATTCTCATATAGCATCTCCTGCCTTTCATTCTTCTGCATCTCTTTCTTCTTCTCTCACCTCTTCCACATGGTTTTTAGATTCAGGAGCCTCAAATCATATGACATCTGTAGAACATAGCTTTACAGATTCCCACCCTTACCTTGGAAAAGAAAAAATTACCACTGCTAATGGTGATCAACTACTCATTTCTGGAGTTGGTACCATTACTTTATCTAGTGTCACTGGCCAGTCTATCACCCTTTCCAATGTCTATTTTGTTCCAAAATTATCGGCCAATCTACTTTCTGTAGGACAACTTATTGATGAGGGCTATCTTGTTCACTTTTCTTCTTCTGGTTGTGTCATACAGGGGCGACAAACTGGGAAGGTGATCGCGACGGGGAGTAAACATGGGCGCCTGTTTTTGCTGGACATTGGACATCATTCCTTCTTTGCTTCGTCTTCTAATAATTTCAAAAACTTGTGGACGGTTTGGCATAACCGTCTTGGTCATGTGAACAATGCCAATTTAATTTCTTTGTTTAAACTTGGTTTTTTGGACTCTTCAATTGATAATAAAATGATGTCTTCTTTATCTCAATCAAAATGTGAAACTTGTTGTTTAAGTAAGAGTCATATTTTGCCATTTTCTATTCATAACTCTCGTTCATTAGCATCATTTGATATCATTCACACTGATGTTTGGGGCATTGCTCCTACCTTGAGTAGGGCAGGATTCAAGTACTATGTGACATTTATTGATGATCATTCCCGTTCTACTTGGATTTATTTCATGCGTTTAAAATCTGAAGTATTTTCTATTTTTCAAAGATTCTATAACATGGTACACACTCAATTTAAGAAGGATATCAAGATCCTTAGATCCGATTCTGGCGGAGAATACTTGTCTCATGAATTTTCTGCTTTCCTTTCTAATAAAGGAATTCTTCATCAAAAATCTTGTCCGCACACTCCTCAGCAGAATGGAATTGCGGAAAGAAAGAACAGGCATATTCTTGAAACTGTTCGCACCCTTTTACTTGCATCCTTAGTTCCTCCAGAATTTTGGTGTGATGCTGCACAGACTGCGGTATATCTGATTAATCGTCTTCCCAGTGCTGTTCTAGGAAAAACTACTCCTTATGGAGTTCTCTTTGAACATCCACCTTCATACTCTCACTTACGTGTGTTTGGTTGCTTATGTTTTGTTCATCTTCCACCGATTGAACGCACTAAGCTATCCCCAGAGGCTGCCAAATGCATCTTTCTTGGCTATAGTTCTGAACACAAAGGGTTTTTGTGTTATGATCGGTTTGAAAAAGGCATGCGAATCTCTCGTAATGTGATCTTCCTGGAACATATTCCTTTCTTTTCATTACGTTTAGATCATCATCCCATTGCTGTGTCCTATTTGCCACAATTCCCGGAGTCTGCTACTCCATCACCTGCTCTCAAGGTCTATGTCCGGCGTAACAAGGTTCCTCCTATGGTGCCTCCCTCTTCTGATCATCTCCCAGTGACGCCTACTGCTTCTACAGGTAACCATGCTTCTTCTGATAATCTCATCTCTCTGCGACGATCTAATCGTCTTTCCATTGCCCCTAACCGCTATGGCTTTCCTGCTCTCTTTTCATCCTTAGATAGTACTCCTATACCCACCTCATATTCACAGGCCTCGAAGATTGCTTACTGGCAGGATGCTATGAATGAGGAATTGCTCGCTCTCGAAGCTAATCATACATGGGACTTGGTACCGGCTCCTGAAGGCGCCTCTGTGATTGGCAGTAAATGGATCTGCTCCATCAAAGTTCACTCCGATGGGAGTCTCAATCGCTATAAAGCTCGATTGGTTGCGCAGGGTTATAAACAGGAGTATGGAATCGACTATGAGGAGACATTTGCACCAGTGGCTAAAATGACCACCGTTCGTACTCTCCTCTGTATCGCTGCAGCCCGTAACTGGCCTCTGTGGCAAATGGATGTCAAAAATGCATTTCTTCATGGCGAGTTGCAAGAGACTGTTTACTTAAAGCCTCCTCCAGGATATGCATGTCCTCCTCAGCATGTTTGTAAGTTGCAGAAATCTTTGTATGGACTTAAGCAAGCTCCCAGAGCGTGGTTTGATAAATTCCAGACTGCAATTCTTCAAGCTGGATTTCGTCAGAGTCACTCGGATAGCTCACTGTTTCTTCGATGGACAACGAAGGGCTACACGTTCCTTTTAGTCTATGTTGATGATATGATTATCAGTGGCAATGATAGTGCTGGCGTTACGGATCTCAAACATCATCTCACTCGACACTTCAGGATGAAGGATCTTGGACCTCTCACCTACTTTCTGAGGCTGGAATTCTTGCGTAGCAAATCTGGCATTCGGGTTCACCAGCGGAAATATGCTACAGATTTGATCACTTCGGCACGACTTGATGATGCTCACACTTTTGATACACCTATGGAGTTAAACAGCAAGCTCAGTGCGGATGATGGCCTTCCCCTGGATGATCCCTCTGTTTTTCAGCGGATAGTTGGTAGTTTGCTCTACTTAACTATGACTCGGCCGGATATCTCTCATGCCGTTCATACGGTTAGCCAGTTTGTGAGCAATCCTCACAAACCTCACCTAGCTGCTGCCTTGCGCATCCTTCGCTATGTCAAAGGCACCCTTAATCATGGTCTCTTTTACCCTTCGAGCGCTTCCCTGCACTTATCTACTTATGCGGATGCCGACTGGGCTGGTTGCCCCGATTCTCGGCGATCTACCACTGGCTGGTGTATGTTTCTTGGGGACTCACTGATTTCATGGAAGTGCAAGAAGCAAACCACCGTTTCGAAATCTTCTGCTGAGGCAGAATATCGGGCCATGTCATCCGCGAGTGCTGAAATCATCTGGCTACGCCGTCTTCTCTGTGAATTCGGTGTCACTGTTGGTAGCCCTACACCTCTTCATGGGGACAACACCAGTGCTACCCGAATTGCAAACAATCCGGTCTTTCATGAAAGAACGAAGCATATTGAGATTGATTGCCACTTCATCCGTCAGCATGTTGTTACTGAAAAGATAACTCTGCCGCATGTCTCTACTCTTAACCAGTTGGCGGATGTCTTCACAAAAGCTCTTCCCAAAACGCGTCATCGTGATCTTACTAGCAAATTGATGTTTTCTGCCTTACCACATCAATTTGAGGGGGAGTGTAGAAGATAATGGGCCCTGTAAAACTGTTAGCACCATCTGACCCAAGGCCCATATACAATAGGCCCATACTCATACATCACGTGGGATTAGTTGACTCATCATCAATCTGTTTATATTCCCTTTCCATGTATATAGTAGATTGTAATTTATATTCTTTATTTTCTTTCCTCATACATAGATTGTAATTGCCTTGATTAAGGCTAGAAATCATTATAAGTAAAGAGAGGACTGATCAACGTGATCATCCAATATTCCAAAATCTTCTTCTCTTCATCTCAAAGTTCTGAATCTATCATAATCTTACAAGATTAACCCTAATCTCTTTTCTTTCTCTGCAACGAACGATAACCTACCGCAGCTTCTTCTTCTTCCTCATTTTTCCAAGGCTACAGAACTCTTCCCTGAAAGATCACTTCCGCGATCCGAGCCGCTCACCTTCTTCCTCGCGATCTCCTCTTTCCATTGACGTCAGTTTGGTAAGATTTCCCTCTCTTTCATCTTTTCAATCAATTCTCTTTGGTTTAGATTTAGGTTAGATCTTAATCTTTTCCTCTCTTTTATTCTCCTTTGCGTGTTAGATTACGTTTGGTCGGGCTAGATCGAGGTTTCTGCAGTGGTAGAGCTTCTCCTCAGATTTCCCCGATTCCAATCTTCTTCTTGGTTGAGGCAAGTAGATCTGCATTTTATAATTAAGCATGTGTGTATGTCTTCTATTGATTGGATGTGTTTTCTTGTTAGTTTTCCCTAATTCCAAGCCTGTTCTGTTATTGATTTGGGTTTATTTAATTTAATTGTTAATTTTAGTGTTAATTGATGTAAGTGGAAATGATGATGGATGGAATGGATTATTGGGGGAGCACGGTGGCTCAGTTTTGTGCAGGTGAATTGTTGGAATGGATTGGATGAAAAACTACAAAAAATGGGACTCTGTATTTGACAGAAAGAAAAGAAAAGAAAAAAAAAAGAATCAAACTGACGTTCAGAACGTTCACATTCTGAACGTCAGTCAGTTAGAAGAAGAAAAAAAAAAAAAGACGTTGCTTGATGGAACGTTCTAGCCTTTAGAAACGTTGTACGATGGCAGAACCACCTGAGCATATGAATGAATAAAAAAAAAAGTAAAAGAACAGAAATGTTGATGGCCACTGCTGCTGACATGAATATGGCTGCTGTGCATCATACATCCGATGAATCGGACACATGTTGGTCCGTCGCACTATTATATATATATATATATATATATATTATATATATATAAAGGGGGAAACTTCTATGGGCCATAATTTCTAAACCATACGTCGGAATTTCACGAGCCATATACCGTTGGAAAGCTCTTTGAGCGTAGAATCCAATGATACATGTCTTGCGATGATTGGGGATCAGGTAGGGAGGTAGTTAAGGAGATTAATTATTAGACCACTTTCTTGTTAGTAACGAGATTGTTAGCCTAGGTTTGGGCCTTAGACATTGGAAACCATGAAACCACTCTCACGTGACCATTAATGGGATTTTGAAATCGTAGCACGTGGCTTGGTTGCTTCGATGAGTTGTCTAGGTATTCGTGTATTGTGTATGGTTTAACCGAATGCGTATGGAATTGAATCAATCGATGCTTAACATGATTGTACACCAAGGAAATTCTTTATAAGCATTGATGATTCGAATTCCCCACGCACTTCGTTACACCACATATGATACATGGATGACAACACTTGCCTAGGATTTGGATTATAATCTCTCCTTGATTTGTTAATCGTATCCGTTGATTTTGTATCCTTGTACACTCTCTTGGCATAAAACACCTAATTAATTATGAAACATAATCCCTTGTAGAATTAGAACTTGGACCTGACTTAGAGTGTACCTTAGGACCCCGTGTTATGTAATTGATAAACATGACTGGCTAGACTGAAGGGATTATCACGTGATTGGGTTTGTCTTGTATTGACTTGAAGGAGATAATCCCAATGAACATGTCTTGTATATTGAGCTAGCCAGACTTGCTTGTCTTGGTCTATTTTCATGTCAACACCACTTTATTATTATTTGCATATCATGGCCAGCTGCAGTTTGGGGGTTTATTGATGGGCCGGTTACTCGGACATCGGGGTGGGCAGTCGGCTTTGGACAGCGTTCATGGCGTTGAATAGTTGGGAGCGGGCTTGGACCGTGCTACTATTCCCAGGACCGGGAGCTTGGATCCCCCTGGAGCCGGACTTTGGTATCAGTAGTCCGGATAGGATTGTTACTGGTACCTCGTGAGGTGGCTTGGACATCCACGGAGTCTCCCTCTTGTGCATTGCATTACATTACATTGGTAGTGGTGATTGTTAGTATTGCTAGGATTTCTATTTATGATTCTGATGGTTATTTACTCATGCTACATGCCTAGTATTGTTCCTTGTATTCCTACAATCTTGTACTTGTCATTACTCTTATATTTGATACATGTTATGTTTTAATTATATCTTGCTTATCTATTGCTCAACATGTCGTTGACTCGGTTCCTTGGTGTGCAGACTCCTCAGGTGAGTACTACTACGAGGAGCAGGCCAGTGAGGAGATCCTCTGGCAGAGGAGGCACGGGAGTGGAGTGCCGATGACGTAGAGTAGCGTCATCATTATTAGGCACATGAGAGATTCACTTTGGGTCAAACATTAGATTTTATTTATTCATTGTTATTTCTTCGTTGAACTTTTCTTTCATTGACTCTATGTTGTTTTATGGCCTTAGTTTATGGGATGGCCATAGTAATTGAATTAACTTCCACTTTAGCTTTAATTGTTGCTTGCAACTTTAAATTTAATTGAGATTTATTATCCATTGTTGATATCAATGTATGAATTCCGCTATTGTTTTATGTTTTGAGGTTGAAATACATTATCCTCACAGCGGACTTACGATCCTTGGGCCAAAAAAGGCAAAAAAATTTTAATTGGCCCAAAATTTCACTCCCCGGATCCGGTTTATTTTCTAATCGGGTTCGGGGGATGTGACAATAATTTCTTTATCAATACGAGAAGTTTCTAATTAGAATTCAATGAAAATATTACTACCACTGGAATATTGTTACTTCTCGGAACTAAAAAGGAGTTCATAAGGGATGGTTCTTTCTTAGCTTATTGAAGACTCTAATTTGAAGGGAACAGCTTCTGGTAAGACTGATTCATGTAAAATCCTTAGTAGATTCTCTTTTCTTATTATTTTTCAGTTTTATTCAAGGACTCGTTGAAAACTGATACAGAGAGCTGGTTAATTATGAGAGATGGGCTGCAATCACCAATGGAGTAAAGAACAGTCAGTTATGAGAAAACCAATCTATACTGGTAATTATCTAGCAGACTTCAGCAGAAAGAGAACAAACCTGGTAGTGCAATGTATTGGGAACTTTCCACTTTCTGGTTTCTGTTGATTCAGTTAGAAGCCCAGTTACAGCCATGGGTCCTACACGGTCATTATCTGCCTTCACTTCCAGAAGCAACTCTAGGCTACTCTGGATAGACATCCATTTAGATACCTCTGCTGTATGCATATTTTTAACATTAGCTACATGTTCTCCTTTGGGAGATGGCGTGATTCATATCATTATGAGAGTTAGAATTGAATTAAAAGCACATATTTGTCAATGAAATTCATGTGGAATTGTAGAATATCGGATTTCAAAATAGAGTTATAATTAGCTCTGAATTAAAATTAAAACTACTATTCATCAAAGAAAATCATGTGGAATTGTAGAACATCAGTTTTCTGTCATAATATGTTTAAAAAATTAATAAAAACCTTTTGATAGAAGGAAATAGAGATACCGAAAAGGGGAAAAATCAAAGCAGAATGAGAAGTCAAGAATGCAACAGCATCAGTAACAAAAACAACGTGCATTCATAGTTTCTAGAGATATGGGGATTGGAGCTTCAAAAAATTGTATTCTCACCTACTCAGACTATAAAATATCTAAAGAGACTCTGCTCTGCTTTAGCAACAGTTTGCATTCTCACAGGATACAAGCAGTGGATATCTCATCACACCGCCTGTGAGATCCCACCTGCCTGGGCTTGCCCATCTTGCTTGTCTACCGGGAGGGGGGGTGTTTGGACTACACTAAGTCCCACATCAGAAATATCAAAGTCCTAACCCTGGGCTTATAGGTCAAACCCCGTCTTAACTCAACATGATGTGTTTTAAAGCCGTGCGGCCCCGGATCCCATAAGAACTCCGGAGCACTGGGATGGGTGACCGCCTGGGAAGTCCTCACACTTGCAAATGGGCCAAAGCGGACAATATCATGCTGAGTTGACACCACCTAAGCAAAAGATTAATCATTTTTATTCACTCAGAACATGTGAAAATCCACTTGAGTTCTACAAGTCATTTCCTAAAGTATTATTACAAAATCCATCGCCAAAACACATCCACAACATGTTCCAGGGAAGCGTGGACCATCTTTAATATTATTCAGCTGTGGAAGCCACAGTGGCTAGAAAATGCAACAAATCTCTCCGCTAGAAAATCCTATTCATCCAAGAAGTATGAGATGCGCAAGTGGTTAAGGCGTACAGCTGCCAGGGATCCCTGGCAATGGCCAAGCACGAGACTGGGAATATCCTTGGGTGGAGCACGGCTGAAGGCGTACTTTGGCGGAGAGGGATACAGAGGATCCTGTGGCAGAGTACACATCGAGCACCTCAGGGAGACCCCTGGGCTAATGAATTAGGAAAGTTTATTGCTCCCTCTCATTTAAAAAAAATCCCTGTCATCCACTGTTTACGGACGAATGCTTATCTGATATCATCCTTCTTTTTTGTCGTCTTGGGAATAGCATATGCCCCAGTATGGCACATGGTGAAAATTCAAAGCTAGCCATCAAAAACAGGTTATCACAAAATGATGGACGAAGTCTTCACACATTCAATATTGATGCTCGGCCTTTAGAGTCATTACCATCAACAACCCATTGAGTCATCATAGATGGGAGAAGCATCTCGAAGAGAGACCATAATTGAGAAAGAAAGACATAAATTTTCGTTTAATGCATAATAATGAGAAATACATTTAGTTTATATATAAAAAGGGATGTCTATTTGTCTGACCAATCCAGAGAGCCCACAAGGATTCTCATCCTCCTACTCAGACTGACTGTTCACAGAACTCTCCTTATCTCAAACTAGTTACATGCCAACCTTGACAGCACCCTAAAATAACGAAAAATATTCTAAATTTTACTAAACTAGGGATGTGGTCCAATTGAATATGTGAATGGGGTCCACATATTGATAATGAATCAAGCACATGATTAAGTAATTTTGAGTGGATGGGACCCACGAATGTGCTGGTCAACTATGGGATAGACCCAATGGGCCTCCTTTTGTGGACCTTAGCTCCATGCACTTGGATTTCATCAATTCTTCCAAGCTCAGGAGAACTCAGCTCTGACAAGTTAGGACGGCACCAGTACCTTATCCTAGTTAGTCAACTGATCCATTCACTTCTATCGTCACTTCAGTGCCACATACGGTATGCTCCACCATCTAAAAGTAGAACTGAGGCGTGGCTTCTTTACATGGTGCAGATAGAGTCATGGGTTAGATCAATGAAGGATTTAAATCTACCCATCAAATCCAAAGAAAATGCACCCATTCAATAGAATCTTCAATAGGCATTCAGCATCAATCATTAAATACAGAATCAATGCAGGGTATCTCAACGAAGGGATAGGCTTCAAGGTAATAATATGAAGGATCAAACTTCTGATGCTTCAGTAAGCTTCTAGGATGATAGGTGTCACCTAATCCATATAATGATTTGAAGCTCTCTTCTTGATTGACTTCTTTATTAGATTTCATAGGTAATTCTCGATTTTCAAAATGCAAATTTTCTCTCTGAGGAATCTGCCCATATGATCTCTTTTACTCATTTAATCACCTGTGCTTGTTCTACTTTATGATTTTAGTCACTTATGTTTGTTCATCTTTATGGGTTTTTTTTTTTTTTGGTTTTCATTCTAATTTGGTTGGATGTTTGATTGTATAACGTTGGTTTCCACCAAGACTGAAACAATCTTTACTCATTAGGATTGTCGGCTGCATAATGTCCTCTTCTAACACACTTAGGGTAACCTATAACCTTTGTTTAACATTATGGTGGTGGATTAGTCAACAAGTCATTTCCTTTACAATGTCCAACTTGGAAGAGGATTTCCATGGTAGACTTGCAATGCCGAAGACAAGCCTCCAGATGAAGAACATTGGTCAAGCTTTTCTGATTGGAGTCCCCAACTTGAAAACCAAAGTCTCTCACAATGGGCTTCAAACTGGCTTTTCCAGGCATGAAGAATCCATCCTCATTGTATAATATTTGTCGACCAATATAAACTTCATCTCCTCCCATGTTGATAAATTGGATCCTTTGCAAGTATTCCTCTATGCCACAAGGTCCCAATGAAATGCTCAGCCAAGTTGCTCAAAGAAGGGGCCATCAATAAGGTACCACCAAAGAAGAAGCCATCCTAGCCATCCTTTCAGGAAGTCATATGTAAGTATAAAAACCATCAAGACAGACCATTGTCCAGGGGCCACCATTAATCCATTCATTTGACCCTAATCTAAAACACTTACACAGTTGCACCAGCATAGAATATAAGTATTAACAGCTTTAACACTTACTTATATGCGTTGATTATGTTTCCCATTTGGTATTATTTAGGTGACTAATTCAAGATGACATTTCTTCATGGCTAAAGTTCCTAATGAGAAACAGTTACAAACTTAAAATTTAGGGAGCTCTGTCTGATTTTGCAAACCTCGTCTGTTTTCCTCTTTGTCTTTCAACTTTCCACGTAAGAACACTGTGTGAAAAGCAGGTTCTGGGCCAAAGTCAGCTTCCTCTACATACTTCCATAGAACCCAGTGTCCGACATTTGACCTTTCGATTCCCACTTGTGATAGAACCTAAGAATTTTGAGAACATTCAACCAAATAAAGTTATAACCATGTAAAAACAAGTGGGTCAAAGGAGCCGAATCGAATAAGTTTTAACAAGACCTAAGTTTTCCATTCCAGAGGTTTTTCTTTACCTGATCGAGAGCGGAATCGAGATCGAACATGCAGAGATTGAGCTTTTCTGAATAGGAATCTGCTCCATCAATGTGGAGTGAAGATGGAGGAGATTGGTGATTGAGAGGATTCAAAGGAGCAGATGGAAAGTCCCAGAGATTGGAATCGATGTAATTGGAGTATTCTGGTTCGGGTGGGTGAGGGGGAGGAGTCTGGCGAAGAAATAGGAATTGGTCGGTGTTTGCAAAGCTTTCGATGATCGCTGCGAGGCTGTAACGGGGAGCCATGTAGGATATGGCAAGCGCATACGAGAAGAGAGGGAAATTGAAAATGGCCAAGTCAGTTGAGATAGTAACAAAATAGAGCCATGTAAATGGGAATGGGAGTGAAGTGTAGTATGTATGTACCACTCCCACACGCCCTTGCCCTTGCCCCTGCCCTTGACCACATGTTTTGGATGGTTGTTGGCATGGTTGGTTAATCATTAATTTAGTTCCATCATTGGAAATGTTTAAAAAGGCCCTTGCCCTTGCCCTTCACCACATGTTTGGGATGGTTGTTGGCATGGTTGGTTAATCATTGATTTAGTTCCATCATTGGAAAAGTTTAAAAAGATGGTTGTTGGCATGGTTGGTTAATCATTAATTTAGTTCCATCATTGGAAAAGTTTGAAAAGGTGTTTGCCCTTGCCCTTGCCCTTCCCCTTCACCACATGTTTGGGATGGTTGTTGGCATGGTTGGTTAAATCATTAATTTAGTTCCATCATTGGAAAAGTTTAAAAAGGTTTTTGCTGATTTACTTTTACAGTGAAGTGAAGTAAACATTCAAATCAATCAATAAAAAGAGAAGCAGCGGGGTCAAAAGTAATCGGGATAATGACATATGCCTAAAATTTTCCTATGAAAAGTAGATAGTTTTTATTGGAAAAATGGCTAGAGCACTATTAGTTTTTGTCAACTTTAAGTCAAAAACTAAGTAGGACCCACTTATCCTTTTGGGTGAAAATACATGGGAACGTATTCTACTCCTTAAGGACATGTATTGAGTCGCTCTAATCCATTAAGGAGTGAATGAGAAATTGCCTCATAAACATCACTATTTGAATATGTTAAACATGGAAACAAAAGGAAGTGGTGAATTTGCTTTCCACATTGCTTGGAAGCAAAACACTCCTTGGGTATAAATATGCCTACCTTGGTAGTATAAGATGAGCCTCAAGGGGCATCTCATTTTTGTGGAGGAGGGAGGACCTAGATCAAGATAGGGTCCCCGCACTGCACCGAACCGGGCTGGGCCTGGTTCGGCCCACTACCCATTTAATTTTTGGAGAAATTTTATTTAATAGTTTTTTTCTTTTTTTGCAAATGGGATGTGTCCTTAGTGGTGTGTCCATTCGCCTTTGAAAAGGTATGTCCAAGCCCAAGAGAGGTGTGTGTAGCATCGAACAGTCACTGTTCTGAAAAGATGCAACTCCCTCTGAAGAGTCCTGAAGCAGGCTTATATAAAACATCTTATCCATGCAATTTTGATCATTCAATCACTGCTACAGCATTGCATTTTCAAGTCATCATCTGTGTCTAAAGAGAGTTCTGTTGTACTGCTGGTTCGCCTGTCACACAGTTTGTAGTACTGCAACTGCTGTGAGACCGATCATTTTATCCTGGGAGACAAATGCTATTGAAGCTCGTAAGCACCATTGCGGGGGCGAATTTTGTCTTAAGGACATAGTGTCAAACACTAGCCCTGATCAATCATCTTCTGCAAATTTCTGATATTCACAACTCCAGCAACAGAGTACTGTATTCTGCCTTCAAACAGTAAGTGATTTCCATTCGTAAATTACATTCTGTAGTTGTGTTTTACTGTTGTTTTAATTCACTATTGTGAGGAACTGTTTCCTTAATTCTGAACTACTACTGTATATACTCGAACTAACAATTTCTATACAACGGGTTGTACAAAAAAGGATGTTATGAAAGTGACGACTTTATCCTTAATCTTGCGATATCTTATGGTTAAAGGACATCGCAAAATTCTCCAAATTATCACATTATTCGATATCATACCTTCCTAGGATATCGCACAATGAGGTATATATCCTACAACTATAGGATATCGCAAGATTAAGGGTAAAATCATCACATTTCAAATGTCATTTCTTTTACGAATAGCTCTGTGGAAATTATATATATTTTTAATCGACTTTTGAGCAATTGTTGGCTATATGGCCAGTTGTACTCTCATCATCCCAAAGTAAAAGTAGATAGGAAGCTATACTTTTAACTTTTTTTTCTAACTGCTCAAAAAGTCCTTAGTTAAATAAGTAGAACTTTACAATTAAGCCCACCTATTTAAATCCAAATCATTAAAAATAAATGTCTTATAGGTAAGGTACATGGGCATCTCAAATTTTATGTCAATCAAAGTTTTTTCCTTATTTTTGGATTGATTGTATGATTAAAAAAACATTATTAACACAATTTAGCAAATTCATTATCCCCTTTCTTCGTCCAACATTTGATTTAGCGGTGGGGAAAAATCCGCAAAGTTTGACGATACTCTATATATCTAGAGAGCCATTTAATCTGAATAGTTGGATATAACACAGGTGGGGCCCACTCTGGATTTCCACTCCTTTTAACTTAGGATTTCTTTGGGTCAGAGCCTTAGAAGATCCGAACTCGCCATGAGTTGCATTGTCTGTCAGGAATGTTAAATGCTGCCAGAAATATTCATAAGGCCTATTTGGATGTATGGTGAATTAAAGTATGGTGAGGTGAATCATCAAATCAAGAGAGAATAAAATATAAGGTGTTATGATGGTGTTTTATTTTTAGTTGTTTAGTATGAAAACAAAATTATTTTTTGTATAGAAAAGTGGAGTTTTCTTGTTTTTTAGTGGAGAAGTGAGGTTGCTTTTTTATCTTTTTTTGAAAGATTCGGAGGGAAGGCTTTTGCTGTTTCATGTTCATTTTTATTACTATTTTTTCCTTCCTTTTTAGAATATTACAATTTTTTGTATAGAAAAAGTGGAGTTTTCTTGTCTTTTAGCAGAGAAATGAGGTTGCTTTTTTATCTTTTTTTGAAAAATTCGGAGGGAAGGCTTTTGCTGTTTCATATTCATTTTTATTACTATTTTCTCCTTCCCTTTTAGAATATTACAATATTTTTTAGATAATATTGTTTCAAATGGATATTGTGATATCATCATGTTGTTCTTTTGAAAATATTGTTGATAGTCATGACCGCAGCATGCGGGATGGAAGACACTATGGCTAGAATATCTACTATCTACTACTATTATAAAAGAGAGCAAGATGCACAACTTTTTACTTTTTTTTCACTACACACTTGCCCAATCAAATGCTAGATGTGGGCCCCACTTAAGATAATAATAATAATCTACTAGTCTATACCCCTTTTATAAAAGAGAGTAAATTGACATGTTTTTCACTACACCCACCTTTATAATGGGGTCCACTAAGATGACATCATCCTTCTCCTTTTTCTCCTAATCCTTATCTCTTAATATCTTCTTCTCATCTTCCTTATCCCTATGTATGTAATAACAAAGGAAGAAAGAAAGTTGACATCCTTGTTTCACTTCACCGGTTCACCCATCTTTGTTTTGTTTGGATTTCATCTCTTGCAAGTCAAAATCTATACCCCTTTTATAAATTCCTCTCTAAATATTGTTGTTTTACTTTCCCTTTTGGTATTGTTTTGCATTGTGCTAGCTACAGTGAAAGCAAATTGACCACACGTTTCTGTTTGGGGGCCTTTGTATTATTAGATGTAAACTGGCTGGAGTCTAACTCTATTGAATGTGAGTATGTGACCAATGTCACATCTGGTACCAAGCTGTGGACCCAGGACCCTCTGTTTTTCTGGGTGCTATTTTCTACTCTGTTTTTGCCTGCTATGGTGGGAATATAAATGTTTGTAGTTTTCCATTTCTCCAATTCATTTGCCTCCCATCTGTAATTATATTATTTGTGTTTGTCACCGAATATGCCTCATCACTATGCCAGCATGATATTTGTTATGAACCTCTGTTTTTAAATTAACCAATTCCTGAGCATGCTTGGATGCATAACAATGGTTGGTCGGATGGAACCAGTTTAACTGTGCAGTGTTTTCATTTCCTTTAATCACATGGCTTGAATGATTTGATTGGTGGTGATTACTCGAGGGAATCGTTTATATGTGCGCATGCATGTGGGTGGGGGATTTCAGAAACCTTTGTTCTCTTATCACCACCCAAAGCAAAGGGGGATCTTATAGAAAGTAGTGCCCTTATATGCTTCTTGCTCCATTAGACTCATGAAGTTCTCATATTACTGTACTTGCCATGATTTTGAGTCCCCTGGGAGAGTATGTGTGAGTATGAGATAACACCTTGTTGGAGTAGAAATATTAATTCCAGAAACCTTTGTTCTCTTATCACCACCCAAAGCAAAGGGGGATCTTATATAAAGTAGTGCCCTTATATGCAGCTTCTTGCTCCATTAGACTCATGAAGTTCACAGATTACTGTACTTGCCATGATTTTGAGTCCCCTGGGAGAGTATGTGTGAGTATGAGATAACACCTTGTTGGAGTAGAAATATTAAGGGTATCAAGTAGTTGGCTAGATAAGCTAAGAAAAGCATCTGGTTCAATAAAGACTCTGATCCAACCTCTCTTCAAAGTGTTTTTCTTTTTTGAATGGACCACATAGTGATCGTTTTGGATCTATCTCTTGATAGCATTGGACCTTTCATTGTTGGTGCTAGGGCTGCCAATGGGTGCTATTTTCTACTCTGTTTTTGCTTGTTATGGTGAGGATATAAATGTTTGTAGTTTTCCATTTCTCCAATTCATTTGCCTCCCATTTGTAATTATATTATTTGTGTTTGTCACTGAATATGCCTCATGACTATGCTAGCATGATATTTGTTATGAACCTCTATTTTTAAATTAACCAATTCTTCCACGTATTGGTTAGTCATTATGCATACAAGTGTGTGTGATGTGACACGTGAATATTATACATAAAGTTATTGTGCATACTTGTTTGACCTAAGATCTGGGTTTAGATCTTACCTCCAAAAATATTAAGAAACACCAATCCAAAAGGGAACAGCTGGTTGCATAATTGGAAGGTGCTCGTTGTCACATCTCTACCATGAGGTTGTGGGTTCGAGTACGTTACCTGTAAATACCAATCCAGCGAAAATAAGGGAAATCAAGAGGACTTGCATAAAAATATTCTGATTTGGTGAAACAGGGAAACACATGTCTGACCATTGTTTTCTTGTGTCCAAGTCAAAATCTGAGAAAGCAGAACAATAGGATGGTACATCCATCCCTATATGTTTTTCTATGTAGTACTAAACAATTAAGTTAATATCTGAGAAAACAGAACAGTAGGATGGAACATCCATCCCTATTATGTTCTTATATATAGCACTAAACAAATAAGAAGCTCTTGACGCCATATAACCATTGAATATAGGTCTACTTTAATCTTAACTATTGAAAGTTGGAAACACAAAGAAAATTAATATAGATAAATTACCCCTACCGCTTTAAGTGATTCTAAAAGTGACAGAGCAATAAATAATTTAGCCTCAAATATCCATAGTCTACCAAACCAAAGGCTGGGGCTGTTTAGAGCTTGATTTGACCACATGCGAGTGCCACAATAGGGCAACTAACCCACAGAAGCGGACCCCCCCATGGACCATAGGATCCTGATGTGGAAAACATTGGGTTTCTCCTAGAATATCCTCTTACTTTTCGGCTTGCTCGAACTTCTCGAACTTGGTTAGGTACTTAGCAATGTGAATGAGATGGTTGAATTGTTGGTCATCCTCTTTAGGTTGGGAAGAACTCACTCTAAGTTCACATCTTATTCTTTGCCTATGACCCAGATTGATGCTGTCTGTCCCTTGTATGGTGTCAGGCCCACCACCTTAAAGACGTTTGATTTTGATGTGGTCACCTGGCTGGGTAGCTGAATCTGATAGTCGTTGTTGTTGATCTTGTGTAATCCAACCTTCTTTTTTGTTTAAGCTTTTTGTATGCTTTGCTGGAAATCTCTTTTTCTTTGAATAGGCAAAACCAAATTCATTTCTCCATAAGCAACTATCATCTACCACAAACTGTTGTTTCGTTGTACTTTGAAATTGAATTACTTCTTGCATATTTTGAGTCTTGATATGCTCTGCCAATTATTCTGCTTCTCTGCAAATTTTTATAGCATTTTGATGTGGCAACTTTCGAAATATTGTTCAAATTAAGTTAGAGCCATGCACATTCCCAAATGGTCTTCAATTTTGCATTTTAATTTTTTTATTTTATCGTAGGCAAACTCTTCTGGCTATATTGACTTGTCCTACAGCTCTAGCCAATTTCCTAGCAAATTGTGAACTTGTCCAAATTGCGTTGATGCTTCTAACTGATCCTTATTCATTGGTTGATAACCACACTGCTAAATCCTAGGTCTGCATCAAGCTTTCTTCATAATATGTGCAAAAAATTACTCACAATCAGACCATTACTTTGGTAAAAAAACACAATTTAATGACATTCGAAGCGCATTGAATCTTCAAATTGTAACTCAACTTCAGCAGGCATTTGGATGATGCAATCATTTCAGTTTTTGTTACCAATTTAGTTACTCAAGTGCTTTATGGAACCTTGTGTTTTATTGTTGATGATGCATTGTCTTGTGGTTCATGCAAGTATTTTCGACCATGTTCACACGGGAAAAAAACAATATCAGTTGGACACTTACGTGGAAGAATACAACTTACTGAAATCTTATTGAAATCTAAGCTAAGAAAAGCATCTGAAAGTTTGAAACACAAAGAAAATTAATATAGATAAATTACCCCTACCGCTTTAAGTGATTCTAAAAGAGATAGAGCAATAAATAATTTAGCCTCAAATATCCATAGTCTACCAAACCAGAGGCTGGGGCTGTTTAAATCTTGATTTGACCACATGTGAGTGCCACAATAGGGCAACTAACCCACAGAAGCGGACCCCCCCATGGACCATAGGATCCTGATCTGTGGAAAACATTGGGTTTCTCCTAGAATATCCTCTTACTTCTCGGCTTGCTCGAACTTCTCGAACTTGGTTAGGTACTTAGCAATGTGAATGAGATGGTTGAATTGTTGGTCATCCTCTTTAGGTTGGGAAGAACTCACTCTAAGTTCACATCTTATTCTTTGCCCATGACCCGGATTGATGCTCTTTGTCCCTTGTATGGTGTCAGGCCCACCACCTTAAAGACGTTTGATTTTGATGTGGTCACCTGACTGGGTAGCTGAATCTGATAGCCGTTGTTATTGATCTTGTGTAATCCAACCTTCTTTTTTGTTTAAGCTTTTTGTATGCTTTGCTGGAAATCTCTTTTTCTTTGAATAGGCAAAACCAAATTCATTTCTCCATAAGCAACTATCATCTACCACAAACTGTTTTTCGTTGTACTTTGAAATTGAATTACTGCTTGCATATTTTGAGTCTTGATATGCTCTGCCAATTATTCTGCTTCTCCGCAATTTTTTATAGCATTTTGATGTGGCAACTTCCGAAATATTGTTCAGATTAAGTTAGAGCCATGCACATTCCCAAATGGTCTTCAATTTTGCATTTTAATTTTTTGATGTTATCGTAGGCAAACTCTTCTGGCTGTATTGACTTGTCCTACAGCTCTAGCCAATTTCCTAGCAAATTGTGAACTTGTCCAAACTGCTTTGATGCTTCTAACTGATCCTCATTCATTGGTTGATAACCACACTGCTGAATCCTGGGTCTGCATCAAGCTTTCTTCATAATGTGTGCAAAAGATTACTCACAATCAGACCATTACTTTGGTAAAAGAACACAATTTAATGACATTCGAAGCGCATTGAATCTTCAAATTGTAACTCAACTTCAGCAGACATTTGGATGATGCAATCATTTCAGTTTTTGTTACCGATTTAGTTACTCAAGTGCTTTATGGAACCTTGTGTTTTATTGTTGATGATGCACTGTCTTGTGATTCATGTAAGTATTTTCGACCATGTTCACATGGGAAAAAAACAATATCACTTGGATGCTTATGTGGAAGAATACAACTTACTGAAATCTTACTGAAATCTAAGCTAAGAAAAGCATCTGGTTCAATAACGACTCTAATCCTACCTCTCTTCAAAGTGTTTTTCTTTTTTGCATGGACCACATAGTGATGGTTTTGGATCTATCTCTTGATACCATTGGACCTTTCATTGTTGGTGCTAGGGCTACCAATGGATGCATATCCGGAGGAAGTCGCCTAAGTCCAAATTCAATAATTTTGGACTCATAGAGTCCACTGAACCCTCAAGGCCCGACTAGATCGTATCAGAAGTAAGGTAGAATTGCTGAATTGAATTGTGTGTTGAGTCACATCTTCATTCCTTTAAGTAGTTGATTTACAGAGAAGGAAGGGGAAAACTGAATGAAGGATATGTTCAATATGAGGATATCATTCAATCATATCTTAGACAGTTACTAAAGAAAGCAAGCCTCCTTTTGGGCCTGTGGATATTGTGTTATGGGCTTGGGCCTGTGAGTCTTTGTGGGTCATGAAGATGTGGATATTGGGCTAGAAGCCTTAGCTTAGGTTTGAAAGCAGGCTAATCTGGTTACAATCAAGACTTTTTTGTTTTTTAGGTGTGTGTCATATAAATGGGCTCCTTTCTGTAGCATATAGTGGTTTTTCCAAGTGACCTTTCTACATGTTCCTATTTACATCACCACATTTTTTCTTGGTTATGTATAGTTCGGAGAGGGTATTCCATCATCTATCTGTGCCAGGCGATAAGCTTCCTACTTGGAGCTCCTCTTGTTATTTATACAAATTCTCCTTGGATACCCCATCAATGCAGACTTAAAATGTTCTTGAATGTCCCTGTGATTTGAGCAGCATCTTAGGGTAAAAACACAAGGTGCTCATTATACTCTGTACTGGGAGTGAATCATTAATTTCACATGCGAGGTTGGAGTTTGGTAATGGCTTTGAGGGTAGCAAAAACCTTCTTTCTTTTCACCATGCATTTCTTGAACTCATTTCATCTGTCAGAGAAACACTGAGCAATTGCTCCCTGATCTCTAATTTGTTTTCTCAATACAACTATTGAACTTGATTGAGGGGAGTAGTTGCTTCGATTATTCATGGCATTCTGTACAATATAACTGAGGAATTAACTGCATTGATCTTTTGTCCTAGGAGCCATATTCCTCGCAGAAGATATGCCTAAAATCTGTCGAGTTCAGATAATATGTTAAACTATTTATGTAGGTTCATTGTGACGAATTCTGTTTACATTTGATTTCTTATGATTTAAAGTTACTTTTAGTTCAATTCTAAGGGGTTGTGTTTAAATTAATTACATGAACTAACTTTGCAGGGGTCGTTTTTAGTTGGAGAGGGAGGTAACAAGGGAATGGTTAATAATGACGAGGACCTTGGGGATGAGCTAATTAGATTCAACATGAGTCGAGAACCTCATAGATTAAAGATCGATCAGAGTTTGATCAGTAGTTTGATTCATTTATTGTAGACTTGCAATCATTTAATCATTTATGATTTGTTCAGAATTTGTAAGACAGTTATCAGTTGGTTCAATCTGAGTTTGATGGACATTGTCACAGCTGTTTAGGATTGTTATTAATTTGATAGATTCATTTGAAAATGGATAGATTGTTTTAGAATTTAAATCCTGTGGTTTGGATCCTAGATGGAATGGTGGTTAACAGAATGGAAATGTCGAATTATCCATTGCAGTTATGATTTGATTCAGAATTATTTCTGGTCAGAAAATAAAGGTTCATGCAGTGAGTGTCAGAATTCAAAGGAAATCCGAGTCTCGGGGCGTGACAGTTGCTATGGGTTGATTAAAAGACAGATAAAGATTTCAGAAGAGAAGCATAAACTATTGTCTAATCAGTGGGTCCTACAAAGGATAGGACAGATTTGTGGGCTCCTCAATAGACGAAACAATCGGAACAAAGATTAAGATTAATGGTTCAAACTAGATCCAATAGCACTTGGATTAGATAAACTGGAGCCTAGGCTTTGATACCATGAAACCACTTAAAGGAAGAAGAGATTTTGGAGAAGTTTTGTGTTGGGTTAATTATCCTAACCTCTGTATTTATAAAGGAGTCTTATGTTTCGAATTCGTGGCAAAAGAGGGAGTTAAAACTTAAAAGGCACAGTTTGATGGATTTTTTCTCCATATTTCATAGGGCATGTTTCCTTTGTTCAATTTTTGTACTATAATTGATTCAAATGACTTATCCACAGCCCCTCTCCATGATTTGTGTCTCCTCCTAAATCCAATGTATTAAAAGTTTCCAAGGTCTCTTAGATGATTCAGACTCTTGACTCTTTTTCCAATAGCGTAGATGAAAGAATTATGGGTACCAAAGCCCATCGTACAAGTGCTTCCATCTTTTCTTTTTAATAGATTTTTGTACTCTATGATGGAACTGTAGTTAGACTTGGTAAGATGTATGCCAAAGGTAAGTAATGATTGGATGATATTTGATCAATTATATTAAATTTTGCTCTTGTTTTCTCTTGTACAGCATGTTCAAGAGTTAATTAACTTTTCCAACTTTGCACTTTGCTGGGTGACACTAGCTGTGATATTGTTAATTGGACTTAGTGTTTTTATTCTCTTTCTAGGATTTTTTTTATGGCTTTTTTATGTGGTTACTTGCTCTCTTTGGTCTTACTTGATTAGAGTAATTTTTTTAACTTATGTTGTTTTGATTCGTTAGGTGTTCTTGTTATTTACTCATTCAAATGAGATTTTAACAAATGGTAGTTTTAATATCTGATTTCTGTTATTGGTAGTCATCAAATCTCATGTTCTATGTTGTTACCTTTTTCTATTTTAATGCTGTTTTGTTTTGGGTTTTGCTAAGATTGAAATGAGTTGTTGTTTTTTTTTTAAGTTATTAATTTACTTAAATATATACATATTTATATACGTGTACCGTTTATTGATGATTGGATTCAGTCTTTGATTTCATATATTAGTTTTCTTGTCAAGCTTTTACTTAATTTAACCATACGATTTATGCATGATCAATTAATCAAGTTTACTCTCTCATTGAGTTTTTATGGGTCTAAGCAAAGAATTTGATGTTATTGCATAGGTTGCAAAAGACCCAACTGGGAAAGAGATCAATCCTCTTGAGCAGCACATAAAGAACGTTCTTACCCTAACAACCCCCTTAAATACTTGTGAAACAAATATCAAATAGAAACTGATCTTTATGTTTGCAGAAAGCTCCACAAATTTTCTGAATTTGTGTTTCATTTTTTCTGCATTGGGTTTTGTTAGATTTGTTCACTTATTTGAGGAGAACTAACCATGAGCTTAGGTGGGTCACAAAAAAATTCTCTGTAAAACCATTAAACTTTGAGATTAGGTACTTAAATTTATTTGATAAAACCAATATTAGGTCCATTATTAATTTAAATATATAATTTTTTCTGATTTATATCTGTCAAACTGAATTTTTTTAAATTATCAACTATTTCATCAACTGATGTCATGTTTTTAATTACCACGCTGCTAAGTACGTGTTTGGAAGAAGCCACTGTTTATCGTATCCCTACAGCACTTTACTTTGTGAAGAAACTCATTCCAGGTAGGCCATTTTCAGAATTATTTGGGATAATAAGAATTTTGAACTCCAAGTTGAAATAATAAGACCTTGGCTATATTATATATTTTTCTTTTTTCATGTAGTATTATGATTTGCCTATGTGGATGTATCGAATTACCAGATATTCAAGAAATTTAATATTATCACTACATGTTTTATAGAATATCACGTTGAAGATAAATTGAGGCCATTATTATATTGCGTATCAAGGAATCTGAAGTTTGATGTTGGATTGGGTGTTGCATTACTTTTTGCCATACAAATGTTAATTTGAGATGTTAGAATGACATAGAAAATGAACTTGTTCTTGGTTTAGAAAGACAGTGAAAAGGAATAGTCTACACCTTGTTAGAAAATGTCAAACTGCACGATTTCATCATTATTGATTTGTCCCCCCCTTTTTCCTCAGATGTAAAATATGCTCAAAAATAGAGATAGAAGAGAATATTTCAAAAAATATTATAAAAATTTGAGCGATGACAAGAAGGCAGAACTACAGAAAAAAAGGAGAGAGGCATACAAAAGAAAAAAAGTAAGAATGACACTTGATTCACAATTCTCTTCATCAACAAACTATATTTCTGAACCAGGTATAGTAATAACAAATATATATTTTTTATTCTTTTCCTAAAGTTATGTATCAATTATTGAAACTCTTATAATTGACTAACAATTCTTTGGTTTTCACTATACTAACTATCATAGTGAATCAACTTGACTATCTTTCATCAACAACATCAAACAAAGGAAAACAACAAATTAAGTACTACAGCACTTATGAAGTTGGTAAGAATTACAACCTGTAATCACTTAACACTTAAAGTATGGGCATATTGTAAGTTTATTTATTTATTTATTTAATAGGATCAACATCAAAAGCGCGTCGTCACTCTGCTTCATCAAAAAAAAGAAAAAAGAATGAAGCTCCTAGAGGTAACAAAACATTATACATACTTCATTTTCTCTTAAAAAAAGTACCAAAGTTCATTATTCATAACAAAACTATGCCTTACAAAATTTCATCAATGCTAATTACAATTTTATAATAATGTTCATTCTATTATAGAATATATAATAACAAAAAATAGTAAAACATTAAGCTAGAAAATTCTTAAAATGATAAGTCCATATATAATTATCTATTTTTTAAAAAAAAAATCTTCAAAGTAACTAAACTATACTTCTTTCTTGCTTTTATATTTATTGTAGATAAAATTCCTTCTAGGTCCACATCCATTGATGAAGTTCTTCAAAATATATCTCAACAACCATCTATTTTGCCATCTTCTTCAACATGTAAATATTGCAATGCAAAGAGACTTCATCTTGAACCTGCAGGCTTCTGCTGCTCCTCCGGTCAAGTATCACTGGTTTCAAATCATGCCCCCGAAGAACTTCATTCGCTATTTAAGTCAAACTCAAGTGATGCTTTGGAATTTAGAAAATATGTTCGTACATATAATAACACTCTTGCATTTACATCATTTGGTGTCAAATATGATAGAGATCTTTGTAGAAGACAAAAAGGTATATATACATTCAAGGTACAAGGTCAGGTATACCACTATATCAATGACTTGGTACCCACAGATGGACGCCCTTCTTGCTTGCAACTCTATTTTTATGATACGGAACATGAACTGGAGAACCGCATACACGCATCATCAAAAATTAATTCAGGCATCATTCAAAAGCTGCTCATTATCTTAACGGTTAATCCATACTGCTCATTTTTCCGAAGCCTGCAGCATGTACCTACTTTGGAAAGCCTTCACATTGTAATCAAGTGCGATGTCGGGTTAGACCAAAGAGTGTATAATACTCCGTCGGAATCACAAGTAGCGGCAATATGGATAGAGAATGATGACTCTGGCACACATGGTGAACGCGATATAATTGTCCATAGTCATTTAGGCCATAGTCACAAAGTGCAATATTATTTTGGATGTTATGATTCATTGCAATATCCATTATTATTTCCATATGGTGATACTGGATGGCATAAAGGAATACAGAGATTAACTAAAAAAATTTCGAGAGCTTATTGTCAAGGACAAACATCTCTTAATCCTTCCCAAATATCATCACTAGAAGATCTCTTTCAAAAAGAAAGGCAAGGTACTAATGATACATTACTTATTTAAATTATACCGCTAATATTGAACATATTATAAGAATTTTTTTTAATGTTTTCCAGTGAACCAAAAGAAAGTTAGCAAGAGAAAGGATGTGTCTTGTCACGAGTATTATTGCTACAAATTACAAATATGAGAAAATTGTCCTTCATTGCTTTGCACTCGGGTCGTTTGTTACAACAATACGTTGTTGACATGTACATCAAGCTAGAGAGCTCTCGGTTGGACTACCTTCGTTATCGACAAGATGAAATATGAGCTGATTTATATCAAGGGCTTGTTGATAGTATTACAGTTGGAGAAACTCATGGTTCCAAAGTTGGACATAGAATTATCTTACCAGCATCATTTATAGGTGGTCCAAGAGATATGAGGCGACGTTATATAGATGCAATGGCATTGGTTGAACGTTTTGGAAAGCCTGATATATTTTTAACAATGACATGTAATCCTTCTTGGTTTGAAATTAAGAACGAACTTGAATCATCTGAAGAAGCGCAAAATAGGCCTGATTTGATTGCACGAGTATTTAGAGCAAAACTTGAAGAGCTAAAAGATGATTTGTTCAAAAAAAAAATATTTAGATCAATTGCTGCTTATGTGTATGTCATTGAATTTCAAAAGAGAGGACTTCCACATGCTCATTTCTTACTTATCTTGAAGACAGGCTATAAAATTGTTGTGCCAGAATCATTTGACAGATTTGTTTGCGCAGAACTACCTGACAGAGCTAAAAATTCACATTTGTATGCAGCAGTTGTGAAACACATGATGCATGGACCATGTGGAGATTTAAATCCAAATAATATTTGCATGAGAAAAAATGGTTATTGCAAAAACCATTATCCTAAAGATTTTTCTTGTTCAACAAGTCAAGTAAAGAATTTCTATCCAATATATAGACGACGCAACACCAATGAACAAGCCAAAGTACGTGGTACATATTTAGACAATCGATGGGTCATACCGTACAATCCTTACTTACTTGCAAAGTTTGATTGTCACATAAATGTAGAAATTTGCTCTACAATTAAAGCAGTCAAATATTTGTACACGTACATCTATAAGGGTCATGACCGTGTTGCATTCCATATTACTGGTGATGAAAATAGTTCTGATGTTGACAAAATAGAGCAATTTCAAACGGCAAGATGGATTTCACCTCCAGAAGCCACATGGCGAATCTATAAGTTCTTATTGAATGAAATTCATCCATTTGTCAAAGGCTTGCAATTGCATTTAGAAGATAAACAAGTTATATCATTCAAGAAACAAGATAATCTTCTTCATGTGATTTCCAATGATCGTGCATCTAGGACAATGTTGACTCAATTTTTCGAAATGAATAGAGTTAACATGGAAGCACGAAAATGGCTTTATAAAGAATTCCCTGAACATTTTGTATGGCCCAATGACCAAAGATACTGGAGTAAGAGGAAAAAAGATTGTGCAATTGGAAGAATCATCACGGCAAATCCAATTAAAGGTGAAAGATATTATCTGCGGCTATTGTTGAATCATGTTAGAGCACCAGTGTCATTTCAAGATTTGAAATTCTTTAACGGAATTCAAGCATCATCATTCCATGAAGCTGCACTATTAGAGGGTTGCTCGAATCAGATAATAGTTTTGAAGAATGCTTACAAGAAGCATCTCGGTATCAAATGCCACAAAGTTTGCGTCGATTATTTGCAACCATTTTGGTGTACTGTAATCCAAGCAATCCTAAAATGTCGTGGGAGAAATTTGAAGATGCTATGTCCAAAGATTATCGCTTCCCTAAGTTTTCATCAAACATAAGGCAGGCAAAAGTACTGGCAAATATAAACTCTGTTTTACAGTCAATGGGAAAAAGCATTACGGTCTATGTTTTTACTAATGCAGATATTGAAATTGATGAGCAAATATCGCACTCAAAGGAAATTGAAGAAGAATTGAGTGTTTCAGTGTCTAAACATGATTTACTTGCAGTGCATACATTGAATGAAAAGCAAAAACATGCATACAATATTATATTGCAAAGAGTTTTATGTCAGAGTCTCGGAGCTTTTTTCATTGATGGTCCTAGTGGTACTAGAAAAACATACTTGTATCTTGCCCTATTAGCCACATTGAGATCAAAAGGCCTTATTGCTCTTGCAACTGCAACTTCTGGAGTCGCTGCATCAATATTACCAGGGGGTAGAACAGCACACTCCCGTTTCAAAATACCACTTAATATTGAAGAGATAAAGAGCTGTCACATAAACAAACAAGGAAGTGTTGCTCACTTAATTCAAATGGCTAGACTCATTATATGGGATGAGGCATCAATGGCAAAGAAAGAAGCAATTGAAGCATTCCATCAAATGTTGCAAGATGTAACCGATTCACAATTGCTGTTCGGAGGAAAAGTAGTTGTATTTGGAGGAGATTTTCGGCAAGTCCTTCCTGTTGTCCCAAGAACAAATAGACATGAAGCAATCGAAGCAAGCCTGGTTACATCAAAATTGTGGCCCACATTACAAAAAATCAAACTGACCGAAAACATGAGGGCAAAATTTGACCCATCATTTAGTAAATTCCTATTACAGGTTGGAAATGGGATAGAAAATTCCATAAACAATGACAAAATAAAAATCCCAAATGGCATGGTCATTCCTTACAAAGATGACATAACATCAAGGGCCGATTTGATAGAGGCTACATTTCCAGAGCTAGAAAAAAATGCCAGTAATTCAGATTTTATAACAAGTCATGCGATACTAACTCCAAAAAATGATTTCGTTGATGAAATCAATGATTTTCTTATAAACCATTTTCCTGGTTCTCCTATCAAGTATTACAGCTTTGATTCGGCAATAGATGATACAGAGCAACTTCCGCAAGAAGAGTTCTTAAACAGCCTAACACCAAGTGGACTTCCTCCTCATGACTTAATAGTAAAGATCAATTGTCCAATAATGTTGCTGCGAAACATAGATCCACCATCAGGATTATGCAATGGGACAAGATTAGTCTGTCGAACATTTACAAAAAATCTAATTGATGCATAAATAATTGTTGGTATCGAGGAAAACGAGTTTTTATACCAAGAATTCCACTTCAGCCAGTTGAAAATGACAGATATCCATTCATGTTTAAAAGAAAACAATTTCCAATTCGTCTAAGCTTTGCCATGACTATCAACAAAGCACAAGGACAAACATTGGAACATGTTGGTATATATCTTCCACAGCGAGTTTTTCCACATGGCCAACTGTATGTTGCTCTATCCAGAGCGAAAACAGCTTCTACTGTAAAAGTTCTCATTAAACCAGCCATAAATGAAACATCAGAAGATGCATGTACATCAAATATTGTATACCAAGAAATTTTGACACTTGTCAATTCTGTTTAGCACCTATTATTGTTATAGGTAATTTGAATACCAATTTTTCATATATTTTATTTGCTGATGTATATATATATATCTACTATTTTCAGACATACACAATCATAATTTTTATTTACATCTCTAATCAATTATTGCTTCATTGTTCTTTTCATAGGTCTGCCAAAATGCCTAGAGATTGTACAAAAATCAAAGACATATCAGAGCGCACATCAAATTGGACAGCCAAAATAATAGTGAATGAGAAAAGCATTCCTCATCAATCAAGGGCTGGCAACAAAGCATATCAAAACTTAGTATTTAGTGACTCTGAGATAAACAACTATATATGCCCTCTTTTGAATTTACTTTTTTTTTAATGATATTTGAATATTATTTGTTTATAGGTTTACTTGTTCTTTCAGTTTGGATTCATTAAACTCTACAATATATTAGGTTACGTAATTTTTTTAGTATGAGAGACTATTGGTCATAAATAAGTTGCTACTCATCCAAGGTGTGGCCCATAATTTAGACATTCTAGATTGATTGCATTTTTTTTATTTGGATTGATGAATCGAAACTGAAATTTTTTCTTATTTAAGTAAATGCATGGGGCTTAAAATTCTGTTTCGTTTGGATTCTCTACACCTCCATGTCCGCGTAAGATGCATGTTTGATGCATGTTTGCCTTGTCATGCTTGCAAAATAAATACGTGGGCCTCACTTAAAGATGCATGTTGCCTTGTCATGCTTGAAAAAAAAATAAGGCTTCATATCTCCTCTCTTTCTATCTCTCTCCTTCGAGGTTAGATTCAATGCCTCTCTTCTCTCGATTGTTCATCTCTCCATGGCAACTATAGAGGTTTTTTTTTTCCCCTCTTCTAAAGAGGATGAATACCATCTCTTTGGATTTTCTCCAAGTCACCCCAACATGTAACACAATTTTCCCTTTCTTCTCACATCTCAAAGTACTTCAATCATTTCTTTTTAATTTTTTGTAATCTATGATGGAATCTATAGTGTGGGTATTTTTCCCTTTTCAATTTTTTTCCTACATGCTCTGAGAAAGAAAATGGTTTTTTTTTTCTTTCTAATAGAAGGATGTTATAATACTAACACCATCTGATATTTCCAGATTTCTCTTCCTGTCTCTCTCTTCATTGATGGAGTTTGTTTTTTTTGTTTAATTGACTTTAATTTCTTCCAAATATTTTCCTTTTCCAACTTTTTGCTTTATAAAATTATCAGCAAAGAAAACTCCAAGGCCACTATTTTTTTTCGATTGGTGAATGGAAACTGAAACTTTTTCTTATTTCAGTAAGTCAATGGAGATTGAAATTCTCTTTTATTTCAATTGATGATTGCATACAGTCACAGAGCATACTATGAGCTTTCTGTAATAAAGTAAGTGAAGCTACCAGAGCAACTTTAATTTCTTCCAAATTTTCTCCTTTTCCATGTTTTTGCTTTATAAAATTATTAGCAAAGAAAACTCCAAGATCACCATATATGTAATATTCATCTCCCGTGGATTAATTTAACAAAACGAGGATAAAAGACAAGGTGATTTCTATATAAATTAGATAAAATAAAGTAATCCTATGAAAAATATATATTTAAATCCAGTGAAAACTAGATATTTACCCCACAACCATAAAATTCACTCCTTTCATTTTTCATCATCATTTGTTTATTTATCATGATTTTTGTTTTTTTAAATGTATGCAGGGAACTAGGGTCCGAGCCATTATATTTGACAGTGATATTGATTTACTTGAAAACACGTTAACTGTATTGAAAAGCTACTATGTGTCAAATATCTCTGTCCGTCCAAGCAACCCAAGAAACAAATTTGAAAATACAAAATATCAGTGGTTCATAAATAGTCACTCTATCATTGAAGAAGTCTTGAAAGAAGATGAAGATATCAGTAGCAACATTTACAATTTTACTCCGCTGTCTAATATTCACAAGCAAGATTCAGAGGCAAAAATAGGTAAAAAAATTTATAGTACAATAATATTTATGAACTATCATCATCCATGAAATGTAAATGAACATGCATCATTTTTATTCATTACAATCCTATTTTTCAGACATAATTGCTGTAGTTCTTAATATACTACCCCCAAAGAAAGTCAAATCAGAAACCTTGCCACTTCAACAAATAGTTCTAGCAGACTCAGAGTATGTCATTTGCTTTTTTAATCATTTAAATCATCTACCTTCTTAATAACTTTCTCTATTTTCAATTACCATATACTGCCACTAATGCCTTCTTTTTTATAATATTTAGTTTCACAACAATCAATTTGGCTATGTGGAACAACTTCATGGCAAAGGACATCGACACTCTATCAACAACGCTAGATACAATGCCGATCATTCTTGTCACACATACAAAGATCTCATATTATAATGGTATAAAAATAGTAAATCTATTTACTATAGCTATGAGAAATGAATACATTAACATGGTTCTTTTCTTTTTTTTCTCAGGTATAGTCGGTCTAAATACAAGACATTCCTCAACACAAATCATTAACCCTGACATACTAATTGCCACCACATTACACACTTGGTAATTACAGATCATTTTTCAGACCACTTTTTCCTCTTTAATGAAACTACATAAAAATATTCTGATAAGATAAATTTTTAATATCATAAATTATTTCTTGCTAGGTGTTTAAACCATGAGGCTAAGCTTATTGAACTACGAAAAAATATGTCTCAAGCAAACATTCCAACTGCATCGGCAACAACAACTACAAACATCGAAGACATTCTGAATTCAAAAACATTGATACTTTAATCAATCAACTTCATTTCTTTTCAAATCAACATCATTTTCTCATTTCAACAATTGCTTAATAACGCAAAGTCTTCTCTTCAAAATGTTATACATCACATAAGAGCATCAATTTCAGTGGATAATCTGCAACAAAAGTTTTGGTACATGGGTTGTAGTGGATGCAAGAAGAAAACAACAGAAAAATATAACACTCAAATCTCTTGTTCATGTACCTACAAAGAAACCACAGCACAACCATGGTAAGACAATTTTTACATATAATATATATATATGTAAATACTAATTAATTGATTCTTGAATTTCAGGTTTAGAGTTGTTGCAAATATTTATAACTCCACAGGAACAATTTCAGCAACATTATTTGGAAATGAAATCAAGAAACTTTCTTCATGCACGACAATTCAAATGATGAACTTTTCAGAGCAAGTATGCTTCTATCAAATTCACCTCATTACCAATACTTACATATCCAATTCCTATAAAATATTGAACTTATCATTTTATTTTAATGTAGGGACAAATCAGTGAAATCAAAGACATTATCGACAAATTCAATCGACAAGAATACATATTTCAGCTGAAAGCCTATCAATACAACTCAGAAATAAACTTCACTGTTGTGTTAATTGATGAAGTTCCTAATGAAAGCCAAGCATAGACAAGGTGTCAGAAACAATACTTTGTAAATATTAATTGTAAATATTAACTTCTACTATCGGTCACACTTCAATTATGTAGCAAAATCATATAACGATGATAGTTCCTTTCTTTTGTCTTACTTCGAGCATGCAACTACATCCACCTTTTTTTTTATGGATGTTTTTGAAAAAGATACTATCTATAGAGTTTTGTTTTTCTCTGATTATTAGTCTTTTATTTCTGCTTCTCTGTCTTACAAATTGACACACACTTTTCTATGTCAACAATGAATTATGACCTTCTGCATTCTTTTAAATCACATAATTCTTACTATATATGCAAATTGAACTTCAAACCATCATGAATCAAATTTATATTGATCATAAACCATCATAAATTGATCATAAACCATCATAACTTCCTCTATCTCCTACCCGCAAGACACCATCATCCATCAACTATATGGATTGGAGCTTTCTACAATGATTTTCTAGAGATGAGCCTCCACTCTCTATTCAATTTGTGAGTTTTTCTTACTTTAATTTATCCGTACCCAAGATTTCAAATTCATAAATTTGGATGAGCATTGAGTTGTAACAAAACACCAATTACACAGTAATTCATATTTTTATATGCATGTAAAACATATCCTTAACTAATCTAGCTAAAACTCTATTTGCAATGCAGCTACTTACAAAGAACTTCAGACTTGCTTTGAGTGAAGTGGGAAGGCAAAACATGGATATTGCTAAAAAGCATGAAGCACATCTTTTCTCTAGACATGTCTTCATGGGCACAAAGGTTAGTTCGCTTAATTTCTCCTTCGTTTTTCCCTACACCACAACGCCCTAAGAAAGGAAAACTAGATGCAACCTCTCCATTCTCTTAAACATGATTGCATATTAATTACATATTTTTTTTCCATTGTCCTAATTCCCTTTCACTTATAAATGTGAAGGATTTGGTGTTTTGCTATTAAGTTTGTTATCGAAGAGGCTAACCATATATACTTTAGTTGCACGTCCTTTTTTTCTAGATATTAATGCGTATGAGGTCAGAATGACACTGATCTAAAGATTTGAATGTAGAGATTATACATTGAAAATGAAAAACAATGCAGTGAATGTAACAGTAGTTTGGTAGCTTTCCTTGTTTTTTATTAGATTAGATTTGAGTTCCAGTGCATTACCATTAAAAAAAAAGGGAAAAAAATGTGGCTTTGACTGAAGACTTCTGCTTGTTAGCATTTTATTTTATTTTATTTTATCATGACTAATTATTATATCTTTTGATGTTTTGGGTTCTTGTTTTGAAAATGTTCATCTTTAATTCTACCTTGTCTTGAAAATAATTTTCATGTCTTTGTCTCTGGATGTCGTCTTGATTAGTGCAAGTTTTTCATGAAACCTCAGTAAATCCCTGATTTCTCTTCATTTTCTTAGGAGAAAAAAAGATAAGTGGCATTGGAAAGAGGAGGACTTGTCATCTCAATGATGCAAATGGCGTTTCCTTCTCTCTTCCAGACCATACACACTCACCAGATTTGACTCTCAACTTCAACAAGATATTATAATTTTTCCCCTCTCTCCATCGACTTTCTGCTAATTTCTCTTCATTTTCTTAGGAGAAAAAAAGATAAGTGGCATTGGAAAGAGGAGGACTTGTCATCTCAATGATGCAAATGGCGTTTCCTTCTCTCTTCCAGACCATACACACTCACCAGATTTGACTCTCAACTTCAACAAGATATTATAATTTTTCCCCTCTCTCCATCGACTTTCTGCTAATTTCTCCTCATTCTGCTCTAGGCCTAAATCTCAACGTTTCCATGAAAATCCTACAATTGCTTTCATAATTTTAAATCTTATGATTTATCATGATACAATTATTAGATTGCTCAAATATTGCAGGGTAATTAACACAACAGGCTGTTTATAAATCATAATCTTGATTAGTTGTTTAAAGACAAAAAGCAACCAGTTTATCTATAAATCCAAATAAATGTAACTCTGTTTTACATCTTGGTTATATCAAAGAACAAAAGAAACTTTCACTGGAAAGTAACTCAGGTTACCGGCACTAACTTTGTGAAAATCCAATGGTCCCTTAGTGACGGTATAGATGCACCCCATACTGCTGTCATTTTTATGCATGCCATCAAATGGTTGTTACTTAATATAATAAGAGATAAAACATGTAGGCATCGCCTCATTTTATTAAGAGCATTTATTTAAATAAAACTCATGTCAGTTTGCCTTTTTGTGAAGAAACAATTTCTTAACTTTTCCCTCCTCCCCGTCTTCCCTTAGTACTTTCTTTTCCATTTTCTTTTCAGATACACAAACATCGACTCTTAATGACCCTACTTTTTAGTCCATGAACTCAAAGCAATGTTCAGTAGCAGGTACATGGACTGTTAATTATTATTTCTCTCCCATGATCATATTCATCATCAACAAGGAGTTTCATTTTGTTGTTGGCCATTGCTATAAACCTTTTGTGAAGTCCATGAGGCACGTGGCATATTTGGTGGATCCCTTACACATGCTATAAACCTTTCGGTTTTTTTTGGGGCTACTACGTGCTATAAACATTGTAAGAGTCAATTGCAATGTTTATGGATGAAGCTTCTTTGAAACAATTTGGCAAACTTCTAAAATTGTTGATAAACTAAGTTTCACATCAGTATAGTGGCAATAGTTAGTGTTTTATTTGGTCTTCTAATGACATTATTTTATGTCAATTTATGATATGTTGCTCAATACAATTTAAGAATAATGAACTATAGGTAGATCTTCAATAAAACAATTAATTCCTATGAATTCTAAGAAATTTCATATTTGTTGTCATAGTTCTCAACAAATTATTGCAATATGCTTATTTCTCTTTCCTTTTGCATTTAGGTGTAGCATTGAAAATTACTTTCTTGTAATTGTTTTTTGATGTGCCTTTTTAAATGATACGCCAAGTGATAAAGGAATGCAACCAAGGCATTATAACAATGAACAAGGCCGAGAATGCTATCTTTACCATCCCCTTGAACTGGCTTACGTGGACAGTCAGCGTCTCCACCAACCATTTCACCCAATGCAATTGCAAACGGAAAGAAATGCAACAATCCCAAGGAACTTGATGAAGTTCTTGGTATACAATTTTGCAACACTAATTTGATAGCTTTGCAGCTTGGAAAATATAATCTACTAAATTGTAATATGTTCTTCAATCTCTTTTCGCCACAGTAAAATATAAAACTCAGCTTGAAGATGGAACTGTCATCTCCAAATCTTATGGAATGGACTATACTGTTAAACATGGTAAGTTTGCTGATTGATTAACTAGGCACAAGTTCTTAATCAATTGCTTATAAATTTACTTATGTAAGAGTGGCCTTCCAATGAGGATTCTTTTGTCCTGCTTTCTCAAAGGCTATGAAAACAATGAAGAAGGGGGAGAAGCTGCCGATGGCTGTCAAACCTCAATGTAAGTGCATCCTTAGCATCTTTATTTTCTTTGGATGCCAATTATCATCATTGTAATACTTTAAATAAGAATCTTCATCTTTTAACAATACTGGTCTGTTACTTGTTCAAATGGATTTGGAACTTCTAATTTTGACTTTCACTCTGCAATAAATGACATATTTCACATCTTCATGAATATATCTAGACATATCTTCTATAAATCTAGCTCCGACAATAACAGTTTTGATGATACTGAATTTGAATTTGCAGAGAGCCTGGTTCTACAAACCTACAATCCACAAGTGATTCCTAATATTGATAAAAAGGAAACATGAAAAGGTACATTTTTTAAAACCATTAATAAAACTATCCACATTTTTTATTTCTATATGATTTGCAGAGTAAGAAAGAGAGAAGAAAAGTACATAGGAAAATGAAATTGACAATTTAACATGCCTTAACATCTCACCTCAAACTTCTCCTCCTAAAACTGCTACGTTGCCTTCGCCTATATATTGTAGTATTTGAATTTAAGTTGTTAATTTTATTTGTTGCATTTCTTTGATACCAACAATATTATTTTATACTTGGCCATTATCTTAATGGCTTTTGTTCTGTATTCAAGTATATGATGGTAAACGGACTCTCGAAGAAGGGAAAACAGCTGAAACTTAGTTCATTAAGCTTCATGTAGCTAATGAGTTGTTCCTCTGTTTTGGTGATTGCTAGATTTTGAAGTTCTTTTTGTCATTTCATATTTAATATGTATTCATTGCTCAACTAAAAATAGATACGAGCCAATTGTCATATGACTGTCACCATCAATGCTAGCCATCATACCATCTACATTTGATCAATATCGTCTCCAAAGAAATTGGTAGATATTTGCACCTTTTTCATCATCAATTTAATGTTTCAGCCTAGCACAAGATGCAGCCCAATTACCAATTAATCTAAGAGCTTTAATAATTCAGCAATTCAGCCAATCGGCAATAAACCACGCAATTCCTTATAAGCATAACAAAATTAGCATTGCCCAAGATTAAATGCAAACTCCATCATCAGTGTGACATGGAAGAAAATTAACCCTTTGGCTCCAATTCACAATTTTCATTTCTAAGTTGCACTATCGCAACAAGTACTAGCACGTAGATGTGGGTTTTATGTTTGTTAAAATGTAAATGTTCATACTGTTTGGTGTCATTGTTAATGCACATAATCCTATTTAAGTGTAGGTGCTACTCTAAATGCAGCTAAGTCAAATGAGAGATCACAAAGTCGCTATCTTTGGACTTAGGCATGCAGGTAAGTGGAATATATCATTTCTTACTACCCTTGGTTGTAAGTTGCAAGCCTTTGTTCAATTAAGTGATAATATGAGTAGTAGTACTTTTGAAATCACCGAAATTTTTTCTATTTTATCAATGAATCATCTTCGAACTACCACTCTAAACATTTTAGTTTATGCCTTTGTCAGTTCATTTTTAACTACTAATTATGTGTTTCAATGCAAACAAACAAGTCCTACATGAAATATTGTCATATTTTTAGAATCACCCAACTCCCAACCTTAAAAGCCAACAATGATCCCATAATCCCATCTGTCTCCCTTTGCATGTGATCAAAACCAATGCAACCTATTTGAGGTGGTTTTTCAACACCACCTACAATTTTCTTCATATATTTGTTGCACGCGCCTTGCACATGCAGGGCATAACTAGTATTATTATAAAAGAGAGCAAGATGCACAACTTTTTACTTTTTTTCACTACACACTTGCCCAATCAAATGCTAGATGTGGGCCCCACTTAAGATAATAATAATAAGATTATAAAAGAGAAAAACTTGTGTGGGCCCCATTTAGATAATAATAATATAATCTATATATTATTATTACCCTTCTAAAAGAGAAGAACTTGGGCCCCACTTATATAATAATAATAAGATTATAAAAGGGAAGAACTTGTGTGGGCCCAACCTATATAATAATAATATAATCTATACATTATTATTATTATTACTATTTCTCTATCTCTATCTCTATATCTATATCTATCTATATCTATACATCTATACCCTTATATAAAATAGAGTAGAGTATAATACTTTTTCACTACACACATGCCCAATAAAATGCAAGATGTGGGCCCACTTAGTATTATCTATCTCTCTATCTTTATCTTTCTATCTATCTATCTATCTACTCTTATAAAAGAGAACAAAATGACAATGCTTTTCACTACACACCATGGCCCACTTATAATTTTCACTAAAGTGTAGTACTTTTTTACCACACACCTGTCCAATAAAATGCAAGATGTGGGCCCCACTTAGTATGATTATTTTTCACTACAAACCTGCCCGATAAAATGCAAGATGTGGGCCCCACTTAGTATGATTATAGATATATATATATAGATATTCCCAATAAACTGCACGATGTGGGCCCCTCTTAGTATTATTATTTTTCACTATACACCTGCCCAACAAAATGCAAGAAAAGGAATCAATTGTATTTTACTTACTACCTTTTTGGTGTTCAATACTTATAATTTTGTGGGTACTTTTAAATACTTCGCCATTAGCTTAAAAATCAGTTTAAAAGTCGCGACAAAAGGTATTAGCTACCTTGCTACTTTTGTTATTGTTGCTGGTGGCCAATTGGTGGTTGTGTTATAATTCAAATATTAAATTGACTACACACGAGAGAATTAACATTCTCTTTTTTTTACCTAAAACAATGTTAATTGTGCAAATTGTTTCTATTTATTTATTTATTTATTTATTTATTTTTATTTTTTGGTGAAAGTAAAAGATACTTGAGTGGTATTTGTATTTGAAATTTGAGAGTTAAGAACATCAGAGAGCTCCGGGAGGTTTCAAGAAGATATGAGATTGTTTTCTTTGTATGGATGTAACCCTTTGTTATTATTTTTTAAATATTAACCCTTTAATCTTTTGTGCACTAACCTTAAATATTTGTAATTTGATGTTCCTTCAGTTGTATATTATTTATTATGACCTTTGAAAAAGGTATAGGGACCTCCAAAACTTATAAGCAAATCCCATATATACAAGTACTACGTTTGCATTATTGATTTATGTTTAATTTTTTATTTTTATTTTTTAAGACAATAACATCAACTGACAAAATATCATAAATAAGAAAGTGAAATGTACAAACTTAAACTCATTTTATTTTCGCCCTGTTTTTTTCTCTCTTTTAATGAAAGTTACCATGAAAAAAAATTTAAATGTTATTTTTCCTTTTGCTTCATGTGTTTGTATTTTATTTAGTTAGAATAATTGAGTTTTCAATCTGACATAATAGTTGTATTGATCTTGATTTATACCCCTGTTGGAAGATTAATCACAAGTTGGATAATGTGATAACTACTACTAAATATTGGTTCTCTTCTAATATTAATGATTGCTAAAGATAATTCCATAAATGCAATTTAGTGGTAGGTCTTATAGATTGCTATCGTAAAATTATTGTTGTTTTGTATAATTTTTTAGTTTCTTAATATATAACTTTTGTGAAATTTTTTATTATAAAAGGGCATTTCAAGGGCATGAATATATTTATTTATTATTGCTCTTACTCATGAGGTTTAAATTGAAAAACTTTGATCATTTTCTAACACATTTATTTCTTTCATCATTGCAAGCTTCTTGTTGTTGTTGTTGTTCTTCTTCTTCTTCTTTTCATATATTTCAATGAAGCGTCATGCATTTCCTTAAAGGAAAAACGAGAATCTCATAAAAACTGCTTGTTATGCTAGCTTTACTAGTAACTTCAGAGTCAATGAATGAAGTGATTGTTTTAAGTGTAAACAACTAAAATAAGTATTTGATGCTGAACTGCAACAAATTCAGTTTGTCTTTGTTCATTTCAAATTTTTCTTACTTTTATCAGCACTCCCATCCTCTATACAGAACAGAGCAGAATAGTTGATCTAGAATACCTAGGTTACAGTCTTATGCATTTCTTAAGAGAAATGTCCAATTCTTTTGCCAGATTTGTATTTGTAGTTTTTTGTTTTTTGGTAATTTTTTCCCTATGGATATCTCTATTTGTGAGCTTCCATTTAACTCAACTTCTATGATTACTTTGTATTATTCTTTTCTTACTGGATATAACATATAGCACTTTATATCAAGTGAAAAGAAGATGCTAACTTTGGGAGAGGTATTGCCTCTTTTTACCTGATAGTAGTCCGTCTTATAAAATAAAACAACGCACATGTTAAATACTAATATTTATCAACAGGTGCTCTGCAAATTTTACTCGTCAGAGTTCATATAATAGTTCCACCATTGTTGATTCCTGTTGCTTTAGGACAAGTCGGATTACTTCATTACCTTTTACGATCTGTGTGAGATGTTATTCTTCATTGTAAGTTAAAACTAAAACCACCATCTCAGTTTTTTTATTCTGATGTCCTTAGGTAGGATATAATTATTTTTTTCCCTTAATAGAATCTGATTTTGTAGTGAACATATATTGTTCATGGTAATTGGTTAAAACAGTAAGCTCATCTGGTTCTTAGTTTTTATTTTTATTTTTTATAAAGTTGCAAGTTATCAATTTGACTATGCTTTTCACTAGACTCCAACTTTAGCAGGTCAAGTCTAACAAGAAACTGATAAGTCGACCTGATAGATTAAATAAAGTAAATTTAAATTTCTTAGTACACATTCATGATAAAATATCTAGAAATATGTGATTTATATCCTCAAAAAGTTATATAAATTCCATATCGATGGTCTTTTGAGATCTCATTTTTCTCACTATATCATTGTTTTATTGTTTTCAAATGTATATGAAAAAAGTATTGTCAGCTATATTTGGACATTGCACGGGCCTTGCAATTTACAATCACTCATTTTCTATTGAAAGTTGATTTTTAAATATATTTCAGCTTCTACTAATTTTTTAAAAGCTTTATTTTTAAAAATTTTCTTAGTAAAACTGTGTGTTCGGTGCACGTGCATTGCATGTGTAGGGCTCCACTAGTAGTTTTTAAAAGATCATTTAAAATTTTGGCCATAACATGATTAATGCTAAAAGTTGGAAACAAATAGGGGGTGATCATGGGCCCCGCCAAGATAAATTTAGGCTTAGCCCGCCTTTAGAAACATGGGCCAAAGTCTGGCCCAAGCCCAACACAGGCATTAGGAGCCTCACATGAGCCGGCCCATTCCGTTAATCCAACAAGACTGGGCCGGGCTATCTTTTTTTTTTTTGTGCTTTCAAATTGCTTGATTGATGACCATCCTATTCCATTATAAAGGCCTCAATATTTCAACTGTTCCTCAAGTATTGTAGAATGTAGATGATGGTCAAAGCAAGATCAAATTGGGATATGTTGTGGGAGTCTCCCTCTCTCTCTTCATTAGATAGAAATTTTCAGGGTTGGTGTGGCTGAGATTTTTTGTGATTTTTCAGGGAAAAGCCTTTATAATTGGGGAGGGGTATTTTAGATTTTTTATCACTGAGGAAGAGGAAATTTTCCATGGAAAAAGCTTTCCACGGTACACGCGTGCACTTAATGCGTGTCTGTCTACTTTTTTCCTATGCAAGACCTATCGTGCATGTTCTAATTGAATTAACGTCACGGAAGTATCTTGGTGTAGGTTTCATATCATCCCCTTTTAAGGGATAACTCAGTTGGTCTAGAACTATTATTTATATCCAGAGGTTGTAGGTTCGAAACTGCACTACTACTACAGGGGAGTTTACGTGGCTTACCTCTGAGTCCAGAGAGAAACCCTCCGATAGCAAAAAAAGACAAAAACAAATTATACCGAACCTAACATAATAAATCAGACGATGTTTGCAAAATCAGACGGTGCTCCTAAATTTTAAGTTTGCAATTGTTTCTCACTCGGAACTTTAGCCATGAAGAAATGTCGTCTTGAATTAGTCACCTAAATAATGCCAAATGGGAAACATAATCAACGCATGTAAGTGAAAGACAAAGATGAAAATAGGCGAGGTTTGCAAAACACATAGAAACAAGACACATCGGATTTCTTCAATTTTTTAGTTCACCTCTTTGTTTTATTTATACCGAACCTAAAGACATCCGATTTGGACCCTTTCCTTGTCGTTGTGGGTAGGAATATAGGATGGATGCTCATATTTGGAGTCCGGCAGTGGTTGGGTTGCATGTGCGAGAGTGAAAGTTTAATATTCTTTGGACTATATATTGTTTGACATTTTATTCAATTTTTTATTTGCTTTTATAATCGAGGGTGTGTCATATTTTTCGGCCAAACTAATCCTTATGGTCTACAGCTAGAGAGTCAGGCAAATATCATGTGGCCCCAATGTAATAATGCAGTTTTGAACCTTCAACTTTCATAAATAAACCATGGTCTTAGACCAACTAAACTACCCCTCGGGGTTTAATAGTAAGTCCTATAACGGGTCATTTGTGAAATAAAATGATGCATTCTCCCAATTTTCTACCTTTTTTTATAGTTTTAAGTGGTCCTGTTGCAGAAGGTTTGTGGATAGCTAGGGCTGTCAAGCGTGAGGCTTGTCCAAATCTCTTATTGGACATGTACTAATTAGGCTCGTACTTGGCATTTGCGAGTCATGCTTCGCCAAAGGCACGAGAAGAAAATATAATTTTATTTTTTTTTTCATTTTTATATTACCATATGGTATTGGTGAATCGTATCATTTTTAATGCTATTAAGTTACGGTTACAATCTGACTTTTTTTTTTTTTTTTTTTTTTGTTTTTTGTGGGGATGGGATTTTGGAAAACCCCTTTGTATTATGGGAAACTCATGTGGTTTTTAAGATTGCCACCCGAGAGAGAGAGGGCGGAGGAGGACACTGGGAGAGGGAGGGATAGGAAGAAGGAGCAGGAGTGATGGAGAGGAGGTAGAGTTCGGGCAGAGGAGGGAAAAGGAGAGGGAGAGAGACAGGGAGGAGAAGGAGAGGCACAGAGTAGGGAGGTGGGTGGCAGGGAGAGAGAAGAAGAAAGGGACAACATTTTCGGCTATTTTCAGAGGGGTCCAACAAGGGTCCCATGGACGGATGTACACTGATGTGCATAATAAAATTTTTGGTTGATTTTCAAAAAAATACATGAGGATTTGAATATTACAAAAAGTATTAAAGCTTTCCACGTTTCTTTCAATCAAGTCCTCTTCAGATTTTTTTTTGAGAAATAATAAAAATATCTTTATATCATTTTTCAAAATTCTTCTTTAACAAGTTTGAGACTTTACGAACATAGTAAAAGTCAAGTAAAGCCTTCATTTTTCAGGCAAGATGCCTCATCAAAAGCACTTTAATTTAAAAGTTCTTCCATATTTTTTAAAAAATGTCAAAAAGCAACCACCTTTATCCAATAACATATAAAAAAAACTAAATTTTCTTGTACAAAAAGTGAAAAAGATTCTATAACAAACAACCAAAAGAGTTTGACAACTCTACTAATATATAGAGTCAAGTGAAGTAAAGTTTATTTTGAATAAAAAATAAAATATAATTGAATTATGGTGGCATTTTATTTTTAGTTGTTTGTTATGAGCCTTGCAAATCGTTACCTTCTTAACCAAACGCACACATATCTCAACCGGCATTTCCAACGTGCAATTATGTGATCCAAACCCAGCATTGAAAGGTGATCTCCAACAACCTCAACCCAGACCAGCCACCTATTCATCCCAAAACCCCCCCGGCCTCCGGCACCCGACACATTGATGCTTGATGCATCAACAGACAAAATTATCAATGATAATAGGTTTTGATTGGATGGATTGTTTGAGTCGCGGGTCACGCTCTTTTTAAGACAATAAATGCCCCCACACTAAATAGATGTTTGTAAATGAATTACCAGCAAATTTACTTCAAAGCCCAAAATGTTGCCTGCAAAGATGAGACTGCTGCGGCCCAAAATAATGACCCATTAAATAGCTCAAAGCCTAAGCCCAAGTGCAAAGTCTTCATACTAAAACAATAAGATTATCCAAAGGATCGTATATTAATGACATCCTCTTTATAACCAAATCCGATATGGGATGGAGGATAACATACTAATAGGCTACAAAAAGATTATGAAAATTTCCAACAGAGGAGAGCATAAGGTAGGGACGGTGTGGTGACGACGATTATCAATCGACAATCATGCTAGAGGAGAGAGAAGGGACAATGGCATTTTTGGTATTTTAGAAAAAATGGATAGAAAAACTTAGCGAAAAAGGGATCCGGATCCCTTGTTTGGTCCAAACAGGGATCCGGGGATCCACATCTCCCCAAAATTTTCTTTTTTTAAGTTAGAGGAGGGGAGATGTCATATCATTGATATGACATCTCCCCCATATGTGTCACCCCCTGGGTGGTCCAAACAGGGTTTCCCTGTTTGGACCACACAGGAAATCCTCTTCCAGCGAAAAACTCTTACATTGCCGGTTGTCCTGATTCGAAATGCAAATGGAAAATTAAAGCCCTGTTTTGAAATATAACTTATTTATTGTCCTGATTTGAAATCTTGAAAAAAACTTGAGCCCTGATTTGTAATTTTCCCTTTTTTTTTATTGACGCAGTCTCTCTCAATTGCTCTCTATCTCCATTTCAGTCTCCTTCGAAGCACTCAGCTCTCTCTCTCTCTATCCATCACAGCCCCCGGTAAGCCATCTCTCCCTAATCAATCATTCTATCTATATATTACATACGTGCAATGATTTCTTTTCTTCGTCTTGTTTGGTTTCTTACTTTCTTTCCTTTGAAGTGAGACACGGCAGGAATACAAATGGATTGTGAGGAAACCAGCTCCTGTTCATCACTATCTCCATCTATGGTTTCCGTGGATGAGGCCCTCCAAAAGGTCCTTAGCGTCGCTCCTCGTCTGGAACCAGTCAAAGTACCCCTCCAAGACGCGCTGGGTTTGGTCTTGGCCGAGGACGTTGTAGCCCGCGACCCTTTACCTCCTTTTCGAGCATCCATCATGGCACTACTCTAACCCCTGCACTTACTTTTCTCTTCTGTTGATGTCCCACTTGCCCAATTTCATTTCTTTCATTTGTGAAAGGATTGTACTTTGGGAACTTTGTTTATGCGCCTACTATCAAGTTCCGATGGTGGGGTTGGCTATTTTCACTTGAAAGAATAGAAATAAAGCGTTTTTATTGCCCAACTACATAAGTAACATTTGCATCTATCCATTGTTTTAATACATTGGGCTCAAATGCTGTAGCAGCCAAAGCCAAAGCCAAAAAAAAAAAAAAAAAAGGCCATGGAGGGCAAAAATAAAATTGAAAAATCTGCAATGATTTATCCGATTGTTTAAACCTGTTGTATGCGGACAAGCTAACTGTGGAATGTTATAAACTAATCGAGAAATTTGCAAATACTTGTTTCTTCATTCCTTTAGGTAAGGCTTTTGTAATGATGCGGATTCTGTGGCCTAGTTTTTCACATGGCACAATTTTCTGTTGTTTGGTGTGGGCATTTAGTACTTATTCATGTGGAAAGCGTAGGAAATTTTGAACTGACTTTCTGCAGTTTCAAGGAAAACTGTTTTCTATGGGCGGGATGGGGTTAGGTTTTGGAATTTTCTTTTCTCCAAAGAGATTACTGTGTCTGTGAGGCATGGGAATTCAGGCAACAAAAAGGCCCTTTTGAGTTGTAAAGTCCCACTTCGCTCATGTGAGTGTCCAGAGACTAGGCTATATGTGTGGGCTCTCCTTATCTAGTATAACGCGTTTTGAGTTAAGCTAGGTCCTTTGACTCAGAAACAAAGCCGTGCGGGTTAAGTTAGGGCCTCTGGCCCAAAGCAGACAATATTATACTGGATGAGTTGGGTCATGACATGAGTGATTTAGCTGTAAATAAGTAACAACATAGAATACAAAGACGGTGAGAATAGAATTACAAAATTTTAATGTCAGTCATGGCCAGAAACTTCATGGTATCAGGCAACATGACTTGGTTTTGGCCGAGTTTTGAAACTGTTGTCTCTTTTCCTTTTTCATCTCTTCTAATCTGTTCCTACTTCCTCATCCCAGAGAATGAATATTGAAATGAGGTAATACCATTTTAGATGCATCATTATTCTCAGCACTCTGTTCTTTGCAAAGACTAACGACCCTTAAGTGTTCAGTATCATATACGTTGTTAGATTAGCAGATTATGAGGTTTCCTTATATACCGGTTTGAGTTACTTATAACGACCCACAACCACCTACATATCTATCTATCTATCTATTAATCATTTATCTGGTTTGACTCATTAGTTAATAGTTGACAAACCGGTAAAGCTATTAAAATCTTAGGGTACATTGTGTTAGACTTTCCCCTGGAAAATCCTGTAATTGTCTGAGGAATTGGAGAAATTTCCGTCTGGTATGGAAAATTAGTTAAATGGCATTTTCTTAATGTCATTTCTTGTCATTGGAAATCTGGGGGCACCAATTTCTCCTTTGAGGGGGAGGGGGGGATAGGTATCAATATACTAGGGTAAACTAAACTCTCAATTTGATTTCCTTGACATTTTATTTTGTTTTAGTATGTATTTATTATATTTTTTCCAGGATGGTTATGCCGTAGTTGCTTCAGATGGGCCTGGTGAATATCCTGTAATTTCTGAATCAAGAGCTGGAAGTGATGGAATTGGTGCAACTTTGACTCCCACAAATGTTGCATATGTCACAACTGGGGGTATATCTCTCTCTCTCTCTCTCTCTATATATATATATATTACATATGCATATCACATTCAATTTGCTGTATAAAAATGGATTCCTTTGAAGGTGGTTTTTATCAAAGGGGTGAAGGATTAATGGGTTAAGGGTAGAGATCTACATCGGGTCTCCAAAATTTCTTCTATGAAAGCATTTCTTTTCCCTAAGTAAAATACTGAATGTGCCAGAAAAAGGAGAAGGCTTTCTAAGCCTCTGGAATATGCGGTTTCCTGTTGGCCCCACCTTAAAGTGATGCTGAGGTATAATATTTGTTCCATATCCTTATTCTGAAAACCTTTAATGGAACACATATCAGCATTATTTCCACGGAAGGAGACACCAGCTGCTTTGCCAATATTCAACATATTTTCTATGATGCTATCTTCTTCTTCACATCGTTTGTATTTTTGTATTCATCTTTTCTTATTAATATATTTCTGTTACCTCTTTCAAAATAATATTTAAAGACATCACAGCACAACAATCTGCACTCCTGAGGTCGCCAAATTGGATGGGGATTATTATCCTCATCATTTCTCAATTAGCCCATCAAACCGGATCATCCTTCTCCTCATAACCATTGTAAGGAAGATTGTTAGGACATGGATTTGCTATTATTCATTCTTTTTGCTACTAAAATCAAAATAAATGACCAGTGGAATTTTCGCATGTGCTAGCTAGATGACTCATTTTTAGCCTGATTTGATGTTGACGGCAGCAGATGTGGTCCCTGGCCCTTCTGCTCTTTTTCTGCTGTTTGTGAATCATCTAGGAGTAATAGGAGCCTGTAGGCCCTTGTAGACTGCATTATTTTTATATACACAACAAATAGCACAAAGGGAAAAGTGGTCTTGTAGTTTGATGGGCCGTGTGAAAAATAAAAGAGAGAATACCTAGGCCATCTCATTGACTTTGAATTTGAAATTTTGATTTGTTGCTGTATGATCTTTTTTTTTCTTCACAGGACCAATACCTGAAGGTGCTGATGCTGTTGTGCCAATTGAAAATGTTGAACAAATAAAAGACACTTACGGTGGAGTAAAGTTGGTCAAAATATTGGTTGGAGCTAGCCAAGGTCTCAATATACGTCCAGTGGTAAAACGTTTTTGATAATATTGGATGTTGATTCATCATCATCATCATCATCAAAGTGTTGTCCCAACTATGGTGGGATCACCTACATGAATTCTGTATTTCTGTTTCTCCATTCCGGTCTATCTTGGCCTAACTATTTTAAATGTCGATTACCTTTAAGAAAAAAAAATTAGTATGCCACTTGAAAGAATATGTTTCTGTTTGCTATGAGTCTATTAAATCCTTTTGTTAATTGATCAGGGGTTTGACATTGATAAAGGTGCTACTGTTATGAAGTCTGGTGAGCTAATAGGTACTTCTGAAATTGGCCTACTTGCAACTGTGGGAGTAATGATGGTGAAGGTAATCCTATTTGTTCTGTATAATGCTGCTTAGAAACTATAAATGGATGTCATACATTGGTATCATGGGTTACACAACATGCAGGTGTACCCAAGGCCAACAGTTGCGGTGCTTTCAACAGGGGATGAGCTTGTAGAGCCTACAACTCAGTATCTAAGCCATGGCCAGGTTGTACATATTTTTTATTTGGATAAAATTGTAAGACATGGAACTTTGTAGTATAGGGCATATGGATTATGGAGTCAATTACTCAATCCTTGGCATTTATTTTTGATGATTGACTTCACTGTTGGATATTGAACTAGGTTATGTTCGTATGTTAGATCTGATATGCTTTATACTTTGATGGCCATCCTTTGTTGTTAATCAGATCAGAGACTCCAACCGTTCTATGCTTCTGGCAGCTGCCATACAGCAACAGTGCAGAACAGTTGACCTGGGCATTGCTCATGACAATGAAGAAGATCTTGAAAGGATTCTTGACTATGCCAATTCTGGTGGGATTAATATACTGTTTACTTCTGGAGGTGTTTCAATGGGAGATAGAGATTTCGTCAAGCCTTTGTTAGCAAAGAGAGGGACCATCCATTTTAGCAAGGCATGCTTGATGGCTCATCTATGTATTTTTCCTGGTGTCTCTGAAAAGTGAATAGAAAATCTATCTTCTCGTACCATTTTTAAAAAAATGTTTCTCGTACCAAATCTCACTAGAGCATGTTGCATGAATAGGGTTGGTGTGCGGGATCCTTTATTAGTGTGGGGTAGCAGATTTGTCAAAACTAAGATAATATGATTCCCAGATTCGGCAGCATCGAGGATTTTGCAATTAAATATTAAATAGATATACCAATTAAACCTAGGACCCTGCTTCAGCGGGGCCGCACTGGGTGATGACCATTTTAGATATACCAATTAAAAAAGGTGAGCTCCTATGCAGATGTCTCCTGGATTTTCGTAGTAGGTGACGGGATTGGATTGATCATGTGGAGTGGAGCCCCAGGTGGGCCCCATGGATTGTCTCGACAGTGTGAGACATCCATATAGGACCATCAGAGCCAATAAAAAATAGTAAATACAAATTTTCTTAAAATTGCACTAGTAACATATAACTAGAGAAGTTTTAATGCTACACCCTTACACTAAATATTGAGGCACCACTAAACATTCAGAGTCTAATAAAAAATTCAAAGGAACAGGCTAAACAGTAATTTACCGTTAATAATGTAATTGTGCTATTCAGCTATATAAAGATTTTGATAGAAGAGATATAATTGGGAATGAGGATATAAGGGGAAGCCTATTGGTATCTTCAATTTTAGATTTTTTTTTTCAAGGAATACTGTTTGAGTTATTTTGGGCATGTGTGTAGAAAGCTGAATCAGCCGCTGTACAGTTTCTCAAAGGATTTATGGTTCAAGGAACCAAAAGTGGGGACCTTGGATGAAGCAGTAAGGAAACACGTGTTAGACTGTAGAGTCTTGAAGAACGTAGTCTCGAATAGGAGAGAGGGGAAAAGCTTAACTCACAAAGGTGACCCTGAATAGTTGGGTTAGGTGCAATGATGTGAAGCTGTTGCATTCAGAGAGAGAAAGAGAGAGTTGGGATAGGTGGCAATCATGTATCTTGTACACTTTTTTATTGGTGACCACCGAACTTTATTGAAAAAACATCAAGGACATGGGAAATGAAAAATTGTTGAAGGCTCTATAGTCTATATCATTAAAAAAAAAAAGAAGTCTATAGTCTATACTATTCTCCCGTTATTTATAAATTAGAAAAATAAAAGAAAAATATACATGTAAAAACTCAAGGAAAGGTGTTCCTGAAGATGCAGAGCATTTGCAAATGCCCTCTTTAGTGGTATAAATAAAGGTTTACTTTAATTTGCTGCATTTGTTCATATTCTTGGATACCCTTACATTAAAACATTCAAGAAAAAAATTATCTTAATTTAATGATTAGAAGCAAAACATTCTGTCTATTGCTGAAAAAGCCTTTTGCATCTGAGAGAGGGCTCTTTCCTTTAGCTGCTCTTGCTCTGGAACATCACTGTTCAAGTTATTTGCTCGGTGCCTGTTTTCTCTTTTTGAATGATCAGAGGCATTACCATGGTGAGATTTAACACTTTCCATAGTAATAACTTTTTACTGTGATTTTATTTTGTTCTGTCAAATGACCTTTCATGTTTTTGTTTCTTTTAATGTGAATATTTAGAGTCTTCTGGGTAGGATTTTTTATGGACCTGCTGTTACTCTTATCAATTTATCTCCTTAGGCCTTTTCATTAATTTGATGAATTTTTCTTATAAAATCCCTCATTCAGGTTCTCATGAAGCCTGGAAAGCCTATAACGTTTGCGGAGATTCATTTTATGTCAACTGGAGAAAGTGCAGGAAAGAAGATCCTTGCATTTGGTTTGCCTGGAAATCCTGTGAGCTGTTTAGTCTGTTTCACTCTTTTTGGTGTCCCTGCTATACGCCATCTTGCTGGATGGACTAACCCTCAACTCCAGAGGTGGTTGAATACTTCCTAAACCGCTGCTTTGTTTATTGTATAATTTTATAAAGCCATTTCAGTTGCTGTGTTTTAATTCCTGAAAATAAGCATTTACTGCAATACTTTATTTTACTTAGTATATGCCGAAAGCTTCTTTGAAATGGGAATAAGATGTGCCTTTAGATGATCCTTGTTTCCATCTTTTGTGAGTCATTACGGTGAAGGGAATTGAAGGTATCCATGCCTCTTGTGGTGACTACCGATTATCCTATATAATAGTGGCTACTTAACAATGGATTCCAATGGATTCTTTTCCATGCATATCGGATTACCTTTACAACAAATTTATGAACTTGGTTACTAAGTCCTCATTTTAGAAACACAGTAACCTGCCTTTCGTGCGCTCCTTCCCACAGATAAGGATGAGCCAGAATTTGATGAGGGAAATCTAAAAGGAGTGCTGATGATGTTAGTATTTATGGAGATGTAGTTGGTGATTTGGAAAAATCTATATATGATGAAGTCACCAAATATAAATGACTAGATTCACATGAGTATAATTCCATACAAAACCCAAAATTAAGGATCAAAAGTGCCACTTGATCTTGGAGTCCATTGCAAGAATATAGTCTTGCAACGGGTCATTGACGAGCTTAAGATTCCCAGGAGAAATAATTGGCATCTTAGAAGCTCTCATGGTTCAAGAATGATAATGAGGTACCAATTATATTTAGAGCTTATGTTTCACTTTTGATTGGAGGACACTGACATTAAACATCTGTTACCTGTTATTGGCTAGGTCATGGCAGCGCACCTTCCATGACGTTTATAAAAACACCTTTACATTTTATAAGGATAACATGAAGGTAGTGTTGGGCTCTACTCCTGAGAAGCTGCCTGTCGCAGGCCAATCTTATAGAGGACATGAATTGCCTTTCAATATCGCAATTGATGGAGGGGACAATATATGCTGTGGTAGAAAAGGATGTATCTGGTGTTGGAGATTTACTGGTTGAGATAGTATCATTGATGGGGTTTGGTGACATATTCCCAGATGAGTTAACCCCAGGTTTGCCGCTGATATGAGATACACACACCACATAGGCCTTATATTGGGCTCTAGTTTGTCTAATCGGCTCGCTTACTGAATGACTCCAAAAGAACATGAGGAGCTATTTAGGTTGTAATCTAGCCAATTGAAATCCTCTTGATTGGGAGAAAACATAAGATACAAGTGTGGTGTACCATGGGCACAGAAAATTCTGTGCTCCACTGCTCCTTAATTTGTATTTCCTGCAAGAGTTCATAAAACTGTTAGCTACATAGCGATCTGCATCTCCATCTTTTCATTGTGATCTGCAGCTCTATGACCCACTGGCTTGTCACACAAGTTCCCAAGACTTTATTTCTATCAAATTGATTCCTTGGATAAAGCATTCTGAATTTTGATCTCTAATTTTTTGACCATCTGCTTAATACTTGCTGCAAATTGTATCATCATCCTAACCCCTACATACGGTGTACAGAGTGCATGCTCGCATTGCACAGCCAATAAAGACAGATCCCGTTCGACCTGAGTTCCATCGTGCCGTAATTTCTTGGGAGCTCAATGATGGATCTGGGAAACCTGGGTAAGGTTTTAAACTTTAGAACTGAGATGCTTTTATGATTGAAAAATACATAAACTTGTCGTACAACCAAACTTGTGCTCAATGGTTGTATTAGCAATGCCATATGAGTAACTGAATAAACAGAGTTCTTTGGATGGAAGATTTGTTGCAGAAAGTACTGGTCATCAGATGAGCAGTCGGCTACTTAGCATGAAGTCTGCAAATGCGTTACTAGAGTTGCCAGCTACTGGTGCTGTACTTTCAGCTGGAACTTTAGTCCAGGCTATATTGATTTCAGATATAAGCAACTTTCCTTTGAGTAAGATGCAAAATAGCATGGATTTGTCATCATTTCCCTTAAATCCTACTATTAGAAGTGACGTCATGCATTCACAAACTTCATCTGAATCACAAGATGCGACAGTTATTGTTGCTATCCTTACCGTTAGCGATACTGTTGCATTTGGAAGCGGACCTGATCGGAGGTATGCCTTTTATTTTTCTTATGTTTTTTTATGGGACTATTGTGCTTAACCAAATTGTTTTTAGTTTAGCACCTATTTCTGTGTTTGGTCTATTTTAGTGCTTTGCTTCTTATCTAGATATCATTCTCGGTGACACATTTCTTGATAGGAAGCTTTCATCCATTAACTGAATGCACACACAAAATAATGGATAGTTTTACTGGATCAGAATGTTGGAATTTAGTGTCTCTTAAGGTGATCTTATCTAGAAAGAAAATCTCTTCTAGATTGGCAAACTAGGAGTTTTATGAATCCAAACAGATTATTGATAGCCAACAATCACCTGAAATTTAACGGCACGCTACATGAAGAAAAGGTGTAATAACTTCAGGCATTAGGTTGGAGCAAAATGGGGTGTAGTAGTTTCCTTGTCTTATTGGCTGTCTGATGCAAGAAGGACCTGCGGGCCCACTCATGGGCCAAGATATTTTATTTCTTTATTTATTTCCCTATTATTTGTCATTAGATTTCTAATTTTGTTCAATGGTTGTAATTAGGATAGTTTCTTTTTTTTTAGTGTCCTTGTTTGATTAGGTGACTTAGACCCCTATGTTTCATTTTTCTTATTTATATGGCATTGTAAAGATGAGAATTCGCAGAGTTGATGATTATAGAATTGGGTTTCATCCCTTTTGAGGTGTGTCCTTGTTGATAGTCTTTGTAGTGACATGTGATAGTGTCTGTGGACATGTGCTTCAGTACTTGTAAGTTGTAACGCAAGCCCTAACCCTAGGGCCTACATCATTGTCGGCTTGTACTCTACCCATGGAAGGTAGGCAGATGTTCCCTCAATGGACCACCAACATTCTTGAACTTCACTTGAATTAAAGAAGCCAACTATTGTTGATGTATAAATGAAACTTCCATGGTCCCACAGTGGAAGAAGAAACCCAAGAAATCACATTTTTTGAATCACTTTCCACAATTAACTTGTCTTCAGTAAAGGCAAAAAAAAAAAAAAAAAAAAGATTAAAAAAAACCGAAGAGCTTTGATGTAGGAGCAGATAACCTTGATTTAATGCGACATAAGGTAGCCTCCCAATTATGAATAAAATCTTCAACCTTGGATTACCAAGTTCTCTCCTTGATGAAGCTCACTTCGCTATTTTCAAAAACACACTGGACAAAAGATCATCAAAACGCATCATTGACCCCCTGAAAATCCTATTGTTTGTCTTCTTCCAAATAGACCACAAAATAGCGAAAGGGACATGGTGAGCCCTTTTTTTTTTTTTGAATGGTCATGGTGAGCCTTCAAACGATTGTACCGCATTTAAATAAGGCACTCATCCTCCATACTTGAGTCATACCACTTAAATATCCTATAATGCATCAAGAGACCACAGTGGAATAGTGAGTGACACCTTAGAAAATAAAAGCATTTGCAATGCAAGAACAAGTGATCAATCATCTATCTATCCTTTTCACAGAAGGCACATGTCTAAGTTAAACTCTGATGCTTTCCCTTCCGAGATTATCCACTCGACTCCTTAAAAACTTCCAACCAACGAAATGTCTCCACCTTGGAGGAGCCAAGCCCAGTCAAACATGTGAGCTAGGAGACTTGGCTTCTAGCGGTCCTTTCAAAGTTCTGTAGGAGGCCTCAGTCAAAATCACACTTGATGGGCACAGCTTCCAGTTATGAACATCCACCCTCTTCCAAAGGCCTGCTTGTTTCGTGTTCTCTAGATGTCAGTAGCATTCTTGCTTAAGCTGTTGACTATAGGACTGCGCCTTGGGTTTGGATTGAGCGTCCCAGGTTGAGGTTGGGTTTGCGCATGTGATAGTTTTCTTGATGACTTAGATGGTCCGGCATCCATATTTCTTAGTATCACTCTTGTATTAGAAACATAACAACCGCCTCACCCTTATGCGCCAAGTTATATGCATCCAATAATTTGTAATATGTCCTAGGCCAATTCGTTCTACACGTCTTGAGTCAATCACCCAAATGATGGGAAACCGTTTGCAATTCTCAGTCTTGGCAGTCTACACGTGCTCAACATATGGAATTCTTCTGTGTAGTCACTAACTTCCTGGTTACCCCGCTGAAGATGTTGATATCACTGATAGAGCTTGCCAGTATAGCTCTCTTTTACTGTTTTGCTTTATTAATGAATTTCTTTACTTTTCAACAAAAAAAAAAAAGCGCTCTTGATCACACCCTACTGACATAAATTGCTCCCAAAGCTTGTAAAATGGGAAGGTAATTTGGGGTTTTTTTTTTTTTTGGAAGACAATATCTTAAATTGAATCTATGGCAGCAAAAGGATCAAGCTATGAAGGATAAGGCAGGTGCTTTGCTAAATGGGTGATTTTAGAATTTTTCGAAGAACCCACATATTACGGATTGCTAATGTTGTATGCATGATATTCAACCAGTTCAATTTATATTAGACTTGCCATATCTGATTTTTTCTTTTCCACTTGTCAGTTTCTTGCCTATTGTTATTTATGCCAGTTCGTTTGTTCTTACAACAACTGCCCTAAACCTTATAAATTAAGGTGGACTTGCCTCCAAGGATAAAATTATGCTGTCAGCAGGTGTCACCCATGTGTTCTTGTTTTGTTCATTTCTGCAGTTCTTATAACAATAGAGGGGGGATTTTGATTTCCGGCCTCCTTATTTAATTTAGGGGGAAGGGACACAAAAATAGGGTCTTTTTTTCCCGCCGGATAGAAAATAAACCAAAACCAAACCAAATCAAACCAAACCAAGCCTTTTCCCACTAGGTGGGGTCGGCCATATGGATTTGATGACGCCAATCAAATCTGTTTAGGGTCATGTCCTCCGTTAGATCCATGTAAGCAAGGTCATGTTTAATAGTTTCTTTCCAACTTCTCTTGGGTCTCCCTCTTCTTCTCCTACTCCGGGCAATCTCTATGCTTTCACAGTTTTTAACAGGTGCCTCCATTGGGCACCTTCTAACATGGCCGAACCATCTTAGTCGATTTTCTCTCATTTTATCTTTAATCGATGTTATTCCTATTTTACCCCTAATCTCCTCATTCCTAATCCTATCTCTCCTTATGATCCCGCACATCTATCTTAGCATTCTCATCTTCGCAACTTCCATCTTCTTAACATGATTATGTTTTACTGCCCAACGCTCTGATCCATATAACAACGCTGGACGTACCGCCACCTTATAATACTTTCCTTTAACCTTGAGGGGGACTTTCCGATCACACAAGACCCCCGAAGCACTCCTCCATTTGGTCCACCCGGCCTGAATCCTGTGACTTACATCAATATCAATCTCTCCATCTTGTTGCACCATAGATCCAAGGTACCTAAAGTTTTCTTTCTCTACAATCTTTTGTGTGTCCAAACTTACTTCTAAGTTACTAGGTGTCCTACTTTGATTAAACTTGCATTCCATGTAATCCGTCTTGCATCGACTTAGCCTAAACCCTTTTGTCTCTAACTTTTTCCTCCACAATTCTAGCTTAGCATTCACTCTTTCTCTCGTCTCATCCACTAAAACAATGTCATCTGCAAATAGCATACACCACGGCACCTCATCATGAATATGTCTTGTAATCTCATCCATAAATAGCGCAAACAAGTACGGGCTTAACGCTGAGCTTTGGTGTAGACCAATCGTGATAGGAAACTCTTTAGTCTCTCCGCCAGTCGTTCTTATAGATGTCACGGTTCTATTATACATATCCTTTATCGCCTCAATATATGCGACACACACTCTTTTCTTTTCTAGTACTCTCCATAGAATCTCCCTAGGAACTCGGTCATACGCCTTCTCTAAGTCAATGAACACCATATTTAAATCTCTCTGACCTTCTCTATACTATTCCATTAACCTTCTCAGGAGAAAGATAACCTCCATGGTTGATCTCTCAGGCATGAAACCAAATTGATTCTCTGAAATGTTTGTTGTTTTTCTTAGTCTTCTCTCAATAACTCTCTCCCATAATTTCATTGTATGGCTCATCAATTTAATCCCTCGGTAGTGCATAGTTTTGAATATCTCCTTTGTTCTTGTATATGGGTATAAGAATACTTTTCCTCCATGCATCAGGCATCTTCTTGCTCTTTAGCACTACATTAAAAAGCTTTGTCAACCAACTTATGCCATCCTCCCCAAAGCACCTCCAAACCTTAATAGGGATACCATCTGGTCCAACCGCTTTCCCATTCTTCATCATTTTCAATACTTCTTTAACTTCTTCCCTACTGATTCTCCTATAGAACATATGATTTGATTCTTCCCTAGAAATGTTAAGTTGCCCTAATTGTATGTCACTACTACCGCTATCGTTAAATAACTTGTAGAAGTAGCTCTTCCAATGCTCCTTTATCTCCTCATCCTTTACTAATACCTTTTCATCCTCATCCTCATCCTTAATGTATTTAACTTGGTTTAAGTCCTTGGTCCGCCTATCTCTGGCTTTGGCAAGCTTGGATATCTCTCTTTCGCCTTCCTTAGTGTCGAGTCGCCTATATAGCTCCTCAAAAGCCTTTGCCTTTGCTTCACTAACTACCTTTTTGGTTTCTCTTTTTGCTTCTTTATACCTCTCCAAGTTCGCTTCATTTCGATCCTTTTGCCAAGTTTTAAAACACTCTCTTTTAACTCTTATCTTGTCTTGGATGGCCTCGCTCCACCACCATGCCTCTTTCTGTGCCGGAGCACCCCCTTTGGATTCTCCTAAGACTTCTTTCCCTACCCTCCTAATTCTACCTTATCCTACATATTATTTGCACTCTCATTTACTGCCCAAACGTCTTTCTCTAGTACCTTTTCCTTTAATGCTAGTTGCTTTTCACCTCTCAAGTTCTACCATTTAGTCCTTGAGCATCTATACAACTTTTTTCTAGTCCATCTTTGTAGCTGCACATCTATGATCAACAACCTATGTTGGGAAGTCAAGCTCTCCCCCGGTATAACCTTGCAATCTTTACAAGCTAGGTCTCTTTTCCTAGTTAAGAAGAAGTCAATCTGTGTCCTTGAGGAGCCACTCTTATAAGTCACCAAATGTTCCTCTCTCTTCCTTAAAAAGGTGTTAGTTACCATGAGATCATAAGCCACTGAAAACTTCAAAATATCCTTCCCTTCTTCATTTCTATTACCGTAACCATGTCCCCCGTATACTCCTATATATCCATCTACGTCGCGTCCTATATGACCGTTCAAATCTCCTCCTATGAAGACCATCTCGCATTGGGGTATCTTTAGTAACACTCCTTCCAAGTCTTCCCAAAACTTCTTCTTATGTCCATCTCCTAAGCCCACCTTTGGGGCATAAGCACTAATTACGTTCACTATCTCTTCTCCTAACACTAACTTAATTGCAATAATCTTATCTCCACATCGCTTTACTTTAACTATATCTTCCTTTAAGTTCTTGCTTACCACTATGCTGATCCCATTCCTCGATCTATTAAATCCCGTATACCATAACTTATACCCAGTCCTCTCAATCTCTTTAGCTTTCTGTCCCACCCACCTTGTCTCTTGCAAGCAAGCAATTGCGATTCGTCTCCTTTCCATTGTATCCACCACTTCCATAAGTTTCCCAGTTAGGCTCCCAATGTTCCAAGTACCTAATCCAAGCCTTCTATTTTGGAATAGCTTCCTTACCCCCCACACTCGTCCCAAGTGTGAGGACCCTTGCCTATTTAGCACTGCACCCGGGCGCCGATGCAGCGGTCCTTGTTCACTTATCACTGTACTCGGACCATACAACGCGTCGCTAAGCCGGATAGAAGATAATAATAAAAAATGTGTACTCTGGAATTTTAGATTCATTTGAAGGAAATATAATAAAGGAGACAATAACAACCAAAAGCAATAAAAAAGGAAGGAGTCAGAATGAATATTACTTTAGAGACGGGTTCCATATGGAAAGAACTTAGTTGTTTTGTCTTCCCTATGTATGATGCTGATTTCTGTTGTTTTGCTGAATTTGATTCTTTATTGCAAAGAAATGGATACATGAACTAAATGCATCTGGATACACCACTTTGAATGTTTGTTTCTAAGTGGTCACTTTGTTGATGCAAAATTAAATCGCAGAGTTGCTGCTGCTTGTTGTTGAAGGAAACCACATAGTATCAGTTGATTCTTTGCACATTTTCCTTCATGGTTGTATTTCCTCTTCTTTCTCTGACAAGCTACCTATTTTACTGTCTGATAAGTGAATATTCACTGGACGCATTATTCTTCTCTTGCTGTGCACTAATTTATGATTGATTGAGCTTGAGAAGACTGACTCTAGGACTTAATGAACTCCAGACTAATTTGTTATGAATCCTACAGTGGTCCAAGGGCAATTTCTGTTGTAAATTCATCATCAGAGAAGTTAGGAGGAGCAAGGGTGTTTGCAACAGCTGTAGTGCCAGATGAAGTGGACAAAATTCAGGATTGTCTGAAAAAATGGTGTGATATTGACAAAGTCGACCTCATCTTAACCCTAGGTTAGACTCTCCTCTCTATCTTCTGTTCTTGGCCAACTTTTATGGACGTTTAGGTAATTCTTTCTTTTTATTCATTGCTTTTAATTTTTTTTTCCCTTACATGTAGGTGGCACTGGATTTTCTCCCAGAGATGTAACACCTGAGGCAACAAAAGGTTTGATAGAGAAGGAAACCCCAGGTCTTCTGTATGCAATGCTTCAAGAGAGTCTCAAGGTATCAACATCTTTTGTTGGTTAATTTTGTGGTATAACTATACTTGGACCTAGTACCCGATACAGTAAGAAGAATGAATCTAGGAGATGATTGCACTGTCTGCTCATATATCAAAATGAGGTAGCAGATATGGGCTGTCACCATCGACATTTAATCTAAGAATATTTGGTTCTATGCATTTTTATGGAACTGAAGCACTGATGTGGTAGTGATTCTTCCTTCCCTTGTGTATATATTGTGATTGAGTTGTCTTAGCATATGTATATCTGTTTGCATTGTTTGTGTACATGAATGTATATATGTACGGGTATATGCACTAATGCACATATCTAAGCATGTGTTATGTCTTTTGTGTGTGTGTGTGTGTGTGTGAGTTGGTGTGTGTATCATTCTATGCAATTAAGTTTTTTGTGTAATCTCTCTCTACCCATATGCTATGACTAGTGCAGTCATAATTCATAGTTGAGAAATCTGCTGTTGTTGTTTGCATGGTGACCTTTAAATGAATTCAGCGATTGGAATCACTTCATTTTTTGCTAGAGTTTCTTAACTCATTATAAGACATGTGCTGAATCCTTCTTATTTCCTGTTATGGGAAACAGGTGACACCATTTGCCATGCTCTCACGCGCTACAGCTGGAATAAGAGCATCAACACTTGTAAGGATCTGACCTCATCTTTCTCTTAGTAAAAAATTTTTTCTTAAATATTTAGGGAGGAATACAAATTCACCAAAAACTGCAATCTTTTAGAAGGGATTAGCTATTTCTGCTGTAATAGCATCCTTCGCAACTCTTCATCTTGCTAAATACTCGGAGAAATGTCAGCCAAATGTGGGATTTTAAGAATAGTGTAACTAATGCACTTTCCTTGAACAATAAAGGCAAAAGACAATCTCATGGTTTGTCCATATCGGAGTTTGCTCATGTACAATGTTCTTCTTGTGACAATTGGATAGCAGCTTTTCTCACATTTTATGAATAACGTACAATTATTTTGTGCTACTATTATATCCTTCCATTGGATTTCCGATGCTTCTCTTTTGCTATTTGATACACACTGACATTTGACAGGATATATTTGATTAGTGCAAGATTCCCTCTAAATATTGGCTTTCCCTTTTTAAATTGCTAGGTTCCTGTCATTTTTGTCTACCATTGGGTCTCATATTACCACCCATATTCCTAGGATATTTTTATTGAGATGTGTGTTTAAAAACTATTAGAAACTCCACTTCTCACAAAAGAAATATAAACAACGTGACTTGTTCTAGTGAGTTTTCCCCGAATTTATGAGAAGGGAAACGATTATGAGATAGCAAGTAGCTGATGCAGGATAGACCCGTGGTCCCCATGGGTCAACCTGCCTTGGGGCCCAGCCCATCTGTCTTTATTTTATTTAGAGTTGTGTTTTTTTAATGATGCACATACAAACATTGGTCACCAAGATATTGAGAGTCCACCGTTGGATTACCATTCTGACAATATCCAATGGTTGGATCTCTTTGGATCAAGCATATGATGGACTTCAGGCCCATGTGTGCAATCGTATTGAAGGCCCCACACTAGGAAGTGCCACATCGGAGGAATTATCAATTTTAGAAAGTTTCTTTCTTCTTTCTTTCTTTTATCAATTTTAAAAAGTTTATTCTTCTTTCCTTCTTTTATCAATTTTAGAAAGTTTCTTTACCTTCATTTCTTTTGGTTGTATATATGGAGAGGCTTGTAATGATTTAGACAATGACTATCAATAAGAAAATTGAGTTCTCGAGTTCTTCTTCCACTTCTAATTCTCCTGTTAGTTCTAGTTGTGAGAGATATTCTCTTCTGCCTCCTGGATTAGGCCAATTTTCAGGTTCGTTTGATCTACCCTCATTTCTCTCCAATTCTACATTGCCCACCCACCCCGCCCCGCATCTCCTCACTGTTATGCATAAGTAGCTGAAATTGGTTTTTACCAATAAGCTCTTGGAACAGTCTGGCATAACAAAAAGAGATCAGCAATGTAGAGGAGATGTGCATTCTCCTTTATGCTAGTTCATTGGTTGTGGAGTACATGGACAAGTTGTTGGAGAGACAATCTGTGTAAGCTTCTGGGATACAAATTCACATCTGTTTTTGTGTCGAAAAGTCTATGTATTAAATGCATTAGTTCTTGATCAGTTTATAATTTGTAAATAGAATACTACCATTACTAGCCATCTGGATGTTCCAAAAAGCAAAGGTGTAGAGCCGCATGAGCCCACATGACAACCAGAAACAATAGAACAGTCTGGATGAACTGGGTTGATTAAGGTCATATGACCTTCAAAACAGTTTAAAGTCTGTCATACAACAACCCTACGCCCAACACACACCAAAACACGTCTGTGCATCTCCATGTTCTCCATGCTCCACGAAGAAGGCTAGAAAAATCAAATTGACAAGTAAAAGAACGAACTACAGCACCTGGACAGATTTTGGGTGTTAAAAAAGAAGCATAGAAAATGCTTATAATTTTCTGTGACTCCCATCTGTTACATATATGATTTTCTCCAGTGGGAAGTTATTAGGCACAGTAAAGACACCTTCCACTTCTGAAACTTCCCTTTTGCAATTCTGAGGCTCCAGGCAAAATGCAAAACATTTTTAAGTACAGCTTAAATGCATGAACTATGACCACAAATCATGATGGAAGTGAAACAGCAGATATGGGGGATTCCTCCAGTTTGGGGTCCTGTTTGATAAGGTGAGGATAGTGGTGCAATCAAGCCAAATTGCACCTTCCAATATATGATTGTATTCTTTACTCTTTTCCATCTTATTTTATACATTTGCCGAGGGAGGTGCCATTTTCTTCTTATTCTGTTTTGCCACTTTTTTCTTTTTGTAAATGTTCTGTTGTTTGAATCTAATCATTCCTTGGGTGCTTGTAATCAGATTATCAATATGCCGGGAAATCCAAATGCAGTTGCTGAGTGCATGGAGGCTCTGATACCTGTGTTGAAGCATGCATTGAAGCAAATAAAAGGAGACAAGAGAGAGAAGCATCCTCGCCATGTTCCTCACGCCCAGGTGGAGCCAAAAGATGTTTGGGAACATAGTTATAAGCTGGCTTCCTCAGAGTCCCATGCTTGTGCACATTAAAAAACAGGAAGAGAATTGAAAAGAATGGTGACTTGGCCTTTAGCAGCTATTAATTCCCCTAACGACCTTGACTAACTAGTGTCGGGTTATGGTGTGAGTGACGAACAATATAATTGAAAAATCAGGGGAGAACTAAATGCTTTTACATGGTTCATTTCCTCTGGGTTTATTTTGGGTGTCCCGAAATCTCAGCTGGCGAGGATTCTTTTCTGTCATTTGTAGCAATAATGCATCTACATGGAGGTTATACTTGGAGTCATAGTTTTGGGCAAAGGCAGAAAAAACTCTCGTAAGTAGGAAGCTTTTATGGTGTAGTGTGCCTGTATTTTTTGAAGACTGGGACCTTAAATATTTCAATGAAAATATCCTTCCTATATCCAAACTAGCTTCTTGTCCCTGTTCTCAGTTCTACAGTTTGCCTAGGTTTTCATATTGTACCACTGAACTGCTAATATGCAGATAGGCTTTGTGAGACCCGACATCAATGACCATATACAGAAAATAATCACATATCGGACAATTCTAGCTTCCAATTGATGGCTATGAAATAGATGGTTGATAAAACAGAATAAATGATAAAATCTACATTCAACATAAAATGGCAAAGTTGGATGCTGCAGATTTTCCATGCATCATATTAGTTGTAGCACAATTCTTTCAGGTTTGCTATGGGTGGAAATGTTGAAATGTTAAGCTGTGCAGGATAAAAGACTGTCCTCGTACATTGAATTGGGTGCTATTTAATTCATTCTCTTCGCTCTATTTTGGCTTGTACATTGAGAATATTAGAAAATAAGGTTTGTGGTCCAGTTCACAAGAAAATCATCTCCATTTAATTTATTCTTGTGAGCTATAAAATGTTCGTTATCATAAGTAGGGATGTAAACTGGTTGGGTTCAACTCGGGTCTTTTGTGGAGCAAACCAACTCAATTTTCATAAAAAATGAAAAAGAAAAAAAAAATGAACGTCCATTCGGGTACTGATATTGAATTTGTAATGAAGAGGTTGCAGATGATGCCTTCTAGTATCTGTTTTGCACATTGGTTTTGTGTATGATATATAGAAAATTTAAATAAATGATACTTTGAATAAACGCATAATTTTCGGCATGGAAAATTTGGAGGTAAAAAAAAAAAAAAATTTGCCCTGCTGATTATTTAAAAAAAAAAAACTCGTGCTGATTTGACTCGTTTTGACAAAAAGATAAAAGAGTCAAAATAGGATAAACTCAGCCAAGTACTTCGAGATTGTAGTTAGCAATTTGAAAAATGTTTGATTGAAATGTAATGAATTTACTAATTTAAGTTTATTATTAATAATATATATCTAAAATTTACAAGTATTTAATCCATTTTTAAATATTCTTAATCCATTTTTAAGTTTAAATATTCTAGTTGTGAGAGATATTCTCTTCTGCCTCCTGGATTAGAGTTTGGCGTGAGGCCAATTTTCAGGTTCGTTTGATCTACCCCCATTTCTCTCCTTTTTGGATGATGTTCCATCATATATTTCCAATTGGGGACCCGAAAGGCAAAGTCATGTGGCGGTTGTCTTTCCTATCGGTGATCTGGACGGTTTGGAAGGAAAGAAACTCAAAATGTTTTGGAGGAATTGTAGTTAGTGAAAGCAGACTGGTGGAGAAATCGAAGTTTTTGATAGCTTTTTGGGTGTCTATTCTCCCTTCTTTTAAGCGATTCTCATTATATCAAATTGTGTATAACTGGAAAGAGGTGACATTTTCTTTGGCAGGGCCTTAGTTTGTCCTGTTTTGTTTTGTATTCTTTTGTTTTTTTTCTGCTTTTAGTACTTTTTTCTTGTACTGTTTGCTCTTTTTAATGAAAGTAACTATTCAAATTTTTTTTTTCCTGCATGACACCAACTCTCCACCTATATAATTGGAGCAAACTTCCATTATGGGACTATCAAATGGGATCGCGAAACCGATGCACTTGAAACACCAAAGTAGTGCTCACAGTGTTCGCTTAGTGAAAACAAATGACAGTCCATCAAATGAGAGGCTCTCTCTAAAGAATGAGTTGAAGTTGCCAAAGAGACGATGGAACAAGGGACCAGTTGAAGAGGGGCCACTGAGTAAGGGACTGTGTTAATCCTTCTACATGGATTACTAATTAGATGATGAAAGCATCGTGAGATCTTTTATCTGCCCTTAAGTTATTATTAAACCTTGTGAGATACCCTTTACTAGCTTCAAATTGGGGATCCATCATTTGTTATTGTCTATTGTACAGCCTTTTCCTCCCATTTTATGAATGTATAGTGTACAATTTATTTATTTTCTTTATGATATTTTGATTAGATTGATGATGTCTCTCTCTTTTCCTATTTGATACACGTGGATATTTGAATGGGTAGATATGATTAGTGTAAGACTCTCTCTAAAGATGGGCTTTTCCTTCTCTAATTAGCTAGGTTCCTATCATTTTTTTGTCTACGATCGGGTCTCACAAAACCACCCATACCTAGGTTTTTTAATAAACTCCACTTCTCACCAATCGAATCTAAACAACTCAACTTCTTGTTGTGAGTTCTCCTGGAATCTTGAGTTGGAATCTTGAGTTGTGAGAAAGGGAATTGATGATGAGATGGCAAGAGAAAAAACCGGATTATTGATTATGTGAAAGCAAGAGCTAAAATCAATTTTGACTGATAAATTCTCAGAATAGGCTACCATAACAAAAGAGATCTGGTAACGTCGAGGAGATGCACATTTTCCTTCAGCTAGTTCATTGGTTGTAGAGTATATGCCCATATGACCTTCAAAACAGTTTAAAGTTGTCATACAGCAGCCCTATACCCAACACTCACCGAAATATGTCTATGCATCTCCATGTTCTCCGTGCTCCACAAAGAAGACTAGAAAAGGAAAATTGACAAGTGAAAAAACTACAGCACTTGGACAGATTTTGGGCATAAAAGAAATAGCAGAGAAAATTCTTGTAACATCCATGATTTTTCCAGTGGGAAGTTAGGAGGCACAGTGAAGACATCTTCCACCTCTGAAACTTCCTTTTTGCGACCTTCAAGCTCTAGGGAAAATGCAAGACATTTTTAAGGACACCTTAAATTCTTGAACTTCAATCACATTAATCATGATGGAAGTGAGATAGCGGATGTGGAGGCTTCCTCCAGTTTGGGGTCCTGTTTGATAGGGTGAGGATAGTGCAGTCAAGCCAAATTACTCCCTACAATATATGATTGTATTTTTACTCATTTCCATTTTATTTTATACTTTTGTTGAGGGAGGTGCCATTTTCTTCTAATTCTGTTTTGCCACTTTTTTTTTTTTCAAATGTTCTGTTGTTTGAATCTGACCATTCCTTGGGTGCTTGTAATCAGATTATCAATATGCCAGGAAATTCAGATGCAGTTGCTGAGTGCATGGAGGCTCTGACACCCGTGTTGAAGCATGCATTGAAGCAAATAAAAGAAGACGAGAGAACAGATGTTTGGGAGCACTATTATAAAGCTGGTTTCCTTAGAGTCCTCTGCTTGTGCACATTAAAAAACAGGAAGATAATTGAAAAGAATGGTGACTTAGTCTTTGGCAGCCATTAATTCCCCTAATGACCTTGACTAACTGGAGGTAGGTTATGGTGTGAGTGACTAATGTTATAATTGAAAAGTTACAGCAGAACCAAATGCTTTTTCATGGTTCATTTGTATTTTCCTCTGGTTTCTTTTGGATGTCCCGAAACCTCAGCCAGCAAGGATTCTTTTTTGTCATTTGCAGCAATAATGCATCTACTCAGAGTTGAGACTTGGAGAGTTTTGGGCAAAGGCTGGAAAACTCTGTAAGCAGGAAGCTTTTATTGTGCAGTGTGCTTGTATTTAGAGAAGAGTGGAACCTAAACATTTCAATGAAAATATCCTTCGTACATCCAAACTGGGTTGTTTAACTACACCAAAATTGCTGATTAGGAACGTCAATTTGGCACTGTTTTGGGCCGTTCATAATTAGAAACTGTCCAGAACCATTTCAACTGGAAACGCCGTCCTTAATATAAAAAAGCGGGTGCCAGAACATACTAAGAGCAACTCCAACAGAGGAGTTATTTCTCCATGTCAGCATGAGTTGACAAGAAATGGTCAAAAATGGCATATGGGGATGACCTCCAACAGAGATGGTAAAAGTGAGGTGGAAAAGGCATATGGGTTGGTATGTTTTTTTTGGCATATGGAAAGGCAACATTCATTTCTTACTTTTTCAATATAATAATACAAGTTAGTGGTTCTTAGGAGATATATGTAATAAAGCAAATGAAGTTTAAATGAAAAAAGAATAAAATAATAATTTGAGATCTCTCTTGGAGTTGCCCAAGTGAGATGCCAAATTTACATATGCCTTTTTTGCCACATAAGCCTTTATTTTTTTAAAAGGCATATGGAGAAATAAAGTAGCTCTTGGAGATGCTCTAAGGCCCCTTTTTTTTTTTCGTTCCTTTAGAGAAACCCTTTCAGTTCCCTCCCTTTCGTATTCCGTTCCCGCCTCTCTCCATCTCCATTTCATCTGATGAAGAAATCCTTCACTGCGCCCTCTTCCATCGGATGTTTCTCAACCTGAGCAGCAACAGTTTCCTCACAGCAGAGAGATTGCTTGAAGACTGGCCTACCAGAACCGGAGATGTTGTAGTTTTAGGTGTGGATCCGACGATTTCTACCAGAATCTCCCCGGCCTGGGCCAGCTCCACCACGCCATTACAGACTGCAACTGCTCTCTGCAAAAATCTCTAGGTAGAATCTCTTGCTTCCCCCCCCCCCCCCCCCCCCCCCCCATTTTCATGCTTTTTGTCACATCCCAGTCCCGAAATCACCCTGGGAGTCCCGAAATCACCCTGGCCTAGGGTAATCCCCGAGGTGTGTCACACGTACTCCCGTATATTGTACCTGTCTCGAGTCAAATACAACATACAAAGGAGAGAAAATCGACCATTCCACATGTGAGAACACATAAAATTTCATATAGCGGAAGTCGTAATTCATTGATATAAGGTATCAAATTCCATCACGTGCTAATAAAACATTTAAGTTTGATACAAAAGAAATAAACAATATATATATTAAGTTACAAAAGATGTATCAATGAAAGGACTCTATACAACCACTATCAAAAGTATAGTCCAAAAGAATTTCGTATAACCATATGAAAAGGATAGTCATACGAATTATGGTATTTACAAGTGTAGTTCGCACTCCGAGGAGATGACTTCTAAACTGGCCCTGGTCGTAGATTTCACATAATGTTTCAATTTGAATTTAAGACAAGTAAAGTCGTAGAGATCAAAGATAAGTATTAACTACGCAATTGTGCAATTTCGAATTTATCATGCTGGTGAATCAATTAATGAGAAAACATACTAATTTGGCTACTACTTTAGCTCATCCTCTCAAAGAGAGCAAATCTAGTTGGGATGTCACCAGCTGCCCGGCCAAAGGCTGACTGGCTACTCGGTTCTGGAGTTCCGGTACTCCAGGTGACTTACTGCAGTAGTCTCTAATAAATGAGCCAAGTGCTGGCCCCGTCGGGCGTCACAAGGTCAAAGCTAGGTAGTACTGACTCAATCAAATCAAACTAATCAAATAATAAGTGGATTCAGGTGAGTTGTAGTTCGAACTGTCTAAAATCAAATCATTTCAACTCATATATCACTATATACTCACTAATCCACATTGTAAATAAAGATTGAATCAATATACCATATTGGAAGGGAAATGGAGGAATTAGAGAAATTAAACCTCAAAGGATTCTTAATGAAGAAAGAAACTTAGTTGTTTATGATGAGTGATTTATCAATGAAGATGTAATCCAATATGAATGCAATAATTTAAGGAAGTAAGACATTTTACTAACCAATTTTAAACTAATTAATTTAGTCCTTCACCGTCCAATACAAGGTAAGTTTAGAAAAATCAACGTATTACTACTTTTGTTGATGTCACTATGTATGAGAGGTACATTGAGTTTCTAAACTAACCCTCATGGCATAGGGTTAGACTAATAAATATCCATTAGGTTAATTCATAAGGTTAAGGGTTCCATTTTCAAAATTCCTAAATTCCTATGGAAGTGAGGGTGAGCACCAATTCCATTAATGAAGGATCAAGGAGGGTTATTAGAGGGTAGAATATCATTACTCCTTCTAATTGAGTCAAAAAGGGTCCAACCTAGGAATTCTAGCCCAAGCAATGGAATAATAAATGGGCTTGTAATTCCCCATCTGCACATGCATTTAACTAATCCAAGCTTCTCTTAACTACTTTAAAAAAATAGGAATTCAGTCTATGCCTTGAAATATTAAAATGGGCTTCAATTAGTGGTGAAAAGGGGCTGGAAATAGAGCCTAATATGGGCTGGAAAGCAGCCCAGGAATGGGCCTGATATGGGTTGGAAAACAGCCCAGCAATTGGATTAAAATTAACTTGAAATGGGTCTGAAACAGACCTGAAACCAGCCCAGAATTTGGGCCTGAAAAAGACTTGAAACCAGCTCAGAAGTTGGCCCGCAACCAGCCCTTAAACAGCCCTGAATTTGGCCTGTAATCAGCCCTTAAACAGCCCTTAAACAGTCCTGAATTTGGCCTACAATCAGCCCTTAAACAGGGCCCAAGCCCACACACAACCCAGGCAGAGTTTCTGCACGCCAGTCCAAAACTGGTGCTGGTTCTGCACTCCTCCCTTTGCACCTGCATACACATGCACTTCATGCATTTCTCCTTTGTTCATGCATAACTAATCCACCACCCATTCCAACCAATCTACTATTCACCATTTTCAAACAAACAAAAAAAAAAAAAATCCAACCCAAGAGGCTAATCACAGTAAAAGAGAAAGAGAATAGGATTTAATACTCAATCAAAGAAGTAAACAACATGTATTCTTAATCAAAGCTTATACTTGCCTCAATTTAGGATTTCCAAAATTCTTATATTTTCTTGGTGTTCAAAATCCTAAAATCCCCAAAATAGTTCAACCCTAGACACATATATACATGGAAAACACATGAATATGAATGTATGTCTATCATAAGGGTCTTTTGACTCAAATACAACTCAAAAATCCAAACAAGGAGAGTTTGAAGCCTACCTCTTGTATAATTCCAAATTTGAAAGAGTGGAATATGAGGGAAATGTTGTTCTTGCCAACAAGAAAAGAGGAAGATGAAGAAGATGAAGTAGAAGATGAAGACCTCCCCTTTTCTTCATTTGGAATGCTAAGGAGCTTGGAGGAATAAAGAGAAATTGAAAGGGAAGAAGAGAGAAAAGCTCTCTCACTCACTCTCTCCCACCCAACATGCAGAACGAGTGAAATGAAATGAGTTGGGTGGTTGCAAGTGATAAAGATTGGAACTTTTGTAGAAAAGCCCATTAGTTTGGTATAATTTCAATTTAAGTCAAACGAGGGTCTATTTCCTCAACGAGTGCTCAAATGAAGTAAAGCTAAATACGAAAATCGACGTGCTCGACGAGATACACGCGATGACGCCAAAATGACGAGAAAACAATGTAAAACGAGAAAATCTAAATTTACGGAAAAGTCCTTGACTCAATCCAAATGAATCAATTCAACTCCACTCAACTAGTCAAAACTAAAGACTCAATTTAACTCGGTCTAAGAGACTAAGTTGAAGATTTACAACTAAACAAAAATTAATTAAACTAAATCTCCATTAATTACAACTAATGATGCTTAATTTGGGTTGGGGTGTAACACTTTTGGGGGTCCTCAATTATTTGGATAGAGATGGAAATCAAGGCTCCATTTTGTAGTTTTTGTGGATTTAGGGCTTTTTTAATCTGGGGATTTAGGGTCTCTCGGTCACGACCCGGAATCCGGGGCCCTTCGGATTTCGTGCCGAGACTCGTAAGCATCACAAACATACGTTAAATCAAAGATCACATAAAGATTTATGCATTTACTAGTTTAAACCATCTTGTATTAATAATCCAAATCTTATAAAAACATATAACATTGTCCAATAAAAAGAAATTGCAATGTCTATAAAATGAAATAATCTGAACAATCTATTAAATATAAATCTTCTTCATCTATGTGGCTTCGACGCTCAAGTACGCATCCCAAAGTCTATCTCCCGGTCATCTCGGTTTTTCTGAGTCGTTGAGTTCTGGTTACCTATATTGGGGCAAATCCACAAAATATCAGTACAATTGAGTGAATAGATATTCTAATCTATTTATGCATTTAAACATATACTTAGATAAGATTACACAACAAATTTAAATAACATCCAAAGTCTCATTCAAACCAAGGTTGAAATCGGGTCAAACAAACGACAACCTCCTAGTCACCTGATAGCACAAGCTTAAATAAAACCGACCACTAAGGTCCAACATAAAACTGACCACCAGGTTCAAAATAAATTTGACCACAAAGGTCCATAACCATCGACCACTAACGTCCAGAATAAATCCGACCACAACGGTCCATAATCATCGACCACTAAGGTCCATCGTATACATGTATACTGGTCACCATGACCCTGTCTCATCAGATACGTCCACTAAGGACCAGCCATCATAATAGTCACTCACGTCCACTAAGGACCAGCCGCTATGATGGTCCGGACATTCAATCCAACATCAACAATCCTCTCAAAATCGGCCATACATGCTCATGGTCTAGGGGTGTCCAAAAAGTGCCTCCAAACAAACAAAGTCACCGTATCTCAATTTCCAATCATATAGCAAATATATATATCTCATCAAAAATATGATATTTAGTATGTCCTAATGGGAAAATTCCATAATCAAATCCTTCTCAAATCATGTGGACTCAATCTGCCTCAGTCCAAATCAAAATTGGTGTATAAGATGAGAGAGGTCAATTACATAACTCACCCTTTATAGTTTTGAGGGAAATATTCAAGTACCAACTCAACCACAAGATATACATATATAAACCACACAATCTACCATATGAGATCCCCAAATAACAATGGCACACAACGATAACATAATCCACAATATGTTTCAAAACATATTTACTCAAGTAATGAAATGAAGAAAACAACTGCAACAATAAATATAATAATCATAATTGATCAGCCCTTAATTGTAATTTCAAAAAGTCTGAAATCCAAGGAATGGTCTCAAATTAATCACAACAGGCCCAGTTATGACAAATAATAAATATCAGGCCCATACTCTAATTTTCCAGAATTCTAAAACTTTAGTAGATAGTCAAAAAGAGGTCCAATCCTAATTATTATGACCATCAGGGATTAAGTTGTAATTCCAAAACACTTGTAGACTCTGGGAGATAAAAGAAAAGACTTGTATGTGATTATAAAAACATATTGAACTTACTTCTAAACAAGAAAGGCAAGTTATTAGATGTGGTCCAGACAACGACAGTTGCAGAAAAATGGTCTCACACTTTCTAACCTTGAGTCATCTGGATGATGGGCCATGTGGGGCCCACTCCACATGGGTCCTACACTACTAAGGTCGCCCTTGGTTGTGGATCTGATCTTTCATCGAGTGGCCAGATGGGTCCCACAACAGGTGTCCACCACCTGCCCTGTTTCCACCAAAATCACGCCTTTGGCTGTTAAAATCAAGTGGATGGTGGCCCACAGGAGGACCATCTCTCATAGGTCCATCACTACTATGGTCGCCCATGGGTCCACTCTCGGATCCATGGACCAGATTCATCATCAGGTGGGCCATGGGTCCCACAACACCTGTCGACAAAAACTGTTTGTGTAGGGAAGAAAGTGCAGAATTTCAAAATCTACTTTGAATCTTCATGGAATCCAATTCTTTCTGCATGAACTACTATCTAGGGACAATATTAATTATAAGAATCCAATTATCATGTATATCTAAGAGATCTGATTATTCTTTCACATCAATCAAGGCCTAGGTTTGTCGACAGTGTCACATATGAGACTCTGGGACATGTAATTCGCCGGATGCAGTTTTACTCATCAATGTTTTAATTCATCATGTCATGCTGAAATCCTCAAACACTGCACAGCCATAGAACCACATCAATTTTTACAACATTCAATTCATAATTCTCATATACGCACAACATCATAACTTATATATATGAGGAAATCCTACCCATCATAAAATAAAAGAAAATACAGAAGAGCAGAGTTAGAAATCCAGATCCTTACAATTAGATTAGAATCTCTACTCACCTGATATGGCTGACTGTAACTGGTTCTTCCTCCTCCAAATTTCTTCAAGGCAATACTAAACTAGGCTTTCGGTTGATCAGTATATATAGAAGTTAAGTTAGAATCCTTCTCCAAGTCCTCTTTTTAATTTTATTATTTCCTTCTCACATGCCAATCCTATTCCTAACATTACTAGGAGTCTATAGTATAACCAACACAAGTCCAACTCAAATTCCTTCATCAAACCATGAGATTTTAATGACTTTTTGTATTTATATAATATATATTTACTTCTTATTAATAAATGTGATCACAGTCCTGATAGTAATGGGTTTAATTAAACGGGTCAGTGTAACTATCCAGCCCAAGCCCCGATATAGAGTTCTCACTTCGTACTTCGAAGCCCCTTTCCTGGCAGTATTTTCTTTCTTTCTTTCTTCCACATCCACAGACCACAGTGGATGGCGTTAATGGCAGCTTCGGTTCCTTCTATTTCTCGCTCAAGAACGGCCATCGCTGCAGTCAGAAAGGGTACTGCTACTTCTCCATTCTCTCTCTTTTCGGACCCATTTCCAATTACTACTATCAATTCTTATTATTCTAATACTGCAAAGGTATTGAATCCTGACGACGCATTGAGCCGAACCCAGTTCTTAGATTTTGTGAAAGATCGATCTAAATCTAAATCTGAGAATTTGAAGCTTGATGATGCATTGGGTTGGTTTGATCGTATGGTTCTCATGAAACCCTTGCCCCCTGTTGATGTTTTCAATCATCTATTGGGGGCGCTTAACAAAATCAAACATCATTCCACTGTTGCTGCTCTCTGTATGAGGATGAAGTCGACTGTGATTGCACCCGACATATTTACTCTGAACATTCTGCTCAACTGTTACTGCAGATTGAAGAGGGTCGATCTGGGGTTTGCCATTTTGGGAGATATCTTTAAACGGGGCATCGAACCTAATGCAGCTACATATGCTACCATCATAGATGGGCTCTGCAAGAGTGGGAAGGTGGATGCTGCTCTTGAGCTGCTCAAGGCGATGGAGAAGGGAACATGTAGACCGAACACTCTTGTATATAACACCATCATACATGGGCTTTGCAACAAAGGGTTGGTGAAAGAGGCCGTGGACCTCTTTTCAGAAATTGTGGAGAAGGGGTATGAACCTGACATAATTACATACAGTACCATCATCAATGGGCTTTGCAAGAATGGAAATATGAGTGTTGCTCTCCATTTGCTTAGGAAGATGGAGAGGGGAAAATATAGGCCTAATGCTTTTACGTACAGCCCCATCATTGATGGTCTGTGCAAAGAAGGGCTTTTGGATGAGGCCCTGGCTCTCTTTTCAGAAATGGTGGAGAAGGGGTATGGACCTAACATAGTTACATACAATACCATCATCTATGGGCTTTGCAAGAATGGAAATGTGAGTGCTGCTCTCCATTTGTTTAGGAAGATGCAGAGGGGAAAATGTAGGCCTGATACTTTTATGTACAGCACGATCATTGATGGTCTGTGCAAAGAAGGGCTTTTGGATGAGGCCCTGGCTCTCTTTTCAGAAATGGTTGGTAATAGTATTTCACCAGATGTTGTCACTATGGAGAAGGGAACATGTAGACTGAACACTCGTGTATATAACACCATCATACATGTGCTTTGCAGAAAAGGGTTGGTGAAAGAGGCCATGGACCTATTTTCAGAAATGGCGGAGAAGGGGTATGGACCTGACATAATTACATACAGTACCATCATCAACGGGCTTTGCAAGACTGGAAATGTTACTCCTGCACTTGATTTTTTTAGAAAGATGGAGAGGGAAATATTTAGGCCTAATCCTTACACATACAGTACTATCATTGATGGTCTGTGCAGAGAAGGGCTTTTGGATGAGGCCCTGGCTCTCTTTTCAGAAATGGTGGAGAAGGAGTATGGACCTGGCATAGTTACATACAATACCATCATCAATGGGCTTTGCAAGAATGGAAATGTGAGTGTTGCTCTCCATTTGCTTAGGAAGATGGAGAGGGGAAAATGTAGGCCTGATAATTTTACGTACAACCCCATCATTGATTGTCTGTGCAAAAAAGGGCTTTTGGATGAGGCCCTGGCTCTCTTTTCAGAAATGGTGGAGAAGGGGTATGGACTTGACATAGTTACATACAATACCATAATCAATGGGCTTTGCAAGAATGGAAATGTGAGTGCTGCTCTCCATTTGTTTAGGAAGATGGAGAGGGGAAAATGTAGGCCTGATACTTTTACGTACAACACGATCATTGATGGTCTGTGCAAAGAAGGGCTTTTGGATGAGGCCCTGGCTCTCTTTTCAGAAATGGTTGGTAATAGTATTTCACCAGATGTTGTCACTATGGAGAAGGGAACATGTAGACCGAACACTCTTGTATATAACACCATCATACATGGGCTTTGCAAAAAAGGGTTGGTGAAAGAGGCCATGGACCTCTTTTCAGAAATGGTGGAGAAGGGGTATGGACCTGACATAATTACATACAATACCATCATCAACGGGCTTTGCAAGACTGGAAATGTTACTCCTGCACTTGATTTGTTTAGAAAGATGGAGAGGGAAATATTTAGGCCTGATACTTTTACGTACAACACGATCATTGATGGTCTGTGCAAAGAAGGGCTTTTGGATGAGGCCCTAGCTCTCTTTTCAGAAATGGTTGGTAATAGTATTTCACCAGATGTTGTCACTATGGAGAAGGGAACATGTAGACCGAACACTCTTGTATATAACACCATCATACATGGGCTTTGCAAGAAAGGGTTGGTGAAAGAGGCCATGGACCTCTTTTCAGAAATGGTGGAGAAGGGGTATGGACCTGACATAATTACATACAATACCATCTTCAACGGGCTTTGCAAGACTGGAAATGTTACTTCTGCACTCGATTTGTTTAGAAAGATGGAGAGGGAAATATTTAGGCCGGATTCTTACACATACAATACTATCATTGATGGTCTGTGCAGAGAAGGGCTTTTGGATGAGGCCCTGGGTCTCTTTTCAGAAATGGTTGGTAATAGTATTTCACCAAATGTTGTCACTTATAACTCTTTAATTCAGGGATTTAGCTCTATGGGTCGGTGGGAAGAAAGCACAAGATTATTCAATGAAATGATAAGTAATGGTATATCTCTGGATGCCGCTACAATTAACATAGTAATGGATGCTCTTTGTAAAGAGGGGATGGCGGAAAAAGCACATGAATTATTTGACGTGGTGATTCAAAGAGGTGAGAAGCTTAATGCAATTTCTTATAATATATTGATGGATGGTTATTCTTTGCAAGGAAAAATGGGCATTGCAATGGAAATCTTTAAGTCTATGGTGGCTGATGGCATTGAGCATGATGTGTACACCTACAGCATCTTGATTAATGGGTTTTGTAAAAGTAGGAGAATAGATGAAGCCATAAGGCTCTTCCAAGAGATGCATCGTAAGGGATTGGTACCGGATACTGTTACTTACAACACTCTTTTGGGCGGTTTGCTTGGTGCAGGCAGTGTTCGGGCAGCACTAACTCTCGTAAATGATATGAATGCTTCTAGCCCAAGTCCTAACCGAATTACATACATTACATTGTTGGATGGACTTTGCAAAAGAAATTATATTGCAGAGGCAATAAATGTATTTCAAGCTATGGTTAACTCTAACTTGCAACCATGTATCCAAATTTATAACATCCTCATTGATGGTTTGTGTAAAGATGGGAAAATTGAAAAGGCAAAAAAGCTATTTGATGGCATCTCTGACAATGGTTTGGTGCTTGATGTGATAACATATACCGTAATGATCAATGGTCTCTGCAAAGAAGGTTTGATAGAGGAGGCTAATGAGCTATTCTGTAAAATGGAGGAAAAAGGTTGCATGCCTGACACTTTCACATTCAATGCAATTCTTCGTGGTTTTTGTGAGACTAATGAGATGCAAAAGGCATTGGATATTCTCCATATAATGGCTAAGAGAGATGTTTTGCCAGATGCAGACACCATGTCTATTGTAGTTGACTTTCTCTCGAAGGACGAGCAATATAAAAAATATGTTGATTGTATTCCTACTTTTGTTCGAAAAGTCCACAAGTAATGTGATGTAATTTGTGAAGTCAGTGCCTTCTCTTCATGCTTCTAATATATCGGGTCAAGAGCTCGGTAAGCAATTGCTCCTTGAACACCATGCCATGAGAAGGTAATTTTCTTCCTAAGACATGCACACTATGTTTATTTTTCTTTTTCTAGCGGATGATGGAATTAGAGAGGCCTTGTGGGTGTCCTTGACAGCAGATCAAGGAGATTGAGTCTCACACCTTAATTTCTCAAAGAAAGTAAAACACTGAAACTCTCACACAAAACCTCTAGACTTACTTAGTAATAGCCTTACATCCCGTATGTATGAGTTTATTATGGCATTTATTTTGAATATGTCATTTTGAGCTGAGAAATTTGTGTCCAACTCCCAAAATGGGTAGGTAATGCGTGCAGCCTCTAAGTTTTTAAAATGGTAACAAGTGAAGCCTTAAAGTTAAATTGAATGCATTTTTGTCAAGAGGAATGCTCAAGCGATAAGGGATAAGGTGGGAGCTTTGCTAATGGGGTGACTTACAATTTCCTGAAAATCCAAACATTAGGGTTTGCTAAAGTTGGATACACGATATTCATCCAGATATGTTAAATATGAAACTTGCCATTTTTGGTATTTTGTTTTATGTTTGTCTATTTCTTGTCTTTGTCTAATTTCTCCTATTTCCTTACTTGTAACAATAACTTCACTAAACCTTGAAAACTATAGAGGACTCATTTCTGAGAAGAAAATTGTACTATAAGCAGGTGTTATCCATCGTATTTCCTTTTTGTTCATTTGTTGTAGTTATGCTTTTAGCACAAATTTTTTCTATTTTAGCGATTGTTTTCAAATTGAACAGGTTTAATTATTGTCTCTTAATTGTGATTCTAATTTCCATTGTTTTAGCTGAATTTGATTCTTTATTGAGAATGCATGTCAGTGCATCTGGATGCACCACATTTAATGTTTGTTTTTAAGTGGCCACTTTGATGATGAAAAATTAAATCACAGCGTTACTGCTACTGGTTGTTGAGGGAAACATTACTTCTACTGGTTTTGAAGGAAACAACACTACATCATTTGATTCTTTGCACATTTTCATTCATTATTTCATTTCCGGTTCTCTCTCACCAGCTTCACATTTTTTGTCTAATTTTTCAGTAACTCTTCCCTGGATACATGAATCTTCTTTTTTCACATGCAGATTTTACGATCCCATGATTGAGCTTGAGAAGACTGACCTCAGGACTTTAGTGAACTCTCAACTAATGTGTTCTGAGTGCCTACAGTAGTCCAAGGGCAATTTCTGTTGTAAATTCATCATCAGAGAAGTTACAAGGAGCAAGAGGGAGTTTACACTTTATAGAAGCTGTGTAAATGTCAAATGAAGCAGACAAGATTTAGGATTTTCTGAAGAAATGGTGCGTTATTAAAAACATTGACCTCATCTTATTCTTTGGTTTAGACTTTTATTTTACTTTATTTAAAGTTCTATTGGCACTGGACTTTCTGCCATAGATGTTCTACCTGAAGCTACAAAAGGTTTGGTAGTGGTGGAAACCCCAAGTCTTCTGTATGCAATGCTGGAAGAGTCTCTTAATGTCTCAGCATCTTGCTTGGTTAATTTGTTATATAGTTATATTTGGGACCTATTACCTGATACAAAAGGAAACCAATACAGGAGATGACTGCACTATCTGCTCAAATATCAGAATGTGGTAGCAGATAGTGGCTGTCAACAGTTATGAGGGAAATGTGGGAAAACATGGATATAACCTAAGTAGCACTATGTCCATGTGTCTGTTGAACTGTAGTGAAGTACCTGTGATCTTCTTGGAACATGCCTTGGCAAATGCAAGAGGTATAGAAAGTTGGGCATTGTTGAAGAGAGTGGGGATTCTCTCCTGCCAACCTAATAGATAAAATAGGATGACTGGGGGTCTCTTGTGGCATCCCCAAGGTAAGTTCTAGACCTGGGCACATTGGTGTAATTGCTTTTTTTGTGGAATGGCATGGAAAAAGTGGACTTTTTTTTTTTTTTTTTTTGGTGGAAAAGTTCTTTTGATGTTTGGTTCAAAAGCTTTTTCAAGGAAATAGCATCAAAAGCATTGCGATTTTTCATGAATTGATAGAAAAGTGTTTCCTAGTAGAGGATGGGTGGATTAGGAAAAGGAAAAAAAAAGAAACAATTCCGTAGAAAAGTGAAGTCCACATACTTCCATTTATGATCATTTGGTGTAAGTATTTTTCTACGAGGAAGAGTGCAAAAAAGCAGTTCAGTTTTCTGCTGTTTTCGCAGACACTACAAAAATGTGCTTTGCCGCATTCTTTTGCATGGAACTGATTTAATAGTAAATTCTATGAAATGTATTCCTATTACACTATGAAAAATGGTGAAGTAGATTCACAAGTGACCATTTTCCACATAAAAAATTAGCAGGTTTCCGTGAAAAACCTGTTTCCATGTGTTTGGTGCAGCATAAATCCTCAGAAATGGAATTATGCGGTGTCTTATTTTTTCAGAGGAGCCTCCGAACTTCGTCTCCCATGGGGAGGGGTCAGACTTCTGTTTCTGCAGAAAAATTCCGCTACTTTTCCAAATGTAATGCCTACCCCTTTCTCTGTGGGAACCCTACTTCGGATCTAATGATGCAAGGTTCCTTTTCCAATCCTGATCATCGTTCTCTTCTTCACCGACAACAATCCAAATCAGCGACAAGCCTCAAGGCACATGTCATTGGTTAATGCCATTCAATCAATTCGTACCACCATAAAATTGATGGATCCTACGGATCGCGACCCGACCCCTAGTTGATGGAACACAGAACTTTTGAATCCTTACCGTTCAATTTGTCCCTATTATCGTGAAATACGGGGATCCCATATTTCCATCCGATCGGAGTAATACTTGCCATCAGATTGATTCTTTACACAATAAAAACCTGAGAAACATTATTCTAATGTACACTGATGTATTACAAAAAAAATAGATTCACTACTCCAGTTTGTGAAATTTGTATTCAATTCCTTTCTTTTATATTCTTATCATTTGAAATGGAGGATTTTGTTTTTTTTGTTTTTTTTTTTTTTTGGGTAAAATAAATGGATTTGTATTGCATGATACATAGAGGTTTTGGTTAGCCTGGTTAGCAACTGTAATATCCTGTATTATGGGCCAGGATTAGTCTGGCCCAGGTAGTACTTTAGTGGTTCTCTTAGTATGAAATTAGTAATACTACTTACTAAAGAATTAGAAATTGGAAGGTGTCACGCCCCCAAAACTGAAACCGGGGTTATGCGTGAGATTAGGGCCAATTTAAAACTTTTTCCAACATTAATCAAATGTAACTTGCCCTAATCATGTCCCATAGGATCGTAAGTCCGCGGTGAGGTATAAATATTTCCTCGGTAACCGTAAAACACAGCGGAACATCATAATTAAACCAATGGTACAATATAGCATTTCAGAGTATGCACATCTTTCTTTTCTATAGTTTTAGTTTAACAAAAGATAACAAAAGTATGTTAATTAATGGCCTCTAACAAAACCTAAGCCAAAAGAGAATAAATATAAACTAACCAAAATATGAAGGCACTCGTGTGCTGGCCATGACGACAATACCGTCGACACACAACTCGTACTCACCATCAGGCTAAACTGCCTGAAGTGACGCCTCCACTTTCCCCAAGGTAAATATACCCGGTACCTATGCACCAAGAGTAGCATCATCAACACAACGGCTGGCAAGAAGATAGATATATAAATCACCATAGATATGCAGACTAAAGAGTATACGAATAGACAGTATCATAAGAAATGCATAGCGTCCTGAATGTAATAAACGCATAGCATATGAATCATAAAACCAACTAACACACTTCTAACAAATAGGCAAATCACATAAGCTAATCACCACGGGATAGTTTCACTTGACCCTCCTGGCTCAACATGAGAGCTGTGGTAGAGTAAAGCAATAGGCTCGGGATGAAAACCCGGCAAACAAACATATGATACCCTTAAAACAAAATAAACAAAACGAACATTCATACTTCTTACAGAACGGGTATTTGATGGTGTACATCCATCTAAAATATAAAAAGTCGTACTGCGCAGACGTTCATTCCAAAGTCCTCACACAATTGGTGCCCCAAGAGTGCTGGGCGTTAACAGCTGAGTGATGCCTGACACAAGAGTCCTAAACATACAATAGTGAAGGGCTAGACTTTCCTGCGCGAACAGGATTCATTAACCAAAGAGAAACTACCTTTACTCTTATCAATCATATTAACATAAACGAACTTCTTTATACTTCACACTTATCTTCATAGGTAGTCCTCAACATGCTTTCTTAATCAAAGCTGTCTAGCCACAACACTCCCATCATATTATGAAACAAACGAAACATCAAAGGGGATCCTAAGTTCATCTTCTAAGTTCATAATGTGATCCCGAACCAAAACAAAACCAACGAAGCTAAAGAACATGGACGTTCATGTGGAGAGTACCAAACGGTACAATTCGGAATCATAAACGAAAGACAATCCATTCCTAAGTCATTGTTATTTCCAGAGTCTCGTACAATCCTAATCAGTCAACGAAAGGAATTAAGGTTCGCGATACCCAAACAGAACCTCTTCGTGCATAGATATAAGGTGGTATCCCGTTGCCCTATTCCGTTCAAGATTGAAATGAATTGAAACCCGAGAAAACGGAAATAACTACGAGAAATCATCTGCTCAAAACGTTCCTCGTACATAGTCAAGTGAGTCCAAAAAGGGGTAACCAAAGGTCCGTCAAAGTCCATCAAAAAGGGGTGAAAATTACTCCACAGGAGAAATTCTGCAGAAAATGCAGGAGGGCCGGTTGACCTGCCCCTTTGGGCCGGTTAACCTGCCCTCTTGGCCGGTTGACCGGCTGAACTACAGCCGGTTGACCGGCCTGTTACAGGTTTAAATGGCCCTCCCAGTTAAGCTGGGCCGGTTAACCGGCCTCTGTTGCCCGGTTAACCGGCCAGCCTGCAGAAACAGGGCACAGCCCCTGTTTCTGGGCTGGAATGGGACTTTTCCCATTTCTCTCTTATGGGACCTGATTAGCAGCATATATAGTGATAAAAACACACTACTTTTAAAGCATAAAACTAACTAATCAAACCATTAATCTCTACATCCATTTCATTAAATCTCTAAGCCATTTTATCATGTTTTCAACTTCTAAAGTATCAATTGAGCCAAAAACATCTAAAGCATGATTTCATCAAACAAATCAAGGTAAACAAACATATCAAGCAATAATATATCTATTTACTTGCCTTGGGTTGAAATTGCACAAATCCACAAATCCTAGCTCCATAGTCCGACAAACCAAGCCTAAGGGATAAACAACAAAATAAAACTAAATTAAATATAAAATTACTAGAGGGGAAGCTCTAAGCTACCAAACACATTTCTACACCCAAAGTGTATTAATCCAAACCTAAGGGAAATGAGAGCTTACCAAACAAATGGGTGGATGGAGTGGTGGCTTGCAAATTGGAGATGATTGAGCTTGCGGGGTCCACGCGGAGATAATAATGATCATCGGAGGTTGTGGGGCCCACTTGATTAGTGGCCCACTAATTAGTGGTGATGGAGCTCTTGGTGGTCCATTACAAGAAGGGGAATGAAGATAGAAAGAAATAAAGAATGGAGAAATAAAGAGAGGTAAAGGAACAAAGAATGAGTTAGAGAGAGAGAGTGAAATGGATGTGGGTGGGGTGTTCCACGTTGGCAGGGGAGTGAGAAAGAAAGAAAGGAAATAAGTGAGAGAATGAGGTGGGTGGAATGGGTGAGGAAGATGAGATGAGATGAGAGAAAATGAAATGAGATGATGAGAAAATGAATGGGAATGAAATGGGTGGAATGGGTTAAAATCGTTGGCAGCAAGGGAGTGAGAGAGAAACAAAGTAAGAGAGAGAAACAAAGAAAGAAAAGGAAACAGAGAATGAAAGAGAGAAACAAGGGAGGAAAACAGAGAACGGGAAAAAGAAACAGAGAAGGGGAAAAATGGGGGAAAATAGAGAGAGATGAAGTGGGCTGGTTCGCCGGAGATGAGGAGCTCGGCGGTGGTGCAGGTGGGTCCGGCGGCGACGGTGATTGCGCCGGGATAGTGGGCAGCATGGCTGGGTGAGGGAGAGATGATTGAGAGAAATGAAAGATGAGATGAGAGAGTGGAGAAGAGAATGGAGAGAGCTTGGTGATCGTGGTGCTAATGGCGTGCTCGGAGTCCGGCGGCGACGACATCCGGCGACGATGGCAGCAAGCCGTGAGGGAGGGAGAACGAGAGAAATGAGATGAGAGAAAAGAGAGGGGCTGCTGCTATGTGGAGTGAATGAGAGAGGGGAGTGGGTTCTGTGACCTAAAAGGGATTGGGGAAAGGGGAAAGGGGGATGGGGCTGCACGTGGGTTAAGGGGGGTGGGGTTCACATGGGATGAGATGGGAATTAATAAAAATGGGTTTGGATGGGTACGGGTTAAGTCGGGTTTTGGGTCGGGTTCGAGGGTCCGGATCGAGGTGCAACAAAAGGATAAAGTCCGGGAAATTAGGTAATCTACCCGATGGTGCCAAAATCTCGAAAAGCGGAAAATACTAAAAAGCCCTCGGAACTTTCCGGAAATAGCGACACACACCCCTACTGTACCCAAACGGGCTCGGATCTCAACCCAATTTCGCACGCGCAACCCTAAAGATTAATCGGACCTGTTTGGCTTATAAACGAGCTTAAGTAGCTAAAAGCACAATTAACTAAGCTAATTACAACCTTGGAATTTCGGGATGTTACAGAAGGTGTCCCACGTTTTGTTTTGGGACTGGAGTTGTATAACAACTATAGTAGAGGAAACTAGAGATATATGAGGATTAGGACTTGCCTTCTCCTTATATATTGATGCATAAGCAAACCAACGACCCTATTATAGTGATTTAAGTGGGAAAAATTCTGAGAAAGACTGTGGGCTGCAATCTAGGAGAAGGAGAGGAAGATTGATGTCCTATTCGCATCCGCACATCGCAAGAGCTACAATCACGTATCAAAGGTGAGTGGATCTTCCTAATTAATGAGTTGATTAAGTTTGATGGTTGATAATGTGATGTGATTTAGATTCTCTGTTAAGAAGTTTTGATTGAGGAAATCCTATGTTATGTAAATTTCTGTACTAATAATATCCGTTTTGGTTATGGGATTACATGTTAATGGAGATTGAATTCATACATGTGGAAAGGGGATAAAGATTCATGGAATAGATTCAAATTCTGTTGAAAACAGAGACTGGACGGCAGTGCTGTAATTGATATTCAAGGGTTGTGGGACCCCATGGCCCACCTGATCTCAGATCAGGTCCAGAGATCTGGTAGGACACTACTGGTCAACCATGGAGATGCTGGTCCTACAAAGATTCAACTCTGTGTGGAGCTCCATCCATTCAGTTGTAATGCTCCAGACGTGAATATGAGGAAGAGAGTGCTGAATGTCGTCAGGGGCAGTGGGACCCATCAGTGGACCTGATAAAAAATCAACACCCCACACCTGGAAGAGGATTAATGGGCGACCCTAGTGGAGTGGAACATCTTGCATTAGGATCAGTGTGACCCACTGATCAAGGAAATCAAATACAGTCAGGCGTGACTGTGTACAGAAAAAGGTTAAATCACGTTTTGGACTTATGGACCCCAGAACATGATCTGATGATGGATCAGATCCAATAGGATGATAGAGTAGCAAGGGTCGACCATCACCTAGATGGCTGATCATGGATTTTGTAAGTGGGGCCCATTGGATGCTATATGGGTGTGCTTCAGGCGTGGACAACTAATGCTGGGCTCTGTTCATGGATCTGTGACAATTTTAAGTGGGTTTGGCCCAGGATTGGTAGGTGATGACCATATAAGTTCTGGTACAGATAACCTAAATATAGATGATTCATTTAATGGTGATTAAAGTAACTGTGATCAATTTAGTTATAGTTAATTATGCATTATGAGTATTTACTGTATATTGTATTTTGTTCTATGTTGTGGACCAACCATACTCCAATAATACCAATTATGAATTGGAGTGGGGCAAATAAACAGTGAACTTAGTAAGGGTTGGGCCCACACTATTGATATGTATATGAGGTAAATTGTTAACAATGTTGAGTTGTGGTTGTTATGAGATGGTGAGGTCCCAGACGTGGGATGTTGGACTTAGTGTCCGAGCCATTATAACGGCTGGTCAATAGGGGACGTGTCCGATGAGACAGGGTCATAGTGACCGGTATACATGTATACAATAGGCCTTTGAGGCGTGGTAAGGTGCATGGGCACGGATATATATATATATATATGGGTGTATTTTTATGGCGTTTAATATATTGAATCAGATATGTTAAATCATGTTTTATGCTGCTTATGTAATTAGGAATATTCATTCATCAGTACTTATGTAATTAGGAATATTCATTCACCAGTAATACTGATATTTTGTTGCCCCCTTCAGGTAATCTTACTGCGGGTGGGATAAATCAGGATGTCGCTCAGCACGTAGAATTTGGCATGCGTGGCTGAAGAGAGAACGAGAAATATTCATATGAGTGACAGAAGAATTAGCTTTTGTTTAGCAATTGATTTAATGTTTAGTACATTATTAATTTGAGTTAGAACATAAGGTTTTGGATTATTCAGAGATTTTTGATATTGTTTGACTTTATTTAAATTAATTGGAATTATAGTTGATTTATATGCCAATCTCTTATGCGAATAATTTAATAAATGAATGGTATGCATTGCCAAGTTATCACGATCCGAATATCCGACAGGGCCCTGGAATTTGGGTCGTGACAAAGTGGTATCAGAGCATAAGGTTTTGGGAAATTAAAAGAATTAGCAACCCATAGGTCACGTGGTGAGGACGTCGGGGTTGTCAATGGTAAAGATTAAGTAAAGTATACCGTTAATGATCTTTTAACTCACAAATTCTTTCTTCTACGGAAGGAATAAGACGATGGACAATGTTACTGGGAATGAGAATGCGAACAACAATGTTCGACCAAACAGTGGAACTATGGAGATGCCGGAGTACGCTCGGCAAATGTTTGAAAGCTTTATGAAAGCGTATACACAGGTTCAAGAGCAGATATCCGTTATTTATCACCATCAAAGTGAGAATGGCGAGGGATAGAGTAATAACAGAGATGGTTCGGGTGAAGGTAGCATCATTGGGAGTAGGAATCGTGAAAGAGATACCTTATAGAAAAGATTCAATGAATTTCGCCCCAAGAGCTTTGAAGAAATAACTAATCATTGGTATGCAAATAAATGGGTTGAACACATGGAAGGCATCTTTGAGGTTATGGGATGTACAGAGCATCAAAAGGCCTTACTTGCAGCATTTAAATTAGAAGGTGATGCGAAGGAATGGTGGAAGGCAGCCAAGAGGTCATTCAATGGATAAGAAACAGAGATTTTTTGGGCCTTCTTCAAACGGGAGTTTATCAAGAAGTTTATACCAGATCATATTAGGGCTCAGAAGAAGAGAGAGTTTGAAACTTTGGTGCAGGGAAACTTGACGGTAGCCAAGTACGCCCTTAAGTTTACAGAGTTGTCACATTTTGCTGAAACATTAGTGGCTACAGAAGGAGAAAGGATGGAACGATTCCTGAACGGTCTTAGACCAGACATCAAAAAGGACGTGAAGCTGCATGAACCAAAGACTTATGCTGAAGCTTTGAGAAAAGCTTTCGTCTCAGAAGAAGCCATCGAAGACATAAGGAGGCAGACTCAAATGATGTCCGCTGAAGGAAAAGCAGATAACCCCAGCCACCAGTTCCCCAATAAGAAACAGAAAACTGGAGCCAAGACGGTCTGCAATTATTGCGGGGGATCGCACGAAACAAATCAATGTCGGAAAAGACTTGGAGTGTGCTTTGGGTGTGGAAAAGGAGGCCACAAGGTAAAAGATCGTCCAGAGGTCAGGGAGAGAAATCATGCCAAACGGAAAGGGGGATGCTACGGTTGTGGTCAGGAAGGGCACCAAGTCAAGGACTGCCCCAGTAAGCAGGGAAGGAATCAAATCCAGACACCAGGACAAGCACTTCCGCAAAATCAGCAGGGTCGAGAGCGCCCACAAAACCAGCGTTATTATCAGAATCAGACACATCAACCCCGTGGAAATCAACAGAACCCACCCCAAGGACAGCATTACAACCTTGGCAGGAATAACCAGGGAGGGAATCAGACGGGACAGCAGCAGAATGGAAGGCTCTTTGCCATGACGCACCATTATGCGGAAGCGACCAACCACGTAGTCGAGGGTATGGTCTTAATTTCCAATTATGAAGCTAGTACTTTATTTGATTCTGGTTCAACCCATTCTTTCATCTCGCATACTTTTGCTGCCAAGATAGAAAATTCCCCCTCAATTTTGACTAATGCATTAGTAGTGTCTACACCCACAGGTGATCAAATATGCACTAGAACCATATTTTATGATTGCATGATAGCGATTGGGCAAACCTTGATGCCGGCTGACCTAGTATTGTTACGTATGAACGACTTTGATGTTATACTGGGCATGGACTGGCTTACTAGGTATCGGGCTATTTTAGACTGCTTTAACAAAGTAGTTCGATTTAATCTAGAGGGACTTACTCATGTTAGTCTGGTGGGAAAAAAGAGACCTGTTCGATCAATGGTTATCTCAGCCATCAAAGCTGGTGAGTTACTGAGGAATGGGTGCAAAGGCTTTTTAGCCTTCATTTCGGAGGATAAACCAGAACTAAGTATAGAAGATATTCCCGTTGTTAGGGAATTCCCTGACGTATTTCTGGATGACTTGCCTGGACTGCCCCCACTTCGGGAGGTCGATTTTACCATTGAAATAATGCCGGGTACGACCCCAATTTCCAAAGCACCCTATCGAATGGCTCCAGCAGAATTGAAGGAACTCAAGGATCAATTGGAGGAACTATTGGACAAAGGACTCATCAGGCCTAGTGTGTCCCCATGGGGAGCACCGATGTTGTTTGTAAAGAAGAAGGAGGAACCTTGAGAATGTGCATTGATTATAGGCAGTTAAATCAAGTGACCATCAAGAACAAGTACCCTCTACCCCTCATTGATGAACTGTTTGATCAATTGCAAGGAGCGAAATACTATTCCAAGATAGATCTAAGGTCTGGCTACCATCAGCTGAGAGTAAGGGAGGAAGACATTCCCAAGACGGCGTTTCGGACGCGGTATGGTCATTACGAGTTTCTAGTCATGCCTTTCGGATTGACCAATGCGCCAGCCGCCTTTATGGCATTGATGAACCAAGTTTTTCAACCCTATCTGGATAAATTTGTGGTGGTATTTATTGATGATATCCTCATCTACCCTAAGGAAAGGCAAGAACATGGCGAGCATTTGCGTACCTCCTTGCAGCTCTTGAAGGACAACCAGCTTTATGCCAAGTTGAGTAAGTGTGATTTCTGGTTAGAGCAAGTCACCTTTTTGGGGCACATTATTTCCGGAGATGGATTATCTGTAGACCCTACAAAAATAGAAGCGGTTATGAATTGGAAGCGACCTTCAAATGTCTCAGAAGTTAGGAGTTTCTTAGGCCTGGCGGGCTATTATCGAAGGTTCGTACAAGGATTTTCGACGATTGCTGGATCATTGACCATACTCATGAGGAAGGATGCTCCGTTTACTTGGGACGAGAAATGTGAGGGTAGCTTCAGAACATTGAAAGGTAAACTGACATCGGCACCAATACTCGCCCTTCCGGCTGGGAGTGGACGATTTGTTATCTACTGTGATGCGTCTTTGCAAAGGTTAGGGTGTGTTCTCATGCAGCATGGAAAGGTGATTGCGTATGCTTCTAGACAGCTAAGGGTTCATGAACAAAATTATGCTACGCACGACCTTGAGTTGGCAGCTGTAGTTTTTGCATTGAAAATTTGGAAACACTACCTTTACGGTGAAGAATTTGAAGTTTATACAGACCACAAGAGCCTCAAATATGTATTTTCTCAAAAAGAATTGAACATGCGCCAACGAAGATGGATGGAATTCTTGAAAGATTATAATTTCTCTATAATTTATCATTCAGGAAAAACGAATGTTGTAGCCGACGCCTTAATTAGAAAATCAGCACAGATGGCTTGTCTTACTGCTGAGTGGTGACTACTTGAAGAGATCAAGAACTTGGATGCAAAGTTATGGCCTATTGGTGAAAAAGTACTATTGGGGAGTTTCAAGGTTCAACCCGAATTAATTCAGAGAATAAAAGATCATCAACGAGATGATAAGGCACTGGTGGAAATCTTCGACAAACTCGATAATAAACCGGACTTCTCCATTGTTAATGGCATGTTATACTTTCGAGGCAGACTTTGTGTCCCAAATATTCGGGAAATCAAAGATGAAATTTTGAAGGAAGCACATCACACAAGATATACCATCCATCCGGGGAGCACCAAGATGTATCAGAACTTAAAAATCAGATTTTGGTGGATCGGTATGAAAAATGATGTTACTGAGTTTGTTGGACGGTGTTTTACTTGTCAACAAGTGATCATAGGAAGCCGGGGGGATTGCTGCAGCCGCTACCTATCCCAGAATGGAAATGGGAACATATCACTATGGATTTCATTTCAGGATTTCCCAGGACCTCAAGGCAAAATGAAATAATTTGGGTAATTGTGGATCGATTGACCAAGTCAGCGCACTTCATCCCGTTGAAAGGAAGAACTACCATGGAGCACCTGGCCAAAACATATGTTCGGGAGATTGTGAGGTTGCATGGCGTTCCAACATCGATTGTATTAGACAGGGATATCAGATTTGTTTCACAGTTTTGGAAGAGCTTACAGAAGGCTATGGGTACGAAATTGAATTTTAGCACGGCATATCACCCTCAGACTGATGGACGGACGGAAAGGACGAATCAAACTCTAGAAGACATGCTTCGCGCTTGTGCTATAGATTTCAGTGACAGTTGGGACGAGCAGTTACCGCTGGCAGAGTTTGCTTATAACAATAGCTACCATTCGAGTATTCAGATGGCTCCTTTCGAGGCCCTGTACGGCAGGAGTTGCCGCTCTCCAATTTGTTGGGAAGAGGTGGGCGATAGGCGGGTTTTAGGCCCTGAATGGGTGCAAACCTCTACTGAGAATATTAAGAAAATCCGGGACAGATTGAAGACTGCTCAGAGTCGCCAAAAGAGTTATGCAGATAAACGCCGACGGGAATTAGAATTTTTGGTAGGTGACTCGGTATTCCTCAAAGTTTCTCCGACGAAGGGAGTGATGCGATTCGGCAAGAAAAGTCCGAGATACATTGGACCATTCAAAATTACAGGGCAGGTGAGCGATGGGAACGCTTACGAATTGGAACTACCACCACAGTTAGCTGGAGTTCATAAGGTGTTTCATGTATCCATGTTGAAAAAGTATGAACCAGACCCGTCTCATGTGTTAGATTTCGAACCAATGAATTGACAGCTAGATTTATCCTACGAGGAGAGCCCTGTTGCAATCATAGACACCAAGGAGAGGGTGTTGCAGAGACAAACAGTCCGACTAGTCAAGGTGCTCTGGACACATCAGGATTCAAATGAAGCTACGTGGGAGATCGAGGACGAGGTCCGAAAGAAGTATCCGCATCTTTTCACCACAGGTATGATTTAAATTTGGAGGACCAAATTTCCCAAGGAGGGGAGTATGTAATATCCTGTATTATGGGCCAGGATTAGTCTGGCCCAGGTAGTACTTTAGTGGTTCTCTTAGTATGAAATTAGTAATACTACTTACTAAAGAATTAGAAATTGGAAGGTGTCCCACGTTTTGTTTTGGGACTGGAGTTGTATAACAACTATAGTAGAGGAAACTAGAGATATATTAGGATTAGGATTTGCCTTCTCCTTATATATTGATGCATAAGCAAACCAACGACCCTATTATAGTGATTTAAGTGGGAAAATTTCTGAGAAAGACTGTGGGCTGCAATCTAGGAGAAGGAGAGGAAGATTGATGTCCTATTCGCATCTGCACATCGCAAGAGCTACAATCACGTATCAAAGGTGAGAGGATCTTCCTAATTAATGAGTTGATTAAGTTTGATGGTTGATAATGTGATGTGATTTAGATTCTCTGTTAAGAAGTTTTGATTGAGGAAATCCTATGCTATGTAAATTTCTGTACTAATAATATCCGTTTTGGTTATGGGATTACATGTTAATGGAGATTGAATTCATACATGTGGAAAGGGGATAAAGATTCATGGAATAGATTCAAATTCTGTTGAAAACAGAGACTGGACGGCAGTGCTGTAATTGATATTCAAGGGTTGTGGGACCCCATGGCCCACCTGATCTCAGATCAGGTCCAGAGATCTGGTAGGACACTACTGGTCGACCATGGAGATGCTGGTCCTACAAAGATTCAACTCTGTGTGGAGCTCCATCCATTCAGTTGTAATGCTCCAGACGTGAATATGAGGAAGAGAGTGCTGAATGTCGTCAGGGGCAGTGGGACCCATCAGTGGACCTGATAAAAAATCAACACCCCACATCTGGAAGAGGATTGATGGGCGACCCTAGTGGAGTGGAACATCTTGCATTAGGATCAATGGGACCCACTGATCAAGGAAATCAAATGCAGTCAGGCGTGACTGTGTACAGAAAAAGGGTAAATCACGTTTTGGACTTGTGGACCCCAGAACATGATCTGATGATGGATCAGATCCAATAGGATGATAGAGTAGCAATGGTCGACCATCACCTAGATGGCTGATCATGGATTTTGTAAGTGGGGCCCACTGGATGCTATATGGGTGTGCTTCAGGCGTGGACAACTAATGCTGGGCTCTGTTCATGGATCTGTGACAATTTTAAGTGGGTTTGGCCCAGGATTGGTAGGTGATGACCATATAAGTTCAAGTACAGATAACCTAAATATAGATGATACATTTAATGGTGATTAAAGTAACTGTGATCAATTTAGTTATAGTTAATTATGCATTATGAGTATTTACTGTATATTGTATTTTGTTCTATGTTGTGGACCAACCATACTCCAATAATACCAATTATGAATTGGAGTGGGGCAAATAAACGGTGAACTTAGTAAGGGTTGGGCCCACACTATTGATATGTATATGAGGTAAATTGTTAACAATGTTGAGTTGTGGTTGTTATGAGATGGTGAGGTCCCAGACGTGGGATGTTGGACTTAGTGTCCGAGCCATTATTGCGGCTGGTCAATAGGGGACGTGTCCGATGAGACAGGGTCATAGTGACCGGTATACATGTATACAATAGGCCTTTGAGGCGTGGTAAGGTGCATGGGCACGGATATATATATATATATATGGGTGTATTTTTATGGCGTTTAATATATTGAACCAGATATGTTAAATCATGTAAATTATGTTTTATGCTGCTTATGTAATTAGGAATATTCATTCACCAGTAATACTGATGTTTTGTTGCCCCCTTCAGGTAATCTTACTGCGGGTGGGATAAATCAGGATGTCGCTCAGCACGTAGAATTTGGCATGCGTGGCTGAAGAGAGAATGAGAAATATTCATATGAGTGACAGAAGAATTAGCTTTTGTTTAGCAATTGATTTAATGTTTAGTACATTATTAATTTGAGTTAGAACATAGGGTTTTGGATTATTCAGAGATTTTTGATATTGTTTGACTTTATTTAAATTAATTGGAATTATAGTTGATTTATATGCCAATCTCTTATGCGAATAATTTGATAAATGAATGGTATGCATTGCCAAGTTATCACGATCCGAATATCCGACAGGGCCCCGGAATTTGGGTCGTGACAGCAACCGAGTCAAGTAAAATTTGTCTTGCAATGAGAGTGGAACTTACCAATGATGGATGGGTAGAGCTGGGGCATCATAGCCTCAGTCAATTGTATTCTATTTGTTCGAAGATCATGCTCACTTGTTTTATGTTTGATGAAATGCTTGAGAAGTGTGTTTTCTCCTATAATTCCATGTTTGTTGGGTATTTTAATGGTGGGGATTGGAAAGAGGCGGCCCTTAAAATCCTTGTATTTATAGGTATTTACATCCGGTACTTGTGAGTATATTTTTCATCTTAGAAATATAGGATGCCTCAACTAGGTTTAATAAAAGCATTAGGACTGAAGTGCATACCCATAGATACATGGGTTTTGAAGGGCAAGATTGGGATTGATTGGTGAGCTAACTATGGATCAAAATTTAGAGCACAGGAAGAACATCTTGATAATGGAGAATAAGGGCATGATACTTCATAAATCAGTAACAAAGCAACATCTATGATAAGAATTTATAGATTCCATAGAACTGTTCAATTTTATGCCAGATAAGTATGTTATAGAAACATCTATGATGAGTAGTGGTGGTTGGTTTTTGGAATCCAAGTAATGGCTGGGTTTGCCTACCTTTTCATATGATAGCTTCAACGTTCATATGAGTGGTGGATTGAGTTGATGAACTGTGAATGGTGATTTTGCAGATAAGTTGTGACTGGTGATATGCAGGTGTAGGTTGTTGTGTAACGCCCCAATTCCGGATACCGAGAAAGTCGTCAGAATATCCGAAGTTGGTGCGCTACTTCCCGGAAAATCCGAGAACTTCCAAGATCATAGGTTCGCAGTGAGGTCCAATTTAAAACTTTTGAACAATAAAATAACAGCAGTTAAATTGCGGAAGCATAAGAAGTGAAACGGAAGCAATGAGTATCATAATATGTCAAATAAGAGCAGAACTGTAGTCTAGTTTAAAAGTATCAATTGTTAAGAACAAAGTTAATTACATTTTAACTGCTACCCAGCTCACTACAAAATCGCTCAAAACCAAAACAAAGATAACGCTCAAAGCCCATGTACTGGCTCTCCACCCTCCGGCTTGACATCTGGTCGGCCGGTCCCCATCCGTAATCTCCGGCTACAAGCGCCTCTACGAGCGCAAGCGTGTCATCCGCGTACTCGGGGTCGAGACCTAAGCACCAAAGATGGGTCAGATCTAAAGATCTGGCAAGTCACAGTATACAAGTAACATAGGATAATATGTATCAAAAGAGTAGAGACAGTTACACAATTTAAGGAATATTAAGATAAATGATCTAGGCAGTTGAGCTCGATAAACATATTGAATCATGATAAATATAGCATCTAATCTAATACAATATGGCACATTCACACGAGCTGGATACCGCGGGATATTATGCCGCGGCCCTCCCATACTGAACACAGTTGCGGCGGGGAATCTCACCAGTGCTGGGGATAACTAACCCCACAAATCACTCAACAGTCTCACCACACTCATCACTCGGGGAGACTGGATTCGGTATCACACCGTCCGTCTAAAAACATAGCTCATCATGATAGCTCACTCAACACTCATAAATAGCTCCTACCAGGGATGATCAGTCCACATGCTGAGCTTAAATCAACCGAGTGAATGTCTATGCCGACTCGAGGAAACTCTAAAGGTCTGTGTCTATCTAGGCTTTGCCTTGCGTGAACAAGGTCCTAACAATGTCCCTAAGAGGTTCCAATATCAAATCAGTCCATGGATTATAATCCAAATCTAAGCCCACTCGTTGGATCCATACCAAGGCCCATCAACACATGGCCTGGTCTAAAACAGTCCAAACGAGGTATTAAGTCCATTTCTACTGATAAACGGCTCATTCTCATCCATAATGAGTTATAATCCCAATATAAACCACCTCTCCAATCTAAGGGTACTCATATCCATACTTAGGCCACAATAAGGCCCGCCTAGCCACAGACACGGGTCATTGCTCTCCCAATCACACTATCGGGTCACCTCTAAGATATCCTAGGTTCAGGTCATCCATTTCCATTTAATTAACAGTTATCAGCTACAGTAAGGATATAAGAGTGACAGTAATAAGAAAAGTGAAGTATGAACTTCAAGTATGAGAATCAATAGGGAAATAACAATAAGTCAACCTAGGTAATGGACCACATTCAGGTCCAGGTCCATCTCCGGTAATTTGATCTCTAAATGGAGTCTCAGATGCCAAAGGATACTGTGTTTGGTGCTCCTGAGGTTACGGGCATCATTGACAACGTTTAAAGATCGAATCCTCGTAGATTAAACAACCAAAACCCTATGTGGTGGTCCCCACGAGTCAAGGTTGAGCCACACCGTTGACTCGGGCTTTGCACATCAATAGAGGTCCATTTGAATGGTTAATGGGCCCCACAAATGATCACAACTTCAGAATACTGAAAACTGAAAAATCACTGTTCACAGTGTGCTCGGTCGACCTGGCACAGGGCTCGGTCGACCGAGTACACTAGGGGTTGACCCTGGTGCAGTGTGCTCGATCGACCTCCTGGCCTGGTCGGTTGACCGAGTGCACTGGAAAAGTTGGGTTAGCCTTGGAAGACTTAATATGTTCTCAGGAAATTTCCTGTGTGTCCGGTTGACCTCCTGGCCTGGGCGGTCGACCGCATACACAGAAACCCTGGAAAGATGATGTCCCAGCTCTCAGGCAGTTTCACTGTAGGTCCTGTGTGCTCGGTCGACCGCGCACACTGGATGTCAGTTCTACAGGAAAATTTAACTGAGACCTGAAATTTCTCAGTTTCAGTGTGCTCGGTCGACCGGACTGCAGGTCAGTCGACCGGGCACACGCAGACTGCAGGAAACCCAAATTTCAGGGTTTCTTCTCCTTCAACCCATTTTTCCATTTAAACACCTCCAATCTCGCCCAAACCGCACCAAATCAATAGAAAACATAAAAACACTTCAATGTACCTCCATCCAACACTAAAAGGGCTATTGATCTTCCAAATGGGTAAAACCCATCCATCAATGCCAAAAAAATCCATCAACACTAAGCTCATAGGTAGATCTAGCACATGTATATTAACTGAATTGGAAATGCAGAATCAAAGAAATGGATACATATATTCTATGTTAAACAGTATGTTGTACTTGCCTTGTTTGAAATGGAAGGTTGTAGAGAGAGAGAGAGAAGAGAGAAAGAGCCAATCCAACAAGAAGAAGTCCCAGCTCCTAGGGTCTTCTCCAGCACAAAACTAACTCAAAGCTTAGGTCTAGAAGAGAGAAAGGAAAGGGGAAATGAAGAAGATGAATAGTAGCTAGGGATGGCTTGGGAAATGTGCTGTATTTATAGATTGGGGGTTTGGGCTAAGGACTGAAATGCCCTTCTAGTTTGTATAGGATTAGGGTTAGGGTAGAGGGCATTTAGGTCTTTAGGTGGGAAGGTTCTAGAAGAGTTCTTTGGTGAATACCCCCTATAGGTAACACTAATATTTAGTTAGGGCCTCCAACACACTACTAACCCTAGAAATTGCAAAAGACCCCTATAAACCCTATTATTAATACAACTAGACTAATCTAACTAAACTTAGGAAAATACATAACTACCCTTACTAACCCATTAATTAGTATAATTAGCTAATATACACTATTAAATAGTATTCAAATTCAAATTGAGGGCCCACAATGGGTGGGGCCTCACATGTTGTATGCGCAGGTTTTAATATATGCAGATGTTGTTGAAATATGTATGGTCATTTACCAATTTATAATATGGGGTCGTTGTAACGCCCCAATTCCGGATACCGATATAATCGTTCGAATACCCGAAGTTGGCGCGCTACTTCCCGGAAAAATCCGAGAACTTCCAAGATCGTAGGCCGCAGTGAGGTCCAATTTAAAACTTTTTGACCAATATAGTTATAACATTTAAATTGCGGAAGCATGACGATTAAATAAAGCGGAAGCAATAGGTATCGATATATATATTAAGTATGAGCAGAACTACAGTCTACTTAAAAGGATTCAATGTTAATCAAAGTTATACATTTGAGTTCTACCCATCTCGCTACAAAATTGTTCTCTCAAAACCCAAATAAAAGAGTCTCTCAAAACCCATGTAGATACTCCTCGCCCTCCGGCTCGACATCTGTGTCGGTCGGGCCCCATGCGAACTCTCCAGCGACAGGCTCCTCCGCTAGGGCTAATGCATCACCAGGGATCTCGGGGTCAAGGCCTAAGCACCAATGAATGAGTCAGATCCAAACGATCTGGCAAGTTACAGCATACTACTAACATAGAACATATATGTCAAGGGGAATAGAGACATGTGCATAAATTAAATGAATAGCAAGGGAAAAGAACTAGGCAGTTGTGCATTTAAATCATAAGGAATCAATATAAATGAAATCATCTAAACTACTACAACTAGGTGGCACATTCACACGAGCTGGAATACCGCGGGATATTATGCCGCGGCCCTCCCATACTGAACACAGTTGCGGCGGGGAAATCTCACCAGTGGGAATAACTAATCCCGAATATCACTCATCATCTCATCATCTCAACACTCCAGATCGGCACGGTATCACACCGTCCGTCTTAACCACACCGCTCATCATGATAACTCCACAACACTCAACTAGCTCCTACCGGGGATGATCAGTCCACAGGCTGAGCTTAAATCAACCGAGTGAATGTTCATGCCGACTCGAGAATAACTCTAAGGTCTGTGTCTGTCTAGGCATTGCCTTGCGTGAACAAGGTCCTAACAATATCTCTAAGAGGTCTACACATCTCAATATAGTCTCTTGATCCCATTCAAGGTCCAGGCCCACTCGTTGGATCCATACCAAGGTCCATCAGTACATGGCCTGGTCTAAAACCGTCCAAACGAGGCAACTAATCCATCTCTTACTGATAACAGTTCCAATTCAATCCATAACAGCTTAGCAGTCCAATAAAACTACCTCTTCAAGCTAAAGGGTTCACATCTCCATACTTAGGCCCAATAAGGGCCCGCCTAGACACAGACACGGGTCAATGATCTCCGAAACCACACTATCGGGTCACCTCTAGATACCCTAGGTTCAGGTCTTCCAATTATGATTAATTAACAGTAAACAGCTAATCTATAGATCTAAGAATGACAGGATATGAATAAGTGAAGTATAACTTCAATGAAGGAATCAACAGGGAAATCCAACGGTCCAATCCTAGGTAAATGGGCCACGTTAGGTTCAGGTCCATCTCCGGTAATTTGATCTCTAAACGAAGTCATTGATGCCATAAGATACTGTATTTGGTGCTTAGGAAAAGTACGGGCACCATTGACAACTTTTAGAGGTCAAATCATCTTAAATTAATAACCAAAACCTTAATCGGTGGTCCCCACGAGTCAAGGTCGAGCCACGCCATTGACTCGTGCTTGGCACATTGATGGAAGTTCATTTGGTTGGTTAATGGGTCCCACAATCGAATAATCATAAAACAATGCTAAACTCACACCCTAGAGTTCACAGTGTGGCAGGTCGACCTGGCAAGGGTCGGGTCGGTCTGCTCCACTGGAAATCAAAGTTGGGACTTGGTTTGGATTCTGGAATTTCCAGTGTACCCGATTGACCAGGTGGCCAGCCGGTCGATCTGGTACACGGGTGTACCTGAGTCAACAGACCCCAGGCCAAATCTCAACTTTTGCACTGCGGTCTGGGTCTGATAGAAATATCCAAGTCATACACAAACTATACGAATTCGGTTCGTAAAAATACCAAGGGCTTAATCAAAATATATAAACTAAGGATATTTATAAAAGTGTAAAACTAAAGGGGTCCAGATTAATTTAAATTAATTTAAAGACTAAAGGGTCTAGAAATATTAATTTAAGGGGGGTAACAAGTTAATTTATTTTAATAGGGTTCCATAAGGCTAAGGTCCTACTCTTCTAAATTCTCTAAAGCTAATGGTCCCATAGTACACATTAGAAACTAAATGTTTTGTTTAATTAATGAAGCTAGTGGGTTATGGAAATAGTGGGCCCCACTGGGCCCAGCTCCGATTTGATCCGATAAAATTAATGGGTCTATATTTCTAGTTTATGAAAATTATTGATGCTAATAGAAGGTATTGAAAACTAAGGGATTATTTTAATTAGTAAAGTAACTAGTGGGCTATAGATAGGTGGGCCCCCACTAGGCCCAAAGCCCTCCATCAAAACCTAAGTCCACTACATATCTATATATATATAATAAATACCCCTTTTCAATCCCACTTCACCCCTCATATCCCCCCACGTGACATCATCCCTCACCTTTCTCTCTTCTAACCCACTCAACAGGTCATCCCTCACCTACCCCTTACTTTCCCCTCTTTCCACATGTCACCATCCTCCCATCCCCCTCCAATGGACCACACTCATCTACTACTATTACCCTGTACACGTGCCATCACCCTTCCTCCTCCTTTTCTTTTCCATTCTTCAATCACTCATCTCTTTCTCTTATATGAAACTCGTCAGGCACTATCCTCCCAGAACCATCGTCTGGAAAAAGGGGCTGGGCGACAGCAACCTACAGGGAGCTTGGATGGTGGCCCCCCACTGGATGAGGCTCTGATCAAGCAACACCACAAGCGTCGTCCAAGGGCCATCTACAAGATAACCGGGCTTGATTTGCCATCAATGGCCCACCTGGGCCCCACTAGTTCCAAAAGCGAGAGGGGTGATCCACTGTTTCTTGTTTAACAGGTTAGCATACGTCACCTAACCTATGGCCCACCTCTGATCAAAACCAGATCAGAGCCCTACCCCTAGGTCGCCCCACCAACTCGGTCCTGATGGACGGACTAGATCTGTGCCCAGATCAATCTGGGGGCCCCACGACCTGATTTAAATAAAATGAAAACCCACTTCAATAACTCACGCCTGATACAGAGAAAGATAATGATCGTGGGCCCCACTGATCAAGGGCCCACGATCAGCCCTCATCACCTGGGTCGCCCATGATGGCTCTACACGATGTGGGGTCCGGATCTCCCAGGGTGGACCACCCGGACCCACTGATCCCAAAACATAATAACCCAAACAACTTCCTGTAACAGGCACTAGCAGTAATGGTGACCGTTGCAGAGCCACTGCAACAATCACCTTCTTCACCCCTTCATCCAATTCAATTTATTAATACCAAACAAAACCCATCTATCAAACAACAATTAAAATTGCAAGAATCACATCAATGCCCATTATATCCAAAACACAAACAGAGCTCAGATGGAATTCTAAAAACTTAATCAACATGATTTGTGAACTGAAATTACCAAAATCAAGAATTGAGATACATATTCTAAACTAGTGTATGAGTACTTGCCTTAATTAATGGAGAGAAGGTTTATAGAGATATAATTAGAGAAAAGGAGTATCCCAGCTGAGCAGAGGAAAGGAGAAGAAGAAGATGACACAGCAGCTGCTGTAGCAGGTGTAGTAGCAGCTCCTAAGATGGATTCCAGCAGTAGCAGATGATGAAGAATAAGAGACGCAGTAGAGTGGCTATAGCAGAAATCTCCCAGATGGAATTCCAGCAGCAACAACAGTCCAACAGAGACAGGGAAATGGAGGAGAGGAAATGGGAAGATGAGGTGGTGGGGTAGCTCCCAGCTGAAGAAGAAGAGGAACACAGCAACAGTTGCAGTAGCAGGGGCTGGAATGAGAGGAGAATAGAGAGAGAAGTGGAGTAGCAGTGGCTGCAAGGGTCCTCCCAGCACAGAGTCTGTAGCTCAGGTGAATGAGGAAGAAGAAGAGGTAGAAGAAGACAGCAACAGTAGCTCTCCTTCAGCACCAACACAGTGATGGCTCAGCTCAAACGTAGGAGAAATTTGAAATGGAGGTTGGGAAGTTGCAATGAACAGTAATGGGAATTTGTCTTGGGAAGGGGGTTGGCTTAGGGTTTGCAAATGAGGATTAAGAGACATTTTATAGGTTAAAAGGGGGTGATTAATGACCATGATACCCTTAGGGTTTAATGGGATTAGGGTTAGGGTTTGAGGTTAATCTGGTCTTTGGGAAGAAGCTTCTAGAGAGAGGGGCACCTTTGCACTAACCCAACCCTAATCAACTTAATTAGACTCAACTAAGGACCCATCTACACTAATAGCCTAGGATTAACTCATACACCCAACTAATTAAAAACACTAACCCACTAAGCTAATCTAACTATCTTAGGAAAATTCTAACTAATCCCTCTATCAACTCCTAATTAGCCCAATTAAATAATAATTAGTCTAGATTAGCAAAGATTAGCAATAATTAGTGATAATTAATAGTAATTAGCAAAGATTAGTATAATTAACCAATAATTAACATAATTTAGAATTAATTAGTCTATAAAATAGTAATTAGAGGGCCCACCAAGGGTGGGACCTCACAGTCGTGTTCCTTGGATGGAATATTTTGATGATATCAAAATGTGATCTTATTTGCATGCTCGAATGTGCTTTTAATTATTGACCTTAGATGTATATGTAATAAACCAGAAATTGGGACTAATATCATTTGTCCATGTCATGTGGGTGCATCCAGATGAAATATCATAAAAATCCTATTTGACGATCCATGGAATTTTGAAATTGGTGCAATAGCAAACAAATAGTAAGGGTTTATCCAGATCTTCGTAATGTCGAGTAGTTTATTTATTTATTTTTTTAATAACTAGGGTATCTCCCACCCAGCTCAACCCGTGAGCCTTTAGCCCTCAGCCCAAGGGACACTCGATTCTGGACAGCCGAGAACTAATCCCTAGGGACACATGCAAACCCTCCTACACATGCACCGGGTAAAACTATGGGAGGTGGCCAATGAAGGTAGGTGTCGAACACAAGACCTCTCCCCTTCATGAGGCGAAGAGTTCTTGGCCATCTTAGCTACCTCTCGTTGGCTCATAATGTCAGGTAATTTGCACCGTTTAAATGATATTTCCTATGTTTAGATTGTAAAGATATAGGTTAGCTCGACCTAATGGCTCAGCCCATAACCCATGAATTGGGCCCGCCCACAATTCAAAAGATTGTATGAGTTGTCTTATGATTGTACAACTAAGAGTAGATATTAGTTTCCTTAAACAATACTGTAATCATGTAATTAGATCTGTTGAACTAGGCAGCACTGTATTACAAATACCCATCGTCAATACAAGGAGTACACGATATTCTCTTGCATGCTTTTGGTTTTGTGTTCTGGATACTCTAACATGGTGTTAGAGCCTAATCGTGTGTCCATTCAAGTATAGAGCCCTGCGACAGTTCTGTTTCTTCTGAGAAGCACTGTATCGGCTGTAATCAAACGTGGCCCACCTGTTGATCACCTTTGCCCAGAAAAATCTTCCTATCCTGGTCGACCATCACTCCTGGGAATTCTACACATTTTTTCCAGAATTTTTGATCATCTGAGGTAGGCCATTCTCCCTGTTTTGTACTTATCTCATTTGAACAAATAGTTTTCATCAAAATTGTTGAAATTTCTGGTTTCTCAAGCTTTCATCAAACTTCCACCTAGAGGAGTTTCGGGTTTTGGAGGCAGAGAGCTTTGTGTGATCTGATCATCCAGCTGATCATCCAGTGGGGCCCACAGATCACATCTGTGCTCCAAATCAAGGTCGCCTGATCCATTTTTTGACTTGTGGGCTGGCCCAATTCATGGGTTATGGGCTGACCCATTAGGTCAAGCTGACCTATATCTTTACATAGATAACCCAATGTAACCCTACCTAACAGAATTTTTTTTTTCTCGTTTGTCATGACCACTTATAGGTAATTAGAGTTATAGGTGCCTAAGCAACTGAGTTCTAATGATATACCAAGGTGGATGGTTGATGCTGTTGGGTGTCTAGAGGTGGTATCCATAGATGCTATGTGTAATATCCTGTATTAGATGGGCCCAGGATTAGTCTGGCCCAGGTAGTACTTTGGGTTGTTTCCTTATTATGGTATTAGTAGAAGTACTTATTATGGAAATTGGAAATATTGAAAGTGTTCCACGTTTTGGGAATAGAGTTGTATAACAACTCTAATAGAGGAAATAAGGGAAAGATTGGAATTAGGAAGTTTTTGCAACTCTCCTAGTAGGACCCCCCTGTTGTTTACTTATTGTATTGATTAAGAATGCCTCACGTTTATGGTAATTGGAAAAGGGAAAGAGTTGTGAAACAACTCTAAGTGAAAGTAGGAGAAGAGGACTAGGACTCTAATTCCTTTTAGTAAACATATACAACCATCGGCTAGTACAGTATTATTCAATTTTCTTCCTTGTTGTTTGGAGAGCAATTCTGAGAGAGAGAACTTGATCTCTGGGATCCAGGGGAAGAAGAAAGAGAGGAAGGTCACTGACGGATGTCTTATTCGCGCCCGCACATTGCAAAATCAACGATTGCATATCAAAGGTGAGTGAATCTTCTTAATTACTCTTTAATGGTGCTCTAGATAATTGATAATGCTGAATTGGATGCTTAGCAGTATGTAAAACCTGTTGATTTGAATGAAATCTAATTGGAATGCAAAAGGGAGCATGTTATATGGTTGCTGGAATGATACAAGTAAGAATGGAATGCAATTCCAGGGAAATCAGTCGAATAGGCATGGAACAGTAGAACTCAGAGGCATGTCGATAATGAATAGAATATTGTTTTGGGGACAGTGGGACCACCTGGCCCACTTGATTAGAGATCTGGTCCATGGATCCTGAAGGGGACCCATGGGCGACCCTAGTAGTGGTGGACCCAGGAGAGATGGGCCTCCTGTGGGCGACCATCCTCATGAATATAGCAGCAGAGGCGTGATTCTGCTGGAAACAGGACAAGGGGTCTTCATCTGTTGTGGGACCCATCTGGCCATTGGACGGGAGATCAGACCCAAACATCTGTTGTGGGACCCATGGGCGACCAGGGTGTATTGGGACATCTGGGGTTTTGATCAGTGGGACCCACTGAGCAATGGATCCAAACACAGTTAGGCGTGACTGTGTACAGAAGAGCAGTGAATTCCGTTTTTGACTTGTGGACCCCAGGAATGATCTGATGATGAATCAGATCCAATAGGATGATAGATTAGTATTGGTCAACCATCACCTAGGAGACTGATCATGGATTATGTGAGTGGGACCCACTGGATGCTATATGGGTGTGCCTTCAGGCATGGACAACCAAATACTGGGCTCTGTTCATGGATCTGTGACAATTTTAATTGGGTTTGGCCCAGGATTGGTAGGTGATGACCATATAGAGTTTATATACATATAACTTAAATATTAGATGATTAATTTAATGGTGATTAAAGTAACTGTGATCAATTTAGTTATAGTTAATTATATGCATTATGATTATTTACTGTATATTATGTTTTGTTCTATGGTGTGGACCAACCATACTCCAATAATACCAATTATGAATTGGAGTGGGGCAAATAAACAGTGAACTTAGTAAGGGTTGGGCCCACACTGTTGATATGTACATGAGGAAAATTGTTAATAATATTGAGTTGTGGTTGCTATGAGATGGTGAGGTCCTAGACGTGGGATGCTGGACTTAGTGTCTGAGCCGTTATAGCGGTTGGTCCATAGGGGACGTGTCTGATGAGACAGGGTCCTAGTGATCGGTATACGTATATACGATGGGCCTTTGAGGCGTGGTAATGTGCATGGGCACGGATATATATATATATATATATGGATGTATTTTTTATGGCATTTAATATATTGATTCAAATATGTTAATCATGTAATATTATGTTTTATGCTGCTTATGTAATTAAAAACATTCATTCACCAGTAATACTGATGTTGTGTTGCCCCCTTCTGGTAATCTTACTGCAGGTGGGACAAATCAAGATGGCGTTCGGCACGTAGACTTTGGCATGCGTGGCTGAAGGGAGAGAACGAGAAAAATATAAATAATTGATAGAAGGATTAGCTTTTGTTTAGCAAATTATTTAATGTTTAGTACATTATTAATTTGAGTCAGAACATAGGATTTGGATTATTCAGAGATTATTGATATTATTCGACTTTTTATAAATTAATTGGTATTATAGTTTGATTTAAATGCCAAATCTCTTATGTGAATTATTTGATAAATGAATGGTAAATATTACCAAGTTATCACGATCCGGATATCCGACAGGGCCCCGGAATTTGGGTCATGACACTATGTTGCAAATATCTCTCGGAAGTGTTGAATTTGTTGGAATACTTGCAAATATTTTATCATGTTATTTTATCGATATCAATTTATTTTAACAATGTATCTGTATTTATTTCTTATATCCGCGGGAAGGGCCTGAACACAAATTTATTTGTTCCTGTTTTTTTCTTGGGTTTTTGTTCAGTTGTGTTGAGTGAGAAGATGGTGGATATCAATTGGTTGACTTTAATCAGCGTGCCCAACGAGACCTAGAATGCAAATTTTATAGCAGCACTGTTTTTGTTGACCCAAGATTGACCTCATAAAGCTATTATGAAGATGTTGATGAACTTGAATTCTCCTCAACTCAAACGAGTCACCAATGATGTGCATAATTTGGAGTAATAAATGAGTGAATCTTGTTGTTCCTTCAGTTTTTTTTTTGGGATGGATGGATTTCCAGACTTTTTCCAGTTCCTTTAATTCTTTTCCTGTTCTTATGGGACTGTGCTAAAAATGTCCAAGAAGAGCACCCCAAAATGACTTCCCATTTTCCAAAAAAAAAAAGGAGAGATGATTGTACTGGAAAAATATCATTAGACTTGGTGTAATCCATTATTTGCAGTACTCTGGCTTCCTCAGAGTACTGTCCTTTTGCATATTAAAAAAGAAGAAGAAGTGATATGAAAAGGACTGTGGCTCATTGTATTTGGCAGCCGTTAATTAATACTCTAATTATCTCAAATAACTGCTGGTTGATTATGGTGGCGATGCATGATATAACTGAAAAATCATAGAAGGATCAAAAGTTTTCACATGGTTCATGGGTATTTTCCTTTGGGCTGCTTTTGAATTCCCCGAAACCTCAGTTGGTGAGTATATTCTTTTCAGACATTTGTAGCAGTGATATGTATTTTCCTCTGGGCTGCTTTTGAATTCCCCGAAACCTCAGTTGGTGAGTATATTCTTTTCAGACATTTGTAGGAGTGATATGTATAGTCTATGTTTTTTTGGTGAGAAGTGCCAGTCTACAGAGAAGAGTGTCACCCTCAACATTTCAATGAAAATATCCTTGGTACATCCAGACTGGGTTCATGGTAAGTTCTACAGTTTTCTTGGGTTTTCAGCTTGTGCCACTAAACTACTGATATGCAGATTGGCATGATGAGCCCAAACGTCAAAGACCTTTCAGTGAAAATAATTCAATTGTCAAGAATCCTAACCTTCAATTTATAGCTATGAAATAGATGGTAGATGTATCGAATAAAAGAGAAGATCCCAATTCCAACATAAAATGGCACAATTGGGTGTTAAGGATTTTCTATGCATCATAGAACTATAAAAGTGGTATCTTGATTCTTGTCAGGTTTGCTCTTGCTGGAAATGCTGGAATGTTATGGTGCAATCCAAAAAAAAAAAAAAAAAAATCCTTGTACATCGAACCCACTACGTCAAAATGGAAAATTTCCGATGTTTAAGGGAAGAAAGAAACGATGGCCGCTACTGTCGTTTGGTTTTCGATGGCTTTCAGCCGTTAATCCATCATCTGCAAATGGATCCCCCATGTGATGGTGTAGCCAATGTTACTTGATACAACAGCTATAGTCTCTGGGCCGTCGTTTACAACCCTAATCATTTACAGCCCCCTTGTGATCTGAAACATCGTTACACAATCTACAGTCTCCATCGCTCTACCTCTCTCTCCAAATCCCCAAAGAAAAGCCCTGATCCCCGAACCTCCCTCTCTCTCGCTCATTCAAGGAGTTTTGATCTCTTTGAAGCATTGAACGCATTTGCAGTTCATTTGTGTTGAGGTTTGGATCTGTTGATCGATCAAGAGTTCTGGTTTGATTTTCCTTCTGGAGTTCCTTCTGGATCTCACTTCGCTCTTGAGATTGTGGTTTGGTTTGAATTGGTTTGGATGATTTGAAGCATTTTGAAGCCTTTCGAAGAATCCGTGAAGCACAAGGTTGGATGGTTCGTTTCATCATCGTCTTCTTCTTCCCTTTTGATTCTTCTGTGATCCCATTGATTTTTCTGTTTTTGCAAGTGCATCGTTTGGTGGTGAATAGGGATTCCATTGAATAAGCTGCAGGGAAGAAGGTGACAAAGGCCAACTTCTCTCCGGCCCTCGGAGAACTCAAGGACCGAATCCAGCTCAAGGAAACCCAGCTCGGAATCGACCATTGCTTGCTCAAGGTATTCCGAACGTCTCTGATTGTCTGATTATGATATTAAAGATTTGATCTTTGGGTTTAGTTCCTGCTTTGAACTCTTTGTTTTGATTTTGTTGGAATTAGGATTCGATTTGGATTTCTGCACAATTCATGCTAGATTTTTGTTACTTAAATTGATATTGTTGTGTGGAAAGTGCTGTATTAGTTACTTGGGTATGAGTTTTTTCAGTGAGGAAAAAATATGTGTTACAGGAGAAGGTACTGTTACAACAAAAGGGAGGCTGGTTGGATTCTTACAGTGAGGAATGACATGGGCTTATGCGGATTAAGTAACCTAACCTGAGAGCATGGAGTTGAATAGGGTCAACCTTAACTACATTCAGAACCATGCATATGATTAGGTGTATCCTTTTCTAGTGAGAGGTTGTCATTGTTTAGCACTCATTTGCATGTTTGGAATCTAATTGGTGGAGGGGGGAGAAGTGACACACCCTTTCCCTTTGTTCTGTTTTTATGTGTTTCCATTCCGTTGTTTTACCCAATGAAATGGGGCGTTCTCCATGTAACGTTTTTCACTCAAGGAGAAGGGAAGTTTATAGTCCTCAAGGTTGGCAAGATGGGTTCTGAATTCTGCAGGAGAAAGAGGTGCTAAGGTTGTTGATTGATAATATCACCATCATCATCATCATCACCACCACCACCACCCCATCAATCTGTTGTCCCTTAAAGAATTTCTTTTTTCTTTTTGAAAAAAGGAACTCTTTAAAATGTCTTTTATTTTCAAATGTTATTTTAATTGCACCTGTTAATTAAGGAGTCCATTTCAAATGTTATTATTATTATTATTATTTTTTTTTTTTTTTTTTTTTTTTGATAACATGGGAACCCGCCGACCCCCCTTTGGGAGATCATTGGTAAACCCACGGATACATAGAACCACCCACAAGCTCTATGTATCGGGTAAGGCCTTAAGGATTCGAAAGCAGGACCTCCAGGTTAAAACTGGACTTCCTAACCATACGAACGTTTTAAGTGTGGGTAACATTTTAAGTGTGGGTTTTCAAATGTTATTTTAATAGCATATGAAAGGTAATTGACAGAGTAAAGTGAAATCCACCACCAACATGGACGTTGGAATTTAATGTTGAAGGGTGATTATGGACAAACTAGGACAGATAGGTGTTGGGTGTTTTGCTTGACAAAATGGGAAAGTTGAGTGATCTTTCCAGGGCCAATATTGGCAAAGGTTTCAGAGCTGCGATTTGGGCAATGAGGGAAGCTTTAAAATGAAAGGTAATTTTTGAAAAAAGGAACTCTTTAAAATGTATTTTATTTTCAAATATTATTTTAATTGCACCTGTTAATTAAGGAGACCATTTACTTTGTGTCCATTAATCGCTATAGTCCATTAAGGAAATTACTGTTTGTACTGTGAACCATCATTCGGTCATAAGATAATGAAACAAGAGATTTCGCCTTCATCCAAGTAATTTGATGTTTCTTCCAACCACTAAATTCATATAACTGAGTCGAGGGACCCATAAACTCTACTAGAAGGTGAAGCTGGGGAGGAGGATTTTTTTCCTTATTTTGGAACCAAATGTTTCCATTGAATCTAAATTCCTGAACCTCCTCCCTCATTCTGCTGGTAAAAGTAGCTAACAAAGATCTTAAACACGCGTCATCTCCTTTTTTCTTATTCCATGTCATTGTCCACGATAGAGGTCTAAGCTCAAGCGCGTGGGGCCCAACAACCCTGACCCACTTTTCCACTCTCTTGACCTGACCTCAGACCTCCTGCTCCTCCATCATCACAGACCCACTTCCTTTGGTCCTTATAAAATGAGCACCACTCTAATTCAGTCCTTAAAACAAACCACCCCAAATCAATACTCCAAAACATGGAGGAGAAAAGAGCAGCAACAACAGAGTTATCTCTATTTTTTATTCTGTATGAAAGCTGCAATTCGATTGATTTGAAACCCAAAATCTCATTTCATTGCTTCTGGTTTGTGTGATTTCTTCACTTTCATTGCTTGAGAAAGGATTTTGTTTTTATTTCTTAATCTCCTTTTGAATGAGAGAAGGTGCCTCTGCTATTCATGCTGAAGTTGCAGATTGCTAGCTAAATTTCTATTTAAATCTTTGTGATAAAGTTGGGATTGGGGGGAGGAGGAGGAGGATGGGATGGGCTTGGAACTTTTTGTTCACCAAACACCCTCTTGTTTCCTTTCTTATGATTTCTAGCCTTTATTATATTCACCTAACCCTCTTTATTTTTTTGCGGCGATTTAATTCATTTTCTCCAAATTTTTTATGGTTTTTTATATGATCTGCACTGTTCTTTTAATGATTTTTATTTGCAGTACTCCTAAGGCTTGAGTTTGATGGTCTCAATCATAGATGGAAATTATTATTTTTAGAGATTGCAAAATCAGACATCCTGGGCCTGTTTGCCTACCTATGGAATTGGCATTCACTGTAAAGAGGATTTGCTGAATGTTGAAACAAAGTGATTAAGAGATAAGTAGCGAAGGGTATAAAGTGGAAATGCAATTGAGACCGTTAGCTTCATTACATAATGCCCGATTTATTGCCTTAAACTTCTATGTTGGTTTTGTCTCAATTACTTTTCTGTAAATTTGTATACATGTGAAAAAGATTTACTGCCTGATTTAGGGTTTAGATGGTTCTGATGATGTACAACACCTTTTTTTTTCCCCATGATCTGCACTGCTCTTTTCATGTTTTTGTGTTTTCTTCTCTGTTTTCAGCTCATCTCATGTAGATTGATCTCTTCATTTCCCAATTTGTTGGCGTACTCCTGTGATTTTTTATTTTTTTTGTGCATTTGTGAATGATGTTTTAGAGATTTTGCCTGCTTGAGTTTGTAGATTTTAATGCTGCAAGTATGCGAAATAAATCGGTTGAATGATCTGTGCTTGAGTATTTTTATGAAAAAAATTTATGATTCCTTCTCCATAAGTTGCCCTAATGTCTCTCTTCTTTGTTTTTCTGTTTGGATGGAATTATGGTACGGACTGGTGGATTTCTTTTCTAACAGATTCGTTGATTTGTTCTTTCCCGTGTTCCCTTCCTGTTTTTGACCTTCACATGATGCAAGCATGCACTGATTTGAATGGAATCTGATCAAATGAATGAATAGAACATTGTCTCTGTAAAGGTGAAGAGAACAGAATGAACTAGAGATTTGTGGGAAATTGGTGATGTCCCAAGATACCTCTGGATTTTAATATTGGATCTTTGGTTATCATGGACTTGAGAGACTCTGTCAAACAGGTGATCTTTTTTTTTTTTTTAATAGGACATTAGTTGAATTAATGTGATAGGGATTTGAAAATGAAATAGTTATATACCCATAATTCCAATTGGTTGTGAGTTGTGAATCAAGTCCCACAAAGTTTAGTTATCAGGCCTAAATTCTACGACCCAGATTGAACCAAGGGTCTCAGAAGTAGGCTTGATTCTGGCTTCTTGTTACTTGAGTTCCATGTTCAACGCCATGTAGGGCTGGTACTTTCTACATTAGGCTGAATTTGGGCTAGTGTGTAGAAACACTGTCAGACCACAACTTTTTTGGCCCCACATTGAGAAATGAGGAATTACGTCAACATACTGCACTGATGATGTACATGTAGGGGATCCTGATGTGCCCATTCCATCTAAATGGAATCTGGTTTTCGATGGTTGAGATCAGTACTTAGCTGGGACCTTGACAAATGGATCCTGATGTGCCCATTCCATTTAAATTTAGGGATGACGGGTTATCTTTTTTTTATTTTTATTTTTATTTTTTATTTTCTGTCCCTGGATAGGATTTTATGCAGTATTTGGTTAGTTGGACCATTAAAGTTCTGTGCATGATTTTGCTGTGCTGAAATCGATGATCGCACTAATTTGGTTTCTTCCCTCTAAAAATCCAATTTTTTGGGGGTGCAGGTGATCATTTAGAGTGAAAGAGTGCTGCTGAGAGCACCATAAGTGATTATTATAGATATTGTTTCCGTCATCGAAGCCTCATCTAACCTATCTCAGGTCATCTTTGTGAGTTTTATTTTTCCATTCAACCCTATTGGTGTCCGTATTTTATATAACTCAACAATTCATTAGTATCCAAACTAATGTAATTCTCAATTCAGTTCATTCTAAATGCATGGTTAACCAATAACCATCTATCCTGCAAAAGTAGGAAGACTTTTATTGTGATTTTGGGTACATTGATGTTGCAACTCGGGTCACAGATGAAACCACTGGATTGAGATTCTCACTTTGACTTCTAGGATATCAAGCAGTATTAGGTTGTTTTCCTTTAAATTCGAATTCATTTTGTATTTTCACATTGTGGGTTCCTTCATCTTCTAAATATCTATCCACCTTTCTATTAACAGCGCTTGTGAGTATGACGGCAAAAAGTGGGTCAATCACAGGAGGATAATCAGTCCTGCCTTCCATCTTCAGAGGTTGAAGGTTTGTATCAACTTTAATGAGCTTTCTTCAGGATGACCAAAACATGATTCTTTCTTTCTTCTTTTTTTAACATATTCCTACCATTGAAAGTTGTTACTTGCTCTAAAGATATGTGAATGATCATCAATTTTTTCTGTTTGATATTTGTAGTGGTTGCTACCGGCATTCTCTACTAGAATACCTATATATATATCCAGATTCCTTAATCTTGGTTGGTTTTAGGGAATACATAGTAATGATGGATAAGGTGAAAATTCCATGAATGTCATGAAGATACAAAAAAGGTGACTAATCTGATCGCTCCTGCTTATTAATGTCTGAATGTGTCAAAGCCAGCAAGAGGAAGAAGAGAGAAATCACTTTGTGAATTCGATGATCCCTTTTGAGGGTCACAATGCTTCAATATATAGATTTAATGTTTCTATGTGTTACAATGATTGTGGTAATCAATTAAATTACAGTCAATCTAATCTAATTATCATCTAATCATATCTCCTAATAAGGCAAAGAATCAATTACATATATGTACAAACGAGACTAGTTTTGGCCCACAAGTTGGGTTTTATTTGTCATGGGTTGTGATCCACTGACCCATTTGACACCCCCCCTCAAATTGATGCGGATGAATCCACGAGCATCAATTTGCCAACTAAGAATTGGTGTCTTGGCCGAGGAAGTCCCTTGGTAAATATATCTGCAATTTGAAGTCCGGTAGGAACATGTGGAAGGGTAATTGCTTCTCGCACAAATTCATCACGGATGTAATGATAGGCCACTTCAATATGCTTTGTGCCTTCATGGAAGACATGATTTTCGGTAATCTGTATGGCACTGGTATTGTCGACATAGAGAGGTGTAGGGCCAGATTATGGAAATCCAAGCTCAGAAAGGAGACCCCGAAGCTTGAAAATTTCAGAGGTGGCGGCAGACATAGCCAGATATTCTGCTTCTGTGGATGATTTGGAGACTGTATCTTATTTCTTACACTTCCAGGAGATCAACGAGTCCCTTAAGAACATGCACCAACCTGTGGTAGACCGTCGACTATCAGGACAACCGGCCCAGTCAGAATCTGAGTAAGCAATGAGAGAAGTCGAATTGCCCACAGGAAAGAAAAGGCCACGAGATGGTGTATGAAGAACATATCGAAGAATGCGCTGAACTGCAACGAGGTGGAGATGGCGTGGTTGTGTCATGAACTGACTGACCATATTCACCGCATATGAGATATCAGGCCTAGTGAAGTCAAGTAGATCAAGCTGCTGACTAAACGACGATACATTATGGCATCAAGAAGAAGATCACCCGTATCGTGTGCGAGCTGAATATTGGCCTCAACAGGTGTATCTACAGGAGTTGAGTGTTGAAGACCGGTTGTCTCAATGAGATCCATAGCATGTTTGTGTTGATCGAGGATGAGACCTTTCTCTGACTGATGAACCTCAAGGCCTAAGAAGTATGTGAGTGGCCCTAAATCTTTAATATGAAAAGATTCATGTAAGGATGCTTGTAAATGGGTGATCATGCCTGAATCTATCCCAAATATAATGATATAATCCACATAAACCAAAAGGACAATAATCCCATTCGAGGAGCATTGAAGGAATATAGAAGGATGGATCAGAGGCACTTTGAGTGAACTGAAGATGAAGGAGAGCATCCCTAAAATTTTCAAACCAAGCGTGCGGGGCTTACTTAAGATCATATAGAGAGCGTTGTAAGTTGGCACAGTCTCCTGCCGAGGCGCCCGTAATTCCTTGGGGAAGTCGCATATAGACTTCTTCCTTGAGATTACCATGAAGGAAGGCATTCTTGACTTCAAATTGGTAAAGTGGCCATGAATGAGAGGCAGCAATGGCAAGATCAATACGGATTGTGGTCATTTTTTCAACTGGGCAAACATTTCTTCATAGTCGATACCATATTCTTGTCGGTTGCCCAGTGCTACTAACCGTGCTTTATAGCGATCCAATGAGCCATCTACCTTCAGTTTGACTGAAAAAACCCATTTGCAGCCGATAGTTTTTGCAGATGAGGGACATGGAACTATATCCCAAGTATGATTATCCTGCAGTGCAACTAATTCTTCTTGCATAGCCTTTCGCCAATAGTCATGCTTCACCACTTGTAAGTAAGAGGTAGGAATAGCAATGGAGGATAGCGTAGCAAGCAAAGATGTGTGGGTGAACCCATATTTTTCTGGAGGCTTGGAGAGACGAGTAGAACCTCAAAGCTGAACTAGAGATGAAGCAGCATGTGATGAAGCGGGAGCAAGATCAGGTGCCGGGGAGGGATCCGGAGGGGGAGGCAATAATGGAACATCCTTATGACGGCGTCGTTCATAAACAATGAGTGGAGAAGAGATTGTATTAGAAAAATCTGGTAGATGAGAAAAAGAAGGTAAAGGCGAGGAATGGGTGGGAAAAAAATGTTGGTTTACGAAAAATATGACATTTCGAGAGATGCGAAGGCGGTTGAGCACATGATCATAGCAAATATACCCTTTTTGGTGAGATGGATAGCCAAGGAATGTACATTGAGCTGATTGAGCAGTTAAATTGGTACGTTCAGTAGGAGGAAGTTGAACAAAACACACACATCCAAAAATATGCAGGTGGGTATAAGTAGGATCTGTATGAAAGAGATGAAAGTATGGTGTTTGATTGGTGAGGCGATGTGATGGTAAGCGATTGATTAAGTGAACTACAGTGGCCAAAGCTTTGGGCCAGAATTTTGTGAGAACTGAAGATTCTAAGAGAAGAGAACGAACAGTATTGAGGAGATGTCTGTTTTTCCGTTCAGCAACTCCATTCTGTTGAGGAGTATAAGGGCACGATCGTTGCGATAAAATCCCGTGTTTTTGCAAATAATTTTGAAACTGGTGGGACATATTCCCCTTCGGAATCAGATCGGAGAACTTTTATGCGAGTAGAAAATTGATTTTCAACATAAGCCATAAATTTTTGGAAAGCATCAAAGACTTAAGATTTAGAATGCAAGAAATAAACCCATGTGAATGTACTATGATCATCAATAAATGTGACAAAATATTTGAAATTTGTATGAGAGACTATAGGAGTAATCTCCCAGACGTCACTATGAATAATGTCAAAGCAATTTGAAGCCATAGTAGATTTGGAAGAAAAAGGAAGGACTTTGCTTTTTCCAAGTTTGCAAACAGAACACTCTTAAGAAATGTGACTAAAAGAATTTTTGTTTTCATTAATGCTACCAGTGCTCAACATCAAAGATAACAACTTTGAATGAGGATGGCCTAATCTATTATGCCAGAGCCTCCAAACATCTTGAGGAGAAAAACATGAAAATGCATAGATCTGTTTATTCTGAGAAATAGGCATACCAAGAGGAAACGGGCGTCCACACTTAAGCCCCTTCGCGATCACCGTCCCCGACACTTGATCCTGCACAACACAACCATTCCGAGAAAAAGAAACATTACAATTATCATCAATCAGTTATTCGACAGACAGAAGATTTGTAGTTAGATGAGGAGAGAGGGACATTTGTGAGAGGTAATGAATGAATAATATCACCAATAGCTGTAATAGGAAGCTTTTGACCATGAACAATATGGACTTGCAAATTTCGATTGTATGGTTGCAGGTTAGAGAGATGAGTGGTGGAGGTCATGTGATTTGAAGCTCTAGAATCAATAAATCATATGGAGGAAGATGATTATTGGTTACTTGAAATGCCAAGTGCAAAGAAGGCATTTGTGCTCATTTGTTGAATAAGCTCAGGGTTGATTTGAGGAGCATTATTGGAGGCAGGAGGTGGTGAAGGCATGACCGGTGCTGAAGAACTATTATTAGAAGTAGTAGCATCTGCAGTGTTGACATGATATGCTCATGGAGTACGATTTTGTGGGCGCCTTTTGCAGTTAGTAATAACATGACCATTTGATTTGCAGTAATTACAAAACTTGGTCTTACACTTTGAGGCATAGTGTCAATAACTCTTGCAGCCAAAGCATTGGATTTTGCTGAGATCTTTTGCAGGGGGTTGTCCTTTAGCAGCAAAAGTGGTATGATGAACGATCCCTCCCGGACCGTGAGAGACACCCGAGGTGTAATTGGCAGTGGCAGCATATGATACATCAGGAGAGTTTCTTGAGGACTGTTGCTTCAGAATATGCTGAGTGAGCTGACTTTGTTCCTCGCGCAAGAGTTCATTAAGACGCTCATTCAAGGATGGAGATGGAACCCTGCTCATCAGATTGGAACGAACGATCTCATATTCAGATCTCAATTTCATGAGGAACTAGTCTCTATGAGAAGTTGCTTGTGATTTTTGAATCTCAGAGAGGGTTGCCTCAGATACATTGAGGTATTTGTTTTCGTCATATTCTGCCCATAAATTGAGAAAACCTGTATAATAGTCCTGGATGGAAGAGGTGCCTTTTTGGGAATGTTGAGTAATCTCCAGTTCAAGTTGGTATTGACGGGTAGAGTTCCCTTGGTGATACACTTGTTTCAGATATTCCCACATCTCCTTGGAGGTCTTGTAAGGTTTGAGATTTAGGATATATTATGGTTCAACAGAACCAAGAATCCAAGTTTTGATCTTGGCATCCTTTGTATTCCAAGATAGTATTTTTTTTCTCATCTTCCTTAGGTCGTGGATCCCATCTTAAAACAAGTCCCCACATTTCCTTTCCTTCAAGAAATACTTGAAATTGATATGACCAGGAAGTGTAATTCTTGCCATTAAATTTGATCAAGGCAATTACATGCTTTTCCATTTCAGTAGATCTATCACAATGTGTAAGAAAATCCCACTGTGCTAAACTAAACCGAGAAAGGATGCGAAACAGAGAGGATTCACTGGAGAAGTTGATTTGATGAATGAAGGTTGATTTGTTGATTCACAGGAGAAGTTCTGCAATGATGCTTGTATGGAGATGTTTCTGAAATCTAAAGGTGATAATGTGAAGAAGGCAGCAAAGCATTTGAGATCTTGTCTCTCTTGGAGAGAGAGCATTGGGACTGGTATGAGCCTTTGGTTATACTAGAAGCTAAAAGCATTCAAACTAGATAAATTGGACCCTTTTTTTTTCTCTTGAAAGAAGTGATGAAATCTCTCTTTTTTCTTCTTTTTCAAATGCACTGTCTCATACATGTTAATGTTGTTCTTCTTTGATACTTACGTTTCTCACCAATTGGGAATTGAAACTACCTACATGGACCTAATAATGCACTCAAGGCTTTCCCCAAGGATGTTCCAATGAGGTGGGAGAAGATCGCGGCGGCGGTCCCTGGAAAATCAAAGGCCTGTTGTGGGTTGCTGAGTTGAAGAGGGATTTTAGGAGCTCAAAGGCTTCAGATGCAACATAAAGGGGACTGCTTCATTTCCAATTGCATTTGCAATGATTGTTCTTCTTTATGCTTTGCTTTCCTCTGCTCTCTCACTCTTTTTTTCTATAGTAAACACAGACCATTATTGTTGGCAAAGGCCAGAGGACATGACTACTGATCGCCATGCTTATCGGATCGACACCAACAATACCGGGTCGGATCTTGCCGGAGAAACTGCAGCTGCAATGGCCGCGGCGTCCATCGTTTTCCAGCACTCCAATCCGGCCTACTCCAATGAGCTGCTCACCCATGCCAAATAGGTCTTATATCCCTCACACCCCACGCAAGTTAGCCAATTCATACTATAAGTTTATAACATGAGCCTCTTTATTTTTTTTGGTCTCACTCACCATCTTATATCTATCTAGCAGTTTTTAAGGGCCTTGATTGAGTATTTTCCAGGTGCTTTACCTGACCCAAGTGGCCCATGTTAGAAAAACCATGCTTTCATTTTCTAATGTTGTTACACCCTGACCCAAACTAATCATGATTAAGGCTAATTAATTGAGATTAATGCTAATTAAGTATGGATAAATGGGTTAATCAAGGTTAATGACCAAAGAGAGACAAATTAGTTTCAGATGATGCATTAAGCATAATGAAATGAATTGAGTTGGTTAAAATGAGTTTAGACTCAAACAAGGTAGACTAAGGACTTTTTCGTAAATACAGGTTTCCGCGTATTTCGTCAAATACGGAAATTCTTGATACCAACGCATGTATCTCGAATAGTACGTTAACTTTCATAATAGACGCGGTTCCATTTGACCTCAAATGGACGAAGTGAAACTTCATTTGACTCAATATGTAATAAAGCTTATTAAGAGGGGGTTTTAGTGTGAAGTGTCCTTATATTAGAATGAAATGGATCCTTCATTCATTTCACCTCTCATCCTCACCTCCTTCCTTTTTCTCTTCTATTCCTCTTCATCAAGAGTGAGAATAGGAGTGCTTGAGTGGCTTTGAGTGAGGAAACTCCATCTTCATCTTTTTCCTCAAGTCATTCCTCCATTTTTGAAGCAATAAAGCTTGAAAGAGAACTCAAGATCTCTTTGCTTGGAGCCACAAGTAGTTGGTCCTACCTTAGGATTTCCACGTTCTATTGAGTAGATAGAAGTAGTGTGTAGCACAAATAGCTCATAGATTTGTGTATTTCATGTTTTCTTGGAATATAGGGTTTCATTGGGGGTTTTCATCTAAAAAACAAGCTAAGGAGAGAGGGCTTTTGCTACTAAACTTTAAGAGAGGCAAGTATATACATTTCTAGTGATTTGTGATGTTATAGAACTTGGATGAACTCAAGGAGTTCAAAAATATTGATTTTTTTTCAAGAACTTCTGAAGCTCGAGAATGAGCTTCTGGGTGAATTTCGGCTAGCCGCGAGGCTAACCGTCAGAAATCCCCAATTTGGCGAGCTTCTGGAAAGCTGACCGCCAGCTAACCGCCGAATTTCGGTTAGTTGAAATTGGAATTTTGGCTAGCCGAAAGGTAACCGCTGAGCTGACCGAAATTGGGTAAAAAATGCGTCAGAAAACGAGCTTCTGGAAAGCTGACCGTGAGCTAATCGAACCTGGTTCGGCTAGCTGCCAACAAAGTTTCAGCTAACCACCAGTGCAGTTTCGGCTAACCGCCAGGTAGCCGCCGAGGTAACCGAACTTAACCAGATTATTCATAGTGAAGGAAAATTTGGCCAATCGCGGTCCTCTCGATTGGGGGACTCGGTTCGAGTCCAGTGGATTTTGGATTTTTGCATTGACTAAGATTGCTTATGTGATCATAGATACTCCTCATGTAGTTAAGACAAGTCATGAGGTAAATTGTGATTGATCTGAATGGAAAGCCTAGTCGTTGAGGCTAATGTTAATGATATCTAAACCTTCATAAGTGTAGCTAAGGTTATCTAATGCACAATCTAATTAAAGTAATGTCATCCACAGTAACACGTGCATTGATAACTAACGTTTCACTCAATTGTTGGTTTAGATGATTGTTTTTAGAGGGCATTATATAGTAGTTTCTTAAGCTCGTTATTGAGCCACACTGAATTGACATTGAACTCACACTGAATTGATGAATGATCACTAGAGATGACACTGAATAATGAATAGTTGCTAAAGGTAACATTGAGTAAATGATTAATCCTACTCAGCAGATGGATTTTGGGGCATTCCGGAGCTCCGTGGTGATGCTAGTTGTCCCTGGCCCGGACACTAGTAAGTCTCACATATTCCGATCATATCTATGGGTATTGATTGATGCTTTCCATTTAGAAGATGAATCCTTCCTTTGAGGGAAGACGGTAAATTAAATGAATCATTCCTTGAGGGAAGATGGTACAATGATATGAAATGAAATGAATGAATGAAAGTTACGGTAGTGACCATCTCGTATATTGTCATTTTAGAAATTGTCTGGACTTGTTTAGAATTGGAGTTGTTATTAAATAGATGGAATGAATTCAGTATATGTATTAACATGTGCTATTACTAGATCTGTTTATACATTGTTGAACCGTCGTGTTCACTAGTGTTATTAATGGCATTACATGCCCGATTGCCCCTACCGGTGCAGCAGCTCCCCCGGCGTCAGCGGAGGAGACCACTCCGGTTCCTCCAGGAGGACTAATCGAATCGAATGGACGGAATACCATTTGATATGGATATTCGAGTGCGAAAAGGACTATAATATTTTGAGAAACGTTTTGAAAGGTCATTTTGTACATTCATTTTTGGAATGTAAGTAATTGTTATTTAATGGTGTTGGATATGCCTCGATTGATAAACTATGATGAAAGTAATACATGTATAAGGATTTTATTTTGTATATATGTAAATTCGTAAAGTGATATTATTAATTATAGATTTCCGCAAAAAGAATTGTGTAATTGACAAGTTTATTGAGAATGATATTCCTTGTGGATTCCGTTTTAACTTCGGTTAATTCGGGGTTTACGGGAGTAAGTGTGGCCTCACGCCTCGGGTTTGTCGTAATTCGGGCCCGGGTCGTGACAAATGTGCTCAGGTCGTAGTAGCATGGAGGTGTGGCCCAGTGGACCAGACCTTAATAAAAAAAAAATTGGGTTAGTTATCTTAAAAAATCTGCATTTGTGTGTTTTATAGACAAACCAAAGCTCGTGAAGTAATCTGCATTTTGGGTTATTTTTGTTGTCCACTGTTTTATACTCTTGTTTTTAGTTTTTGCAGGCTGGCATGTGTCCAATGTCATTTATTTAGTGTAACTTGTTGCCGTGTTTGGTTTGGATGTTGATGTGCAGTGTGGATAAGGAGATATTGTGATATGTAAAAAGGTTTAAAGCCAATGAAATGGAGGTCCTCTACCATTCACACTGATTTGTAGCTTGTTGCCGGGGCTGTGGGCATAAATTATTGACATTTCTCTCTCCCTTCATAAAGGGGTATGCCCCTTTGAAATCCTATGTATTTGATTTCGATGATAGGGTTTCAATCATGTCATCCATTACTATTTGAAAATGAAGAAGTACACTTATTCTTATAAACAAAAAAGGTTTAAAGCCACGGTCACAATGTAATCTGATGTCACGTTACATTCCTTTGGAATTAAAACTTAGTGGTCATGTTTTATTATAGTTACGCCAAGTTTTCTCCTTAGATGACAAGTCTTAAGTATTTTATTGTTGACCGTAGCTTTTTGTTCGGGTAAATCCTTCAGTTGGCATCATGTGTGTGCACATGATTATACAGGCGTGCTTGATCGCAACAGGTTGTGTGTTTTGCACTTCGTTTAGGACAGATGACCTTCAGAGTTCAGATTGGGGTCATTTTTCTATATAGAAAAATCAAGTGCTATTGCAGTTTCATGGTGGTTTGATCAACACTTCTGAGTAAAGAGGTCCATCCTTTTGATGGAAAAAGTGCTTCATGCTCATCTCCTAAATTTGAAGATATAGTGAGATGTTCTTTTGCTTGTTTGCCTTTCTTTCTTTACCAATCTATTGCTGTAATCTATTCTTACTTGACTCCAGATAAAGCCCATTACGATCCCAATCTTAGGCCTGTGTGTTAAGACAAAAGCGAGTATTAATGTTTGGGGATATTTAAGAATTTCAAATATTACCCTCCAGCCAGACTCACCAACCAGACAAGAATATCCAAATGATGGGGAACATCAAATGATATCCTCTAAAAAATTCCCAGCACAGAAATTCTTGCAAACTAACACCATTGTGCATCTCTAGATAGATCAATTTAGATCATTGGTCCATTAGATCAAAGGTCAAGACTTGCAAACAAACACCATTGTGCATCTCTAGATAGATCCATTTAGATCATTGGTCCATTAGATCAAAGGTCCATATTTAACAAATAATGAACCCACATTCTATTAAATATAATGGTAATCGTACGTACCTTCAAGTGCCTAATTTGTAGCATTTTCAATCTTGCAAAACTGGCAAAAGCTCGAGGATAAAAACCATTAAATCTGCCAAAAAATGGGCAGAAAAAAAAATCAAATATTTTATAAAAAGGACGGCTCATGAAGGCAGTCGTTTACACTGTTAAACGACAGCCTATGGCAGTCGTTTATTTTTAATTCCGACATAGTGACCGGGTGCTATGTGATTCATTCTCTTCATTCTATTTGGCTTGTATATTGTGAATATTAGAAATGAAGTTTGAGGTTTTGGCATGTACAAGACAATCATCTCCATCTGTTATTATTATGAGCTATCCAGGCTTTTTCATCTGGAGGGATGTAAACAGGTTGGGTGCAGCTTGGGTGGCCTAGTGGACCAAACCGACTCAAAATTCATAAACTAAAGAACAACCCCTTCAGGGACCAGATTTCAAATCTGTGATAGATTATAGATGTTGAACCTGTAATGTTAAGGTTCCAAATAAGGCCATGGGTGCCGCCCATGGTTTTGTTAGTGTGGTTGTGTAGAATTTTCTGGCTGAATAACTGGAGGTCCATTGGCATCCCTAATCACGATAAATGGGCTGGACCGATCGAACCTTTCCCAGTTCAAGTTTGTCTTGAATACCAATCATAGCTGAATTCTGTTGGAGTTAATTGAGTTAAAGCAATGGTAACTAGAAAATTATGCCAATCTAATTGAAACTTTAGGTTTATTTAACCATGCACAACAAGGTTAGGCTCTTGTAATTTTTAGACATGGAAATTCTCTTAAGCATCACTTACATGCCATTAAAGGACTGAATTGTATACACCACTTTCAGCAGCCATTAGTAAGGTCAAGTAACAATTGAGCTAGCTCCGCTTATTTACAACTTTTGACTAGAAGATTCCAGCTACGAGCAACCTGCACCCCTTTGATAGTCTTGTCATCCCATGATCCGGCTTTAGGCCTAATGTTACACTCATTGTTGGATTGAATTTAAAACATATCTACGTGTTAAGATGCTAATCTTTTTAGGCAGTTAATTCAAGGGCTAAGATAATTCAGTAGGCCAATTTTTTTACTGTCCCTCGCCCATAAAAAAAAATATTCCATCTACTCTTGTCCCATTGATAGACATGCATCTAAATGGCCCCACAAGCTAGATTGTATGGAAGCAAAATGCAGTATACTCATACGAGAACATTCTCCTTGTAACACCTTATTTATACATAATCTCCAATGACATGGGGGGATGATTATGAACAAAAAAAAGAACCTATTTATCTGTCTGAGACTGGGAGAGAATATTCAGATGTCAAGCCCAAGCACACCACCTAGGCTAGGAATGGTAATGGGCTTAATTAAACGGGTCAGTGTAACTATCCAGCCCAAGCCCCAATAAAGAGTTCTTACTTCGTACTTCAAAGCCCCTTTCCAGGCAGTATTTTCTTTCTTTCTTTGTTCCACATCCACAGAGCACGGTGCATCGCGTTAATGGCCGCTTCGGTTCCTTCTATTTCTCGCTCAAGAACGGCCATCGCTGCAGTCAGAAAGGGTACTGCTACTTCTCCATTCTCTCTCTTTTCGGACCCATTTCCAATTACTACTATCAATTCCTATTATTCTAATACTGCAAAGGTATTGAATCCTGACGACGCATTGAGCCGAACCCAGTTCTTAGATTTTGTGAAAGATCGATCTAAATCTAAATCTGAGAATTTGAAGCTTGATGATGCATTGGGTTGGTTTGATCGTATGGTTCTCATGAAACCCTTGCCCCCTGTTGATGTTTTCAATCATCTATTGGGGGCTGTTAACAAAATCAAGCATCATTCCACTGTTGCTGCTCTCTATATGAGGATGAAGTCGACTGGGATTGCACCCAACATATTTACTCTGAACATTCTGCTCAACTGTTACTGCAGATTGAAGAGGGTCGATCTGGGGTTTGCCATTTTGGGAGATTTCTTTAAACGAGGCATCGAACCTGATGCGGCTACATTTGCTACCATCATAGATGGGCTCTGCAAGAGTGGGAAGGTGGATGCTGCTCTTGAGCTGCTCAAGGCGATGGAGAAGGGAACATGTAGACCGAACACTTTTGTATATAACACCATCATACATGGGCTTTGCAACAAAGGGTTGGTGAAAGAGGCCGTGGACCTCTTTTCAGAAATTGTGGAGAAGGGGTATGGACCTGACATAATTACATACAGTACCATCATCAATGGGCTTTGCAAGAATGGAAATGTGAGTGTTGCTCTCCATTTGTTTAGGAAGATGGAGAGGGGAAGATGTAGGCCTGATAATTTTACGTACAACACCATCATTGATGGTCTGTGCAAAGAAGGGCTTTTGGATGAGGCCCTGGCTCTCTTTTCAGAAATGGTGGAGAAGGGGTATGGACCTGACATAGTTACATACAATACCATGATGAATGGGCTTTGCAAGAATGCAAATGTGAGTGTTGCTCTCCATTTGTTTAGGAAGATGGAGAGGGGAAAATGTAGGCCTGATACTTTTACGTACAACACCATCATTGATGGTCTGTGCAAAGAAGGGCTTTTGGATGAGGCCCTGGCTCTCTTTTCAGAAATGGTGGAGAAGGGGTATGGACCTGACATAGTTACATGCAATACCATCATCAATGGGCTTTCCGAGAATGGAAATGTGAGTGCTGCTCTCCATTTGTTTAGGAAGATGGAGAGGGGAAAAATTAGGCCTGATACTTTTACGTACAGCACGATCATTGATGGTCTGTGCAAAGAAGGGCTTTTGGATGAGGCCATGGACCTCTTTTCAGAAATGGTGGAGAATGGGTATGGACTTGACATAATTACATACAATACCATCATCAACGGGCTTTGCAAGACTGGAAATGTTACTCCTGCACTTGATTTGTTTAGAAAGATGGAGAGGAAAATATTTAGGCCTGATCCTTGCACATACAGTATTATCATTGATGGTCTGTGCAAAGAAGGGCTTTTGGATGAGGCCCTGGCTCTCTTTTCAGAAATGGTTGGTAATAGTATTTCACCAGATGTTGTCACTATGGAGAAGGGAACATGTAGACCGGACACTTTCGTATATAACACCATCATACGTGGGCTTTGCAAAAAAGGGTTGGTGAAAGAGGCCATGGACCTCTTTTCAGAAATGGTGGAGAAGGGGTATGGACCTGACATAATTACATACAATACCATCATCAATGGGCTTTGCAAGACTGGAAATGTTACTTCTGCACTCGATTTGTTTAGAAAGATGGAGAGGGAAATATTTAGGCCGGATTCTTACACATACAATACTGTCATTGATGGTCTGTGCAGAGAAGGGCTTTTGGATGAGGCCCTGGGTCTCTTTTCAGAAATGGTTGGTAATAGTATTTCACCAAATGTTGTCACTTATAACTCTTTAATTCAGGGATTTACCTGTATGGGTCGGTGGGAAGAAAGCACAAGATTACTCAATGAAATGATAAGTAATGGTATATCTCTGGATGCCGCTACAATTAACGTAGTAATGGATGCTCTTTGTAAAGAGGGGATGGCGGAAAAAGCACACGAATTATTTGACGTGGTGATTCAAAGAGGTGAGAAGCTTAATGCAATTTCTTATAATATATTGATGGATGGTTATTCTTTGCAAGGAAAAATGGACATTGCAATGGAAATCTTTAAGTCTATGGTGGCTGATGGCATTGAGCATGATGTGTACACCTACAGCATCTTGATTAATGGGTTTTGTAAAAGTAGGAGAATAGATGAAGCCATAAGGCTCTTCCAAGAGATGCACCGTAAGGGATTGGTACCGAATACTGTTACTTACAGCACTCTTTTGGGCGGTTTGCTTGGTGCAGGCAGTATTCGGGCAGCACTAACTCTCGTAAATGATATGAATGCTTCTGGCCCAAGTCCTAACCGAATTACATACATTACATTGTTGGATGGACTTTGCAAAAGAAATTATATTGCAGAGGCAATAAATGTATTTCAAGCTATGGTTAACTCTAACTTGCAGCCATGTATCCAAATTTATAACATCCTCATTGATGGTTTGTGTAAAGATGGGAAAATTGAAATGGCAAAAAAGCTATTTGATGGCATCTCTGACAATGGTTTGGTGCCTGATGTGATAACATATAACATAATGATCAATGGTCTGTGCAAAGAAGGTTTGATTGAGGAGGCTAATGAGGTATTCTATAAAATGGAGGAAAATGGTTGCATGCCTGACACTTTCACATTCAATGCAATTCTTCGTGGTTTTGTTAAAATTAATGAGATGCAAAAGGCAGTAGAGTTTTTCCATATGATGGCTAAGAGAGATGTTTTGCCAGATGCAGACACCATGTCTATTGTAGTTGACTTTCTCTCGAAGGACGAGCATTATAAAAAATATGTTGATTGTATTCCTACTTTTGTTCGAAAAGTCCACAAGTAATGTGATGTAATTTGTGAAGTCAGTGCCTTCTCTTCATGCTTCTAATATATCGGGTCAAGAGCTCGCTAAGCAATTGCTCCTTGAACACCATGCCATGAGAAGGTAATTTTCTTCCTAAGACATGCACACTATGTTTATTTTTCTTTTTCTAGCGGATGATGGAATTAGAGAGGCCTTGTGGGTATCCTTGACAGCAGATCAAGGAGATTGAGTCTCACACCTTAATTTCTCAAAGAAAGTAAAACACTGAAACTCTCACACAAAACCTCTAGACTTACTTAGTAATAGCCTTACATCCCGTATGTATGAGTTTATTATGGCATTTATTTTGAATATGTCATTTTGAGCTGAGAAATTTGTGTCCAACTCCCAAAATGGGTAGGTAATGCGTGCAGCCTCTAAGTTTTTAAAATGGTAACAACTGAAGCCTTAAAGTTAAATTGAATGCATTTTTGGCAAGAGGAATGCTCAAGCGATAAGGGATATGGTGGGAGCTTTGCTAATGGGGTGACTTACAATTTCCTGAAAATCCAAACATTAGGGTTTGCTAAAGTTGGATACACGATATTCATCCAGATATGTTAAATATGAAACTTGCCATTTTTGGTATTTTGTTTTATGTTTGTCTATTTCTTGTCTTTGTCTAATTTCTCCTATTTCCTTACTTCTAACAATAACTTCACTAAACCTTGAAAACTATAGAGGACTCATTTCTGAGAAGAAAATTATAATATAAGAAGGTGTTATCGATCGTATTTCCTTTTTGTTCATTTGTTGTAGTTATGCTTTTAGCACAATTTTTTTCTATTTTAGTGATTGTTTTCAAATTGAACAGGGTTAATTATTGTCTCTTAATTGTGATTCTAATTTCCATTGTTTTAGCTGAATTTGATTCTTTATTGAGAATGCATGTCAGTGCATCTGGATGCACCACATTTAATGTTTGTTTTTAAGTGGCCACTTTGATGATGAAAAATTAAATCACAGCGTTACTGCTACTGGTTGTTGAGGGAAACATTACTTCTACTAGTTTTGAAGGAAACAACACTACATCATTTGATTCTTTGCACATTTTCATTCATTATTTCATTTCCGGTTCTCTCTCACCAGCTTCACATTTTTTGTCTAATTTTTCAGTAACTCTTCCCTGGATACATGAATCTTCTTTTTTCACATGCAGATTTTATGATCCCATGATTGAGCTTGAGAAGACTGACCTCAGGACTTTAGTGAACTCTCAACTAATGTGTTCTGAGTGCCTACAGTAGTCCAAAGGCAGTTTCTGTTGTAAATTCATCATCAGAGAAGTTACAAGGAGCAAGAGGGAGTTTACACTTTATAGAAGCTGTGTAAATGTCAAATGAAGCGGACAAGATTTAAGATTTTCTAAAGAAATGGTGCGTTATTAACAACATTGACCTCATCTTATTCTTTGGTTTAGACTTTTATTTTACTTTATTTAAAGTTCTATTGGCACTGGACTTTCTGCCATAGATGTTCTACCTGAAGCTACGAAAGGTTTGGTAGTGGTGGAAACCCCAAGTCTTCTGTATGCAATGCTGGAAGAGTCTCTTAATGTCTCAGCATCTTGCTTGGTTAATTTGTTATATAGTTATATTTGGGACCTATTACCTGATACAAAAGGAAACCAATACAGGAGATGACTGCACTATCTGCTCAAATATCAGAATGTGGTATTAGATAGTGGCTGTCAACAATTATGAGGGAAATGTGGGAAAACATGGATATAACCTAAGTAGCACTATGTCCATGTGTCTGTTGAACTGTAGGGAAGTACCTGTGATCTTCTTGGAACTTGCCTTGGCAAATGCAAGAGGTATAGAAAGTTGGGCATTGCTGAAGAGAGTGGGGATTCTCTCCTGCCAACCTAATAGATAAAATAGGATGACTGGGGGTCTCTTGTGGCATCCCCAAGGTAAGTTCTAGACCTGGGCACCTTGGTGTAAGCGCATTTTTCTTGGAATGGCATGGAAAAAGCGGACTTTTTTTTTTTTGGTGGAAAAGTTCTTTTGATGTTTGGTTCAAAAGCTTTTTCAAGGAAATAGCATCAAAAGCGATGCGGTTTTTCATGAATTGATAGAAAAGTGTTTCCTAGTGGTGGATGGGTGGATTAGGAAAAGAAAAAAAAGGAAACAATTCCGCAGAAAAGTGAAGTCCACAGACTTCCATTTATGATCATTTGGTGTAAGTATATTTCTACGAGGAAGAGTGCAAAAAAGCTGTTCAGTTTTCTGCTGTTTTCGTAGACACTACAAAAATGTGCTTTGCCGCATTCTTTTGCATGGAACTGATTTAATAGTAAATTCTATGAAATGTATTCCTATTACACTATGAAAAATGGTGAAGAAGATTCACAAGTGACCATTTTCCACATAAAAAATTAGCAGGTTTCTGTGAAAAGCCTGTTTCCATGTGTTTGGTGCAGCATAAATCCTCAGAAATGGAATTATGCGGTGTCTTATTTTTTCAAAGGAGCCTCCGAACTTCGTCTCCCATGGGGAGGGGTCAGACTTCTGTTTCTGCAGAAAAATTCCGCTACTTTTCCAAATGTAATGCCTACCCCTTTCTCTATGGGAACCCTACTCCGTATCTAATGATGCAAGGTTCCTTTTCCAATCCTGATCATCGTTCTCTTCTTCACCGACAACAATCCAAATCAGCGACAAGCCTCAAGGCACATGTCATTGGTTAATGCCATTCAATCAATTCGTACCACCATAAAATTGATGAATCATAAGGGTCGCGACCCAACCCCTAGTTGATGGAACACAGAACTTTTGAATCCTTACCGTTCAATCTGTCCCTATTATCGTGAAATTCGGGGATCCCATATTTCCATCCGATCGGAGTAATACTGGCCATCAGATTGATTCTTTACACCATAAAAACCTGAGAAACATTATTCTAATGTACACTGATGTATTACCAAAAAAATAGATTCACTACTACAGTTTGTGAAATTTGTATTCAATTCCTTTCTTTTATATTCTTATCATCTGAAATGGAGGATTTTGTTTATTTTTTTGGGTAAAATAAATGGATTTGTATTGCATGATACATAGAGGTTTTGGTTAGTCTGGTTAGCAACCGAGTCAAGTAAAATTTGTCTTGGAATGAAAATGGAACTTACCAGTGATGGATGGGTAGAGCTGGGGCATCATTGCCTCAGTCAATTGTATTCTATTTGTGCGAAGATCAAGCTCACTTGTTTTATGTTTGATGAAATGCTTGAGAAATGTGTTTTCTCCTAGAATTCCATGTTTGTTGGGTATTTTAATGGTGGGGATTGGAAAGAGGCGGCCCTTAAAATCCGTGTATTTATAGGTATTTACATCTGGTACTTGTGAGTATATTTTTCATCTTAGAAATATAGGACGCCTCAACTAGGTTTAATAAAAGCATTAGGACTGAAGTGCATACCCATAGATACATGGGTTTTGAAGGGCAAGATTGTGATTGATTGGTGAGCTAACTATGGACCAAATTTTAGAGTACAGGAAGAACATCTTGATAATGGAGAATAAGGGCATGATACTTCATGAATCAGTAACAAAGCAACATCTATGATAAGAATTTATAGATTCCGTAGAACTGTTCAATTTTATGCCAGATAGGTATGTTATAGAAACATCTATGATGAGTAGTGGTGGTTGGTTTTTGGAATCCAAGTAATGGCTGGGTTTGCCTACCTTTTCATATGATAGCTTCAACGTTCATATGAGTGGTGGATTGAGTTGATGAACTGTGATAGGTGATTTTGCAGATAAGTTGTGACTGGTGATATGCAGGTGTAGGTTGTTGTATGCGCAGGTTTTGATATATGCAGATGTTGTTGATATATGTATGGTCATTTACCAATTTATAATTTGGGGTTGTGTTCCTTGGATGGAATATTTTGATGATATCAAAATGTGATCTTATTTGCATGCTCGAATGTGCTTTTAATTATTGACCTTAGATGTATATGTAATAAACCAGAAATTGGGACTAATATCATTTGTCCATGTCATGTGGGTGCATCCAGATGAAATATCATAAAAATCCTGTTTGACAATCCATGGAATTTTGAAACTAGTGCAATAGCAAACAAATAGTAAGGGTTTATCCAGATCTTCGTAATGTCGGGTAGTTTATTTGTTTATTTTTTTAATAACTAGGGTATCTCCCACCCAGCTCAACCCGTGGGCCTTTAGCCCTCAGCCCAAGGGACACTCGGTTCTGGACAGCCGAGAAGTAATCCCTAGGGGCACATGCAAACCCTCCTACACATGCATCGGGTAAAACTATGGGAGGTGGCCAATGAAGGTAGGTGTCGAACACAAGACCTCTCCGCTTCATCAGGCGAAGAGTCCTTGGCCATCTTAGCTACCGCTCGTTGGCTCATAATGTCAGGTAATTTGCACCGTTTAAATGATATTTTCTATGTTTAGATTGTAAAGATATAGGTTAGCTCGACCTAATGGCTCAGCCCATAACCCATTAATTGGGCCCGCCCACAATTCAAAAGATTGTATGAGTTGTCTTATGATTGTACAACTAAGAGTAGATATTATTTTCCTTAAACAATACTATAATCATGTAATTAGATCTGTTAAACTAGGCAGCGCTGTATTACAAATACCCATCGTCAATACAAGGAGTACACGATATTCTCTTGCGAACTCTCTCTCTTGCATGCTTCTGGTTTTGTGTTCTGGATACTCTAACATGGTATCAGAGCCTAATCGTGTGTCCATTCAAGTATAAGAGAAGCCCTGCGACAGTTCTGTTTCTTCTGAGAAGCACTGTATTGGCTGTAATCAAAGGTGGCCCACCTGTTGATCACCTTTGCCCAGAAAAATCTTCCTATCCTGGTCGACCATCACTCCTGGGAATTCTACACATTTTTTCCAGAATTTTTGATCATCTGAGGTAGGCCATTCTCCCTGTTTTGTACTTATCTCATTTGAACAAATTGTTTTCATCAAAACTGTTGAAATTTCTGGTTTCTCAAGCTTTCATCGAACTTCCACCTAGAGGAGTTTCGGATTTTTGAGGCAGAGAGCTTTATGTGATCTGATCATCCAGTGGCGCCCACATATCACATCTGTGCTCCAAATCAAGGTCGCCGATCCATTTTTTGACTTGTGGGCTGGCCCGTTTCATTGGTTATGGGCTGACCCCATTAGGTCAAGTTGACCTATATCTTTACATAGATAACCCAAGGTACCCCTACCTAACAGATTTTTTTTTTTTCTCCTTTGTCATGACCACTTATAGGTAATTAGAGTTACAGGTGCCTAAGCAACTGAGTTCTAATGATATACCAAGGTGGATGGTTGATGCTGTTGGGTGTCTAGAGGTGGTATCCATAGATGCTATGTGTAATATCCTGTATTATATGGGCCCAGGATTAGTCTGGCCCAGGTAGTACTTTGGGTTGTTTCCTTATTATGGTATTAGTAGAAGTACTTATTATGGAAATTGGAAATATTGAAAGTGTTACACGTTTTGGGAATAGAGTTGTATAACAACTCTAATAGAGGAAATAAGGAAAAGATTGGAATTAGGAAGTTTTTGCAACTCTCCTAGTAGGACCCCCCTGTTGTTTACTTATTATATTGATTACGAATGCCTCACGTTTATGGTAACTGGAAAAGGGAAAGAGTTGTGAAACAACTGTAAGTGAAAGTATCATTCAATTTTCTTCCTTGTTGTTTGGAGAGCAATTCTGAGAGAGAGAGCTTGATATCTGGGATCAAGGAGAAGAAGAAGGAGAGGAAGGTCATTGACGGATGTCCTATTCGCGCCCGCACATTGTAAAAGCAACGATTGCATATCAAAGTTGAGTGAATCTTCTTAATTACTCTTTAATGGTGCTCTAGATGATTGATAATGCTGAATTGGATGCTTAGCAGTATGTAAAACCTGTTGATTTGAATGAAATCTAATTGGAATGCAAAAGGGAGCATGTTATATGGTTGCTGGAATGATACAAGTAAGAATGGAATGCAATTCCAGGGAAATCAGTCGAATAGGCATGGAACAGTGGAACTCAAGAGGCATGTCGATAATGAACAAAATATTGTTTTGGGGACAATGGGACCACCTGGCCCACTTGATCAGGGATCTGGTCCATGGATCCTGAAGGGGACCCATGGGCGACCCTAGTAGTGGTGGACCCAGGAGGGATGGGCCTCCTGTGGGCCACCATCCTCATGAATATAGCAGCAGAGGCGTGATTCTGCTGGAAACAGGGCAAGGGGTCGTCATTTGTTGTGGGACCCATCTGGCCATTGGACAAGAGATCAGACCCAGACATCTGTTGTGGGACCCATGGGCGACCAGGGTGTAGTGGGACATCTGGGGTTTTGATCAGTGGGACCCACTGAGCAATGGATCCAAACACAGTCAGGCGTGACTGTGTACAGAAGAGCAGTGAATTCCGTTTTTGACTTGTGGACCCCAGGACATGATTTGATGATGAATTAGATCCAATAGGATGATAGATTAGTAGTGGTCGACCATCACCTAGGAGACTGATCATGGATTATGTGAGTGGGACCCATTGGATGCTATATGGGTGTGCCTTCAGGCGTGGACAACCAAAAACTGGGCTCCGTTCATGGATCTGTGACAATTTTAATTGGGTTTGGCCCAGGATTGGTAGGTGATGACCATATAGAGTTTATATACAAATAACTTAAATATTAGATGATTAATTTAATGGTGATTAAAGTAACTGTGATCAATTTAGTCATAGTTAGTTATATGCATTATGATTATTTACTGTATATTATGTTTTGTTCTATGGTGTGGACCAACCATACTCCAATAATACCAATTATGAATTGGAGTGGGGCAAATAAACAGTGAACTTAGTAAGGGTTGGGCCCAAACTGTTGATATGTACATGAGGAAAATTGTTAATAATATTGAGTTGTGGTTGTTATGAGATGGTGAGGTCCCAGACATGGGATGCTGGACTTAGTGTCCGAGCTGTTATAGCGGCTGGTCCATAGGGGACGTGTCTGATGAGACAGGGTCATAGTGACCGGTATACGTGTATACGATGGGCCTTTGAGGCGTGGTAATGTGCATGGGCACGAATGTATATATATATTTATATATATATGGATGTATTTTTTATGGCATTTAATAAATTGATTCAAATATGTTAATCATGTAATATTATGTTTTATGCTGCTTATGTAATTAAAAACATTCATTCACCAATAATACTGATGTTGTGTTGCCCCCTTCAGGTAATCTTACTGCGGGTGGGACAAATCAGGATGGCGTTCAGCACGTAGCCTTTGGCATGCGTGGCTGAAGGGAGAGAATGAGAAAAATATAAATAATTGATAGAAGGATTAGCTTTTGTTTAGCAAATTATTTAATGTTTAGTACATTATTAATTTGAGTCGGAACATAGGATTTGGATTATTCAGAGATTATTGATATTATTCGACTTTTTATAAATTAATTGGTATTATAGTTTGATTTAAATGCCAAATCTCTTATGTGAATTATTTGATAAATGAATGGTAAATATTACCAAGTTATCACGATCCGGATATCCGATAGGGCCCTGGAATTTGGGTCATGACACTATGTTGCAAATATCTCTCGGAAGTGTTGAATTTGTTGGAATACTTGCACATATTTTATCATGTTATTTTATCGATATCAATTTATTTTAACAATGGATCTGTATTTATTTCTTATATCCGCGGGAAGGGCCTGAACACAAATTTATTTGTTCCTGTTTTTTTCTTGGGTTTTTGTTCAGTTGTGTTGAGTGAGAAGATGGTGGATATCAATTGGTTGACTTTAATCAGCGTGCCCAACGAGACCTAGAACGCAAATTTTATAGCAGCACTGTTTTTGTTGACCCAAGATTGACGTCATAAAGCTATTATGAAGATGTTGATGAACTTGAATTCTCCTCAACTCAAACGAGTCACCAATGATGTGCATAATTTGGAGTAATAAATGAGTGAATCTTGTTGTTCCTTCAGTTTTTTTTGGGATGGATGGATTTCCAGACTTTTTCCAGTTCCTTTAATTCTTTTCCTGTTCTTATGGGACTCTGCTAAAAATGTCCAAGAAGAGCACCCCAAAATGACTTCCCATTTTCCAAAAAAAAAAGAGAGAGATGATTGTACTGGAAAAATATCATTAGACTTGGTGTAATCCATTATTTGCAGTACTCTGGCTTCCTCAGAGTACTGTCCTTTTGCATATTAAAGAAGAAGAAGAAGTGATATGAAAAGGACTGTGCCTCATTGTATTTGGCAGCCGTTAATTAATACCCTAATTATCTCAAATAACTGGTGGTTGATTATGGTGGCGATGCATGATATAACTGAAAAATCACAGAAGGATCAAAAGTTTTCACATGGTTCATGGGTATTTTCCTCGGCTGCTTTTGAATTCCCCGAAACCTCAGTTGGTGAGTATATTCTTTTCAGACATTTGTAGCAGTGATATGTATTTTCCTCTGGGCTGCTTTTGAATTCCCCGAAACCTCAGTTGGTGAGTATATTCTTTTCAGACATTTGTAGCAGTGATATGTATAGTCTATGTTTTTTTGGTGAGAAGTGCCAGTCTACAGAGAAGAGTGTCACCCTCAACATTTCAATGAAAATATCCTTGGTACATCCAGACTGGGTTCATGGTAAGTTCTACAGTTTGCTTGGGTTTTCAGCTTGTGCCACTAAACTACTGATATGCAGATTGGCATGATGAGCCCAAACGTCAAAGACCTTTCAGTGAAAATAATTCAATTGTCAAGAATCCTAACCTTCAATTTATAGCTATGAAATAGATGGTAGATGTATCGAATAAAAGAGAAGATCCCAATTCCAACATAAAATGGCACAATTGGGTGTTACAGATTTTCTATGCATCATAGAACTCTAAAAGTGGTATCTTGATTCTTGTCAGGTTTGCTCTTGCTGGAAATGCTGGAATGTTATGGTGCAATCCAAAAAAAAAAAAAAAAAAATCCTTGTACATCGAACCCACTATGTCAAAATGGAAAATTTCTGATGTTTAAGAGAAGAAAGAAACGATGGCCGCTACTGTTGTTTGGTTTTCGATGGCTTTCAGCCGTTAATCCTTCATCTGCAAGTGGATCCCCATGTGATGGTGTAGCCAATGTTACTTGATGCAACAGCTATAGTCTCTGGGCCGTCGTTTACAACCCTAATCGTTTACAGCCCCCTTGTGATCTAAAACATCGTTACACAATCTACAGTCTCCATCGCTCTACCTCTCTCTCCAACTCCCGAAAGAAAAGCCCTAATCCCCGAACCTCCCTTTCTCTCACTCATTCATGGAGTTTTGATCTCTTTGAAGCATTGAATGCATTTGCAGAAGGTCATTTGTGTTGAGGTTTGGATCTGTTGATCGATCAAGAGTTCTGGTTTGATTTTCCTTCTGGAGTTCCTTCTGGATCTCACTTCGCTCTTGAGATTGTGGTTTGGTTTGAATTGGTTTGGATGATTTGAAGCATTTTGAAGCCTTTCGAAGAATCCGTGAAACAAAAGGTTGGATGGTTCGTTTCATCAGCATCTTCTTCTTCCCTTTTGATTCTTCCGTGATCCCATTGATTTTTCTGTTTCTGCAGGTGCATCGTTTGGTGGTGAATAGGGATTCCATTGAATAAGCTGCAGCGAAGAAGGTGGCAAAGGCCTACTTCTCTCCGGCCCTCGGAGAACTCAAGGACCGAATCCTGCTCAAGGAAACCCAGCTCGGAATCGACCATTGCTTGCTCAGGGTATTCCTAACGTCTCCGATTGTCTGATTTTGGTATGAAAGATTTGATCTTTGGGTTTAGTTCCTGCTTTGAACTCTTTGTTTTGATTTTGTTGGAATTAGGATTCGATTCGGATTTCTGCACAATTCATGCTAGATTTTTGTTACTTCAATTGATATTGTTGTGTGGAAAGTGCTGCATTAGTTACTTGGGTATGAGTTTTTTCAGTGAGGAAAAAATGTGTTACAGGGGAAGGTACTGTTACAAGAGGGAGGCTGGTTGGATTCTTACAGTGAGGAATGACATGGGCTTATGCGGATTAAGTAACCTAACCTGAGAGCATGGAGTTGAATAGGGTCATCCTTAACTACATTCAGAACCATGCATATGATTAGGTGTATCCTTTTCTAGTGAGAGGTTGTCATTGTTTAGCACTCATTTGCATGTTTGGAATCTGATTGGTGGAGGGGGGAAAAGTGACACACCCTTTCCCTTTGTTCTGTTTTTATGTGTTTCCATTCCGTTGTTTTACCCAATGAAATGGGGTGCTCTCCATGTAACGTTTTTCACTCAAGGAGAGGGGAAGTTTATAGTCCTCAAGGTTGGCAAGATGGGTTCTGAATTCTGCAGGAGAAAGAGGTGCTAAGGTTGTTGATTGATAATATCACCATCATCATCATCATCATCACCACCACCCCATCAATCTGTTGTCCCTTAAAGAATTTCTTTGTTCTTTTTGAAAATAGGAACTCTTTAAAATGTCTTTTAAATTTGAAGATAAAGTGAGATGTTCTTTTGCTTGTTTGCCTTTCTTTCTTTACCAATCTATTGATGTATTCTATTCTTACTTGACTCCAGATAAAGCCCATGAGCATCCCAATCTTAAGCCTGTCTGTTAAGACAGAAGCGAGTATTCATGTTTGGGGATATTTAAGAATTTCAGATGTTGCTCTCCATCCAGACTCACCAACCAAACAAGAATATCCAAATGATAGGGAACATCTAATGATATACTCTAATAAATTCCCAGCACAGAAATTCTTGCAAACAAACACCATTGTGCATCTCTAGATAAATCCATTTTGATCATTGGTCCATTAGATCAATGGTCCAGACTTGCAAACAAACACCATTGTGCATCTCTAGATAGATCCATTTAGATCATTGGTCCATTAGATCAAAGGTCCAGATTTAACAAATAATGAACCCACATTCTATTAAATATAATGGTAATCGTACGTACCTTCAAGTGCCTAATTTGTAGCATTTTCAATCTTGCAAAACTGACAAAACGTGTGAAGGCAGCCCTTTATTTTAAAGGGAGATGCTCCAATGAGGGATATCTCTCACCTTATATGAGAAATGGGGTGGGGCCCTTACATCCATATCCAATACCAACAACTTAAATGTAAAGCCCACACCCCTATCTCTCATATAAAATAAGAAATATCTCTTATAAGAGCATCTCCCTATTTTAAATTGTGACATAGTGGTACCGGGGACTATGTGATTCATTCTCTTCATTTTATTTGGCTTGTATATTGTGAATATTAGAAATGAAGTTTGAGGTTTTGGCATGTACAAGACAATCATCTCCATCTGTTATTCATTTTATTTGGCTTGTATATTGTGAATATTAGAAATGAAGTTTGAGGTTTTGGCATGTACAAGACAATCATCTCCATCTGTTATTATTATGAGCTATCCAGGCTTTTTCATCTGGAGGGATGTAAACAGGTTGGGTGCAGCTTGGGTGGCCTAGTGGACCAAACCGACTCAACCTCTCCCAGTTCAAGCTTGTCTTGAATACCAATCATAGCTGAATTCTATAGGAGTTAATTAAGTTAAAGCACAGGTAACGAGAAAATTATGCCAATCTAATTGAAACTTTAGGTTTGTTTAACCATGCACAACAAGGTTAGGCTCTTGTAATTTTTAGACATTGAAATTCTCCTAAGCAACACTTACATGCCATCAGAGGACAGAATTGTATACACCACTTTCAGCAGCCATTAGTAAGGTCGAGTAACAATTGAGCAAGCTCGGCCTATTTACAACCTTTGACCAGAAGATCCCCGCTATGAGCAACCTGCACCCTTTTGATAGTCTTGTCATCCCATGATTTGGCATTAGGCCTAATGTTACACTCATTGTTGGATTGAATTTAAAACGTATCTACGTGTTAAGATGTTAATCTTTTTAGGCGGTTAAATCAAGGGCTAAGGTAATCCACTGGGCCGATTTTTTTGGATGTCCCTCGTCAATGAAAAAATACTAGCTACAAAGGCCCATGCCAAAAAATGAAAATATGTTAAAATTTAAGAATTCTTTTGAAATATTGTTAAGATAAAATAAATATAAAATAAGTTTTTTTATTATCTTTGAATATTAAATTTTTTTCTATGTATGAAAATAAATATAAAATAAAGTAAATTTACATAACACGACGACCCCTTGAATTTAAAGGCATTGACCATTACGACCATCTCATTTACAGATATATTATACCATTGATGATTGAAAATATAAGATAAAGAGATCCATCAGTAGGGGCCACCCTTGAAATGTTTTTAACGTGTGGGACCCACTAATGGCTCTGCATCCAAAGAAGAAAAAAGGGAAGATAAGAAGAAAGGAAATGGATATCAAATGATTTCCTCCTCAATGGGCCACACACCACATCTGGATTTATGGTGATGGAACAGTTGGCCCCCACAGATGATTGATAGTATAATAAAAAAAAATTGAAAGAGGGGGGCGAACAAGTGTAAGAGAAGAAAAAAATATAAAATATGTACATTGCATGAGATGAGTGTACGTGGATATAGATATGAGTCATCATAGTATGTTTCTAATAGTTCTAACTCATATGCACACAAATCATATCCGAACAATTGTCAAAGAAATTAAGCTTGTGTGTGATACTAACCCAGTCTGATTGCCCATTATGGATACATATTGACCTAGAAAACTAATATCTATGCATAATCAATGAGTGGGTCCCACTTCAGAAATATGTTAAATGTGCAGGGCTCACTAATTGATTTGCATCCATTAAGAAACCAGACAGCGGCCAGCAAGCTTGCCTTCCTCCATCAGTGGGGCCCACTTTTAGTAAAAAGGGGTTAAGAGAAGGCCATTGGGATTTCTTCAAATATTGGAGTCCAATCTTGAAATATATTTAATACAAATTGATGCCCGCTACTAGATCCATCCATTTAGAGAAAAAAAAAAAAAAAAAAAACTAAAATGAGAGTAAAGGAGCAACAGTTTGGATTTCATTTATCGGTACAACCCACAAAACATATTTAATATGTGACCCATTGATGATTGAAGATCTAGGGAAAAGAAAACAAACTGACAGTAAAGATTTGCTTATAATTTGGATAATGGCAAGAAATATCACTCAAATTCAAACGTTCATAAAAATATCTTATGAGAGAGGTTTTATGAGAGAAAGAGTAGCTGAGGTGGCACCCCTCACAGCCCACCTCTCCCTTTGCTTTAATATATATAACTAGAAACAAAGGCCCGTGCTAAACTCGAGCAAAAGTCAGTTTTACACTCTTAGAAAAAAGGGGTTAAGAGTAGGCCATTGGGATTTCTTCCAATAGTGGAACCCAATCTTGAAATATATTTAATACGAACTAGTGCCCACTACTGGATCTATCCATTTGGGGAAAAAACCTGGAAGGAGAGTAAAGGAGCAACATTTTAGATTTCATTCATCGGTAGGGCCCACAAAACATATTTAACATGGGACATATTGATGATTAAAGATCTAGGGAAAAGAAAACAAACCGACTGTAAAGATTTTCTTATAATTTGGATAATGGTAAGAAATAAGGCTCAAATTCAAACGTTCATAAATACCTCTCATAAGAGAGGTTTTAGGAGAGAAAGTGTAGCCCAAAGTGAGGTGACACCTTAAAACAATGTGGGTTTTTTTGTGCATATTTCTTTGAAAGGAGAAACTTTTTAGGGACGAGGTGGCACCCCTCACAGCCCACCTCCCCCGCCTCGTGCTTAGCCCGGAGCAAAAAGTAAGATATTACATTTTTAATTTATGAGATATCAAAATTAATTATAAACATATAATAATATATTCATACATATTTATATAATGGGGTCAGTTCAAGCTTATGATAAGGTAAGCTCAAGTGTGTGGTGGGGCCCACTTAGGGACCTACATGAGGATGGGGATGGGGGGTTTCAAGAACTCCCTGTGATCCTCTTCTCTATAAAAAAAAATTAGTCTCAACCGTGATTTCTATCATCTCCATATAGGCCCAAAAGTTTAATGGTCAATAGTCCATTCGGATCGATACATAGTAGATCCAACGGTCCAGTAAATTCGAATTTGACTGAAAGTTGGTGGACATGTACAATTTAGGGGGGGGGGGTCATGTGTTTGGTTCATTTGGATGGACCAAAGGTGGGCCCCACAAGCATGAGCTAGGAGAGCCTTGCTCTTATATAAAAACAGTCAATACATCTTTAATCATAAAATACAAGTGTTATCTTCACATAGGCCAATGGTCATTTCAATCCCCCTACACAAATTTCTTTTCTACCCCTTTGAAGTAGCACCAATACCATTTTAGACTCGATCAAATCGTTTTTTAGCTCTAGATTTAAAAGAAAATGTATAAACATGATATTAACTTTAAAAGACATAAATTATGCGACTTTAAAACCACAAGCTAGTGTTATTTGATCCCAGTAATAATTGGCCCACCTTGGATCAATGTATATATCTCTTAATTATGGGTCCACGTGGGCCCACGGAAGTGTAATCATGGTGGGGCAAACCTAGGGTCATTTATCTATATAATCATATTAGAAAATGATGCCTATAAGATTCAATAAAAAAAAAAAAAAAAACTCCAACCTCAAAATATTTTTATCATAAGCCCATCTATGAGGTGGTCTACCAGAAGGTCAGGTCTGATTTCGTTCACGTGTGACAATCTCTAAATAGAGTAAAGCTCTATTTGGAAACTAAAAGAAAATGATATTTTTAATGAAAAATTTATCAGTGTGAATTGTTGAAAGGTGGGCCCCAAATATTAAAATAAAAAGATGACAATCTTGAGAGGATGGAAGATAGATGGTGTTGAAAGAAAGAATAATCTATAATTAATATTGACCTAGAAAACTAATATCTATGCATAATCCATGAGTGGGTCCCACTGCAGAAATAAGTTAAATGTGCGGGGCCCACTAATTGATTTGCATCCATTAAAAAACCAAACAACAGCCAATAAGCTTGCCTCCCTCCATCGGTGGGGCCCATTCTTAGAAAAAAGGGGTTAAGAGAAGACCATTGGGATTTCATCCAATATTGGAATCCAATCTTGAAATATATTTAACACGAACTGGTGCCCATTACTGGATAATGATAGAAATCACGGTTTGGACTAATTTTTTTATAAAGAAGAGTATCCTAGGGAGTCCTTAAAACTCCCCATCCCCATCCTCATGCGGGTCCCCAAGTGGGCCCCACCACACACTTGAGCTTACCTTATCCTAAGCTTGAGTTTAGGAGAGCTGACCCCTTTATATAAATGTCTATGAATATATTCTTATACGTTTATAATTAATTTTGATATCTCATAAATTAAAAATGTAATATCTTACTTTTTGCCCCGGGCTAAGCACGGGGTGTTGTTGCTAGTTTAGGGATAAAAACTGAAAGGAAAGTAAATGAGCAATAGCTTGGATTTCAATCATCGATAGGCCCACAAAACATATTTAACATGTGACCCATTGATGATTGAAGATCTAAAGAAAAGAAAACAAATCGTTGATGATTGAAGATCTAAGGAAAAGAAAACAAACCGACCATAAAGATTTGCTTATAATTTGGATAACAGCAAGAAATATGACTCAAATTCAAACGTTCATAAAAATCTGAGAGAGGTTTTAGGAGAGACTTTTTAGGGATAATGTGGCACCCCTCACAGCCCAGAGAGACTTTTTAGCGATGAGGTGGAACCCCTCACAGCCCACCTTCCCCTTTGCTTTAATATATATAATTTTATCTACCCTCGTTCTATTTATAGACATGCATCTAAATGGCCCCACAAGCTAGATTGTATGGAGGCAAAATCCAGTATGCTCATGGGAGAACATTCTCCTTGTAACACCTTATTTATACATAATCTCCAATTACATGGTGGTATGATTATGAACAAAAAAAAAAGAACATATTTATCTGTCTGAAACTGGGAGATAATATTGAGATGTTGTCATTTGCAGGTATAGTTACTATGATAGTGTGGCTATTTACAAGTATAATGAAGGATCGTGTGCCTTTTTTTTATTTCCAGAGAAAGGATGATTTAATTTAATCAAAGCCAAAGATAGTTACAAAATTACAAAATACAATTGTTTCCAATGGCTGTCCGAATACTGTTCATTGATCCAAGGAGCTACGTCCCTTGTACACTTCTAGGGGTGTTCATGTCTGGGATCCGGGTCAGGCCCAGCAGGTCGTATCCAGCTCAAGCCCCATATGTGTCATCACCCTCTCCTCTAGGATGGGGTCCATACAACGTGGCCCTAAATGTCAAGCCCAAGCCCCAATATAGAGTTCTTACTTCGTACTTCGAAGCCCCTTTCCAGGCAGTATTTTCTTTCTTTCTGTTCTTTGTTCCACATCCACAGACCACAGTGCATGGCGTTAATGGCCGCTTCGGTTCCTTCTATTTCTCTCTCAAGAACGGCCATCGCTGCAGTCAGAAAGGGTACTGCTACTTCTCCATTCTCTCTCTTTTCGGACCCATTTCCAATTACTACTATCAATTCTTATTATTCTAATACTGCAAAGGTATTGAATCCTGACGACGCATTGAGCCGAACCCAGTTCTTAGATTTTGTGATAGATCGATCTAAATCTAAATCTGAGAATTTGAAGCTTGATGATGCATTGGGTTGGTTTGATCGTATGGTTCTCATGAAACCCTTGCCCCCTGTTGATGTTTTCAATCATCTATTGGGGGCTCTTAACAAAATCAAACATCATTCCACTGTTGCTGCTCTCTATATGAGGATGAAGTCGACTGGGATTGCACCCGACATATTTACTCTGAACATTCTGCTCAACTGTTACTGCAGATTGAAGAGGGTCGATCTGGGGTTTGCCATTTTGGGAGATTTCTTTAAACGAGGCATCAAACCTGATGCAGCTACATATGCTACCATCATAGATGGGCTCTGCAAGAGTGGGAAGGTGGATGCTGCTCTTGAGCTGCTCAAGCCGATGGAGAAGGGAACATGTAGACCGAACACTCTTGTATATAACACCATCATACATGGGCTTTGCAACAAAGGGTTGGTGAAAGAGGCCGTGGACCTCTTTTCAGAAATTGTGGAGAAGGGGTATGGACCTGACATAATTACATACAGTACCATCATCAATGGGCTTTGCAAGAATGGAAATGTGAGTGTTGCTCTCCATTTGTTTAGGAAGATGGAGAGGGGAAAATGTAGGCCTGATAATTTTACGTACAACACCATCATTGATGGTCTGTGCAAAGAAGGGCTTTTGGATGAGGCCCTGGCTCTCTTTTCAGAAATGGTGGAGAAGGGGTATGGACCTGACATAGTTACATACAATACCATGATTAATGGGCTTTGCAAGAATGGAAATGTGAGTGTTGCTCTCCATTTGTTTAGGAAGATGGAGAGGGGAAAATGTAGGCCTGATACTTTTACGTACAACACCATCATTGATGGTCTGTGCAAAGAAGGGCTTTTGGATGAGGCCCTGGCTCTCTTTTCAGAAATGGTGGAGAAGGGGTATGGACCTGACATAGTTACATACAATACCATCATCAATGGGCTTTGCGAGAATGGAAATGTGAGTGCTGCTCTCCATTTGTTTAGGAAGATGGAGAGGGGAAAATGTAGGCCTGATACTTTTACGTACAGCACGATCATTGATGGTCTGTGCAAAGAAGGGCTTTTGGATGAGGCCCTGACTCTCTTTTCAGAAATGGTTGGTAGTAGTATTTCACCAGATGTTGTCACTATGGAGAAGGGAACATGTAGACCGAACACTCTTGTATATAACACCATCATACATGGGCTTTGCAAAAAAGGGTTGGTGGAAGAGGCCATGGACCTCTTTTCAGAAATGGTGGAGAAGGGGTATGGACCTAACATAATTACATACAATACCATCATCAACGGGCTTTGCAAGATTGGAAATGTTACTCTTGCACTTGATTTGTTTAGAAAGATGGAGAGGGAAATATTTAGGCCTGATCCTTGCACATACAGTACTATCATTGATGGTCTGTGCAGAGAAGGGCTTTTGGATGAGGCCCTGGCTCTCTTTTCAGAAATGGTTGGTAATAGTATTTCACCAGATGTTGTCACTATGGAGAAGGGAACATGTAGACCGAACACTCTTGTATATAACACCATCATACATGGGCTTTGCAAAAAAGGGTTGGTGAAAGAGGCCATGGACCTCTTTTCAGAAATGGTGGAGAAGGGGTATGGACCTGACATAATTACATACAATACCATCATCAACGGGCTTTGCAAGACTGGAAATGTTACTTCTGCACTCGATTTGTTTAGAAAGATGGAGAGGGAAATATTTAGGCCGGATTCTTACACATACAATACTGTCATTGATGGTCTGTGCAGAGAAGGGCTTTTGGATGAGGCCCTGGGTCTCTTTTCAGAAATGGTTGGTAATAGTATTTCACCAAATGTTGTCACTTATAACTCTTTAATTCAGGGATTTAGCTCTATGGGTCGGTGGGAAGAAAGCACAAGATTATTCAATGAAATGATAAGTAATGGTATATCTCTGGATGCCGCTACAATCAACGTAGTAATGGATGCTCTTTGTAAAGAGGGGATGGCGGAAAAAGCACACGAATTATTTGACGTGGTGATTCAAAGAGGTGAGAAGCTTAATGCAATTTCTTATAATATATTGATGGATGGTTATTCTTTGCAAGGAAAAATGGACATTGCAATGGAAATCTTTAAGTCTATGGTGGCTTATGGCATTGAGCATGATGTGTACACCTACAGCATCTTGATTAATGGGTTTTGTAAAAGTAGGAGAATAGATGAAGCCATAAGGCTCTTCCAAGAGATGCATCGTAAGGGATTGGTACCGGATACTGTCACTTACAACACTCTTTTGGGCGGTTTGCTTGGCGCAGGCAGTGTTCGGGCAGCACTAACTCTCGTAAATGATATGAATGCTTCTGGCCCAAGTCCTGACCGAATCACATACATTACATTGTTGGATGGACTTTGCAAAAGAAATTATATTGCAGAGGCAATAAATGTATTTCAAGCTATGGTTAACTCTAACTTGCAACCATGTATCCAAATTTATAACATCCTCATTGATGGTTTGTGTAAAGATGGGAAAATTGAAATGGCAAAAAAGCTATTTGATGGCATCTCTGACAATGGTTTGGTGCTTGATGTGATAACATATACCGTAATGATCAATGGTCTCTGCAAAGAAGGTTTGATAGAGGAGGCTAATGAGCTATTCTGTAAAATGGAGGAAAATGGTTGCATGCCTGACACTTTCACATTCAATGCAATTCTTCGCGGTTTTTGTGAGATTAATGAGATGCAAAAGGCATTGGATATTCTCCATATAATGGCTAAGAGAGATGTTTTGCCAGATGCAGACACCATGTCTATTGTAGTTGACTTTCTCTCGAAAGACGAGCAATATAAAAAATATGTTGATTGTATTCCTACTTTTGTTCGAAAAGTCCACAAGTAATGTGATGTAATTTGTGAAGTCAGTGCCTTCTCTTCATGCTTCTAATATATCGGGTCAAGAGCTCGCTAAGCAATTGCTCCTTGAACACCATGCCATGAGAAGGTAATTTTCTTCCTAAGACATGCACACTATGTTTATTTTTCTTTTTCTAGCGGATGATGGAATTAGAGAGGCCTTGTGGGTGTCCTTGACAGCAGATCAAGGAGATTTGAGTCTCACACCTTAATTTCTCAAAGAAAGTAAAACACTGAAACTCTCACACAAAACCTCTAGACTTACTTAGTAATAGCCCTACATCCCGTATGTATGAGTTTATTATGGCATTTATTTTGAATATGTCATTTTGAGCTGAGAAATTTGTGTCCAACTCCCAAAATGGGTAGGTAATGCGTGCAGCCTCTAAGTTTTTAAAATGGTAACAAGTGAAGCCTTAAAGTTAAATTGAATGCATTTTTGGCAAGAGGAATGCTCAAGCGATAAGGGATAAGGTGGGAGCTTTGCTAATGGGGTGACTTACAATTTCCTGAAAATCCAAACATTAGGGTTTTTTAAAGTTGGATACACGATATTCATCCAGATATGTTAAATATGAAACTTGCCATTTTTGGTATTTTGTTTTATGTTTGTCTATTTCTTGTCTTTGTCTAATTTCTCCTATTTCCTTACTTCTAACAATAACTTCACTAAACCTTGAAAACTATAGAGGACTCATTTCTGAGAAGAAAATTATACTATAAGAAGGTGTTATCCATCGTATTTCCTTTTTGTTCATTTGTTGTAGTTATGCTTTTAGCACAATTTTTTTCTATTTTAGTGATTGTTTTCAAATTGAACAGGCTTAATTATTGTCTCTTAATTGTGATTCTAATTTCCATTGTTTTAGCTGAATTTGATTCTTTATTGAGAACGCATGTCAGTGCATCTGGATGCACCACATTTAATGTTTGTTTTTAAGTGGCCACTTTGATGATGAAAAATTAAATCACAGCGTTACTGCTACTGGTTGTTGAGGGAAACATTACTTCTACTGGTTTTGAAGGAAACAACACTACATCATTTGATTCTTTGCACATTTTCATTCATTATTTCATTTCCGGTTCTCTCTCACCCGCTTCACATTTTTTGTCTAATTTTTCAGTAACTCTTCCCTGGATACATGATACTTCTTTTTTCACATGCAGATTTTACGATCCCATAATTGAGCTTGGGAAGACTGACCTCAGGACTTTAGTGAACTCTCAACTAATGTGTTCTGAGTGCCTACAGTAGTCCAAGGGCAATTTCTGTTGTAAATTCATCATCAGAGAAGTTACAAGGAGCAAGAGGGAGTTCACACTTTATAGAAGCTGTGTAAATGTCAAATGAAGCGGACAAGATTTAGGATTTTCTGAAGAAATGGTGCGTTATTAACAACATTGACCTCATCTTATTCTTTGGTTTAGACTTTTATTTTACTTTATTTAATGTTCTATTGGCACTGGACTTTCTGCCATAGATGTTCTACCTGAAGCTACAAAAGGTTTGGTAGTGGTGGAAACCCCAAGTCTTCTGTATGCAATGCTGGAAGAGTCTCTTAATGTCTCAGCATCTTGCTTGGTTAATTTGTTATATAGTTATATTTGGGACCTATTACCTGATGCAAAAGGAAACCAATACAGGAGATGACTGCACTATCTGCTCAAATATCAGAATGTGGTAGCAGATAGTGGCTGTCAACAGTTATGAGGGAAATGTGGGAAAACATGGATATAACCTAAGTAGCACTATGTCCATGTGTCTGTTGAACTGTAGGGAAGTACCTGTGATCTTCTTGGAACATGCCTTGGCAAATGCAAGAGGTATAGAAAGTTGGGCATTGCTGAAGAGAGTGGGGATTCTCTCCTGCCAACCTAATAGATAAAATAGGATGACTGGGGGTCTCTTGTGGCATCCCCAAGGTAAGTTCTAGACCTGGGCACATTGGTGTAAGCGCTTTTTTTGTGGAATGGCATGGAAAAGCGGACTTTTTTTTTTTGGTGGAAAAGTTCTTTTGATGTTTGGTTCAAAAGCTTTTTCAAGGAAATAGCATCAAAAGCAATGCGATTTTTCATGAATTGATAGAAAAGTGTTTCCTAGTGGAGGATGGGTGGATTAGGAAAAGAAAAAAAAAAGAAACAATTCCGCAGAAAAGTGAAGTCCACAAACTTCCATTTATGATCATTTGGTGTAAGTATATTTCTACGAGGAAGAGTGCAAAAAAGCAGTTCAGTTTTCTGCTGTTTTCGCAGACACTACAAAAATGTGCTTTGCCGCTTTCTTTTGCATGGTACTGATTTAATAGTAAATTCTATGAAATGTATTCCTATTACACTATGAAAAATGGTGAAGAAGATATACAAGTGACCATTTTCCACATAAAAAATTAGCAGGTTTCCGTGAAAAGCCTGTTTCCATGTGTTTGGTGCAGCATAAATCCTCAGAAATGGAATTATGCGGTGTCTTATTTTGCAAAGGAGCCTCCGAACTTCGTCTCCCATGGGGAGGGGTCAGACTTCTGTTTCTGCAGAAAAATTCCGCTACTTTTCCAAATGTAATGCCTACCCCTTTCTCTGTGGGAACCCTACTCCGGATCTAATGATGCAAGGTTCCTTTTCCAATCCTGATCATCGTTCTCTTCTTCACCGACAACAATCCAAATCAGCGACAAGCCTCAAGGCACATGTCATTGGTTAATGCCATTCAATCAATTCGTACCACCATAAAATTGATGGATCCTAGGGTACACACGGTGGATATATATTTGAAATATAACTTATGAATTATTCAAAAAACATAAATACTGAAAGGGGGACTTGAAACAACAATTAAGAAAAATACATTATTTGTTCCTCCTTTTTCTCTTGGAATGGTGCCTTACATTTTTTTTGTTCTTTTTTTCTTTTTCTTTTTTTTGGATTGATTCCTTATGTTGTTTTATTTTTATTTATTTATTTTCAGTTCTGCTTGGGAAGTATCTTTATTCCATTATTTGGAAATTTGTTTTCTTGAGTAGACAAATCCAACCTCACTCTTCACTAGTTTGCCAATGCAATTGTACTAGTCTTATTTATTTATATTTAGTTTTCGGTGCATTTTGCTTCCTGGCAAAGCAGTTAAATGAGTGAAATACTGCTGATTTGCATGATTGGAGCCATAGTTGGGCTACACAACAGGTTCTATATCATGGTTGAGGATTTTTCTTACCCAACAATCTTATCCTGAAATAGGACATATCCCCAGAGTACTTTATTTTCTGCTTCCCATTTCACATTGAATCTAAAAATATGTATAGTTTGTGTGACATATCACAAAGTGGCATTCATGATACTGAAAGTTGTGATTTTTTCCCAAACGTGAAAATAATGCATTGGTTTGTGTGTTTGAGTCTAAAACAGGAATTTTTTTATTACTGGTTAATGCATACTTCACTGAAATTCTAGTTGTGTGTTTGTGCGTTTGAGACTATAAAACAGACCGACATGTACAAGAGGTGGTCCCTTTTGTGTTGTCTGAATCAAAATGGAACACTTCAGCCAAAATGGAATGAGATGGAAGAGGTGATAGATATAATCAGACATGATGTTTTGGGTGTCTTGGATGGTTTCTCAGAATTCAGTAAGTCAAATCAACAAATGGGCTTGGTCATCTTGAGTAGGAGATGAAAAGTTCTAGGCTTCTAGCTAGTGTTTGAGTTTCATAATTTGAAAATTTGAAACTACACTATCTATTTCTGGCAAGTATGTATGACAACATACTTCAAAGTCCAGTAGGATTACAGGTAGAGGTGGAGCCCGGACCCACCTTATCAACATTTTGGTTTTGCTGGTCTCCCATCTTGTATTTTCCATGAACCAATCTTCCTGCATTTTGATCCTGTAAAACAACTGTATTTTGATCCTGTAACAAAACTGTAGTTGTGATTAGTCCCCTCTGGCTTCCCAGCAACCAAGCTGACCCTTATATAGCGGTTTATATTTGCAAAGAGATCTGGCGTGAGGATATGGGTGAAAAGCTGGAGCAACATTTAAGATAAAACCTGAAGTTGTACAGCAGGACTAGGTGGGCCTGGGCACAGGCACCCTGGGTGGCATAGATCATGCCCTGCTCCCCATAGTTGCTCTGGTTTTCTTTATCATGTTGTTATGCAATAGGGGAGGGCTAACCTGAAGCTTGAACCCCCAACATCTCTGGCTCGCAGAAGTTTGTCTTGCCACTTGCATTGCGCGATGGAAAATAAATGAGGTGGGGTGTTTGTTTCTATTCTGTGATGAAACCATTGGAATAATTTGCTTTCTAATCTTGTGTTCTTTACATTTCTAACCACAGTTTCTGGCTCCCCTGAGCATCTATTTCCCACTCCTATGCTAATGAACATTGTTCTTTAAATAGTTTTTGTCCCAGCTTCCTGCCACTTCCCAATCAAGAATCGATGAAATGTATATAGAGATATGAACTCTCTGTTTTTTTTTTTTTTTTCTTTTGGTAATACAGATATGAACATGTCTTTCTAATGTCCATGGCTTTGGACATTGAATCATTGATAGACTTCAGCAATAATTTGTAAGATCAGTTATTGTTTTGTATATCAAGTCACCACTGGCCATTTAAACTAGCCTTAACCATCGAGGAAAAATGATTAGCCAAGGAACAGCCCATTTAATTATGGGGCCCTGGAAGAGACCATCCGCCTGAAAATAATGCATTGGTTAGTGTGTTTGAGTCTAAAACAGGATTTTTTTTTTTAATACTGGCTAATGCATACTTCACTGAAATTCTAGTTGTGTGTTTGTGCATCTGAGATTATAAATGGGTAATGCAAATGCAAATTATAAATAGGGTTTGAAGGTTTTTTTTTTCTTGGGCTCTAATATGTGTTGATTTAAAGGAGGTATAAGCATTGTTGAAAGCACAGTGATTTTGTTTTTATATATATTATATAAATATATATATATAAACGATTGAAAGTGCATGTGTAAATGCTTTGAGATTTCCTTTCGTTGTGCACTAATCTTTTTTGTTCATTATCTCTCCATACATGGGTTTATCAGATAATTGGTCTAGATTACAATCATGACTTTCACTTGTACATGAAGCCTCAGTTTTTTTTTTTTTTTTTACCATTTCTACACATCTACACATGACTTTCAGTTGCTCTCTAGAACGGTTTCCTACTCATTTTTCGTTGAACTTTGAAACTTCTTGTTTCGGATTATTTTTTAGGAATCATATTCTTTTCATCTTTTTGCTGATATAGGAGAAAAATTATGGCCACAATTGAAAGGGGCAGGGCTTCGTGGTCCAATGAAAACAAGAAGATCTTCTTTGACCTATGCATCAAAGAAGTGCAGACAAGTGGTAGACCAAGGTCTCATCTAAAGGCATCTTCATGGAAAAAAATCGTTGAATTTATACTATTGGAATGAAGCAGGCATCTCTTTATGTCTTTTAATTTTTTTTATGGAAGAATCTCTCTCTCTATGTATTAATTTGATTGGGAATTTACATTGATGTGCATCTGTTTGGCTGATAATGTTTATAATCAGATTTAAAGTTTACCCAAAGTTGGAAATGTTTATTCTTTGTTCCTACCCTTTATATATTTATATATATATATATATATATATATATATATATCTTGCATTTTATTTATCAGGAGCTCAAGCTTTTGGTTATGGTTTGGTTTGAATTGCTTTTATGCCCACTGATCACAGAGTCTGCACCATCTTCACCAACAAATTGAAATGCCATTCTTGACTGCTGATGCTATTTTTGATTCCCTAGAGAACTCCATGTCGGAAATATAATCGATGGTGGGCAATTTGAGTTGGCAAGGACCCCTTTGTTTTTGTTTACAATTTAAGCTCAATGGCTCGACTGACTCAAAATGAATTAAGTTGAGTTAACTCGGGCAAGTTCGACCAAGTTTACAGCTGACTCAGTTAGACTAGCTCAAATAAGTGCCCTGCTAGTGGTGCTGACTTGGTGAATTCAGGGAGGCAAGTGAGTTGTTGAACTACTAATTGAAAAGCTTAACCAAATGGAATGCCTCTTTCTCAATCCAACATGTTCAAATGATCATGGCATAGAAAGGTTAACATCAGTTGAAGAAGTCTTCTAAGGAGGCCCAACTCCAAAGAGGCTTATTTTAGATAACCTTGCAATGGAATTTCTATTAACAAACCGCATTATGTGTGACCCAGTTGGGATTAGCCCACAAATGGGGTGGATGTGATCAACAATGGCCCGCATTACATGGACTGAGAGACGTCAGATTGCCCCATAAAAATTCAATGATTTGTTAAATTGAAACTTTTCTAACTCTAGTAAGCTCTTATTTTGATGTTTATCGAACACTCTATTATGAAAAAGAGCTTTTTTTAATAATTTTACCTAACAGTCTAATTATAAATCAGAAATTAAAAATTAGAGCTTTTATTTTAGACCTTAATTTAATTAGCTCTTATTAATCAGACTAGAGTTACCAAACGGGCCCCAAGTAATGGCTGGGTTTGCCTACCTTTTCATATGATCGCTTTCATGTTCATATGAGTGGTGGATTGAGTTGATGAATTGTGAATGGTGATTTTGCAGATAAGTTGTGACTGGTGATATGCAGGTGTAGGTTGTTGTATGTGCAGGTTTTGATATATGCAGATGTTGATATATGTATGGTCATTTAACAATTTATAATTTGGGGTCGTGTTCCTTGGAGGGAATATTTTGATATCATCAAAATGTGATCTCATTTGCATGCTCAAATGTTCTTTTAATTATTGACCTTAGATGTATATGTAATAGACCAGAAATTGGGACTAATATCATTTGTCCATGTCATGTGGGTGCATCCAGATGAAATATCATAAAAATCCTATTTGATGATCCATGAAATTTTGAAACTAGTGAAATAGCAAAAAATTAGTAAGAGCTTATCCAGATCTTCATAATGTCGGGTAATTTTTTTTTTTTTTCTTTATTGATAACCCAGGGTATCTCTCCCCAAGCCCAACCCAAGAGCATTTGGCCCTGAGTCCAAGGGACACTCGATTCTGAACAGCCGAGAACTAATCCTTAGGGGCACATGCAAACCCTCCTACACATGCACCTGATAAAACTATGAGAAGTGGCCAACGAAGATTGGTGTCGAACAAAAGACCTCTCCGCTTCATGAGGCGAAGAGTCCTTGGCCATCTTAACAACCACTCATTGGTTCATGATGTCAGGTAATTTGCACTGTGTAAATGATGGTTCCTGTGTTTAGAAGACCCAAGGTACACCTAACAGAATTTTTTTTTTTTTTTTCTCCTTTGTCATGACCACTTACACGTAATTAAAGTTACAGGTGCCTAAGCAACTGAATTCTAATGATATACCAAGTTGGATGGTTGATGCTGTTGGGTGTCTAGAGGCGGTATCCATAGATGCTATGTTGCAAATATCTCTCGGAAGTGTTGAATTTGTTGAAACACTTGCAAATATCTTATCATGTTATCTGATCGATATCAATTTATTTTAACGAGAGACGCTCAATGAGAGCTTCTCTCACCTTATTATGCGAGATAAGGTGAAGGCCCTCATATCCATATCCAATGTCAACAACTTAAATGTGAGGGGCTCCCACCTTATCTCTCATAGTAAGGTGAGAGGTGCTCTCATAGGAACATCTCCCTTAATTATAACAATGTATCTGTATTTAGTTTTTATATCTTTGGGAAGGGTCTGTACACAAATTTATTTGATTCTATTTTTTTCTTGGGTTTTTGTTCTGTTGTGTTGAGCGAGAAGATGGTGGATATCAGTTGGTTGACTTTAATCAGCGTGCCTAAAGAGACTTAGAACGCAAATTTTATAGCAGCACTATTTTTGTTGACCCAAGATTGATGTCATAAAGCTATTATGAAGATGTTGATGAACTTGCATGAATTCTCCTCAACTCAAATGAGTCACCAATGATGTGCATAATTTGGTGTAATAAATGAGTGAATCTTGTAGTTCCTTCAGTTTTTTTTTTTTTGTTTTTCTTTTGGGATGGATGGATATCCAAACTTTTTCCAGTTCCTCTAATTCTTTTCCTGTTCTCTCTCTCTCTCTCTCTGTTTTTTTTTTTTTTTCTGGTTGATGAACTCCACTATGTAAGCAAAAAAGAAAAAAAAAAGAAAAAAAAGGAGTGAATCTTGTTGCTTAATCATTAGTCAGAACTCTAATACAATCCAAGCTGAACCCAGTACCCAATTTTCTTTCCATGATGAATTGCAAAAGCAAGAAGAAATGCTATAATTTGTAATCCATCATCTTAATCAGAAATCAAACATGATTGATGTATTGAAATAGTTTCATTTTGATATTGCAGACGTGTATTTTGGGCCATGGAATTATTGTTGCCTTAGACTTAAAGACATTTTGTAATTATATTTAAACTTCTACTACTTGCTTCCACTCTGTTATGATGGGTTGATGTAGAATTAAATCAATTAGGATCAGAATTCAGAGCAGATTGTCTTCTTAATAAGAAGCATGTTTGGGCTCAACCCAAACACAACCCACTTATTATTGAGGTTAAAATGTGAACCTAAACCTAGAGTTACCACATGTACTATTGGGAAATTTTAAACATAAGAAATCCAATGTTTGCATTTTGGTTTCTTGGAAAACATTTTTCATGTTCATGTATTTTCATGCAGAAAAAAGTGTTGAGATTCCCTTCAGAGGAACCATATCTTGTTTGAAAACTTGACTTCCTTTTACATATAGAATCCCACATGGGCTAAGTTAATAAAAGATCCCTAACTCATCATCTTAGGTTAATAGACTTGGGTCCTAAGTGGTGGGTTGGGCTTTGAGTTTTAAGCCAAATGAAGAAAATTCCTGGTTCGGTTACCAAAATACCCATGACCTTTAATCCCCTTGGTCTGAACCCTTTGCCAACAAAAAACTTACATTAATTTTACATTGTGGACTATGAGCATCCTAGCCCAGCCCAAGATTAGTGGTTTTCAAGGGCTGTGTCAGCTTGGGCCAAAGCTTGTCCAAGGCAGTGGCTTCAAGTATGTAGGCCAATACCTACTCAATTTAACAATCAACAAGGACATTAGTTCTGTGTGCTTCCTATGGGCCCAAACACAGCACAGATCCAGACAAATGCAGTATGGTCTGGCGCAACCCATAAGCACCCTTAGTGAGAATAGGTTTTGTCAGACCCATCTAGGAGCATGTGTTTAATCCCAGGCTGTTTTAAACTGGGAATTAACATTGGGCCCAGCCTGGCTTATGGACCTCCTAGTGAAGCTCAAGCACATAGGACTTATGAACTTTCCAAGTTGTCTCAATGTCACGACCTGGGCCCGAATTACGGTAACCCCGAGCCGTGAGCCCATACTTACTCCCGTAAATCCCGAATTAACCGAAGTTAAAATGGAATCCACAAGGGATATCATTCTCAATAAACCTGTCAATTACACAATTTTTGCAGAAATATCTATACTCGACAAAAATCAATTTACGATTTACATGTATACAAAATAAAGTCCTTATACATGTATCACTTCCATCATAGTTGTCAATCGGTGCATATTCAACACCATACAATAACAATTAATTACATTCCATAATTAATGTACAAAATAATGTTTCAAAACGTTTCTCAAAATATTAGAGTTCTTCCTCGCACTCGGATGTCCATATCAAATGGCATTTCGTCCATTCCATTCGATTAGTCCTCCTGGAGGAACCGGAGCAGTCTCCTCCGCTGGCGCCGGGGGCGCTGTAGGACCGGCAGGGGCAATCGGGCCTGTAATATCATCAGTAACACTAGTGAACACGACGGTTCAACAATGTATAAACAGATCTAGCAATAGCATATGATAATACATATACTCAATTCATAAAATCCAATTGGTAACAATTACCATTCTAGATAAATCTAGATAGTTTCTACAATGACAATAGGTAAACATAAGAGTTGATCATTAACAATTACAAGATAGTCACTATCATAGTTTTTATTCATTCATCTCATTTCATTCATTTCATTTCATTTACCATCTTCCCTCAAAGGAAAGATTCATTCAATTTACCATCTTCCCTCAAAGGAAGGATTCATCTTCCAAACGGAAGGCATCAATCAATACCCATAGATATGATCGGAATATGTGGGACTTACTAGTGTCCGGGCCAGGGACAACTAGCATCACCTCGGAGCTCCGGAACGCCCCAAATCCATCTGCTGCAGCAGAGATTAATCATTTACTCATTGTTACCTTTAGTAACTATTCATTATTCAGTACCATATTTAGTATTCATTTATCAATTCAGTGTGAGTTCAATGTCAATTCAATGTGGCTCAACAACGAGCTTAGGAAACCACTATGTAATGCTCTTTACAACAATCATCTAAACCAACAATGAGTGAAACGCTCATTATCAATGCACGTGTTATTGTGGATGACATTACTTAATTTAGATTGTGCATTGGATAACCTTAACTAACACCTATGATGGTTTAGATATCACTAATATTAGCCTTAACGAATAGGCTTTCAATTTAGACCAGTCACCATTTACCACACGACTCGTTTTAACGAGGTGGGGAGCTTCCATGATCACATAAGCGAATAATCTTGTCAAGTTCGGTTACCTCGACGGTTACCTGGCGGTTAGCCGCAAATGTACTAGCGGCTAGCTGAAACTGTACTGGCGGCTAGCCGAAATTCAGCTGGCGGCTAGCCGAACCAAGTTTGGGTAGCTTACGATCAGCTTTCCAGAAGCTGATTTTTCTGACAGGGATTTATGACCAATTTCGGTCACCTCGGCGGTCACCTCGCGGCTAACCAAAATTCGGCGGTTAGCTTTCCAGAAGCTCGCCAAACTGGGGATTTTTGGCGGTTAGCCCGCGGTTAGCCTCGCGGCTAGCCGAAATTCACCCAGAATCTCATTTTCGAGCTTCAGAAGTTCTGAACAAAATCCACATTTTTGAACTCCTTGAGTTCATACAAGTTCTATAAAAGTTTAAATCACTAGAAATGCATATACTTGCCTCTCTTTAAGTTTAGTAGCAAAATCCCTCTTTCCTTAGCTTGTTTTTTAGATGAAAATCCCCAATGAAAACCCTAATTCCAAGAAAACATGTAATACACAATTCTGAGTCATTGGTGCTACACATTACTCCTATCTACTCAATAGAACTTGGTAATCCTAAGGTAAGATCATCTACTTACTTGTGGCTCCAAGCAAAGAGATCTTGAGTTCTCTTTCAAGCTCTATTACTTCAAAATGGAGTAAATGACTTGGGAAAGAAGATGAAGTAGTTCTACTCCACTCCAATCACTTGACAACTCTTCTAATCTTCACTCTAGAGGAAGAGAAAATGGAAGGAGAAGAAAAGAGAGGATGGCTAGGGTTTTGTTGAAGTGAAAATGGACTCATTCACTCATCTCATTCTAATATAAAGACTCCTCACACTAAAACCCCCTCTCCTTAAGCTTTATTACATTTTGAGTCAAATGAAGTTCCATTTGGTCCATTTGAGGTCAAATGTAACCGCGTCTATTACGAAAGTTAACGTACTATTCAAGATACACGCGTTGGTATCAAGAATTTCCGTATTTGACGAAATACATGAGAACTCGTATTTACGAAAAAGCCCTTAGTCTACCTTGTTTGAGTCTAAACTCATTTTAACCTACTTAATTTCATTTCATTATGCTTAATGCATCATTTGAAACTAATTTGTCTCTCTTTGGTCATTAACCTTGATTAACCCATTTATCCATACTTAATTAGCATTAATCTCAATTAATTAGCCTTAATCATGATTAGTTTGGATTGGGGTGTAACACTCAAGTGGGCCACGCTGGGCCAATTCGGCACATTCCCAGCCCTAATTCTTCATGTGAATGACATGCATGGAATGTGCCACCCATTTGCATGAGTCACCATCTTATCCTCTTATCCTATGAATACTCTACTTTACTTGTTCTCTACATTTTAGCTAGTGGAGAATGGCTGTTCATAGAATCATAAGTAGTAGGCCATGCACATGCTAAGGAGCCAATGATGACAGATTGGTTAAGCCCAAAGTCACATGATGATGAACCCATCATGTAGTGGCTAACATGTCCGAGACAGACATGGCTACTGTTTTGTTCCTTGGCCTTTCAGAATTATTTCAGATGAATAAGATCATGAGAAAAAGTTAGTGGCCCAATGGTCCAGTCCCTGTCTCAGGTGTGTGTAAATGGTCCATCCTTTCAATAGAACCCGAGCAACCTGGCTGAGAGTCATCTCAAGACTTTTTTTTGCCATCGGATAGTTCCCAACCCTTTAGGCTTACACTAATCCCTCCGGACTCAGAGGGAAGCCGGGTAAATACCCCTATGGCCCCAAGGTGGTAGCACTAGTGGACTCAACATTCGATTCCTGAAGAAAGGGGAACCGATGGTCGATACCAAGACCTCTAGCTCAGGAAGAGGGAGGAACCGTGGTCCTGACCACTCGGCCAACCCCTTGGGGTTAACTCAAGACTCTCTTGATCAGCTGGGCCGATTCAGTGACTAACCTAGCCGATCAAGTTGACTAAGACAGGTATGGGAGAGTAAGAAGAAGATTTTTAAACTATGGCCTGACCTAATTGGCGTGGCAAAATGCAAGTTTTGATTTTCCTAAGGGCCTGCCCCATCGGACCTGTCAATGGGCTATAAGCCCTTGGAAAATATCAAATCTTTTACTTCACCCGATTACTTTTAAAACATACACCACAATACAAATTATTTGGGTATTGATAAGAGGATTTTGCAATAAAGAGGGAATTTATTTGGGTTTTTGGCGCAGCCCATCATTAAGTTGTTTTGTGAAATACACTTGCCTCGCATAAAAAGAAAAGGAATAATCTGATTTTTTTTCTTGATATCTAAGGTATTGATTTCCTATGAAGGGAAGAAATGCAATACTCCTCTCTCCCATCCAAACAGAAATCCTTTGCGAGCGAAGAATCCTCTAATAGAGGAATAAGCATCGAAAGGGGTACGCAATTTTTTTAGAGTCAGGTCCATTTGAGAGACTAGTAAAATGAATGTGATTTTTACGTGTTAGCAAGAAACAGAAAATTTCTCATGCAGTCCATTCCAACACAATCTCAAATCGCAATGAAAACAAGACTAGTAATAAGGCAAAAAGCAATTTATTGGATAGAAAGATGGCAAACAGGTATGATTTTCATAACAAGATTGGTGCAAAACAGGCTTAAGCTTAGACTATAATAGAAAGTGACCTTTTCGAATCCTAATAAATTAATTGAATTTTATTTTGTCAACCAAACATAGAATTATTAGATGGAAACATCCAAATATATAAACAGGTCCCATTTGTTGCCATGGAGGACCATCTCATTCCAGGAATTCTAGCCAACCTGGTGTCCAACAACACAAGATTCAGGCCATTTAACAAGCCCAGCAGACCATATGCAGACCTTAGTGCTTAAGGCCCAAAACTCTTATCAAACTGGATACATATCTGCTATTAAAGCTTGTTGGCATGAAACATTTATGGGTCTTATTGGCTTAGGCTGGACTCAGGCCTCCCATAGCTCTCATCATGCTGGCTTGGTTCGATGTTCCACTGTAGATTCCATGCTTGGATTTGGGACCCACCAAGCCTTACTGGGCTTATAATTGGGCCATTTGGAGCCGGCCATTGTATCATGTCTACAAGTGTTCAAGCTGTGGATTGGACAAGACTAAAGCTTGTCTAAGCCCAGCCCATTTTGATACCTGCCAAAATGTTTACGTCTGATTCAACCTGGCCCATCCCATCTGCAAAAAATTTATATGTATTTATGCTATATGTGTCAGTCAGGCCTGGTTCTATGCATAAATGGGCCCAGGACCCTCATGCGAACCCAAAAAGAAAAAAAAAGAAGAAAGGATCGGGTCAAGCCCGTGGGTAGTGTGGCCTTTCAGATAAACCAAGGGTTGTTTCTATGTTCAAAAAGACAAATCACTATCCCAAATTCCAGCCAAGTAGATCTCCATTGAGACTAGGCATGAACTTACTCCTTTGGGGACAATGGACAAATGTATATTGGGTGCACATATGGTGGTTGCTGTCCCATGTTAGCAAAAAGGATAAACAAGAAAAAAAAGTTATTTACGAAAGCATAAGATGATCTTGTGGTATGTGGGGTGGTCAAATTCATGCATCCAAACTGTCCAATTCATGGTCAACTGATGGAACATAATCTAAACACTTGTTTGGGTGCATATCCACCAAACAACAGGCATGCATTTATAGCAATTCAAACCATCCAAATCATGGGTTCCACTGTTGTGGGGCATCTGCATAAACTCACATTATTTTGATGAGAGCGAAATATTATCTTATTCTGGATCATGCACTGTAGGCCACTGATTGGGCAAAAGATTTAGTGTGATCTACATCTACATAATCTGTAATCTTATCAGATAAATAATAAACTATACAAGATTTACCATATACTTATCCCTTGTATCTTTTAAATAAGTTGTCGCTTCCACTTCAGATGTTCTGCCACACACAAAAAAAAACAAAAAAACAAAAAAAAAAAAAGAATAACGAAAAACGAAAAACGAATAATGAAAAACAAAAAAAAAGAAAGTTACTGATTGCGACTTCCCAAATTTAATGTGAGATACTGATGTAATCATTTTTTTTTTCCTTTAACCAGCCAAGGGGGTTGGGACCCCCACACACAGGACGAAAGCTCATACAATTGGAAAAGAATCCCACACAAGTGGACAAATGTAGAGTAACCGAAGTTCGAACTCTGGACAGCAATGTGAGAATTGCCACCACTTACCAATGTGGTAAGTGGTCATTCTCAATGTTATCCTTTGCGTGTGAGATTGGCTGTAGAAAGTTTTTAAAAAGGAAATATTGCAATCTTTGTATGAAACAGTTAATACTACTTGCCATTGGATTTAAAAAAGAATAACTTAAGAAACCGTTAAACTTTAAAGACCCTATATCAGTGGTTGTGATGATCCGATTGGCATGATATTTTATGATATTTTGCTCAAAATCATTTCCATAATGGTTTTAGAGAATATCGTAGGAATGGTTAGAGAAGTGTTGAATAAAATAAGGATTAGTTTGATTTGAAATTTCTTATTAAATGAATGCTAGTAAGAAAACTCTCTGGAGTTTTTATTATATCTATGCCCCTTTCTCTCATCCAATCAATATTTTTTACTCGGCATTTTAAATTTAAAGTCAAGGCACTTTACTTTAGGGCTTTGAAATACATTCATTTTAAAGTCATTCATTCTCGTTCCATCTCTTTTGACATGGTAGAAATTTGTGACACTCATTGATGGCTAGGGTTGCAACTGGAACGGTTCCGAGTTGGAACCATATTGGACCCGGACTCATTTCTAAATAATAGTTCTGGTTCCGGATCCAGTTTTGACTTGGAACCTATTTTATTGGTTCCAGACCTAGTTTCGATAGAAAAATCCGGATCCGATTTCGGAACCGGGCCTACCTTGAGGACTAGATCTAGTTCCAAAACCGGTTCTAGCTTTTCTTCATTTTTTTTTAAATTTTTATTAAAATAAGTATATCATTCAACTTTAAACAGTGTATCAAGTCAACTGCCTCCAATATGATATATAAAATGTCAAAAAAAAGTTTATTTTAAGGTACAGTTTGTAATATGAAAGACTAATATGCTAGTTCCTTGGACCACGGGTCGGAACCTATATGGACCTGGAGCTGGACCCGTTTATCAATCGGAACCTAAATTGGGTTCTGAACCTGTTTATGAATCGGAACCTAAAATAGGTTCCAAACCCACTTTTTTTCGAGTCGGAACTTCTAGGTAATTTGAAAATCAGATACCCGTTTGCAACCCTATTGATGACCCCATTTACAAAAATCAAAACTCCCTCTTATAGGAATTCACCAAATTCCGATCATTAGGAGTTGGGCCTGCTATATGATCACTAAAAATACTTGAAATTTATAATTTCATAGTGGTGAGAAATTCACTATGATGCTCGATGGGGTCCACTTATGAAAGTCAAATATATTAAAATTATACAATGTTATATCTATGATTATAAAAAAAAAAAATTACAATCTCATAGTGGGACCAACTCCCATTGAAGATACATTTGATGAGAGCCCATAAGTTTTATTAGAAATCCACCAACAATGATTGATTTGAGTTTTTTTATTATAAAAATGGGCCTCTTAAAAGGTGTCACTAATTTCTCATGAGTGAGCCCCACCATGGAGAGATGCAAAACATTCCTAACATCCAATGAAAAATAAGATCGGGGATATCAATGGGAAGGCTATTTGTTGGTATCCAATGTCGTCCTAAAAACCTAGCTAATGTCTCCTACTTAATTATTTCTCCTTAAAACTAGCTATATTGTAAATGAGTCCTATTATAAAGGTCTCATATTCTTTTGCTTTGCACATGTGAGTTGGCATTATTTAATTGAATATCTAAAAGGGGGCAAAAAAAGCCCTTTTTGAAATGGGGTGGTTTTGGAGAAGTTTCCTTCTTGTTTAAAGTGTGTATAAATTAAGAGCCTTTCATCGCATGAAATTTAGGTAATCATTATGGATATGTAGCGTGTTTCAAAGTTTTCATCATCCATAGCAACTAGTAAGGGCCTTGTATCGATCTCGCAATCAGGCCGGACATGGTCCTGCCTCTTTCTTCTTTTTTTTTTTCTTTTTTGATACCCCCGTTAAGGGGGCTGGAGCTAGCCCAAGAAAAAGCCTGCATACACACGGGAAAATAGCCCGCTCAAGTGGAAAGGAGGCCCGCACAAATGGAAAGAAAGCTCGCCCAAGCGAGAAAGGAGCCCGTACAAATGAAAAAATGTGACTTACCCGGGGTTCGAGCTATCATATGTGTTTCCTTTAATAAAAAATCAAGCATCATCCTCCTTCATCCACACATCATAGAGACCATATGATCTTTGCCATCTTCTCAAGTGGCACAATGTACGCTCCTAAGAGAATTGCAATGAATTTGATCTAGTGGGCAAATGACACTTACTAAAAAAGTGCAGGTTGTGATGATGATGGACTTTAAAGACAAACGATGAATACCAGCCAAGCATGATGGTCGCGTAAGGTTTGTAGCAACAGGGTGTAAGAGAATATCATTAGGATGGTTCAGGAAGGGTCAGAATGGTTAGAATTAGGTCCTTATCCAGCTTAGTTTGACTTAATTTGAATTTTCTTGTTATTAGTGTGCATAAACTAAGAGGATTTCCTTTCATGAAATTAAGTTACGATGCATGTATCTAACGCACACTTCTTTTAAAAGTTATCAAATGAGACATATTCATTATTCAATCCTCGTATGATTGGCGTCCATCCAAGTGGATCCCATTAGGGGTTTCGAATTTTATCTTCCGCACAGGCCGGTGAGAGACATCTCTTTTTGGACAGGGTGGCTCATTGCAAGCCTTGCAGCAAGGGAGCTATTCCTTTTTCATATTTGTCCATCTCCTTTCTTCTTCCTTTTTCTTCCAATGTGTGCATGGCGGCATTGGGGGATTTATCATTTTCTTATATGAAACTAAGATTCATTTTTCGCATAGTGGCTCCCCAAGGAAAATTTTCAGATTCCCCGCAGCAAGGATGATGTTACTCATCTTATGAACTTGCAGTACATTGGTGATGGAGCCAGCACAGGTCCAGGTTTTGAAGATAGGGACAATTGACTTTGCATGGACAATGCATTACTCACCTAAATTACCTTTTGCATGCATAAGCATTATTCAACTAAAGTATCAGAAGACACTATAAATACAATACTAATATTTATGTTGTCAGGTCTTGTGGTGAAGCCTTGTGCATTGCACACGCCCTGAAAGTTTATATTTCTTTGCAGTTTTTCTATGAACAAGAGCACTTTCATTGGTTTCATATACACAGAGCTTCAACATGTCAATGCTGACCAGTTATTTAAATCTCAACTAGAATTGGCCATGCTTTGAAGGAACCCCAAAATGGCCTTCTATCTACTGATTATTGTATGGATATGGGAATGGAATCTAGCATTGAACTCTGGGGCTTTGGATGATTGGTGGCTTCTACTCATGAATGTCTTAAATTCTATTAAAAGAAAAGCAAAATTAGAAAGAGTGGCAAGTAAAGATAGAGGCAGATCAGGGTGGATAATTAACATTATCACTTGGAAAAGGTAGATTGAGTGGAGTTCAACTGATATACAAGAAGTTTTACGGGTTATCGCCTATATTTTTCATAATTACACATAACTACCAGTCTTTTTTTTATTTTATTTAGAAATAACCTCCATAATTGAAGCAATCTTAATATCCATCTTGACTTGCAATCATAGGCCGGTATTGAAACTCTCATGAAACTCATTACATTTTGTAATATATAAATGAAATAAATTAATTTCCTGTATATCTAAACTAGTTAGTAGTTAATATTATTAAGGCTTGGACATTAACCTTGGTTAAATCGAGTTAGGCTTCTTGCTATTTTTGCATAACTTTCCATGTTTGATTCAAGCAAGAAAGTTTTAAGAAAATCTTTATTCTTTTGCGATAAAAAAACGTTAGATTTGTCAACCAATTAGACATATTGACCCCTAAAAATGCAGATCAAGTTGGTTGACTAAGATGTTCAAATTAATAGAGGTCGTTATTTGTGAAAATAAAAAGGTTGATTATCAAAAAGTGCAGATAGGTATTACTGAAATTCCCCTTAATTGGATAACCAAAGTCCTGAGGATTGTTCAGTGCCATCAGGCGTTCCTCACTTAAATTGGATGATCTGAACTGTTAATTAGATGGTCACCCAGCTATGTATGGACTAAGCCTAAAAGGACTTTTAATTGTTTAATCTAAACCATTGGATCGAGGATTGATGCCGATGGTTTAATAAAATAAGACAGCTAGGTCTCATTTTAGGTTCTGAGTATGTTTTCCACTAGGGAAGATGAGTTGAACTGTTGACCCATGAATTAGAAAGTATTGATTAGGTCAGAGATATGCTCCTTGAGTAACCAAACCTTATTAAATTAAATGCAAAATGATTCAATGCACCTGGTCGAATTGCAGCATTCATTGAAACCGCGATCATGATCTTACAAAATTAAAAATGTTTATTTTCATCAAGGTAAAATTCTGTAAGAGTCACATGAATGGCTGTTATGTGAGCCTAAATAATTACGGACTTGTTTGGATGGAATAAGATCTCTATAGGATTTCTTGGAAAAGATTGAATGCCTGAAACTTGAAAGGGAAAAGGAGAACAGAGGTCAGAGGCCCTGACCGCTCTCGGCACAAGACACTCCGATGCCTAAGTTAGTTACGTTACTCAACAAAGGGTATGAGAAAGAAACAGAGTTCTGGGTGTATGTGTGCGTACCTTTCCTGGATTAGCTCTTTGTATATATAGGGCGGGAGTCCTATGACTCTTGTCCTGGTTCATTAATGATAGGGTCCCATCAGACCTTACCCTGAGTTCTTAATGGTAGAGTCTCATCGGACCTTACCCTGATCTCTTAATGGTAATGTCCCAACGGGCCTTACCCTGATCTCTTAATGGCAGGGTCCCATCGGACCTTACCCTGATCTCCTAGAAGTTGTGGATCCGCTCTTTCAGGGATTATGGACGTGACCACCAGATACAGATAACTTCTTATCTTTATTCGATGCATATCCTTGTTTCTTAACACGTTCTGTAATGTAGCTGAGTATCTATAGAGGTACAGCTATCAGCGCTCGTCTCGGTTCCATAACCGAGCTAAAGATGGTGCCGAAGTCAGGTATGACCTTAATATGGAAGCGTTCTGGCACTATTGTTGAGATGCATAAAACCGAGATGAGGACATGCCTAGTCGTACTCTTACCAAAGCTAGGACAATCTCAGTATCTCGAAAATACCCTACACAATTGCCCCTTAGCTTCTGACTTCTTAGAGTTCCCTAACTCTTTAAGGTCGGAAGCTAAGTATTATGATGGGAGAACTTTTTTAATGTTAGGCTTAAAGCTCATACTGTTTTTCATCTCAGTGTCGGTTGATGACATCTAATCCCTATCGCGATGTTGCTTCATTTGCCCAAGATAATTAATGGCACGTCAATGTCGCTTCATCTGCCCGAGGTAATTAATGGCGTGCCTTAATCGATGTAGAAGATGTACCGGCGGCACTGCGTGTCACAGCCTAGTTGGTCATCCAATCATTTCGAAGAGACGTGCACAGTACTTGAAGCAACGTTCCGCACGTGCGTCCTTGAAATTCGAAGCGACGCTTCTTTATCCATTATATATATGGTGCCCTTCTCTCATTTTTTTACTTTCACCTTTGTCAGAGAAGAGAGAGGGTTTTGCTAAAGAGAGAAGTTCTGCCAAGGTTGAATTCTTGCGAATCCGAGCTCAGCATCCTTTGATTCCAGTCTCGTATTTGTAAGTCCTTTTATCTTGCTCATTTCTGCTTTTTGGTTTTCTCTAGGGTTCCCTGACCTTTTTCCCTTTTTTGAGTCTCATTCTCTGTTTCTTCAGTTCCTTCGAACTCGAGGTTTGATAATGGGTATTTATAGGCAGATATTAGAAACCCCAGAGGCCATAGCTAGATTTAGGGCCGATTACGAGATCCCTGATGATGTCCTCATTAGGTTGGATGACCCAGAAAACCCATTCGATGGCTATTCTTTTACTAATGGCTAGATGTCATTCTATTTGGTCACCATAGTCGAAGGTGGGATTCAATTCCCCCTTCATCCTCTCCTTAGAACTTGTCTTAGGAAATGGCATATCTGCCCTTGTCAGTTGATGCCAAACAACTTTAAGGTCATCATGGGTACAGCCGAGCTCAATAGAATCATAGGTATTAATCTTGGCGTCCATGAGATTGAGGAGGTTTATGACCTCTGCAAATCAGACGGTGATAACACTTATTATCTCCGAGCCAACGCAAATCGGGAGTGAGTCATCAATGATCTAGAAGACTCCGACAGATACGCCAGGGATGACCACCTGTTCGTCTCGGGTAACTGGGAATATGCAGGAACCGTGCTTGAGGTGGCTAGGAGTGACAAGATTCCCCGTAACTTCGGGAGCCTATCGAGTAACCACTGACCTCCCTGCCTTTACATTTTCCTTGTGTTTTTCTACTCTTTTCTGCCGAGGTGTTTGGCACATTTTATGTTTGTTGTGCAGACGTCCAGCAAAGAAGAAAAGAGGCCCGCCGAGTCGATTGGGTAAGGAACGACAATTGGTTTTGGGCAGTGTACAGCTACCCAGGTCACCAAGGCCGAGCCGCTTGGGCGCTCCTAAACTACAAGCTGAGGTACCATTCCTTCATCAGGAGGAAGACCGGTCAACCTCGGGGAGGGTGCCAGGCTCACGCTGAAGTGGAAGGGGCAAAGCCCATACAAGCCCCAATCGACGTTGGGCATCGGATTGCTTCTGGTGCCGAGGCCACCACTTTCGGGTTTGATTCGGAGGCCGCTGGGTCTATTGAAGCCACCACCGTTGCTGTAAGAACTGAGAACTCCTCGAGGTCAACAAGTTCAAGGCAAGTCGTGTTCTCCTCCAGCTCTTCATCTAGTTCGAAGGAAGAAGAAGACATGTCGCGGCGACGACCTACCGTGGTGGTTAAGGACTTGGGGGCTCTAGCATTGGGAGGCCGAGCTCCTCGTGCCCCCACGCCCACTGCTGCTGCTGCTGCTGCCCTTGCCCCTACTCCTGCTTCAAATTCTAGAGTTCGACAGTGTCCTGCCGAAACCACAAGAGAGGAGGCTCCCAAAGAAAAGAGGCCTAGGACCAAGGCTCCTGCCAAGGAGGGTCCTAGGGCAGCCGAGGCGTCCTGTCCCTCTGGGTCGGCTCTCTAGAAACCAAGCCTCTAGGTCAAGCCCGAGAGGCCAATGAAGGTAGAGGACCATATCGTCGGCCATCCTCTCGTTATTGCCGCCCTTGGTCAAGTCCGTGCCTTGCCACGAGACATGGCAAGGCTCATGGATCTCGACAACGTGACGTTAACAGTGTCAACAATGCAGTCGGCAATCTCGATAAGTTTTCTACAAACTTTACCTAGTATTTCGTTTTGATTATTACCTTCTAACGCCTATTTCTTCTATAGGTAGTGCAAAAGTGCCAGATCGCCCTGAAGAGGCATCGGCAGAACCACTCCAAGGTTCCAAAGCTGGAGGCAGAGAAGAAAGACCTCCAAACAGCTCTGGAAGCAAGCAACCAGAGTCTAAAGGAGCAAGTGGACAAGAACGACGGCCTTGAGGCAATGGCCGAGATCCATAGGTTGGAGGCTAAGGCTGAGGTTCAAAAGAAATAGGCAACCGAGCTCGAAGCCACCTTGGAGAAGCAGAAAGATGAGTTCAAAGCCAAACTCTAGCCTGAGACTGACATTGCCTTCAATGAGGGGGTGGCGGAGGCGACAACACTCTATACTGCTCAAGTCCTTGCTATGAGGGACCGAGTCTGGGAGCGCAAGTGGTTAGCCGCACTAAAAGAAGTGGGAGTCTCTGAGGACCACCCTGCTTATAAGAATCCTCCCAAGTACCAGAGTTCGGAGCCAGAACCTGCCCCTACTCCGTCCACTGAGGCCCAAGTTCCTGCTGAAGCTGCCATGACTGAAGCCCCTCCAGCCGCGACCGAAGCCATTCAAGACGAGGCTGATGCTACCACCGAGGCCAATGCTTGAACATTTTCTTTGTTGTTTCTCTTGCTTTTTTATTTGTAATGATGAACAATGTATCTTCATTCCATTAATCAATACAATTGTTTTTTGTCTCTTCCATGCTTACAACCAAAATTTGCTTAAGTAAGTGAGTTTGGTTCAATAACCGAGATCCCTGATATTTTATCTTAAGTTCCCCAACTCAAGAAAGCTTGTATCCAAATACCAAATGTGTCCGTAGTGTTAAGCTTAGTTCATTAACCGAACTTAACAAGATCAGACTAGATTAAGTTCTTTAACCTTAAGGAATGCAAGGCAGTGCAATTTTTACCTTGGTGGTAGAATAATTTAAGCTCGGTTCCATAACCAAACATATTCCAATTCTTAATACCGAGGTATCCACCGAGTTCTCTAACTTAGTGTTTCATCTGTGCCTTAACTTTTTAAGGATTTTCTGTTAGATCCACATACAGGAGACATGAGTCACAAATCTTATACTTAAAAATATCTTCACAACCAGTGATGAGACTGGGCATCTCATCTGATAAGGTTGCAGCACTTTGATCACTATGAGATAGTGTGATTTATCTTGATCATCGGAATGTAAGATTCTAGATCATAGTGCTGGTACATTGGATGTATTGAAGGACCATGAGAAGCACCTTATGAATATTGTCTCGATTTTAAGGTCTGCTCTTATAATTTCCTAACAATAGGCTCTCAATCCTGAGACATTGATGAACTCAAGCTTCTGTCTATTCATTTGCTTTGAATCACCAATGAGTGAGGCCAACTGTAGGTCAACACCACGATGTCTTAGGTAAGTGGTAGTAGGATTGTGGGAACATCCAATGGTCAAGATGGAATCTATCTATATTATCCCGTTGTGCCAATTAATAGATTTGTCATTAGTAAGTACGCACTCATCTCGATTAAGAGTTAATTGGATGGTACTGATGATCACTGTGATTAATTAGTGCTCAAGGATAATAAGATCTGGATCTAATATTGGATGAGACAGATTTATTCTAATTGATCCATGGATATTGATAGAGGAGCCTACTTGTGGTAATTGGGAAGTTTACGATCTTCATTGTAATTTATTCCTAAGACTGGAGTGCAATTGCATTTATATAGTGGTGTTATTTGCAATTAATTGTGGGCTCGGATTGCATATGAGATGTGGGGACACGAGTCCCAGTTGGAGCCATCTTTCTATGGAATCCCTAATGGTCCCCACGCTAGCCCAAGTTATTAGAAAGATATTAATCTTACTTGAACTCTAAAAGGAAGGAATTAGAAAGTTACTATTTCTATTTGAAATGAGACTTCTAATAGTGGTAATAGTATGTTGCTAATTAGTGTGGAAGTAAGACTTCTAATTCAATTAGTAAGAGAGGAAGAGAGGAGGTTGCTTTAGAGCAATATAAAGGGGAAGCATCCCCTTGGACGTCCAACCCTTGGTATCCACGCCCAAACCCCTTTTGTGTAAGAGTTGCACATGTTCTTTCTCCTCTCTTCCCTATTCTAGTTCTCTTTTAGTTTCGTTTAGAGCTTTCTCTTGGAGATCCCACCCATCTTCTTAAGAAAAGAGAATCTGATACGAGTCATAGCGTGGAAGATCAAAAAGTCTTGGAGATTCCTATTTGATATGTGAAAGAGTTTCATCATAAAAAAAAGACGCAACTTCTCCATTAGAACACAACCGAGTTTCAAAGGTATAATCTACTTCCTTGCATGTTGTAGATTTGTATAGATGCTTGTTGGATGTTGTTATATCTTCTTGATAAGTTTATTTACTGATCATGATGGCTGAGATTGAGGACATGGATCCTGGATTGGGTTTTATAGCCTTCTGGATGTGGTTCATAGCCTTATGGGTACTCGATCCCTGAGTCAAGTGGGTCAAAAGTTTTGAAAATCTATCCACGAGGCCCACCTACTTCCAACATTTTCTCTATTCTCCTAATGCTCCATAGCAGTTAGGTAGGTAATTGCCGAGTTCTACAACTTGGCGAGAATTGGAAGCAACAGAGAGCGGTTCTTCCAAAAGAATTACTTTTATTGATTTTGAAAATCGGGTACAATTAAAAATAATACTTTTTGAGGCGCATCGCATTCCATGGCCATGGTAATTCTTTACCATCCATGTCCTCAAGCCTGTATGCTGATTGTCCAGAAACCAAGATCACCTTGAATGGGTCGTGCCAGTTTGGTGCCAGTTTGCCTTCGTTGGGGTTCTTATCTCTAGGAAGTGTCTTCTTTAAGACCAACTCTTCAATTGAGAACTTTCTCTCCCCGACTCTTTGGTTATACCCCCTACCAATTGTTGCCGGTAGGCAGCTAGGTGGACAGCTGCTGCATCCCTTCGCTCCTCAGCTAGGTCTAGTTCTCGGGTCACATTTTCTTCGTTTTGGCCTTGATCAAAGAGCTCGGACCTTAGGGTTGGGAGACCAATCTCAAGAGGGATGACGGCCTCCATCCCATAGGCCAAGGAGAAGGGGGTTGTCGAGGTGGAGCGTCTTAGAGTAGTTCTGTATGCCTATAGGACACTTGGTAGTTCTTCCATCCATCTCCCCTTAGCTCGGTCAAGCCTCTTCTTGAGCCCATCGAGCACCATGTTGTTCGAGATCTCAGCTTAACCATTGCTATGTGGGTACGCCGGAGTGGAATAGTAATTTCTGACACCGAGCTCTTGGCAGAAGTTTTGGAAGAAGTTTGAGTCGAACTAAGTCCCGTTGTCCGAAACCAAAGCTCGTGGAACTCCAAACCTTATGATGATGTTTTTCCAAATAAAGTTTTTTTAATCCTGTTTGGTAATGGAGGACAACGGTTCGGCTTCTATCCACTTGGTGAAATAATAAGCGGCTACTATTAGCCACCTCTTGTTCTCTGGATCTCGGTGAAGCGGCTCCACAATGTCCAAGCCCCACTAGGCGAAAAGCCATGGACTGGAGAGTGGGCTCAGATCCTACGCTGCTGATGGATGGAGTGTGAGAACTTCTGACACTTCTCGTATTTTCTAGCATATAGTTGAGCGTCCTTCTGCAAGTAGGGCCACTAACAGGCTTGGGTAATCGCTCGATATGCTAGTGACCGACCTCCAATGTGGTTTCCACACATTCCTTCGTGGATTTTATAAAGAAAGTCTCCAACTTTGCTTAGGTGAACACACTGAAGGAAAGGGCCAGTATAGGACTTCTTGTAAAGCTTTTCATCCGGAGACAACCAAAATAGAGCTGCTTTCAGCCTGATTTTGTAAGTCTCATTCTTGTCTTCAGGAAGCTAATCATCCCTTAGATAGGAGATGATTGGGTCCATCCAACTCAAACCGAGATCAACACACAAAACCTGCCGAGGTGGCTGAAACTCTATACTTGGTTTTTCCAATGTTTCCACCTCGACAGTTCTTTTTCTCCCAGCCTCAACAGCAGAGGCCAGCTAGGCAAGTGCATCGGCATGAGAATTAGAATCTCTACCGACCTGTTTGACTTCAACTCTCTCAAACTAAGAAATGCGCTGCTTTGCATAAGCTAGGTAGGCCACCATCCTTTTGTCTCGAGCTTGGTAGTCTCCGTTCAACTGGCTCGTCACCAATTGAGAGTCGCTGAAGACCACCAACTGCCGTGCCCCCAGGACTTTAGCGTTGTTGAGCCTTGCAATTAATGCTTCGTACTCAACTTCATTATTGGACGCCTTGAAGCCAAATGTTAAGGCTTGCTTGATGACCAAGCCCTCTGGAGATTGGAGGACTATGCTGGCACCAGACCTTTTGAAGGTTGAGGATCCGTCGACGAAGACCTTCTATGATGAACCAAGGAACTGCTTATAAGATCAATCTTCTTCTGTCTTGATAACTTCATCCTTATCCTCCTGGCCCTCCAGTTCGGTAACAAGCTAGCTCGGTGCCGAACTTGGAGAAACAAACTCCACAATGAAGTCTATTAAAACTTGGGCTTTGATTGTTATTCGGGGCTGATATTGAATATCGTACTACTTTAGCTCGACAGCTCATCTCGAGACTCTTCCAGAGAAGTTAGCCTTTCTGAAAAGGGACTTGAGTGGAACTTCTGTAACAACCACGATAGTATATGTCTGGAAGTAGTGTGAAAGTTTGCGAGAAGCACTGATGAGTGCTAATGCAAGCTTCTCCAATGGTAAATACCTGGTCTCAGCATCAAGAAGAATCTTGCTAGTATTGTAAATAGGCTTTTGTTGCCTATCTTCTATCCTGACAAGTATGGAGCTCACTGCGTGATCCGAGACAGCCAGATATAAGTAGAGCACTTCTCCTTGCTTCAGTGTTGACAGTAATGGTGGAGAAGCCAAATAGGTTTTTGAGCTCTGGGTCACACTCCGAAGTCCACTGAAACTTCAAACTTTTCTTCAAAAGTTGAAGATGGGTCGGCACTTGTCTGAAGCCCAGCTGATGAAACGATTGAGCGCAACAGCCATTCCAGCGAGCCTCTGAACTTGCTTTGCCGTAGTTGGACTTTGTATCCCCTGGATTGCCGAGATATGGTCTGGATTTGGTTCGATTCCTCTTCTGGTGACCAGGCTACCCAGGAATTTGCCGGAGCCGACACCAAATGCATACTTGGATGCATTAGTCTAAGCTGAAACTTTTTTAGGATGTCAAACATTTGACTTAGGTCCGCCAAGTGGTCCTATGACCTTTTAAACTTGACAATCATGTCGTCAATGTAGACCTCCATCGTCTTCCCAAGTTGAGCCTGGAACATCTTGGTTACCAACCTCTGGTAAGTTGCTCCGGCATTTTTTTACTCAAATGGCATCACTTTGTAACAATAGGTGCCTCTAGATGTTATGAATACGGTCTTTTTTTCATCAGGCCAATGCATCGAAATTTGATGGTAACCTCGATAAGCATCGAGAAAATTCATCCTATCATGCCCAGCAGTCACGTCAATCATCTGATCGATCTTGGGAAGTGAAAAACTGTCCTTTGGGTATGCTTTGTTGAGGATGATGAAATTAATGCAGACCCTCCACTTTTCATTCTTTTTCTTGACCACGATTGTATTGGCCAACCACTCTAGGTAGTGGACCTCTCTGATAACCTGAGCCTTCAGCAATTTTTCAACCTCCTCGATCACAGACTCGGTCTGTGGAATCCCCATTCTCCAAGCCTTTTGCGCCACAGGCTTATGCTTCAGGTCCACATTCAATTTGTAGCACATGACCTCAGGGTTGATGCCAGGCATCTCGTATGGCATCCAGGCGAAAACTTCCTTGTTCTGTAACAAGAAGTTTAAAAGCTCGGACCTCTCAGCTTCGACGACCTGGCTTCCAAGCAGAAAATATTTTTCAAGATCATTGGGATCGATCTTGATTTCGGCCAAATCTTCAATGCTTTTTTGTTCTGGAGCTCGGCCAACGTCCTCCAGTTCTGCTTCCTTGTCCAGCTCGACCATATGCACCTGCTTTGGTTTTGCTTCACCAGGTACTACGGTCATTAAGCATTGTTTGGCCATGTGTTGGTCACCTCTGACCATGATCACCTTAATTCTGCCGTTTTCGTTCTCTAATGGGAACTTCAGTTTTTGGTGATGAGTGAAAGGCGCAGCTTCCATGCTATGTAACCAAGTTCTCCCCATTATTGCATTGTATGGGGATGGTACACCTACCACGAGGAAGTCGGCTAACATGCTGGCTCTTTCAATTTGAACTTTAATGGTGGTTTTCCCGTTAGGATACACCAATTTCCAGCTGAAAACTACTAAAGGAGTACGTGCTTCCTGCAAGTCTTCTTCTTTTAGACCCATCTTCTTGAAGCAGTCGAAGTAGAGGATCTCTGATAAACTGCTGGGATCCATAAGAATCTTCTGTACCTTGAAGTTCTTTAGAAGGTCACAACCAAAGGATCACTGTGGGGCAGCTGGACCCCATCTAAGTCCTTATCTGAAAATCAGATTTTGGGTTTCTACTTCTGAGCTTTCATTGCAGCTGGCCCTAGCTCGGCTGTCATTACCTGCTTATTGTGCGAAGCCTTCCTGGCCTCAGCACGAGCTTGATTGCTCCCCTTTGGTGAGGGAGCTAGGTGAATGACGTTAATAATGCCCTCCGGCTCATCGCTGTCCTAACCATCATCATTTCGGTGCTGATGAGCTCGGTTGTTATTTATTCATTCCTCTTTGACCTAATCCTTCAAGTGTCTGTCCTTGACGAGCTTTTCAAGGGGGGACTTAAAGGCCATGCAGTCTTCGGTTTTGTGTCCATTTTGCTTGTGGTAATCACTAAACTTGTTCTGATCTCGGGTGGAATGATCACCCTTCATCGGCTACGACCACTTGAAGAATGGTTGTGACTTGATCATGCCAAGGAGCTTGTAGATTGGCTCCCTAAAGACCGTGTTCACTGCCTTATAGGAGGCTACAGCTAGCTTGGACTTCTTTCCGCCCCCCGAGGTGGAGGCCGAGACCACTGTCAAGCTCGTACAGGCCTTGTGGTCTAGCTCCTCCTTCCGAGATAATTTCTTATCTTTCTTGGGGGCCTTATCTTCTTGCCAAAGGCCAAAGTTTTCTTGAGCTCGGGCCTCGTCTTCTTCCTACTCAATGAATTGGTTCACCCTCGCCATCAGTGCCTTCATCGTAACCACAAGGAACCAAATCAAGTCCTTCCAAAGTTCATTGCCTAGCAGTAGAGGTTGTTTGAAGGACCTAATGGACACCCTATCAGTGGCATCTTCGATTTGGCTATAAATAGTCCAAAACATTTTGACGAACTGAGTGATGTTTTCTGTTCGTCACATTCTTATCACCATTAGGTCATCGTCTGTTTCGGGGATGACCCTATGGGCTCGAAATTTTTCCACGAAGGAATTCTGGAACTGCTGCCAGCTCAAAATTGATCCCTCTGAGAGTGTGCAAAACCACTTTAGGGGAAGGTCACCTAAACTGGAAGAGAAAACTCTACAGTTGAGGTGATCTATATCGCCCCAAACTGACATCCTCTGAGTAAAGTGTCAGAGATATGTTGCTTGATCCGAGGTTCCATCGTAAAGAACGAACCTCGGGACACTGAACTTTTCAGGGAGAGAAAAGTTTCTTATTTCCTGAGAGAAGGGAGATGTGCCGAGATCCTCAGTGTCGTAGGCGTTTAGCCGATCTCGGGTGAAACTGACCACCTCCATGTTTCGCTGGACTATTTGCTTGACTTTTCGGTCAAACCATTCTCTCAAGTCATCATTGTCCTCCCGTCTATACTTTAGCCTCTTTGAGTCATCATTCAAGTGGCTGCTACTCTAGCCCTCGTCGTAAGCTCGGTCGTGTCTCTTGTTATCCAAAATTTGCCTCAAATCATGTTCAACCGAAAGAGCTCAGTGGTGTCTAGGGGGCGGAACCGGGGCCTTTGTCTTCTCCTGGAGTTGCCGCCGGAGTTGACAAATCAACTTACCTTGCTCTTGGATAATAAGATTTTGGGCCTCGATATCCGTGAGGAGTGGGCTGTCGTCGTCAGCATCGATCTGTTTATGAGATTTGTCTAGTCGGGGACGCTCCAGTGGAAGACCATCTTGCCAGGAATGCTCCAGCAGAAAGTTATCTCGCCGGGAAGGTGTCGTCACCCCCTTTGAAGATGAACTTAAATGAGTCTCAGGCGCTTCCACACTCACTGCACCAGATCTTGCCCCGGTTCTCCTTTGGCGAGGAATCGACGGCAATTGCTTTGGGAATTCTGGTGGTGGTGACAGGGTCCTTGATGATCTTGTGCCCTTTCTAGTTTTTGGAGGCATGGTGTTTATGAATCTGATTTGATCTTTTCCCACAAACAGCGCCAATTGTGTGAGCCTAAATAATTACGGACTTGTTTGGATGGAATAAGATCTCAATAGGATTTCTTGGGAAATATTGAATGCCTGAAACCTGAAAGGGAAGAGGCCCTGGCCGCTCTCGGCACAAGACACTTCAATGCCTAAGTTAGTTCGGTAACTCAACAAAGGATAGGAGAAAGAAACAGAGTTCTAGGTGTATGTGTGCGTACCTCTCCTGGATTAGCTCTTTGTATATATAGGGCGGGAGTCCTATGACTCTTGTAATAGTTTATTAATGGTAGGGTCCCACCGGACCTTACTCTAAGTTCTTAATGGTAGAATCCGGTCGGGCCTTACCATAATCTCTTAATGGCAGGGTCCCATCGGACCTTACCCTGATCTCCTGGAAGTTGTGGATCCCGCTCTTTAAGGGATTAGGGACGTGACGTGACCACCGGATACGGATAATTTTTTATCTTTATCCGATGCATATCCTTATTTCTCAGCACGTTCTGTAACATAGCTGAATATCTATAAAGGTACACATGTTAGTGCTCGTCTCGGTTCCGTAACCGAACAGAAGATGGTACCGATGTCGAGTATGACCTTAATATAGAAGCCTTCTGACACTGTTACCAAGATGCATAAAACTTAGACCAAAACACGTTCAGCTAATATTCTTATAAAAACTAATACAATCTCGGTATCGGTATCTCGAAAATACCCCACACATATGAGGATATAAGGTAAGGTTGGAAGGATTTAACATAGAATGAAGAAGCATGTACGATTGGAAGACCATGGGCCTCAGAGTTTTGAATTCATATAATGCCAAGTAAAAAAGATTCATGGAGATTTAATGCCATCATGTCACGATTATACTGATTTTTCTCCTCCATTTATATTTTCAACGACAGTGAGAGGAAAGTTGATGAGAAATCCCTGACATTTTGATTGTGAAACCTCACCTTCAAACCTTGCGGTTCCACTTTATCTGGTGATAGGCATACAATGAAGTGGCCTACACAAGGGAGTTTACAAGTTTGAAACGTAATTGATTCACATGTCTCCTTATTTCTTTAGATGATATGAGCTCATTTGAGGCCACGTAAAAATAAACTAATATAGCTAATGACATTATGATACGGGTTCTCTGTCCACAATAACTTGGAAGTTTCTATTATTGTGATTAGGCATAACCTCAGATGATTTCACATATCTCTCTCTCTCTCTCTCTCTCTCTCTCTCTCACTGATGATAAGAATAGACTCACATGAGCTGACTAGGGGATCAAAATGAGTGAAAATAATAATAATAAAATAAAAACCCAAATATCCTAGGATTCCAAAAAAAAAAAAAAATTTAAAGTTGTGTCTTAGATTTGGACCCATTTTTTATTGGGGTCAGAGTCCAGGTCCACCAAGTGGATTATATTAGTGGGAAACGGATCTCCTGTTTGGACGAATCAGGGGTCACCACGAACGGGACAGAGGGAAGAGAAAAACAGGTTATCTTTCCTCCGCCCCGCGCATGTCGCCCCTGTTTCATTCAAACCGGGATCCAGATCCATATTAGTGATATTAGTCAGTTTTGGGTCAGGTGATCCATATCTAATAACCATACCCAGATCTCAAACAAGGACATTTTCCCAAAACGGGACATGTTATGAGTCTGTACATCCAGGCCCAAATGAAAGGCCCAATTACTTATATATTGCACTAATATGATAATCCAACATGTATATCCAGACAGTACTTCTATAATCTGTCTTATCTACGAGTTAGCACATAGAACTATGTGGATACCATCCAATGATGCAAATCAAGTGAACAGGAGAAAAAAACCAAAGAAAATGAGGCTAAAGGGAAATATTTAATTAAGAAAGAGATTGATTTGATGTATTGAACTTCAAAACTAGGGTCCTTAAACTTATGGGTTTTTTGCCCACAAAATAAAATGATCATTGATTACGGTTGAATGATATAGACAAGTCTAATTGCTTGATGAGTTTTTCTGGTATCAATCCACTCTTATTTAAGCATCTTTGAGTTTGTTAGTTTTTTTATAGCAGGGTTCGTCTTTGAGATATCCAAGTCATTCATATTTACTTACCTCCCATGAGTTTATTTTGATCATTTTAAATTGAGATATGTGATTTTTAAACAGCCATAAATTAGGCTCAATTTTGAGAAGAATCAAGTTTGTGTATTAAGCTGGGGTTTGAAGTCCATTGCATTGACTTAGATAAAAGTCAAGCAGGAAAAAAAAATCTTAATTGATATGGATGTATGGAGGTTGCAAGAGAATTTTTTTGTATTTTTTTAATTTTAATTGAAAGTATACAAGTAGTGTTTTTTTCAAAAAAAAGAAAAAAAGAAAAAAAATAAAAGATTATACTTCTATTTGGCAATTGACTTTTCAATCTTTAAAAAATCTGAGCCCTACAATTTCAAAGCATTCAATCGTAGTAGTAATAATAATAATATATATATACATTTTCATTATTTTATTTATGTGTTTTATACAAGAAAATAGCCCAAAAACAAACTCTCCATCTTTTATCTCGGAAAAGAAAGAAGAAGAAAGAGGCTGTCACATTGTTTTGTTTCTTCGTTTCTACTTAGGTTCACAATTTAACAAAGGAGTTCCCTTTACAATTAATTGAAATAGCTTCGAAGGAAGATGAAGGAACAGGGTTTGAAGAAAAAGAATTTGGCAAAAGATTTGAAGATGTTGAGTTTTTGACATTTTTCTATTCTACATGCGTGCTCATACCACTCTAGGCTCTTTGGAAGTGCAAGAAGTTTCTTTGAACCGAGCCCCCATGAATGGCATGAGTGTGCTTCATCATGCACATGATCAGGGGCTTGCAAGGCAGTTTACATATGCACATTCAAAGTAGCAATTAGTAAATCGCAAGGGGTAGCTCAGTTGGCTTAGAATCACGGTTTATATTCGGATGTTGTAGGTTCGAAACTACCTAACCACACTATGGCTACAGGGGAGAGTTTACCCAACTTTCCTCTGAGCCCGGAGAGATTAGGTTAGCCCAAAGGATTAGGAACCCTCAAGCAAGAGTTTCATCACACAATAGATTTTCCCTTGCTCCATCACTAGCCCTCCCTGGACCCTCTTCTTATTTTGCTTGAGTCCCGGCCCAGGTTTCTTCTTAAAGTGGGTTTTGTTTTACAGTTCTTTGACACTTATTGGATTGGTGTGCAAAAAACAGTTCAGCCGTTTGGCCACTCTGTAAAATCCTTCGATTATTGAATTGTTGTGCAAGATATCGTATGACCATTTGGACAGCTATGCAAAATTGACCCACTGTTTGGAATGCCTTGTCTTTTTTTTTTTTTTGGGTAACGAAAAATTTCATTAAAAGAGACGAAAGATACAAAGAGAAATAAGGAGAAGAGCGAGAAAGTACAAGAGAGATGTACCCCAACTCACCCTACAATTACATAACAATCCCCTCCTATGGGGTAGATCTCAACCCCCTGTTTTGCCAAAGCGTCTGTTATAGAATTGGCTGACCTAGACTTATAGCAAAAGGCAATATTGATGGAAGATGTTGGAGCATGGATTTCATTGAAGGGGAATTGGAATTTCCAGGGATTCACCTTCCGGTTAGACACCCATGAAACCGCATTCAAAGAGCCACTCTCCACAATAAGGCTTTCATGAAAAGATCTTGAGAAACATCGAAGAGCTTCCAAGATAGCCCGCACCTTCGCTTCATTAGAATCACAAACACGTACATGCTTAGAGAACATAAATAACACACCCCCCCCCCCCGCCCCCCGTTGTTGCGAAGCACCCCTCCAATGCTCGCGGGTCTCGGCTTCCCCCTTGCAACTCCGTCTACATTGGATCTGAGCACACCAAAAGAAGGGGGAAACCAAAGAGTAGATCTCCATGCCTTAGGCGGACCACACACCATACAAGCTTCCCAATTTACAAAGATATCATTAATGGAAAAATTGAAAAACTTATTTCTAACCATAGCCCATTTTGCAATTCTAAGGATGACACTCTCAATTAACTTAACTAGAGAAGAGGAGATACCTGT